>JAVJIX010000053.1:4480000-5080000 GCA_036785185.1 Paratrypauchen microcephalus | reverse complement strand
GCCTACTGAGGATAGACTGGCCAGAAAATCCATCACTTTAGAAATAATTAAATATTTAAAAAAAAAAACAAAGTTAAAAAGTATTTACAGAAACTGATACTCAAGAGGTATTGTCAGAGTAAGTAAAGTTTATAGAGCCAGATTGGCAGGAAAATATGATAAATTGAAGGAAAATACGATAAATTTACCTTTGTTTCCCTTATGACTGTTTTAGCGAAGCCAATTGGGCAACTACTTTTCTAAAGCACAAATCTATTTAGCATTTTCCAGTAATTAGAGATGACTTTACTGTTGGCTGTCACAGCAGACATAAGTTGATTTAGTTTGAATTGAAAATGTCCTCCATGAAAGATGCACTGTGTAACTTTTGTGGTGGAGGGTTTGCCACCTGCACGACTCTATTGCAGTGTTTCCCAACCACGGGTACAATTACCCCTAGGGGTACCTGAGCTTTTTTGATTTTTTAAATTCTAATTTGAGTAAATTTGAGTTAAAGAAAAGAGAGAAGATGCCAGAGAATTAAAATTTCAAATTAAAGAGATGAAATAAAATGATTTTCACTTAATAATCTGTTGTGTCACGTTCTACTTTAGGAGAATTATCAACACGTATGAGTGAGGGGGTACTCGAGGTATGACAAAAAGGCTCAGGGGGTACACAAGACAAAAAAGGTTGGGAAACACTACTCTATTGCACTAAAAGTTGTAATTGAATAAATGAGAGTGATACATTTGAAAGCCCTGTCTTCTGATCTATGTTATAATGTTGTTTCCTCATCAAAAACATAACTGAAGTTGTGTTTTGTATCATTCACAAATGTTTAATGTAATGTTAAAGGTCCCATGGCATGAAATTTTCACTTTCTGAGGTTTTTGAACGTTAATGTGAGCTCCCCTACCCTGTTTAGCCCCCCCCCCCCCCCCATGGTTAAAAGTTGTGAAATGTCTAAACTGAGCATTTGCGATCCTTTTCTGCGTTACAAAAAATCGGAGCTCAAACGTGTGATTTTGAACAAGGCACCTTATTGACGTCAGATCGAAAAAAGAAATGCAAATGCAGACTCAGCGTCTCTGTAAATCACGCCCAGAGAGTTTGGACTGCGAATGCGCTAGGCAATGCGAAATGCGTTTTTTTATTTGCCTGGAGGCACGTCCGAGTGTTTCTAGGCTCGGAAGTCCTTTATCTGAGCCTCTGGACCTTTGAACAGCAGTGGTTTAATTTTATTTTCTGTGGAAATGTGTTTATTTTTCAATGGAACGCTTCAAATCTCTCCCCCCGTGCAAAAACAAGGAAATGGATCAGAGAGCGCTCAGAGCGAGAGCGGAGCGTTTGGCCACGCCCCCACCCTCTACTATTGGCCAGCTCTTTTCTCCTCATTTGCATTCAAGCAACAACGCCCATTATAGAGTGTTCAGAGTGAGAAAAATTACTCTTTCTCATCTTATCTCTGTTTCTCATGCACTGAGTGTTGATTTTGAAGAAGGATTCATTTACAGTATTAGGGAACCATTAAGGAGCCATATAAAAGCATCAAGAAGTACCATGTCATGGGACCTTTAAACCTTACATATTTAGACTGAGTGTTTCTCTCATACAGAAAACCCCTGTGACGTCATGTGATGATACAGGAAGGGCTCCAGTGTGTTTTTAAACTCCAAACATCCTCGCTAGAACCATTTGCATCATTTCAGCTCAGGAATTGCCATTCTCTACTAAACACAAGATAAAGATCTGTTAACTTCATGACATCACAAGGTGGAACAAAGCATTTTGAGCTTTGGAAATGTAGACAATCTATTAATAAAGGATAACTCAAACATGTGTGAATGAAGCAACATAATTCAAAGTGTTTTTGATGAGGAAACAACAAACTGACATGGCTTAAAGCTCACAAGAGTCACTTTGCATAATATATGAATGTGATACTGTGGAATATTCCAGGCAAGACGAGGTGTACCCCTCCATCACAAAATACATACTGTACCTTTAAAATGGCAAAGCTCTAATGATTTTGATCAGTAAAGAAAAGTAAAGACAGCTATCAAACATGAGTAGAAAGAATATGTGTCCAACCGCAGCAAAACCAATACCAAGTCGTCAGGGAGGCGTTTGGAGTTATTCACAGATTCTGAAAGTACAGTGGTACCTCACCTTACGAAAGACCCAACAAACGAAAATTTCAAGTTACGAAACGCCTTCACGTTAAATTTTGCTCTCTAGATACGAAAGAAAATTCAAGTTACGAAACGCGAAATCTCAAAAATTAAAATAATGCGCGCTCAGCCACACACATTATACGCTTTTCTCAGACTGGATTTAAACTTTTCTCACATTTCTCTCCCGTTTAAACACTCAAACTTTCATAGATTTTCAACAAAATTATTAATAGTGAAGTGTGGGGGGAAGGGGGAGGTCGGTGTGTGTGTGCGCGGACACATGTGTGATAGTGCAGCATGACCCGGCGCGGGGCTGCGAGCACGAGACCCGTGCTCAAACCGTGCCAGGTCTAAACCAGGTCTAAACCAGGTCTGAACCAGGTCTAAACCAGGATTAGACCACTGCGGCTCTTACCTGCGTTCGTTCATTCGCTCAGACTGCGTGCGGTCCCGAGGGGAGTCCTCGCTGCTCGCCTCAGCCGTGACTCGAAACGAAACCAGGAAATAGACCCACACGCGGCGCTTTAATCCACCTGGTTTAGTCCAGGTTTAGTCCTGGTCCAGTCCTGGTTTAGTCCAGGTCTAGACCTGGTCCAGTCCAGGTTTAGACCTTGGTCTAGACCTGGTATAGTCCACATTTAGTCCTGGGTCTAGACCTGGTATAGTCCACGTTTAGTCCTGGGTCTACAGTCTCAACGCAGGACACAGTGTTACACTATAAAAAAATGTTACACTATAAAAAAAAAACTTGGAACGAATCAGGCCTTTTCCATCGAAATAGCTACTCAACTTACGAAAAATTCACGTTACGAAGCTTTCCAATGATGTCTTGCACGTGAAAATCTGACCATATTTAAAGAAGGTGTCACTATTTGAAAGCAGGTCTTGAAAAAAGCTCTCAAAGTTTTCCTCTCTTCACCCCTCCTTGCCTAATTTGCATGACATTAAGCTAAGCCCTCCCCCATCAATTCTAAAAACAAAGTAAAGTGCACTTTCAAAGTTCTATTAAATAAATCAATTAGTATTGGCATTGCAGCCTAATTGATTCAAAAAAGTGACAAAAAGAAAACATTTAAGGTTCAAATGCTGCGCGTCCCATAGGAACTTCCATTCAAACCCTCATGGCTAAATAAGCGCCGAGTCAAAAAAGTTACAAAAGTACCGAAATGGGTCAAATTGACAAAATGTATGTTTGAAAAAATTTAGTAAAAACGCGTGTATCTAAGAGTTGTGCCCTCAAAGTGTGTCGCATATGTTTAAAATTTTTGTTTCACTTTTCCAACACGTTGCCTGTTTATCATGTGACCTATTTTACATTAAAGGTCCTATATTACACAAAAATATATTCTTGTGGGCTTTAACCCATGTTATAATGCTGTTACATCCTCAAAAATATACCCAGAGTTGTGTTGTTTCATTCACACTTTTTTTTTTTAGTCTGTCTACATCTTTAAAGCTCAAAATGCTTTGGAGATGCACACATACTACATTTACTTCAGTAGAGATTGGCAAATCAAGGGCTGAAATACACCCAAATGATTCTAGTGAAGCTGTATGGAGTTTAAAAACACAGCGGACCACTTCCTCACATCACATTTGAGAGGAAAATAAATAAATATGCAGAGTTTGTGTGTTAAAAATGCGTGAATGAAACAAAACACACAACTCTGGGTATGTTTTGATGAGGGAAACAACATTATCACATATTATAGATTAGAAAATAGCGTGATATGGGCCTGTATGACTGAATAAAAGTGACATTTCCCAGTGTCATTTCAGTCCAACTGGTACAGGGGGGAGGTCTGCGTAGTCGGACTAATCAATCTCTATATAAACAAGCCGGGGAGGATTTGAGGAGGAACTAAGTGTTTTAAGGAAGTCAATAGCAGCCCAGTGGCACATCCTTGTACAAATACCGCGAAAACTCCTGAGTCAACATGGAAGCAATCTTAATGGGAGCAGTGTTATGATGACATCTTGCCGACTCAGGAAGAGGGAAGGTTGCGCGCAGCGGAGCGCCATGGGAAATCTGACCGAACCCCTTTCGCACCTACATCCAAAACGAGCTGTTGTAGTAGCTCGCCTGTGAAAGGCATTACGGCGGTCCTGCTGGTACGAACTATTTTCTCTGAAGTGAACTTTGACCTCGATGATGAGTTTCGGGCATGGCTTCCTTAAACGACAACCCCAATCACGTTCTGACTGACGAGGAGCCCGCGCGTTGCCGTGATTTTGTCATTACTCGCGCAAACAGCTGACCGTGCACAGGAATAGCACGGGTACGTCCAGTTGAGCGGTCAGAAATAACATGCACTGTGTTTTCTTAAGGGATACGTCCCATCATGCACCATGCTATGTTCACACTTAGGGATAGACGGCGATTAATCCTTGAACACATCCTTAGCTGGTTGGTTTTCGGCAGCGTCCGCCAACTGTCTGGAAGGTTTCCAAAAACAGCAGTGGAAGAAAAAGGACCCCCCCGTTCTAAGAAAATCAGGAAGATAGATTCATGTCAGTACTCATGAGTCTTTTACGTTGGAGGGGAAGTGTAGAACAATGCAGACTTTGTGGATGCGAGGATTACCCAAGTTGGCACAATAAGGCATTAAAGGGATAGTGCGTTTTTGTTTTTTTTTGTTAGTTTTTTGTTTATGTTAATCTGTATGGCTTCCCCTTCAACAGTGTCCTGAGATTAACACTGACTTACCCATGACAGCACGATGTGATCCCGGTTCTCCGGTAACGTAGCTCGTAAATGTAGTTCCGGTAAGTTCGCGGGGGTCATTTAATAAAACATGTTTTTTCTTCTCAAAACATTTGTCCGAAAAGTGATATATTTGCGTCCCAGACAGTTGACCGCTAAAAAATTCAACAGCGTATTTCACATTTGCATATTTTATCTCTCGATTCATATCGATGCGCCCACGTTAGCTGTATTAAAGGAGAATTAACGTTTTTTTTTTTACAATCTGAGCCTTATTTCGGTAATAAAACAAGTTGTTTTACTCACCCATAGCACTTTGGTGTCATTTGGAGCATTTCCGGAGATGTTTTAGTTTAGCGATATCCGTAACGTGAGTTCTCGGGGCATATGTTTGCGGTCTCCAAATAACACAAACTTTAGCACTTTTCAAATCATATTAGCTCAATGTCTTAGTCTACACTTTCGTTTGAGTCAAAATTGGCCTGTAATCCGAGATTTATCCATAATTTCAGTCACAGCTGATTTCGCTCTCAGCTCTCGTGACCCAAACATGAAAGGCAAAGCTGTAAGACGTTTGGACTATCGTGTTTGCAGTACCAACTTCAGTCAGGATGATTTTTTACCAGTAAAGGAAAAGAAAGAAGGCCAGCGGATTCAGCGCACGATTCTGAGAAGTAATGCGAAACCAATGGCTGTTCTCTGCTGCTCCTAAAACTGTCTCCACTTCATTCTTTCCGTATCCATTCTGTCTCCTCATCCGTATTTTCCCCCTTTCAGTCCTCAGTCCTCCATAAGTCCTCTTCAGCCTCAAAGTCCGACTCTTCTGCCATGTGTCACTCACAACAGAAAAGTTCTGAGCGTCTTCTTATCTGCAAAACAGCTGTGACTGAGCGCATGCGCACTGTCCTCCTCATCTACTCGAAATTATGGATAAATCTTGGATTACAGGCCACTTTTGACCAAACGAAATCGTAGACTAAGACATCGAGCTTCAATGATTTGAAAAGTGCTAAAGTTTGTGTTATTTGGAGACCGCAAACATGTGCCCCGAGAACTCACGTTACGGAGATCGCAAATCTAAAACATCTCTGGAAATGCTCCATACGACAAGTGCTATGCAGGGCTCTCCAGTCTCACGCATTGAGAGTGTGACACACGCAATTCGACGTGTTCACACGCTCACACGCCACACATGGCATTTCTCACGCTGAATTTTTTATTTTATTTTTTTTGTGCCCAGAAAATCGGTCTGTGTGGCTCAGTTTATGCAGGCACCGCGCGTTTTCACCCCCCCCCCCCCCCCCCCCCGGTTGCCAACCGGACGGTTGCCAACCGTCCGTTGAAAAATGTAATCGTCCCGTATTCAGAAACAAAAGTACATGTCTCGTATTAAACTTGTACATGTGTGCGGGGCCGCGCGAGCTTGTGTGCTCTTCTGGTGCTGCAGACACCGCACATCCCGATCTGCGCCGCGACTGCGCTCTCTCGGCTCGTTATCAGACTTTGATGTCGCAAAATCGGGGTCAGTGCCGTGTTTTGATATCAACTTTCAAATAAAAACCACTACAATTGTTTAAAAATGTGTTTTATTGCTAGGGGGGGGGGGGCGTGACTTTCCGCTTTTTTCATGATTGGCCGCTTTCATCCCTGAACTTGAGAGCCCTGGCTATGGGTGAGTAAAACAACTTGTTTTATTACCGAAATAAGGCTCAGATTGTAAAAAAAAAAAACGTTAATTCTCCTTTAACCTGTTAACATTTAGCGGACATGTACGGCGGATGCGGTCCGCCGTAAGCTGAAGTTTACAAGTGAACAGGCTAATAGAGATAACGTGGGCGCATTGATACGAATCGAGAGTGAATGCGAAATACGCTGCAGAATTTTTAGCGGCCAACTGTCTGGGACGCAAATAGATCACTTTTCGGACAAATGTTTGTTTTGAGAAGAAAAACAAGCTTTATTAAATGTCCCCGCTAACTTACTGGACCTACTTCCGTGAGCTCCAGACCGGGCTGAGACGAGACTGTCAGAGGTAAGCCAGTGTTACCGCACGTAACTTTTAGAAGGAAACCCATACAGATTAACTTTTTTTTTTTTTAAACGCACTATCCCTTTAATAATAATAATAATAATAATAATAATAATAATAATAATAATAATAATAATAATAGAGAAAAATAAAACTAGTTCATTTGAAGGTGCACTATGTAACTTTTCGTTTGGGGGTCCATCACTTTCTTGTTTCTATGGACATGTCATTGCTCTGCTTGGAATGTTCCACAGTATGACTTTAAACAGCTCTACCTTGCATTTATTCAATTACAGGTTGTTTTATTGTTCAAAAATACCTAAAATACCTAAATATCTAGAAAAAACGACATTCTGACTGTGAGCGGGGTCGCCTCTCTACAGACCTGACCTGTTACTTGGCTTCGTTCGGTCTCCATGATGAAAGACAAGTTTAATGCCATACTGTGAAGTATTTCAGACAAAGGAATCACTCATCTCCACGGACAAAAGCAAGTGGCGGATCCTTCAACAGAAAAGTTACACAATGCATCTTTATAATAGTTTCCTCGCATCCTAATGATTGACCGCAATGAGCTTATAAGCACTTTTCACAACTTGCAGAGGTCAGAGCGGAGTTTTGTCGTCAAGGTAATGCTAACATTACACCAGCCTTACTTCATGGCTCATCTAAAATACTTTATAAATTAGATGCAGACAGTGAATTGCAGTCTCATCTGTACCCTAGAGCCGCTTTTTTGTACTTTCTAACAGACTATTAATTAGGTATGTAAAAAGTGAATACATTGTCAAGTTAAGTGCAGGTTATGGGATCTCTGTTGTTGGGGTAATATTTGTATAGTTACCAGGAAAAATTATATATCCTCCTTAGACCCGCCCATTCATTTGTGTCCTTTACAGTGGACATTGAGTTAACCAGTCTGTCTTTTAAGTGTTTTGAGATAGACTCTTGTTTGTGGCTGCACTATGATTAAAAAAATAAATAATGAAATAAATATAATAATTAATAAATAAACAGTAAATCAAATAAAAAGTAAAGAAGTAAAAAAAAATAAAAATAAAAATAAAAATAAATAAAATTAAGTAAAAAGTAAATAAAATAATAAATAAATAAATAAATACAAATTAGAAATTAAAAGGGAGTCTAAATTTTTTTTTGAGGCAACTGTAGAAGCTTGTCAGAAATGTTGGTCATCAAAAAATATATATATTTTTTTTGTTAGGTTGTTTGTTAGGTTGTTTTCACGTGGATTTAACATTATTACAGTCCATTACAGAGGGCATGTTGCAACATAAATAAAATAAAAATAAAATTAACAAAATGTAAATGCTAAGGTAGCCACTCATTTGAGGACAGTGAGGTTCAGATCTTGGCCAGGGAAAAGAATTGGTTTGAGAGGGGAGTTAAAGAGGCTATTTTTGTCAAAAAAGAGAATCCTTCTCTAAACAGAAATGGTGGAGTCAGACATAATTTGTCTCCCATCTATAATTCCATTCTTAAACCTAGATCAAACAAACAGGGGAAACAATAGGGCTAGCCAGGTCAGGGCCAGAGGTGTGAAAAACAGTCGTGTAGGGATGAATAGGTATGGTAATCTAGACACCAGAGAAACAAAAGACAGAAACCAATAGGTGAGATAGTTTCGGAAAGTGGTTAGCTAGTTAGCTCCTCCCTGCAGCGAGATATAAGCAAGCGTCTTACCAGCACTCTAACCAGAACTGACGAAGCCTCTCGGATGAGCGGCGAAACGTTTTCGACCAAACAAACTTTGTCCAGTTGACAAATTGAATTTCTTCTTTTATCATTTATTACACTTACTTCTTTATTTCTGCTCATTCTTAGTCTTTATTTATCCTCCTGGGACCCAAAGAAAAAAAGTGTATCAAAATTATTATTATTATTATTTTAATTTTCTATTTGGAGGTAAATTAACACTTTAGCATTTTGTTAATTTTATTTTTATTCATATTTTTGTAACATGTCCTCTGTAATGGACTGTAATAGTGTTGAATCCATGTCAAGTTAACCTAACCTAAACCAAAACAGTTTTTCGGTCGGTTTTACAGTCGCCTCAAAAAGTTTTTAGACTCCTTTTTAATGTATTATTTATTCATTTATGTATTTTTATTTATTATTTTTGTTATGTTTTATTTAAATTTTTGTATGTATTATTTATTTATTTACTTATTTATGTATTTTATTTATATATTTTTTGATTTATTATTATTATTATTATTATTATTATTATTATTATTATTATTATATTATGTTATTTATTTATTTTATTTTTTTAATCATAGTGCAGCCACAAACTAGAGTCTATCTTAAAACTTAAAAGATGTCCACTATAAAGGATATACTTCAGCTTATACTTAATATATCATTATTGGCATACTTCAAAATCGTATAGAGATTTGGATTTTTGTCATAATCACCAACCCCTGACTACTTCCTCCAACCGTGAACCTGGTTCTTCGTCGGTCTCATGTATCTGACCCACAGTGCTTATTTTATGAGGTAAACTGGAGCACCTGGAGGAATCTTAGACAATGTCAGCAATCCAGTTGGAACTAGCCGGTCCACTTTCTGCCTGCAAATATGCGCAGTATTATTTAGTCATTGGTCAACACTTCACCCCACAGCGAGGTTGGAGTCATGTACCCCAGGTTGTGCCGTCACTCCTCGCTGGGTTCATGGCTCCCTGGTTTTTCTCTCGTGGCCCTGCTGCCCTCGCGATGACGGAGAAGATAAGCATGCCGCATACCAAATCACTGGTTTAGCACAAAAAAGAGGTTCTGCTCAATAAGCCAGATGTAAATAATTGTTGAAAGCAATATAGGAGGCCGAGTCGAAGAGGGCGCCCGGTGTTTGGTTTGGCCGTGAACGCAGGAGCTAGGTTACACGCGGGTCCTGAAATGCCTTTTGCAAAGTGTTGTTTAGCATTATTTGAAGACATGTGAAGTGTTTACCCATTTAAAGTAAGAAATATGATCGTAAATGTGTCTGATTGTCTGTGAGTTTAACATGTTCCATACATACATGGAAAAAAGTGTTTAAACTTTGCTGCTGTCTGTGAATACAAACATCAACATTCTATTAAAGGTGCATTGTGTTACTGTTTTGGTGGAGGGTTTGCCATCTTGAAATCCTGGAATGTTCCACAGGCATTAAACTTATCAATATTTACTTTTTAAAAAGATTTTTATAGTTAAAAAACAACTTGAAAAAGCACTGTAACTTGGCCTGATGGTATTATCTGCTTGTCTTACCATACAGTAGATCAGTTACACCTCCATAGAGACAAGTAGGTGGCGTATTGTCCTCCAGAAACTTTGCATAGTGCACCATTAACAAAGTGAAACAAAACCGTGTAAGACAAAAGGCTGCTTTCCATTTCTCTGTCTTACCCCTTCGTCTTACCCCTACCACTTGGTTTTGCGCGTTCATGTGAGGGCAAGTTGTGTCCCGATTCTAATTTTGATCAAGGGCGACTGTACATACCCCTTGAAACAAAGTAAGCTCTCGACCAGACTTGAAACGAAGGGGTACGAATACAAGCTCAAGCAGGTTTTGGGATCAGGATGGCAGCGTCACATCGACCAGCCAAGGAGTCTCATAAATGTATTTTCAGCAGTTGTAATTATCGATTAACAGTTTAACATGGTTTACATCAGGGGTGTCCAAACTTTTTTCATCAAGGGCCACATGTCTAAACACAGATGAAGCAGAGGGCCGATCGAGGGCCACAGACTGGCGCTCAGTGCAGTCAATAATTTAAATATATGCATGTTTAACACGTTAGAATGAGCTTCAGTCCTTTATTCATGCTACGATCCTCAGAACTACACAATAAATAATAAATATTGTCTTATCAAGATAGATTTTTTAAAAAGTTGCAGTTAAAAGTTCTGCTCAAGGTAATTTGGGCCAATTCACCTGGTAGCCTGAGGGCCAAGAAAAATTTGTCTGAGGGGCCATAATTTGGACATGCCTGGTTTACGATTATGACGCTTATGTTCTACGTTACTTTTGGTGAACTGTTGTTGCGGTTTTAATTGTAGTGATGTCTGTTTAGCCGACGTTATCGCATAAACAAGCTAGTTTTTTTTGTCGAGCTGAGGTACCCGATAATCCTTGGCATTTGTTTACGTTTGTTTGCGTCAATTGTTGTCACCTCTGTAGACGTAGCGGCTCAGGTAGAGGCACGGGATGATGACACAAACGGTAATCGAGTGGCGTCCCATTTCTTAGGGGAACATCCGTACCCCGAGCCCTCTCAGCTCGGTATCGAGGGGCAAGACAAAAATGTAGATAAAGGTGTAGGGGAAGGGGTAAGACAGAGAATTGGGATGCACCTTAAATCTTAGAGTTATTCAAAATGAAATCATGTTGCATGTTTAAATAAATACCTTTTTATTCTGTTATTGGCTTTTTACAAGTACAAAGCATACAGCATGTTATAGTTTTATCAAAAGTGGAAAATACTGATGTTACATATGTAACAAATGTAAAAAATAAGTTTTCAATCTTACTTTCCCCGAAAGTAAGAACATACATTTCAGCATATGAAAATATCCATAAAAACATAGCTTAAGTTTAAGTTAATAAACAGTACAAAAATGTAGAAACCATACATGTCAAAGTAATGGACAAGAACTTCAACAAATGACACAAATGATTTCTTCATCAATTAAAAAAATGTACACTTCATGTTTTAGTGGGGATCATGTTTACAAGATTCATACAATGATATTATTGCCCAAAAAACTTGGCTGGTCAGAACTTTCAGCAACACAAAACACCACCCCTCAACCTGGTCTGCTCCATGTAGGCCAGAGATCCTCAAATGTCTGTAAGGCAGGGAATATGCAAAATCCTCACTCTTGGACAGTTTGGCCAGTCGGTTTACAATATCGCACCAGTGACATGATACTGTTTAGTGAGAGTTGGATTTTTTTTTTTCACTTTTATCTGCCATTATAATTCCCAGCTGTGAATTTGATAGAGGCATTACCGATAATACAACACAGATACGTTTCATTTAGATAGCATGGAAAGAGCTTTGCACTAAATTGAATTCAGACATGGTTTACTTTCACTGTGGGATTTTCTGTAAATAGGTCCCGTGGATGAATGCACAATTGTAACGTGGTACAGCAGACTGGTAAACTGTTCCAAGGAGATTATTGACAAACCGTGGGAAATGTGGTGTTGTCTGCCTTACTGCATTAAAAGTCGTCTACTTTGAATCACGTAAAAAATAGTCCAATGTTCTCAACAAATTTACAGTCTTTTGAAATGAGAACATCACCATACTCTACAGCTCCTTAATAAATAGTCTCATACATATTGCTCAGCTTCTCCTTCATTTAGGATGGTGACTGAGCCATCCCCACTGTTCATTTCAATGTCTTTGGCTGCTGCGTTTTCAGGAAGCAAAGCTAAGTCCTTGAACACGTCAGCATAATGTCCAAAGCCAGGGCCCCAATGTAGGAGATTGTCCCAGTTGAAGCCCCCGGCCTGTTGGCCCAGTTTGTGTGGCAGGGTGTGGTGCTGCTCTGTGGGCACATGGGGAATGCCCGGCCCCCCCTCTGCTCTGCGGCTAGAATAACGCCGCTGCTTGAGTCTGCCGCTGTACTCTTCATCATCGGCGTCAGACTCATTGACCTGTGAGAGCTTGGGCACTCGGGAGCTGTAGGACACAGGCTTCTCCCGGTCATACTCCATCTCAGAGCAGGTGAAGGAGTCATGTGAGTCGCTCTCTGAAGAAGACTCCGGTGCAGGGATCCCATCCGCCGGGTTACGCACCCTGGACAGAGGCCTGCGGCAGTCGTCCTCGGAGCTGGAGCGGCCGTGGTCAGCACTACAGATGCTGGGGTTACGCGGCCGTGGAGTGTTGAGGCGCTCCACCTCCTCGATGGACAGGCCCACTGGAGGTCCTGTCTCCAGAGGGATCTGCTCGATTGGCTGCTTGAGCCGACTGCCCGGGCGGGACGTGTGTCCATGCCCAGCCATGGTCTGTGGGCTCTTACTGCGGCGGCCCAGTCGTGTGGCATAGTTGAACATAGGAGGAGGGGGCTCGTTGTGCAGATCCAGGGGGCTGCCTTCTCGCCTGCACAGGTTGAGTTCTCTGGTGGGAGTGTTGCGGTAAAAGGAGGAGGGCTTGGTGAAAGGTGCTGGAGAGTGCCTGGACAGAGGGTTGGGTGTGGGACATGCAGAGTGGGAGTGGCTCAGAGGAGTAGACCTGAGGGCCTGGGTGTACTGGGGCTGGTAGGTGTAGCTTGTAGCTCCCAAAGGCAGAGGGGACTGCCGAGCAAAGCCCAGAGGACTGTGTCTCTGGATGGAGAATTTAGGCGTGTGGCTGCGGAACTGTTTGTAGTGCTGAATAATGTCAGCATCTGATGGGGCGATGCTGCTGGCATTGTCTATGTCATAGTGTTCAATGTCTGGTTCAGGACCATTGCAGGGGGCACAGGGGGCACTGGGGATAGTCTCGTTGTTCTGAGGAATGTCTGTTTCATCATAGATGAGGTATGGGTTCTCTCTCTCGATGATGTCGGGCTTGGGGTTACCCTCAGGCTGTTTTCGTACCGTCATATCATCTCCGTACGGTGGGATATTGTCTGGGTCATCAAAGGCCACGTTCTCACTGCCCTTCTTTTTCTTCTTTTTCTTCTTCTCTTTGGGTTTCTTGTCCTTGGGCTCTTTTGGCACTTTGGTCTTGTTGCGGCCCTTGCAGTGGTTGCACAGAATGAGGCTGAGCACCACTAAGGCCAGGACAGTGGCACAGCTGCCAACGATGGCTGGCACTGCCCAAATGGGCAGGACCATGGCCTCTGTGGTGGGACTGGGGCTGCACACAAAGCCTCCATTGTTAGCTGTTTTGCAGACAGTTCCTTGTGGGCACTGGACACCCAGGCAGGCCACAAGGGTCTCGCAGGTCTGGCCTGTGTAGAACTCCGAGCAGATGCAGGAGAAGCCAGCACTGGGGTCAGGCACACAGCTCCCATGGTTCTGACAAGGGTTGGAGGCACAGTCACCAGGTGGGACACACTGGTAGGTGTACCACTGGTTCACACACATCAGGCCGTCCCAACATGGACTACTCTCACACAGGTTGGGACCTCTACAACCAATCTTCACAGAAGAGCTGGTCTTGGCCAGGCTCACCAGGCTGTGCTCTCCAGTAAAAGGCAGGGTCTCCCCATTGTACTTCACATAGGACAAGCATCCGTCAAAACCTGTAAAGAAGACATGTGGATTAGACAACAGCTGAGATCAAACCCCAGAAACAATAAAAAACAAATATGAAATGATTTTATACTACTATACTTCCTTAAAGTAAATATACTAAGAAAGTATATTTTAGCTTAAATGTCCTGCTGTGTTGAATAAAAATCTAATTCAATCCGTTTGCCTTACAGCAATGCTATTCCTTTGTAAACAGAATGTTATTACATTTATCCCAGCGCAAATGAAATCCAGTTGGCTTTTTCATGAAAAGTGAGTACACAAATAGAAGAACACAGTCTGAGGTAAGGCCTGCTACAGATGTTCGTGCACAAAATATGTTTGTTTTGAAATATGCCTAAATCCTTGTTTGAAAGAGGTCAACAAATCATCCAAATAGTGCATTTGACCATATTAGTCCATAGTTTTAGGTTAGCTCCACCTCCCCTCATGTTGCATGTTTGGAATCCAGTGCTTTCCACTTTTACAAACTTCCTCCCAGGACAAGCCAATAAACCACCCATCTGTGATTAGAGTTTTCTACTGTGCATGCATATTGTGCAAGAGAAGCTAAAACCACAGTAAGTGTTGCTGGATATCTATATATGGTCAGTAGTTTATGCTCCAGTGTTATATTCCTTTTGGGAAAAAAAAAAAGTTTCAGCTTGACTTAAAAGTGTCCAGGCTTCTGAGAACTTTGTCATACACAGTGCAGTTCAGGGTAGTTCACAAGTGTAGTGAGTGGAGGAGACAGATGCAGGAGTCTGAGAGCTCTACCATGGAAACGCAACTCGAGATGTGCATTTGGGTCAACACACAAGTCAAACTGAGAAGATACAACTACAATTCTAAGTCCTAGGCCGTTTGTAAGGATAATAAAAGAAGACATAAATATTCTTTTACAAACAAGCCATGTTTTCATATGGACTGTTTTTAGAGAGTATATCAGACCTGAGGACAGCCCGTATAGATCACCATGGGACACTCGAAACATTAGATCAAAGACACGTCAGCGTAATAGTTAATGCTGGGCCGATGGTGCAAAGGACTCAACCTATTCCCACGGTGATTTTGCAAAATTTTGAACATATGCACATTTTGGAAATTGGTAAAATATTTTAAATTTAAGTTTGTTCTAAAATGAAATGTCATTTGATAATAGGAGAAGATCTGAAGTTACACCCTGAACCCTTTTTTTCCCCTTCTTTTGACAAGAAAGCAAACAAAACTACATTAACTTAAAGTGATAGTGCGGTTTTGTTTTTTGTTTTTTAATCTGTATGGGTTCCCCTCTAATTGAGTTGTGCATTAACAGTGGCTTACCGCTCACCGCGTCGTCTGACCTGGGTTCTGCGCCAGTTCTGGAGCTCGGGAACGTAGGTCCGGTAAGTTCACCGGGACATTTAATAAAGCTTGTTTTTCTTCTCAAAACAACATTTGTCCAAAAAGTGATATACTTGCGTCACAAACAGTTGTCCGCTAAAAATTCAGCAGCGTAATTCACATTCACATATTTTCCTCTCGATTTGTATCACTGCACGCATATTAGCTGTATTAGCCTGTTAACTTTAAGCGGGTGTTTACGGCGGATTTACGGTTTACAAGTGAACAGGCTAATAGAGCTAACGTGGGCGCAGTGATACGAATCGAGAGAAAATATGCAAATGCAAATTACGCTGCTGAATTTTTAGGGGACAACTGTTTGTGATGCAAATATATCACTTTTTGGACAAATGTTGTTTTGAGAAGAAAAACAAGCTTTATTAAATGTCCCCGCGAACTTACCGGACCTACGTTCCCGGGGCAGAACCTGGGTCAGATGACGCGGTGAGCGGTAAGCCAGTGTTAATGCACAACACTATTAGAGGGGAACCCATACAGATTAACATACCGTATTTTCTGCACTATAAGGCATTATAAGGCCCACCTTCAATGAATGGCCTATTTTAAAACTGTTTTCATATATAGGGCGCACCGCATTATAAGGCGCATAGAATAGAAGCTACAGTAGTGGCTGACTACGGTGGCCATGATTAACCGATATTGATCCATATATAAGGCGCATCGGATTATAAGGCACAATGTCGGCTTTTGAGAAAATTGAAGGCTTTTAGGTGCGCCTTATAGTGCGGAAAATACGGTTAAAAAAACGCACTATCCCTTTAAAGTAGCACTATGTAACTTGTCTGGTTTAGTGCTTATATCCATGAAGCTTTGCACAGAATGTTCCATAGTATTCCTTTAAATGAACGTATTTCCATAGAGATAAGCATATGAGAGCATCAGATCTGCACAGAGGCGACTTTTTGCAAATAAATAAACACAAAATAGATCTGTTTTTCGGGCCATTCCAGTCAAAGAAATAAAATCTACATGGAGCAAGTAATGAACCTCTACTAGAAAAGTTACATAGAGAACCTTTAATTAACACTAATTTATTTTGAACATAAACTTTTCGTAAATGTTTTGTACTCAGAAAATGCCAGTGTCAGTATATTCTGATCTCCTCTCACCTGCAGCGGTTTTCTGCTGGGCTGGTCCAGGTGGGATTCCTCCGAGTGAGAATGTGAGTACGCTGAGACCACCGAAGTCCTGTGTGGTGTGCTGTATGACTCTGGGCTGAGCGCTGTCCACCAGGAGCACCGTGGAGGAGCCATTCTTAAGCAGCTGCAGGGTATGCCACTGGCCATCGGACACCGGCGAGTCCGCAACCGTCCTCTCCACTTTGCCCACTACCCCCGCGTCCGAAATGTAGTGGATGTTGCCGTTTCTCAGCTGTGGAAAGAACAGAGTGTGCAGGTGAGCTTTAGGAATTAAGAACGTTTCATACATTGTTCATTTTCTATATTTTATTTTATCATTCTTCCATGTTGCTTGTTTGTAAAGCGTCCAAAAAAACACAATATAAGTCTGATGTACTATTACTATTATTGTTATTATTATTATTCACTTGTTTTATATAGTACAGTATAGCTCTTGTATATAGGCATTTGTATTAATATAATAATTTTTTACTTGTGCATATACATTTATGTAATTATCCCTTAATTGACATCAGCCTCTTGCTATTTTTGTTACTTATTTTGAATTTATTATTACCATTTACATTTTTTCTCTTTGTTATTATAATATATTGTGAACTACTGTGTCCAAACCATTTCCCTTGTGGATCAGTAAAGTTTGTCTATGTAATGTGAAATGGGGGTAGAGCGTGGATGAGACGTTCAGCCAATTACTGGAGCCAGGAATTGATCTCAAAACACAAAATTTGACACGCCATTTGATTGTTGATGTTTTTCTCAAACTGTGGTACGGAAGCTCGTTCAGGTGGTGCTTGGACAGCTCTTCAGTTTGTGGGTTTGCATAGTTTAGAGCAGGGGACGGCAACCTTTACCACTCAAAGAGCCATTTGGACCCGTTTCACACTGTAAAGAAAACACTGGAAGCCACAAAACCCTGCATATAACAGCTTTTTTTTTTCCTTTATGCCATAGAATTACATTTTGAAAATGAATGAACTAAAATAAAATACATTTTAACTAAATACAGTGGCCCCTCGGTATATCGTGGTTCACTTTTCGTGGCCTCGCTGTTTCGCAGATTTTTTTTTATTCCAATTTTTTTTTATAGTGTATCAACGTGCATTTCTGCGTCCTGATTCCGATTGCCGATTCGTCAGTCATTCTCCTCCGTGTCTCCTGTACAGAATGCGTTCAGTTTGCCAGATTTATATAAATGTTCGATCGCAGTGTGACTCTGAAGTGCTGTTTGTTTGCAAGTTTTCTCCCCGACAAAACCCGCCACAGCAAAGCGGTGCCAGGACAAAGAGGCTCGGTCATAAGAACTGTGAAATACACACAAAATACACTTTGGTTTCGTTCTCTAATACTGTGCTTTTTTGTTGAAAATCTACGAAAGTTTGAGTGTTTAAACAAGAGAAAAATGTGAGAAAACGTTAATTCCAGTCTGAGAAAAGTGTAGAATGTGTGTGGTGAGGCGTTTACAGCCTTAAAACATGGAGAATAATTGTAAAATATAAAGCAAGCTCGCAGATTTCGCTTGTCGTGGGTTATTTTTAGAACGTAACCCCCGTGATAAACGAGGGACCGCTGTACTGAGCCGCATCAGAGGGATCGAAGAGGAGCCGCGGGTTGCCGACCCCTGGTTTAGAGCAAATTTTATCCACTTTTTTGTCCTCATTTGGCCAATTTCTTGTTAGAACTACAGTGGACATGAGGCTGTCCACTTTTAGACCTGTTATATACATGATTTAGATTAGCGGTGGTACTCTGGAAAGTCAAGAGCCACAGAATACATTATTGGTCCCAGTAGGGAAATTATTGGAGCAATCTGTCAGAAACAGTGGACAGTCACAGCCACAGTTTAGCGCCCGAGGACCCATCTCCAGATCTTGAGCTAAGTCTTGGTCAGGACTACCTTAGCTGGAGGATTTTGCTTATTGTGCATGTTTTGGGTTGATGACGGAAACTAGCATGCTTGAAGGAAATCCACCCACACACATGGACAACAGGCAAACTTTGCAAAGAAAGGCTTACTGTAATCCCGCTTGGGAGTTGAACCTCAACCTTCTTACCGTGAAACCCTAAAAATTAACCTAGCGTAACTCTGCAAAAGTGTAATTTATTTTGCACTGTATCTAAGAGACTTTTGGACTGGCCGTGTCAACACATTTAGGTCTAGTAATATATATATTTTGGAACATTTTCATGGTGACGTGAAGCAAAGTTGCCACAAGTGAAGGAAAAGAGCATTACTTAAAAAATTAGACATGTGACTACTCTAATATGTACAGTCAACATAAACTTGGACTCCAGATCAATGCAATGAAATTTAATGTAGCATCCATCATGAGCGACAAGAGGAAGTCTTCTTTCAGTCCCCACAAAACTACAACCGCAGGGCCTTCAGAATCCGCTGTTGAGGTCACAGATTGAAAACAAGAAAGCGGCTGACGTCCATAAATCTCTCCCCCCAGCGGGACACGGCGCAATTCATCATGTCCTCGCAACTTGTGTTTAGCAATAACGACTCAGCCAGATCAGAAGCGCGTGACCAACAAACCCAGAGTCACAAAAACGCCCACTTTTTGAAAAAAAAAAACTCAAAGAACCTGGGGCGCCTTAAAAAGAAATTAATCAAGCTCTGTTTGGCGTGGACAATAAATGTAGAGCTTATGGAGGGTATGGTAATCACATATGCGTACTCCCTATTTGGATGGAAAAGAGATCCCACTCCCCTTGCCTTTTAAAAGACCCCAAAATCAGCAGTTGATAAGTTGCTTCCGGAACTATTGATTTAGAATGAGGAAAACGGGAAGCCCCCCTTTGCCAAAAAATCCGCCGCTCTTAAACCTGGAAAAACTATTATCGGCTTTATCTATTAAACATCTTGCTGTTAATATCGCCGTATATAACATTCCACCTATAAACCTATGTACATGAACTGTGTATTCCCCTTGCTGCTTTATACCGTTTCACTTTGATTGCGTTTGTGATTTCTCGTTGGAATGAGCGAGGTGGAGGAGTTGTGGAGAGCCGTGAGATGGATTCATAAGAGTAGGAATGAGCGCGTGTGTGATAGCAAACAAGCAAAGAAGTACTGGTTTAGCGGCATTGGTGATGGAGGGTCTAAAAGGGAAGATGGAACAGCATGAATGAATGTTTGGGTGGCTGCCCGGGAACAGTCAGAGGCAGAGGGGGAGGGGGGAAGCAGAGGAGCGGAGCTAAAAGGAATGAAGAGAGAAAAAAAAAATCGGTTTACAGTAGATGCTAGCGGTGGTTGGAAGATTACATACGGATATAAAGACATGTTTGCGCGGATTACATACAAACAAAATGGAAAGTAACCTTGCAGATCTAAACACTAGGGGCTCTCACTCCCCGTGTAGCGTTCATGTGTATGCTTTCACTGGATTTGCACACATTTGGACGTAACTGTAAATGATTTTTAGTGACAATGTGTCATCTGGCGGCCATATTTGGAGCTCTTTGGGTTTGAGATGTGAAATGGGAAAAAGCTGTTTCTGTGCAGTTGCTGATTACTAATCACGAGCTAATTATAATTTTGGTGCTGGCTTCCAAAAGTGTATATGGCCAGGACACAATGTTCCTTTAATAGAGCTTTTGTTCGCGAATCAAGCAACAATGTTATATCTCATTTACTCAAATAAAAATATTTTGTTTAAAGATGTTATGCTTGGATTCGATCTCTGCTTTTGTCTGTTTATTTATTATACAGGTGTGTGCGTGTTTATGAGGACCCGCCTCCCTTATTATACTGGTCTAAAAGCAGAATGCTTCCAGAACAAAAGTAGTGAAATTTTTCTTGGTTTAGGTCACTAATAAAGAAAACGTAAGTCAGAAGTGCTGATTGGCTATAGTTTCCAAGATATAGTATTGGGTTAAAATAGGAAATTTATGCAAAATAAGGCAAAAATTGTAGTTTATCAGAAGGTACAGTGTGTCTACAAGCAACAGTTCTATCTGAAAGCCTGTCTGCACATTCCAATACATTCAGTTTAATATGTGTCCCACCACGGAAGCTGAGGGCGCATGTCGGCATTACAGATTCTCAGGAAATGCGGGTTTTTTTTTTCAAAATTTGTGATTTTCGTTTTTTTGCATAATGTGCTAGTTGAGATCATGAAGAAGCCTCTCCATGTTTCAGATAACAGCATTAGTGACGTTAAAAACATACATTTTTAATTTCAAAAATGCTTGTTAGGCAAGGAGGGCTGAAGAGACCAAACTCTGAGAGGCTGTTTCTGGAATTTCTGGGATCTGCTATGGCTGCTTTCAAATAGAGATAACTTTTTAAAATATTGTCAGATTTTCACATGTAAGACATCATTGGAAAGTCCAGAACCTGTACTTTCAGAATCTGTGAATAACTCAAAACGCCTCCTTGACCGACGACTTGGTATTGGTTTTCCTGTGGTTGGACACATATGTCTAGATCAGGGGTGGGCAATTATTTTTCCCCAAGGGCCAAATGAAAAGCAGAACATATTGTGGAGGGCTGGGCCAAAAGTTTGAAGTCTACTGTGGTTATTCATCTTATTTCTACGTTGAAATCAGTAAATGGCATTGTTTACAGAAGCTGGTAAGTTCTGTGTTATTATTAAGTTATGAGAGAGTGAGGTTTTACAAAAACTGAATTTATTCAGTAAAACTCTTCAAAACAACTATTCAAAACGTGAAACATTTGTAACTCTTTTTCAGTCACATTAACCCCACAATGCTTTCTGAGCTTAACTTTCTTAACTTTGTATTAAGACACCACAATGTCTTTGTCAAATAATATAATACAAGATATGTCACAATTTTTTTTGTCCAACTGCCAATCTGTGTAGAAAAAAGTCCAAGTTAGCATGTTTTAATTGTTTTTTTTCTTGATCAGTGAGAGGAATCTCGCCTCTGTTGAGCTTTAACAAGTGCATCAAAGTCAGGTTCATGTTTGAGATGTGAAGCACGTCCCACAGATGATCATCAGGACAAATGCATCAGTACAAATGGATTATGTACAATTTTGAAAGTAGGTTTTATTTTCTTAATTCCAAGCAACCTTTCACGGACGGTCAGTGTCGGCTCACGTATTTGGCCCCCGGGCCTTGAAATGCCCGGGTCTGGTCTAGATATAAATATTATTATTATATCATTAAATATCTTGAATACATTAGCTCACCAGCACAGTTATCAATTGATTTTCAGTTCATCTTATCAATATAAATTAGATTTAGCCACTTTTTATCTCGGAAGCAGATCGAGTCCAAAAACTTGTAGACTATTGTAATTAGATCAACATGGTTTAAAAAAGTTAAAATGGCAAAAGGAGAAATTCAGTTTGTCAAATGGACTGAATTTCTCCTTTTGTCATGGATTCTACCTGGATGACTAAGGGTTTATACACACAAAAGTTCAAATGCATTATGTTTAAAGGTGCACTGTGTAACTTTCCGGGGGGGTTGGTTTGTCACCATGGAGATGTAGTTGCTTTACAGTACCTGAAATTTTGCACAGTACGGCATAAAACGTATCTGTTTACAGAGAGACAAGCACCAAACCAATTTGGTGGGCAGGTTACAATAGAATGCATATTTTCAAGGTATAATTTTATTGTAAAAATAAAATAAATACATTAATTAAATGAACTAATAAGCAAGTTTAATGCCATAGTGTGGTATTCCAGCAAAAGCGGTCGCCATTGCATATCCCCATGGATACAACCAGGTGCTGGACTCTTACCAGAAAAGTTACATAGTGCACCTTGAAGTTTTAAGTTAAGTTTTAAGTTAAGTTTTAAGGTCAGGATCTGTCTCTTTCCGCAAAAAAGGTGTACAATAGAATAGTCTTTATTGTCATTATGTTAGGTAAAAACACAACGAAATTGGGAAAGCTCTCCGCAGGTGTAGCAAAAACAACAACCAAACGGAGGAGCCGTAAGCCTCTGCAACAGTGTGCGCCGCCATGTTTCTTCCCTTTTTTTTTTTTTACCATAATAATGTGTGTGTGTGTGGGGGGGTTACGTTTATTGATAGTTATTGATTATTAGGCCTATTGAAGTACATTGCAGCACCAGTAAAACAATGGCACTTTACTAAAATATATATTACATGTATATGTATATGACTAGACTCTTCTCATTAATACAGAATATTTCCAAAAAAACAAACAAAAAAATTTAAATTTAATATTGGTAAGATTTTTGTCTGCTCTTGAGCGACCTTGAAAGAGGGATCAAATGCAGAGGAAAAAGTTTACCTTAACCTTAAACCTAATTCTTGCAAAAATGTACACAATTACGCATGTATTTCACAATGAAGTCTGAAAACAATATCCTTCAGGCCACAAGTACCAGAATGATTCATTGGTTTGGTATTTGTTGGTAGATTTTAGACCCGTTTGTCCAAGGTTCTTTCAGACTAGACAAGGACACTGCACAAACTCCACTGACCCTGCTCTGCTGCCACATGAACACTAGAGACTCAGTAGCATTCCGAGCACATGTGGAAATCCTGTCAGGGTGTCTTGTGTTGTCTAATTACCTTGACAGTGGTGTAGTTGCTGCTCTCCTGCACATGGAGCAGTGTGCCGCTTTTGCTGCGAGTCCTGAACTTGACCTCTAGGCTGCTGGGGGCTGCGGGGTCAGGGGTCGCGACCTGTAGGGCCTGTCGCAGCAGCACATCTCGTTTAGGGCCCTGCTTCAGAGAGTAATCAAGGCGACCAGTTCCATCCAGCGAGAGGGCAGTGTCCGGGGTGATGTCTAGGTAAGGAAGAGAGGAGGACATACATACAGAAATTAGACACATATTGGGGATGTTTACAAGCACACCAAAATCTGACGGTTATCTGATTTCTAAAGTTACTGGACGATTGAAAAGTCATGTGAAAAGCTTCTTCTTTTTGATTGTTGACAGCTGAAATTACACAAAAAGTGCAAGCAAGTGGGGCAAAGACAAAAATTCAAATGTTAAATGGCAAATTATTTTAGAATTCACTGATTAACTGACATGTCATAATCGTATTTCTCTTGGGCATGAAAAAACACACCAAAATCAGCTCTAATTTTTAGGTAAAATTGACTTTTGTGAGTTTAAGCCATATTAGAATCCTGTTACCTCCACAAAAACATATGTGGAGTTGTGTTTTGTTTCATTCAAACATCTCTGAGTAACTCTTTATTGTTAATCTGTCTATATTTTCAAAGCTCAGTGTGCTCAGTTCCAACTTGTGATGTCACGCTGTGGTAGTTTTCAAGTTAACAGCTACTTTTTTACTTTTGGACAGTAGAGACGATCATTTCAAGGGCTGAAATTATCCAAATGATTCTAGTGGAGGGGTAATTGAGCTAAAAACACAGTGGAGCACTTCCTGTATTGCCACATGACATCACAAGGTGGAGTTTTTTTCTGTTTCTGAACTAAATAATCCTAAATATGTGTGTTAAACATGTGTGAATGAAACAAAACACAACTCCAGGTGTGTTTGTGATGAAAACACGTTACAAAATAGATCAGAAAATGGCGCAATACGGGTTCGTTATAACAAGCTGTATTGGTTGTCGATTCTATCTTTATGTTTATGGACTTTTCTTGTTTGGAAAACTTTACAGACCACCCATTTTTCAACCAATTTGGGTGGAACGGCCACAGCAACAGGGACAATCCAACCGTGGATCATTAGCCGTGATTTTGGTGAGGGTTACCTAACTGACATTTACGGTGGTGGTGGAAAATGGAGCATGAAGAGATTACCCACCCACACGAAAAAGAAAAAAACACGACACCCGCTCAACCACTGTGCCTCCGATGAGTTAACATTAAAGGAGAATTAACGTTTTTTACAATCTGGGCCTTATTTCGGTAATAAAACAAGTTGTTTTACTCACCCATAGCACTTTGGTGTCATTTGGAGCATTTCCGGAGATGTTTTAGATTTGCGATATCCGTAACGTGAGTTCTCGGGGCATATGTTTGCGGTTTCCAAATAACACAAACTTTAGCACTTTTCACATCATAGAAGCTCAATGTCTTAGTCTACACTTTCGTTTGAGTCAAAAGTGGCCTGTAATCCGAGATTTATCCATAATTTCGAGTAGATGAGGAGGACAGTGCGCATGTGCTCAGTCACATCTGTTTTGCAGATAAGAAGACACAACTTTTCTGTTGCGAGTGACACATGGCAGAAGATTCGGACTTTGAGGCTAAAGAGGACTTATGGAGGACTGAGGACTGAAGAGGAGTATACGGATGAGGAGACAGAATGGATACAGAAAGAATGAAGAGGAGACAGTTTTAGGAGCAGAGCAGAGAACAGCCATCGGTTTCACATTATTTCTCAGAATCGTGCGCTGAATCCGCTGGCCTTCTTTCTTTTCCTTTGCTGGTAAAAAATTGTCCTGACTGAAGTGGGTACTGCAAACCCGATGGTCCAAACGTCTTACAGCTTTGCGTTTCATGTTTGGGTCCCGAGAGCTGAGAGCGAAATCTGCTGTGACTCCGCACATGCGCACTGTCCTCCTCATCTACTCGAAACTATGGCTAAATCTCGGATTACAGGCCACTTTTGACTCAAATGAAAGTGTAGACTAAGACATTGAGCTTCTATGATTTGAAAAGTGCTAAAGTTTGTGTTATTTGGAGACCGCAAACATATGCCCCGAGAACTCACGTTACAGATATCGCTAAACTAAAACATCTCCGGAAATGCTCCAAATGACACCAAAGTGCTATGGGTGAGTAAAACAACTTGTTTTACTCAGATTTAAATCAGATTGTAAAAAACGTTAATTCTCCTTTAAAGGTGCATTGTGTAACTTTTCCGATGGACAGTTGAATAAATATATATGATAAAGTTCTCATTGCTTTGTCTGAGTGTTCAATAGTCAAACTTTCTATCTCCATGAAGTCAGGAATGCCACCAGGCAAAAGGAATAATGTTTTTCCAGTGTATTTTGAGCAATAAATAGTTTAATGCCATACTGTGGAACATTTCTGGCAACCCTAACTCATGCAAAGTAATAACATTATACAAATTATACAGTAGTGCAACCTCAACCAGAAAACTTTAAAATTTTTAAAGATGTTGTGTTGAAAACACAAATCAACACCATCTTGTTTCGTTTGACAAATGAGTTTAGTTGGGTTCAGTGTGCGTGTATTTTGCATTTACCTCCATGTTATAGGTCATTTTGGTTTTTCTGTTTTATAACTATAACTCTATTTTGCAGTGTCTCCCCCCACACATCTTCTCTTTCACATTTGCACAATAAAACACATGCCTGTAACAATATCTTGCTTTTTATTACAGTTATAACAGCACTTTTTTTTTGCCTACTCGCTGAATCGCCCAGTTTCCACCAGTTGCAGTGTTTCTTGTGAGAGCCGTGCTTGTTCCCACAGACAAAATGAAAGCTGAGAGACAAACGTGGTCACAATAAAAGCTCAGGATCTGACACAGACGCTACCGTTCCCTGGACGTGTTGGTGCAATATCAGCCTCTGAAGTCAGCACATTTTCAGATTTAAATACACAAAGGCTTTCATATTGCAAACACTGCGTTCTATATTAAACCGCTTTTTGTTGACTCAAGAGAGAGTAACTTCATAAATAAGCATGATGCAATATTCCTTAGATAGTGCGCTTTCAGCTAAAATCTCACTTCAAAGTTGCAGACTTGAAACTGACTGAAAAATCTGCTTTGTAGATTTTTATTTAAAATAAGGGCGGTGCACAGGTGCGCTGTAACAGCTGTGCTCCAAGCTACTTCTGCAGTCCTTGGGCACTCTAAACCAGAATGAGCCTTATGAGCCTCAATGCAGAGATCCACTTGGTTAAAACCTACACAGATTCTATCTGATCTGAATCGTTACTACCGAAACCAAAGCACTAGCAACATTCATTAAGTTCTAGTGCAGCCTCTGCAGCTCTAGTGAGTTAAAAGTTGAGTTGAAATTTTCACTTTCTGAAGTATTTGAACGTTAATGTGAGCTCCCCTACCCTGTTTATGGCCCCACCCATGGCTAAAAGTTGCGAAATGTGTAAACTGAGCATTTGCGATCCTTTTCTGCGTTTGAAAAAAAGACAGCCCAAACAGGTAATTCTGAACAAGGGAACTTTCTGATGTCACACTCCAGGAAAAATGCAAATGCAGTTCCACCCCCGTCTGGATGTCTACCCACCGTCTCTGTAAATCACGCCCAGAGAACTTGGACCGCAAACGAGCTACGCATTGGGAGATGCGTTTTTTTATTTGCCTGGAGACACGTGAGAGTGTTTCCAGGCTCGGATGTCCTTTATCCGAGCCTCCGAACCTCTGAAACAGCAGTGGTTTAATTTTATTTTCTGTGGAAATGTGTTTTTTAATGCAACTCGTCTCATATCTTCCAGCGGACACCACACCGCTAAAACAAGGAAACAGCGGAGCATTTGGGGCCCCCCCACCCGCTGCACTGGCCTGTCTCTGTCCTCCTCATCTGCATTCAAGCAACAACGCCCAGAATAAAGTGTTTGAGAGAGATATTTATGACTCTGACTGTGTTAATGAGGCTTTCTCATGCACTGAGTCTTTATTTTGAAGAAGGATTCATTTACAGTGTTAGGGAGCCATTAACGCCAAATAAAAGCATCAAGAAGTACCATGTCATGGGATCTTTAAGACACTTGCCTGACCAGCCAGTCCCTTCTACATTCTGCTCAAATCGAGAAGGGTCTGGAACCGGACCGTAGAGCATGAAAATCCTCCGTCCTAACTTGAGATGATCTAACCACTGCTACTAATTTGGAGCAAGTGTCTCCTCGCCAAAATTCTTGTATGATTCAGAAAAAAATAGAGAATTTCTTTTACCTGAGTTAAGTAAGTTTGATGCCAACAGACAAGGCATCTCTCTGATTGGATAATCCTCCTGTCATTCATGCACTCTAAAATCAGGGGGACGGGATATGGCTCCAGATCTACTCGTCTTTGTGAATTTTTGTCAAAGTGTGTGGTTCTGGCTGGTCAGGAAACTCATAGTCATTTGAGACTGTAATAATTTATTTTAAACATTGCAGGCTACATGCTGTCCCTTTAATATTATCACCTGCAGATAAATAATTATTCTGTCTCCATGGTTTCCTCCTATTATGTGTAAAATCTAAGAATCCTGTAGTTTAGACGTCTACCAAAAGGAAGTTCTGAAATTCTTGTATTGATTTAGCAGTCAGTTGTCATTTTTCTCTCAAATGCTCCAGACCAATGTTTAAAATGTGCATTGTCAACTAAAATTAAAACACAAAATTATATTGCAATATAAAATGATGCAATCGAGCAGTATTTTTTTCCTAATTTGCACAGATGGACTTACATTTCTCACAGAATTTGCCCGTGAATCCGTCCACACACTGACACTGTTGCCAGGACCAGTGATCCAGACAGGTGCCCCCGTGTCGGCAGGGGTTGGCTGTGCAGGCTCCCTCCAGTCTCGGACATCTACGGACAAAATAGACAAAATAGACAAAATAGTAGACAGCTTGACAAGTCAGACACTACCAGGGCGGTCTAAGACTGAGCAGTAGATGAGTAGTGATTTCTTTTTTGCTGTACATCAATAGAAAAATGCCATAGTGGACCCCTGAGGATTAGCATATTAAAAGATCTGTCCTCGCCTCACTATTCATCGTGACTGAAAAAATGTCCAAATTCTGGTCTCTCTCGTCAAAGAAATCTGCCATGTATATAGAAAACACATCTTTTCAAGAGGTCTCCGGAGGGTTTGTGAGTGTGAACAAATGCCCCCTGGTGAGAAGGTGATGGAGGACAGACAGATGGGGTGAAGAGGGAGCAGATATGAGGGTCAAGTCAAAGAGGCCTTCCCAAGTGGGCTATACTGTACTACATTAAGGGGTGTATATTGCTGAATATATGGTTCAAATACACGATACTGCTACTGCCGATTGTATCCTTACTGAATGGGTATGCTTTTTGGAAGCAGCACATTTGGTTGTAGTTCATGGTTTAGGTCGTTTTGACACCAGGAAAGTCCGATAGTTCACTTGCTTTGGTCTGGACCAAATTTTTTATTTTATTTTTTTATTTTGGTGCGGTTCGCTTTCACACTGCAGTTTTTCCCCAAGTGGATTAACGTCTATAAACAAAACCACGTGTGCTGAGGTCGCTCAGCCACTGGACAGAAATGAGCCGTGTCAAAGCGCCGTGTCCAAACACGTGATGGAGGAGAATAATGGTGTTACGTGCTGTTTTCAATCTAGCCTTAGCGATATGGTTTGCTCAGTTTTTACAGTTCGCACAAATGTTTGAGCAGCATCGTGAGGTTTACACTATTTTACAATCAATTTCCAAATGACAAAGACACAGGGCAAGATGGCTACGGAGGACAGTGCTCATGTGCGCATCGAGTTCTGACTCTTGCTCTTCACACAAAACGTAAGTAAGCCTCGTAAGATTCATTTCTTTTAGTTTCATTTCGTCAGCCTCGGTTTCCCATAATGCTCGACACAAGTTGGCTTTTTGTACTTAACGAGCTAAGTACAAAAAGCCAACTTGTGTCGGATCGAGTCCGGTCTGCATTCTCACCTCAAACGAACCGCACCAGGATTCGAATGGAACCGATGTTTGGTTTTTAGGTCGTTTTCACACCTGCCTTGTTTGGTTCATTTAAAATGAACCAGAGTTCGTTTGCTCCTTTGATTCGGATCTTTTGGGCTGGTGTGAATAAAAACCAAAAGTCTCGATCCGGAGCAAACAAGCAAACCGAGACCACCTAAAAAGCTCGGTCTCGGCACGGTTCCATTCGAACTCTGGTGCGGTTCGTTTGAGGTGAGAATGCAGACCGGACTCGATCCGACACAAGTTGGCTTTTTGTACTTAACGAGCTCCCGTCGTATGTCGAGCATTATGGGAAACCGAGGCTGACGAAACAAAACAAAACTAAACTTACAAGGCTTACTTACGTTTTGTGTGAAGAGCAAGAGTCAGAACTTGATGCGCACATGAGCGCTGTCCTCCGTAGCCGTCTCGCCCTGTGACTTCGTCGTTTGGAAATTGATTGTAAAATAGTGTAAACCTCACGATGCTGCTCAAACATTTGTGCGAACTGTAAAAACTGAGCAAACCATATCGCTAAGGCTAGATTGAAAACAGCACGTAAGACCATTATTCTCCTCCTTCCGCATTTGGACACGGCGTTTGGACACGGCTCATTTCTGTCCAATGGCTGAACGACCTCAGCACATGTGCTTTTGTTTATAGATTGGTTCGTTTGAGGAAAAAACTGCAGTGTGAAAGCGAACCGCACCAAAATGAAAATATTTTTTTAAAAATTTGGTCCGGACCAAAGCAAGTGAACTATCGGACTTTCCTGGTGTGAAAACGACCTTATTCACACCAGTCCAAAAGGTTCGAATCAAAGGAGCAAACGACCTCTGGTTTGTTTAAACAAACCAAACAAGGCAGGTGTAAAAACAACCTTATTTTGCTTGTCATTTTCTTGTCATTTACCAAGCAAAGAGACCAATAAAGATACTATTGGCAACACTCAGTGTTTAGCTGATGAATCATACTTTTTGACATTTTATTTGAGATACCGCTGTATAACAGCTACACCTAACTTAGCCTTAATAAATCATGAAAAAGTCTTAACAAATCTCACAGTTTAAATATTTCTTTAAAATCTACAGATCTTTCATCCCCATCAGACTGTATAACTTGACGATATAGTACAAACGTGTAATTTTTTTCTATACTTGCTTATTTACTTATTGTATTATTATTACTTATCTTGTCTGCATGCATTTTCTTGTTCAAACTTTCCTTTGTACTAAACTACCTGGAGCTAATGTGGCAAGTGAATTTCTCCTATGTGAGATCAGTAAAGTCTTATCTTATCTTATCTTAAAACAAGAGTATGTAACTTCTTAGCCAAAGACAGAATAACATAAAAGCATGTATTCTCATTTTGATTGTGTTTATTGCACCGGAAAACATATGCACTATTACTGTGTCTTAAATCTCCACAAACCTGCTTGTTTCCATGGAAATGTTGTTCCTTTGGCTATAATGTTCAACAGTATGGCATAAAACATATGCCTCTGCATGGAGAATGTTCAAAAGTAGGTTTACTTTCTATTTCCATGGAATCATGCAGGTGACATACCATCTCCAAAAAGTTACATACTGTATCTTTAACAATGATAAAGGCATTGTCCTATATTTTTAGTTCAAACAATAACGATTGTGTAAAATAGACAAGATGTGGCACTTATTTAGAGCATATTTGCTAGATAGCTTTTGAATTAACGCTACCCGTCACATCTGCTGCTCAAATCCAACCAGGAAGTCAAATTATAAACTGCCTCTCTCACACAGCTCATATCAAACTGTAAAGCAAATGTATCTGTGAAGACGGTATTTCTTTCCTTGTTCAATCTACTAACCTGTCCAGTATTCCCCGCGATGCCAGCGCCTGACTGGGCTCCAGGGGGCGCCCGTTCACCGCAAACTCCATGATGCATCCCACGAAGTCATGTGACGCCACCTGACCCCGGCGATGGAGGATCGACTCTATGGAGCGGACGCCTCCAACAGACAGTCTGTTGGGCTGCACATCCAAAATCCTGTGGGAACACACAAAATCAAGAGGCGTTCAGGCGCGTCTAGTAATTCAGCATAAGCGCTAATATTTTGTAGCTATAATTGCTCATCAAAATGGCTATCAGACATTTAACCACACTTTCGGCAGACTTAGATAAGCAACATCTCATTTACGGTGGGCATTTGATTTGCAGGAATGCTAACTTATTTGATCTTTGCATTGAATCTCTGGTAGCTTTTACTTTCGCTTTCACAAAACAATAAAACATTTGCTAGTCCATTATAGAGGGCCCATAATTTCTAATTGTTGCTCATCTAAAATGACTGAACACAGATCCAAACACATGTCATTGCACGACTCCGCCCATCCCTTTCGTTCTCTGCTGCTGAAACCCTCATTTATGCATTCATCACCTCTCGAATCGACTGCTGCAATAGCCTTTTCTATGGTCTACCCTCCAAAACTCTCAACAAACTCCAATACATCCAAAACTCTGCTGCCCGCCTCCTCACCCACACCAAGACCACATCACTTCTGTCCTTCAAAACCTCCACTGGCTCCCCATCCCTCAGCGCATCCAATTCAAAGTCCTCCTCATGACCCACAAAGCCCTCCATAACCTGCCTCCATCATACCTCTCTGACCTCCTGCACCGCCACACCCCATCCCGCTCCCTCCGATCCTCCGACGCCAACCTCCTGTCCCTCCCCTACAGGACCAAGCTCCGAACCTGCCCCCACCCTCTGGAACTCACTCCCACGACCTATCCGTGACTGCTCTGACCTCCCCACCTTCAAAAAACTGCTCAAGACTCACCTTTTTAATACTGCTTTTAATGTTTCTTAATGTTTAACGTTTTCCTGATTGTCTATTGTTTTACTTTCTTTTCTTTTCTTTATTTATTTCATTCGTTAAGACAAAACAAAACAAAACAAAAAAACAACAGATGCCACATACTTGCATCTATATAATTATAACTTAGATATGAATGAAAGGGAACAGAAAGAAGCATAAGCCTATGACATCTGCTCTTCTATTGTTTTATTACTTGTTTTATTACTGATTTTACCTTTGTACAGCATCTTTAGAGTGTCCTGAAAAGCGCTTTAGAAATAAAATGTATTATTATGTCTGATATTTACCTAGCTGTTTCCTATCTTGTGCAGTTGAATGGTAAATGGTCACATCTTTATATAGCGCTTTTCCACCTTCAAGGCACCCAAAGCGCTTTACAACAAGGAACCAATCACCCATTCACACACGCATTCACACACCAGTGTACGCAGACACTGGGGGCGAGGAGGGTTAAGTGTCTTGCCCAAGGACACAACGGCAGCATTCATCTGTGGGAGCTGGAATCGTACCTGACCGCTCAACCACTGATGTTTCTTATGTCAAGAGCGGGATTTGAACCGCCAACCACCTTTGGATCAGTGGACAAACGCTCTACCAACTGAGCCACTGCCGCCCCTAGTATGCACCTGTATGTATAATTTATAAATTGAACTACGCAGTTACATATAGCGAGCAACCAAATACCAATCAACTTATCCAAATGTGTTATTGGAATCAAGGATCATCCAATCGTAGTTCCGCATTTTGATAAATACACGCATTTTGATAAATACGTTTAAATTGGACAAGGGCAGTTGTTCGGTTTTCCCGACGTGCATGTTAACATAATGACCATCTCCACAGAGGTATTCACACACGGTCATGCTTACATATGAGACGACGCAGGTCACTGGGTTTCACTACACCATGGTCCCGGGACCCTTGCAAAATAAACGTTGAGCCCTACAGCGGGGCCCTCCCTCATCTGCCAAAGCCATCTCCCACTCCGGCTATCGCAAACGCAGCTCAGGTTTTCCCCCATTAGCTCGGACTCTCGGGCTGGCTCCTCCTGAGTGTAAAAGCAGCTAGCTCGGGCTAATTAAATGAACGTTTACATGATATCTATATTTACAACAGATGACTTCACTGCAGTTCTAGGTCAGGGGCGTCATCATGGGGAAGGTATGTGCAAAATGTGTCCAATTTAAGGCAATTAGTGGAATATAGACGCTTATAGTAAAATGGGTGAAAGACTGTTTGAGTGAGTATGGACAGATGGGAGAAATATTAAGTGCTGTTAACATATGGGGACAGGGTATTCTTGAACTAATGACCAAAACTGAACCAAATACATGAGGATACTTTAGTGCTTCCAATTATATTCACTTCAAATTATAAATCAAATGCAGTACAATTACTCTTACCTGAGTTTTCAGAAATACTCCTCTGGAAAAAAATAAGAGACTATGTACTGCATTTTTTTTTTCAGAAATCAGCATCTCTACATGTATTACAGTCATTCCATTCCAGCGTCTGTTGAATTCCAACACAAACACAAAGCTGAGCTACTTCAGTTCTTGCACCAGGAGTGGAATAAAGTCACCCAAGAACAATGTGAAAGTCTGGGACTAAACCAGGTCTGAACCAAGACTAAAGCAGGGATGAACCAGGACTAAACCAGGTTGAAAATGGGACTAAACCAGGACTAAACTGGGATTAAATCAGGCCTAAACTTGGACTGAACCAGGGCTAAACCAGGACTAAACCCGGTTAAAAATGGGACTAAACCAGGACTAAACTGAGATTAAATCAGATCTGAACCAGGAGTAAAGCAGATCTAAACTAGGACTAAACCAGGTCTGAACCAAGACTAAAGCAGAGATGAACCAGGATTAAACCAGGTTAAAAATGGGACTAAACCAGGACTAAACTGGGATTAAATCAGGTCTAAATTTGGACTGAACCAGGGCTAAACCAGGGCTAAACCCAGGTAAAAAATGGGACTAAACCAGGACTAAACTAGGATTAAACCAGATCTGAACCAGGAGTAAACCTGGGATAAACCAGGACTAAACCAGGTTAAAACAGGGACTAAACAAGGACTAAACTAGGACTAAACCAGGTCTGAACCAAGACTAAACCAGGTCTAAACTAGGACCCAAGAACAATGTGAAAGACTTGTGGAGAGCATGCCAAGACGCATGAAAGCTGTGATTAAAAATAAGGGTTATTGCACCAAATATTGATTTCTGAACTCTTCTTAAGTGTAAACATTAGTATTATGTTGTTTTAAAATGAATTTGATCTTGTTTCTTTGCATTGTTTGAGCTCTGAAAACATGAATCTTTTTTGTTACTTTGTCATTTTCTGCAAATAAATGCTCTAAACGATAATATTTTTATTTGGAATTTGGGGGAAATGTTGTCAGTAGTTTATAGACTCAAACAAAAATGTTCATTTTGCCCAAACACAGACCTATAAGTAGTAAAATCAGAAAAACTGATCATTCTGCAGTGGTCTCTTTTTTTCCCCAGAGTTGTATGTACGAGGTCCACAACTGCATAATGTACTCTAACTGTATCACAATTTTTGGCAACTCTAAATACAGTTGTAGAGGAGCATGACATTTTGATTGCGTGGGGAAAATCTAATAAACTTGACAACATTGAAAATTACTTTTCCCAAACTGTCATCAGACCAACCATTCATACTCACTATCCAAGCTACCTGTAAATTTAATGAAAAATGAGGACTGTTGCCATAGCAGTTAAACAAAATACATCTTTTGAAGTCCTCAAAACGGCGCCAACAAACTCATGAATATTTAAACCAGAACAATGGAGAAAGACACTTTTTTTTTAAACCTTCAGAACGTTCCGAGAAAGTTCACCTCATCTACGGGTTAAAAAGCAATCCATAATACCCCAAAAATGACTGTTACTATAGATGAATCGAATTAACATCTGGACGTAGTTGGCACGACTTTCCGAATCTACAGGTACCAGACTTGCATAGATGAAATATAGCTTGCGATGCTAATCTTGTATATCCACAGCAAGAGAAATACAAATGGGCCTGTTGTTCTGAACAGCTCTTGCACACAGTTCTGACTTTTCATTTTTAACTGCTATGACACCAAACTCTCCCACATAAAAGTCCCATACCCCGTGCCCACCAAATTTGCCTTGACGTACTTCAAAGCACAAACGCGACCATTATTTTGGAGCGCAGATGATGTTTTCCTAGAGAACATCAAACATAAAGAAAATAAACAGTGGCGTGCGGACTCTGGTGTTTGTATCACATTTCAATTCATTGACCAAAGGGGAGCAAAACATTCATTTGTTATAGCGAAGTGAAAATGTAAAGTGAGGTTTAGCGTGCGCTCTGTCCTTACCAGTCTGTGTGCACGGCCACGTTGCTGACGGCGCAGTACCCGGGCTCCTGGTCGTCTCCGCACAGGTCCACGGTCAGGGAGGCGGCCTGGACAGATGAATGTAGAGAACACGCATTAGTCACATAAATTATAAAGTCACAACCCGATAGATGCTTTGCAGTGACATCACGCTGGGAGTGTTCTACATACAGTATATCTCTACTGACGGAATGTTCAGCAGTTACCATGGCGACACAAAGCACATAGCACTGACAAATAAGCTTTAAAGGTGCTCTGTAACTTTTCTGGTAAAGGGTCAGCCACCTGCTTGACTCCATGTAGCTATTTTTTCTTGGAATGTTCTACAGCAGGGGTCGGCAACCTTTACCACTCAAAGAGCCATTTGGACCCGTTTCACACAGTAAAGAAAACACTGGGAGCCACAAAACCCTTTTGAAATTTAAAATGAAATAACACTGCATATAACGTCTTTTTTGCCTTTGTGTCATAGAATTACATTTTGAAAATAAATGAACTAAAATAAAATACATTTTAATTAAATACATTTTACATTTTACATTTTACAATTTTAATTAAAAACCCTCGCTATATCGTGGTTCACTTGTCGTGGCCTCGCTGTTTCGTGGATTTTTTTATTCCAATTTTATTTTAATAGTGTATCAACGCGCATTTCTGCGTCCTGATTGGCTAAGGGACTGTAGACCTTTGCCGATTCGTCCGTCATTCTCCTCCGTGTCTCCTGTACAGAATGTGTTCAGTTTGCCAGATTTATATAAATGTTAAATCGCAGTGTGCCGTTTTCTCCCCGACAAAACCCGCCACAGCGAAACGGTCATAAGAACTGTGAAATACACACGAAATACACTTTGGTTTCGTTCTCTAATACTGTGATTTTTTGTTGAAAATCTACCAAAGTTTGAGTGTTTAAACAAGAAAGAAATATGAGAAAACGTTAATTCCAGTGAGAAAAGTGTAGAATGTGTGTGGTGAGGCGTTTACAGCCTTAAAACATGGAGAATAATTGTAAAATATAAAGCTGACGACTTCGCGGATTTTGCTTATCGTGGGTTATTTTTAGAACGTAACCCCCGTGATAAACCGCTGCACTGAGCCGCATCAGAGGGATCAAAGAGTGGCTCCGGAGCCGCGGGTTGCCGACCCCTGTTCTACAGTATGGCTTTTTTTTTTTAACTATCTCCATGGAGACAAGCAGGTCACGCCACCAGGCCAATTTACAGATCAGATCTGTGGAGAAGTGGGCCTGTTCACTGTAAGAATGCATGTTTTTGTGGTAGTTTTGAGAGACAAAATGAATGTAAATGAATAAATACAAGATATATTTGTTTAATGCCATACAGTGGAACATCCCAGGCAAAGCAATGACATCACTATGAGACAAGGCAGACCCTCTACCTGAAAAGTTACACAGTGCACCTTTAAGATACTCTTAAACAACACATTTTGAGGATTACAGATTTATCAACAAAGTTTGTTTGTTTTACATGTCTCAAGTGAGTTTTAAGTCTTTGGCAGTCAAAGACAGGCAAGTCATGTCCAAGTCTCTGCCTACAAAACAAAAACTGCTACATCCACTGAGATTTTCAAACTGAAGCTAAAATGCACTAGCGTTTAATTAAAGATAAGCTATATTTTTGTGTTATTTATTTAACCAAAAAAGGCCTGTACCCATTTTTTACCAATGTATTTCAAAAAAATTAGTCATGTCTCATGTAATCAGCATTTGAGGTTAAAATAAGTCAGCTGTGAGCTATCTGCATCTACCCATAATGTGCTTCATTGTTTGATAATCAGGAAGCACATGTTAGCATGCTAGTCAGTGTTTGCTTTACTGTGACGTCAAAACTCCAATCTGAACGTTGTCAAACTGCTTATAAACTCATCTTGGTGAATAATAAGGATGGATAAAGTCAGTGAGGAATAACCCTGGACTGTTTAAAATGAACTATTTCTGTTTTTTACATTTCATAAAATCTGCTACGGTGTCTTTAATCACGCCATAGTCAGTTTGGTATATCTGCATGCTACCAGGCAACAGCTGTGCCCCTAAAAACACTGTGCGATTGTTCTGGGAGCGAAACTGCTCCAAACTGTGGCTGGGGCTCTGGGCAGTGGGGTTTTTCTGTTGTGGCAGAGGTGAATCTGCAGTCTATCACTCAAACTCTTGGTCTCCCTTTGATCCACAGAGTCACATGTCACATTTTCACTTGCATTAGTTCATTGCTTATAAGACCAGGGTTAAAAGATTGCTATATAAAAGACATGTGTTAGGTGATTGCGTAGGTATTGCGAGAGATCTTTGTAGTTGGTTTTGAGTCACTTGCATGTCTGGGAAAAAGCTTGTGAACTTATTTGAGTTATGTTCGAAGATGCTATAAAATTTGATAATGTGTCCATGACAGGAGGGGTTTAATAACAATCTACGGACAATTATGTCGTTTAAAGGGCCTATATTACACAAAATGATCCTCGTGAGCTTTAATCCATGTACAGCTCTGGAAAAAACTAAGAGACCACTGCATTTTTTTTCAGAAATCAGCATCTCTACATGTATTACAGCCATTCCATTCCAGCGTCTGTTGAATTCCAACACAAACACAAAGCTGAGCTACTTCAGTTCTTGCACCACATGAAAGCTGTGATGAAAAATAAGGGTTATTCCACCAAATATTGATTTCTGAACTCTTCTTAAGTGTAAACATTAGTATTATGTTGTTTTAAAATGAATTTGATCTTGTTTCTTTGCATTGTTTGAGGTCTGAAAACATGTATCTTTTTTGTTATTTTGACCATTTGTCATTTTCTGCAAATAAATGCTCTAAACCAGTGTTTCCCAACCTTTTTTGTCTTGTGTACCCCCTGAGCCTTTTTGTCATACCTCGAGTACCCCCTCACTCATACGTGTTGATAATTCTCCAAAAGTAGAACGTGACACAATGGATTATTAAATGAAAATCATTTTATTTTATCTCCTTAATTTGAAAATTTAATTCTCAGGCATTTTCTCTTTTCTTTGACTCAAATTTATTCAAATTAGAATTAAAAAATTCTAAAAAATCTCCCCCTGCGCCTGGCAGCGACACTGCCGAGTACCCCCTGCAGTGTGCTTGCATACCCCTAAGGGTACTTGTACGCCTGGTTGGGAACTGCTCTAAATGATAATATTTTATTTGGAATTTGGTGGAAATGTTGTCAGTAGTTTATAGACTCAATCAAAAACGTTCCTTTTGCCCAAACACATTCTGTATGTAGTAAAATCTGATAATTTGCAGTGGTCTCTTTTTATATATATATATAACATTGTTACCTCCTCAAAAACATAACTGGATTTGTGTTTTGTTTCATTCACAGATGTTTGAGTAATCCTGCATTATCAGCCTGTCTACATCTCCAAAGCTCAAAATGCTCTGTTCCACTTTGTGATGTCATATGATGGTAGTTATCTACATTTTACCTTTAGTTTAATAGGGATTGGCAATTCCAGAGGTGAAATTATCTAAACGATTCTAGTGAAGGTGTATGGAGTTTAGAAACACAGTGTAGCACTTCCTGTATTACCACATGACATCACAAAATGGAAGTGTTTTCAGATTAAGAGAAGAACACCGCCGAAATATGCAGGGTTTGTGTGTTTAAATGTGTGCGAATGAAACAAAGCGCAACTCCAGGAATGTTTTTGATGAAGAAGAGATCAGAAAATAGTGTGATCTGGGCCCTTAAATTGCGTTCAGTGAGTTACAAGTAGGCATTTTGCAATCACTTAAGTATGCAATCGGAGTATGATTAAAAACACCATCATGTGCGAAGTCTGACTAATACATATGAAATCAGTAAAAGTCTTTGTGATGTGGTACCAGAAATGTCTTTTGCTCTGTTTTGTTGACAAGCAGCTGATGTTAACAGGCAAAATTTGAATACATCAGCGTTGCCAGACTTGGATCTTTCCATGTATGGTAGCTGTGGAAATGGCGCAATTAGTGAGACGTATTCCAGAATGCATCACCACTGGTTAGAGCGAATGGTTCCAACATATTCTGTTTGATGTTTAATGGAGACTAATTTAGGGGTTTCAACATGCTGTTACAGGCGACATTTTGAGCACTTTTAGACATTCAAAAGATAAACTATTTTGCTTTGGGTTTTTAATTACTATGGCAACTGTGCTAATCTTTTCATCATTCTGAAACCCATGGGTAGGAAAGACATAGGCTATATTTTGGTTACTACAACGTCAATGACCAAGTTCCAAATGTAATTATAGACGAGCGCAACAACAAAATAAGACAGGATTACGTCTTAATTTCAGATCATTTTCCTTTTCAAAAGTTGATAATGTTTTGGGGTTTGAAACAGCAACCACCCCAGTTGTTGAAAAAACTTTAAGGGCCTAACCTGGGAAATCCCAGGCTGCTTTCGTTCGTTCCGATCTGAAAGACAGCCTGGCAACTAGGCTAAGCGAGCTCTACTGATTTTGGGAGCCAATCAGAGAGCGGGGAGGGGTGGAAAGACGGTGACGCGTACTACATGACAAACGGAAACTTGTAGTTTGAACTGACAACTGACATGATTGGCTATCGGCTACATATACGCTAAATGATAGAATTCGTAACGCCCAATAAACGGCCGTTGCCGATCGTAAAGCACACCTCCGCTACGAGATATTTAGTAGGTGCTCCCAGACCATATATCACTTGTGATATATGGTCTGGTGTAAACCAGGCAATAAAGGGCCCATATTACACTGTCTTCTGATCTATGTTAAAATGTTATTTCCTCATCACAGACATACCTGAAGTTGTGTTATGCTTCATTAACAAGCCACGAGAAAACCATGTCGGCATTTGTGAAACCGAGAAAATTGCATGGTTGCAGGTTTGCAATTTCAATTGCAGGTTTTTTTTGTTGTTTTTTTTCAAAATTTGTGATTTTTGTTTTTTTGCAGAATGTGCTAGTTCATGAAGAAGCCCCTCCATGTTTCAGATAACAACATTTGTTGCGTTAAAAGCATACATTTTGTATTTCAAATTGGCTTGTTTTTTGGAATGAAACAGGCGTATATAAATTACCATAATTACCCACGCTCACGCTCCTGTCAATCATGTGCCGACTAGCGCTGTTTTGTTTTCACCTGGTCGCCTCAGCTGTGAGCGAACCTCGTGAATATTTACACTACATTTTAAGAGAATAAGGACAGTGAAAATGGACTGTAAATACTACTTTGACACAGGAAACGGGACACGTTCGGGATACGTCAAATGTTAAACACAAACCCTGCATATTTAGGCTGAGTTCTTCTATTAAACTGAAAACACTCCAGCTTGTGATGTGATGAAGTAATACAAGTGCTCCACTGTGTTTTTAAACTCCACACACCTTTACTTAGAATCATTTGTATTATTTCAGTCCTGGAATCTCTACTGAAGTAAAGGTAAAAGGCTACTGTTAACATGAAAACTCCCACTACATGACATCACAAGGCGGAACAAAGCATTTTGAGGGAGATGAAGTAATAATAAAGGCTTACATAAACATGTGTTAATGAAACAAAACACAAGTCCAGGTATGTTTTTGATAAAGAACATGACTTAAAGGTCACAAGGGTCAATTTTTCTTTAACTCACTGCCTTCCAACTTCATAGCCATTCTTTAGATAACAACATGACTAACACAACTTCTCATAACTTTCATTTCATGGTTCCGGATTGGGAAACTTCAACGCAACAAACTGCTGTAAAATTATTTATGACTCCACCAACATGCCTTGTGGATCAAAGCATCCACAAATTGGCATGCTGGGTAATTATTTTCATCTTTACATCTTGGCGCTCGAAAAATCCCATATACTTGAGTAAACATTTCCTATCTGCTTTTAATGGCGGTTAAGCTTTCGTCCAGATGTGCGACTTCTCCATGTCTTGACAGTGACACTCGGATCTTACAGAAAAAAAATGGGCTGGTGGGGAAACTGTCCAGAAAAGTGTGTGAACGCGTTGAAAATCCGGGGCAATGGCGCTCCACCTCTCCCCGATGTTAAGTAAACACAGACCACACCGGCCCCGGGTCTCTAAACACAAATCATCTCCAGGAGCATGACCCTGCCACACACACGCCGTTAGTCACAGCTCAGCGCGCACATACAGTATACTCTCAGACTGCTTCGTGTACATAGACACTTGGTTAAAAATGTGACAGTGGTGGTGCTAGAAGGCCTCCTCAAGAGCTCGTGGTGTGATCTATCTTGTATAAGTGTATACAGTTAAGGCTGGGGTTTGGTTCACACCTGGTGTTTGAGGAGTCCTCCTGAGTCCACACGTTTGAGCCCCATTTCCAAAACAACAATGTTTTTTTTTCTGCTCTGTAGACCTATTGACACTAAGGCTACGTTCAGACTGCAGCCTGAAGTGACCCAAATCCGATTTTTGTTGCCCCTATACGACCTGTATCTGATTTTTTTAATGACAGTCTGAACGACACAGATCAGATTTTTTCAAATGCGACCCAGGCCACTTGGATATGTGGTCCTCAAACCGATACATATCTGATCTTTTGACATGCGACTTCAGTCTGAACGACCAGGTCGCATTCATCCGACCTACAGGTCATCATCAAGCGACAAACGTCACTATTCTGCACTGAAGTAGGGGGAAATTAAACAGAACTGCCAAGTAAAAAGTGATGTAAAGTCATGCCAAGTCACTGCAAAGTATCAATATTCGATTTTATCCATGGAGATTTTGCCTGGAATGTTCCACAGTATGCCATAAAACATATCCATCTTATTGCATGCATTTTCACTGACAACACATTCACCCCTCCACAGATCCGACCTGTTAGCCTTTCTAGCGTCACTTGCTTGTGTCTTTGAAAATAGATGCTTGATACTACTGTTGCACATTTATTTTATCTTTATTTTCAATGCACATTCTATTGCACATTTTACTGCATATTTCACTGCTGCATCTTCCACTGCACATTTTGATGCACACTGCACAGTTTTGGACATCTGTAAATAGTTATTTATTTATTCTTTGCATTGCTTTTAGATTTTGTCTTAGATAGTTTTTGTTTTGTCTTTATATTGTATTTTGTACACTGTCTTTTTGCACTGCTTGGCCAGGGAAATACGAAATTTCAATTCACTGTATGTCGAACACATATGGCAGAATTGACAACAAAGTTAACTTTGACTTTTGATACCGAGCTGTGGAAAATTTTAGGCAAAGCAAAGACATCTCCTTCCACCAGAAAAGTTACACAGTGCACCCTTAAAAATGTTTGCCAAAGACCTGAATAGGTATTATTGATTAACAGTTAACCATGGCTCAGTGGTTAGAGCAGTGGCCCCCAAGTTCTGACACTGTGTCCTTTAGCAAGACACTTCATCCACCTTGCCCTATATGAGAAGTCAGGTGTGCATGGTGGCGGTCAGGCTGCCTTGTTTCCGTCATTCTACCCCAGGGCACCTGTGACTACAATTGTGGCTTACATCCAAATTTGTATATACTGAATCTTACAAAGAGTAAAACCCATCACAGCTAAACAACATCACACAGACACACAACAGACTCTTGGCACTAAACGTAGATTCATCCCACTGTTGCTGTTTTCTAATAACAATTCTGAGATGAATAAACCATTACATGCTACACTATCCTGATCAAACGTTTAAGGACAGGAGTGGCTGGAATTAACAACATTCAAGTCCAATTACACGCATCTTTGTGACTCTAAACACCACAAAATGTCAGAAATATACAGACACTTTACAGAACACTTTTTCCATAATCAAAGTGAATACCCTCAACTGTCAAATACAATAGAGAGAAAAGAGAAACGAAAAGAAAAAAGAAAAGAGATCTGAAGATGTGTTTTGAAGTAACCCATAAAAAATGAATACAGAATGTGACACTAAAACAGCTAATGCTATGAGAGAAATGAAGAAAGCTAAAACTAAAACGTTGCTGTGTCCCTGAGTAATACAATGGCTGGACATGTTCTCTAATGTGGTTCAAGTGAGGGCTCTGCTGCCATTCAAGAGGGATTATTAAATACGTTCCATTATTTTCCTATTATCATGTGTCACCATTCTACAAATACTTGCCAAACAACAGTATTATTTATGTATTTAAACTTGTACTACACACAACATTTCAATTTTGTCCTCTTAGAATCCAGGGCTCTATATGATTGAGTTATACACTGACATACAGCTCTGGAAAAAAATAAGAGACCACTGCATTTTTTTTTCTTCTAAAATCAGTAAGTGTAAACATTAGTATTATGTTGTTTTAAAATGAATTTGATCTTGTTTCTTTGCATTGTTTGAGGTCTGAAAACATGTATCTGTATTGTTATTTTGACCATTTGTCATTTTCTGCAAATAAATGCTCTAAACGATAATATTTTTATTCAGAATTTAGGGGAAATCTTGTCTGCAGTTTATAGACTCAAACAAAAATGTTCCTTTTGCCCAAACACATACCTATAAGTAGTAAAATCACAAAAACATCATTTTGAAGTGGTCTCTTATTTTTTTCCAGAGCTGTATTCTCGTTTCTGAATATCTTACGCGCACTTTATCGAGGATCAGAATACACACATCTCCAATAATATTTTACAAAGATGTGGCACCAGTAAGTCGCTGAGTTCAGATGGACATGATTGACAGGTGGATTAGCCAATCAGGGACACACATGGTCTATATCAAAAAAAAAAAAAAATGGCTGTTTACGAGGAAAAAAGAAATAGGTAAACATCACCAAGGCCTGAAAAACATTGCGGGTTTCATCAGGATCTCTATTAATCTGAGGTGAGAGAAATGTGGTCTTGTTTGTAAATGATAGGCGACCAATGAGCTCTTTTGTTTCATATTTGTCACTGAAAAAACACAACTCTGATTGCACAATCATGTTTGGTTTGGCTCGAGATGTGATGTAAGGAGTACTGACCAGACCGATATCCCTCTGTATAAAAAAATACAAAGAAATATCAGCCTGGATTCGTCAGGAAAGCATTGGTGTTGTATGAGTGGTCAGAACTTTAAACCGCAATATCTCAGGACTATCCAGAAGGAGATGAAACCCTATAATTTTGTCCTTTTGTTGCATGCTTTGAAAAAAAAAAACTACGTAGTATTTGGTTTATTAGCATGGTCTTAAGAATACAACCTAACCAAAAAGATTTAAAGTGATCTCGCTTCAAACACAGGATTCTGAAAGTTGCAAATATCACTTTTATGTACTCTGGCATGTGGATTTCCTCTTAATTCAGTTAGTATTGCACTTGACCTACTGTGAAGGGAAGCACATTGCTCTCTCACAAAAATTGAAATTGTCAGAGAAATGATTTGAACAGTAATGACTACAATTACAAGTGAAACTCAATCTGAGACCGAACTAAGTGCTCAGGCTGATTATTTGGATCGCTCCTCCAGAAGATTGTGTCCACGGTTTGAAAGTCTGTTCTCGACATTGATCATGAACTCCTTCACATTCTCTGGGAGAGAGAGAGAGAGAAAGAGAAAGACAAAGAGAGGTGGGGGCTGAAAATTTTAGGGGGAAAAAAAATCAGGTATTTAATTGCAGTTTTTCATACATTTTTAGAATAGTGGTTGATTTATAGTCTGCAGTAAGCTATTTTAAATCACATTTACACACCTTTTAAATACAAGGAGCACTGACATTTGAGAAATCAATACAATTTAAATTAAACTAATAAAAATTCACATGAATTTCAGTACATGTTGAAAAAGAAACCCAACCTATAACACCAGTATGTATTTAGTTTACTGCAGATATTTGTAAAGTACCAACTAACTGCAGCTTTCATCTTTTGAACAACAATAATCATATATTAGTCTCAAATAAATCTTTTCCAATTGCTCAAAGTAGCTTTACAGTTTTGTGCATTTTTCATTCCCTCCATACTCCATGGTAATAAGCTTTTGATGCCATAACTGCCCTGGAGTGGACTGACGGAAGCAAGACTGGCAATCTGCACCAATGTCCCTTCAACCACCACCAACAGTCGCACACAGCGTCTTGCCTAACAATGACAATTGTGACCCGCCACGAGAAAACCAGTCACATGTTGGCATTCGTGAAACTGAGAAAATCGCGTTTAGAGTTTGTTTTTTCAAGATTTGTGATTTTCTTTTTTTTGCAGAATGTGCTAGTTGAGATCATGAAGAAGCCACTCCATGTTTCAGATAACAGCATTAGTTGCGTTAAAAGCATATATTTTGTATTTCAAATTGGCTTGTTTTTCGGAAAGAAAAGGGGCATGTATAAATGACCAGACTGCCGCTGCTGCCCAATCAAGTGACGAGTAGCGCTGTTGTGTTTTTGCCTGTTCGCCTAACAGCTGTGAGCGAACCTCGTGAATATTTACACTACATTTCAAGAGGATAAGGACAGTGAAAATGGACTGTAAATTCTACTCTGACAAGGGACACGGGACGTTCGGGATACAGATAAATGGCCACAAGTTCTTCAAATGTTCTCAGATTTCCATGTGTAAGGCATCATTGGAAAGTTTAGAATGTACACTTTCAGAATCTGTGAATAACTCAAAACGCCTCCGGGACGATTTGTGACTGGTTTTTCCGTGGCTGGGCACAATTTGTACCAGTGGCCCCCCACTGTGGCACCTGGCATTTATTCCTAGCGGCCTCCCATCCAAGTACTGACCAGGCCGAGCCCTGTTTCGGTTCAGAAATCTGACGACATCAGGCTTTGGCAAGGAGGTTTGGCCTACTGTAACTATTCAAATGGCTTTTAAGTTTCATATGCCACTCTCCTTTAGCCTTTGAAGCCAAAGAATTAAATCACCCATGGCGATGTATGCAGACTTTAGCATGTTCACACTCAAGCTAACAGAAGTCACTAAGGAATAGCACATATTTTCCCACATTTTTCAAGACCCTTTAACATGGTCACCTCCTAATTACATTCACAAAAAACTCTCAACTAGTGCTGTATGCTTTTCTTTCCCACCCTATCACTCCACACCAACTCCAAACTGACAATTTAACGATTTTACCAGCTTCCTAAGAAACTCCCAGTGCACTGTGGGAAATGACAGATTTGAAGTCCGGCTACGATAGAGTGGACTTGACTAAGCTTGGTTGGATTTCCCCCCTTTTTTCTCTGCCACGACACTGCTGGCAGCAAGAAGCCTCTCATTCGGCGCACCAGAGACAGAATTTTTGGATCCTCATATTATAAATCAAGACCAGCCATAAAATATAATTACAAACCTTGAAACCATACGCTGGGCTATCCGTGGCGAGGGAGAGCTTAATTGTCATCGAATGAAGCAAAATAGAATATTTGGATGCAGCTAGCCATAAAAATCCCATAACTGCTATTGTCTGCATTTCTCACATTTTCCTGATCCAACCTGGACGACTGAGGGCTTCTGCACACATTTTCCTGACTGGTTTAATAAGAGATAAGATTATAAAAAGGTCAAGAAAGAAAATATTTAGTTTTACATCAACTTTAGTGATTGTGAATGCCATGAGTCATTTTTCAGAAGCTTGATGTCTTGTTAGCCTAAATCTACAGTAACATAAGGACTTACAGAAGCTAATGTTAATGTCGTTTCCTGGCTTTGGTGAACTGCAATGAGGCACGCAGTCCGCAGTGCACGATATGAGTATATGACGTTTTAAAATAGAATTCGCCATCAAGTCCTGAGTTATATTTGATGGTCGGTCATCATAGTTGCCACAGCTTTAAAGGTGTACTATGTAACCTTTCTGGCGAGGGGTCTACCATTTGCTTGTCACTATGGAGATGTCATTGCTTTGCCTGGAATGTTAAGGATGGCATATGACTTTATCTAACTTTTATCTATCTAGCCTTTATTGTATTACAGGGTTTTACAATTGAAAATAATATCTTAAAAATATGCATTATAACTATGAGTGGGGCATTCTCTCCACAGATCTTGGGGTCATTGTCGTGTTGAAAAATAAATGATGGTCCAACTAAATGCAGACTGGATGGGATGGCATGTCGCTGCAGGACGCTGTGGTAGCCATGCGGTTCATGGTGCCTTCAGTTTTGAATAAATCCCCAATAGTGTCACCAGCAAAGCACACCAACACCCTAACACCTCCTCCTCCATGTTTCACGGTGGGAACCAGGCGTGTACAATCCATCCGTTCACGTTTTCTGCGTCGCACAAAGACACGGCGGTTGGAACCAAAGATCTCCAATTTGGACTCATCAGACCAAAGCACAGATTTCCACTGGTCTAATGTCCATTCCTTGTGTTCCTTGGCCCAAACAAATCTCTTCTGCTTGTTGCTTCTCCTTAGCAGTGGTTTCCTAGCAGCTATTTGAGCATGAAGGCCTGATCTGCGCAGTCTCCTCTTAACAGTTGTTGTAGAGATGTGTCTGCTGCTAGAGCTCTGTGTGGTATTTGTCTGGTCTCTAATCTGACGTGCTGTATTTACGATTTCTGAGGCTAGTGACTCGGATGAACTTGGTCTGACTCTTGGTCTTCCTTTCCTGGGGTGGTCCTCATGTGAGCCAGTTTAGTTGTAGCGCTTGATGGTCTTTGCAACTGCAAGATTTCGCAATTTTCCGGACTGACTAACCTTCACTTTGTAAAGTAATGACGGCCACTCGTTTCTCTTTGCGTAGCTGATTTGTTTTTGCCATAATACCAATTCTAACAGTTGTGCAATAGAGCTGTCGGCTGTGTATCAACCTGACTTCTGCACAACACAACTGATGGTCCCAACCCAATTAATAACACAAGAAATTCCACTAAGTAACCCTGACAAGGCACACATGTGCAGTGGCTTGCAGCTATCAAAAAAGCAAAGGGTGGCTACTTTGTGTAATCTAAAATATAAGACTTATTTAGGGTTATTTCACAGTTTTTGGTTAAGTACATAATTCCACATGTGTTCATTTATAGTTTCGATGCCTTCAGTCAGAATCTACAATGTAAAGAGTCATGAAAGTAAAAAGAACGCATTGAATGAGAAGGTCTGTCCAAACTTTTGTCCTCCAGAATTAGAGGACATTTTACGTCCCACCCATCAAATATTAAATAATCCACATACAAAATACTAAAACATACAGAGAAAAGAATGCTTGAAAATAGTTTTTAAAATACCAAATAAATCTGGAGTATCCCCCAAAATGCCATTTTCCTCTTGTCCCACCCCTCTAATGGCCAAATTGAATCTCAAATAAAACAGTTAAATTAAATTTAAATTTCTTTTTTCTTTTTTTGGTATTATTTGTTTCATTGCCATCTCTTGTAACTATGGGAACATTTGTTTTAATAGACATGGTATTTCAAATAATAATTATTATTCATGGAACATGTGTTCCACAACATGCACCAACCCTGTTACCAGAACATTTTTAGCCTGGTAGAAGAAGAAGAAAGCAGAACCACATGATCCCCTGGACTTGACATCATCAAACAGTTTTCCAAAAGAATGGGCAGAGCAAAGGTTTGTCTTCTCTTCTATTTTTCATATTTTTATAACATCGTTAGCCTTGATTGAATGTCTCACTCTACCTCATGCAACCCTGTTATGCAAATGATCAGAATAAGACAATTTTTTTCCTTTACTTATTTGCATAAATAAGTTTTTTCCACTTGATTAGCAGTAACAGCTAAACAGCTTCTATTCCTGAGATAAAACGAACATTAGTGCGGATTTGCAACCCTGTTACCTGCAACCCTGTTACTGTGATTAGAGTAAATAAATAAATAAACCATATAAATCATGTAATAAAAATTTTACCATTGACCGTAAGCTGAGCTAATCAAGCATTTGATAGTTTATTACCTATTATTGATAAATATGTAGCAGCCAAAATGTCTTCCATTTCTGGAATGACCCCCGTACTGTATTTAATGTCATATTGTGGAAAATACAAATATGGCAAAAACATCTTCATGAACACAAGTAGGTGGGACCCTCTACCAGAATAGATACATAGTGCACCTTTAATTTTCCTTAATTCAACTTAATTTAACCTATAGGCTATACTATAGACGATAACTGGTCAGTGGCCGAAAATATTTAGTTTCAAAGCCTTATTTGTGTATTCATAAGTGTTATACACTTATGTTGCTGCTGCTGATGCTCATATGAACAATTTAGAAAACTTAATTAAAGTAAAGCTTCTTCTATAACAAGTACAAAGTTAGACTGTATTCCTACCATGCCCGCTCTCCTGGCGATGACTGTGTGGAAATCTCCATCTGAAACTTTTATCATGGTCATCAGTTTGTACGTTCCACTTCCCAAGTTGAACGAGAAGCGCATCCTCCCCTCGAAGATTTCCAGAGCCAGAAACTCGGCCTTATCTCCCGTCTGGTTGTCGTGGTTGTACATGAGCAGCGCATTGCTACTCAGAGTGGCAAACTTGATATAAATGTAGTTATTGTTTGGGTCCAGAGATGGGAACTCCATGTATGAAAGCTCCTCAAATCCGTAGCTGTTGAGTTCACAGTGCTTTCCAAAAACGCCTGAGGACAGAAACAAACCAAACGTATAATTAGTGTGAAAATGGTAATTCACTGTGCAGCTGAGACGAATATATATCAAGATCAAAAATACATAATTTTTTGGCTTGCGATTTCTTAACTGATATTATCACTATTGGATAAGTATCTTCAAAAAGTTTTACAACTCTTTCTCAGTTTAAAATCACTGGGGCAGGCTTGCAAGGTATGACAAATGGAAACATAAAATGAAATTCCCCTGCGCTTAGGAAATAATGAGTTAATAACAGAATAAATATCTTGTCTTCATTTCTTACTTAAGATGGTATGATTTCATAATATAATAATAGTTGGCAATGGCGTTAAAGGTGTATGACGTAACTTTTCTGGTAAGGATTCCAACACCTGCTTGTCTCTATGGAAATATTTATGTTTCTACAATCTACAATTTATATATGTCATTTAAATAAATCTTATTATTTTAACATTTTTAAATTCATCAGAAAAAAGTCACATAGTGTGCTTTACCTTTCATGAATATATCAAGATAAATACCTTACCTATTACCTTTCGTGAATACAGATCAAGATAAAATATATTGTTTTTGGCTTGCATTTTCTCAAACAATATTATCACTACTGGATAACTATCTACAAAAGGTTTCACAAATCGCTCCCTGTTTAAAATAATGACGGCAGGCGCACTCGGCATGACAAATGAAGGCATTCCACGATGCACATTTGCAAAAGAAATCAAGAGCTAATACCAATATAACTATCTTGTCACCACGTCTGAGTTAACATGATTTGGTTATAATAGTCTGCTAAAACTTTAAAGAGGCACTTTTACTTTTTTTCTGGCATTCCACTACCTTGTCTCCATGGAAATATAGTTTATTTTCCTCCAATTTTCTATATATTCCATTTAACCCTTGCATTTATTTCACTATGTTTATACTGCTGAAAGGGACACAGGTGTTTAAGGCTGCGTCCAATTTCTCTGTCTTCTTCCCCTACCCCTTTATCTACGTCTTTGTCTTGCCCCTCGATAACGAGCTGAGCACGAATGGAATGTTGCCCAAGAAATGGGACGCCACTCGATTACCGTTTGCGTCGTCATCCCTTGCCTCTACCTGGCTGCTACGTCTACAGAGGCGACAACAATTGACGCAAAACAAACGTAAACGAATGTCAAGGCTTATCGGGTACCTCAGCTCGACAAAAAAACTAGCTTGTTTATACATGAAAGTTCGATGAAAACGAACGTCGGCTAAACAGACATCACTATAATTAAAACCGCGACAACAGTTCACTAAAAGTAACGTAGAACATAAGCGTCATAATTGTAAACCTGCTAAACTGTTAATCGATAATTGCAACTGTTGAAAATACATTTATGAGACTCCTTGGCTGGTCGATGTGACGCTGCCATCCTGATCCTAAAACCTGCCTGAGCTTGTAGGCGTACCCCTTCGTTTCAAGTCTGATCGAGAGCTTACTTCGTTTCAAGGCGTAGTGGCCCTATCCCTTGATCAAAATTAGAATCGGGACACCCCTTGCCCTCACATGAACGCGCAAAACCAAGGGGCAGGGTTAAGACGAAGGGGTAAGACAGAGAAATGGAACGGAGCCTTACTTTCTATCAGAAAAGTTACATGGTGTGCTTTTCCATTCATGAATTTATCTTCACCGATATTATCACTATTGATAGCCTAACTCTCTGTAAAAAGGTTGCACAAATCATTCCCAGTTTAAAGTCATGACGGCATGACAAATGAAGACACAAGATGGAATTCCATTATGCACATTTGCAGAAGAAATCACAAGATGATCACAAAATAACTATCTTGTCTTCGAGTCTGACTTTGTCCATATTGATATCCAATTGAACTCAAACTAACTAATACAGCCCCATTTTCCTACGATTACTCACCAAATGGACAATGACAGTAATATCCATCCACACGGTTCTGACAGGAGCCGCCATTAAAACAAGGGTTACATTCACAGTGATTGATGATGGAGTCACACATTTTGCCTGGATTGACAAAACAAGGCAAATTAAAATGAATGAGGTGACAGACAATGCAAGAAAAACCCCAAGGGAAAGTCCAATCACTTTTACCACCAAACAGATGTGAACTGCAAAAAATATTATCCAAGAAAATGGCCCCAGCTTGTATTGACTATTTAACAAGCATAAAATATGGAACTCTATAATTTATTGTGATCTTTCTGTAGACAACAATCATGGTTTTGTTACATTTTTCTATTTTCATATTATAACATATGTCCAAGATGACCTCATTTGAGTCAAAACAACATCTTGAAAGTTTCGTTGGAAAATGAAATGATCTCACACTACTGGCAGGATGCTCAGAATAATCAGGATTGGGCCATTTTCTGGAGTGCAGAAAGACAAACAATCGCAATGTACATAGGCAAACATGGAAATGATTATACAAAAAAACACTTGTAGATGGTTGACAGTAATGATAATGGTAACCAAACAATAGTCCTTTTACAGACAGTTCAATAGTATAGACTTGTCAATGAAGTGAATGTGATATATTTCAGATTGTAAATCCTGAGACAAGATTCTTAATGGAGATAGATTTGGCTGCCAGAAATAAGTAAGGGGAAAACAGGAAGTGGGGAGTTCACTGTGAGGGCAGGCAAACTACTGTAAGTCAATAGGTGCAGTTCTTCAGGAGGGTCAATTAATCTTGATGAAACCAGAAGGTTTGGAGTTATTTTCTACAGTCATAATAAAAAGGGACACAAATGACTTGAAGCCAATTGCTTTTTCCGGGCCCTAAAAATCTCTTTCAGATGCTGAGGTTGATGGTTGGACAACGAGCATAATTCAAATTACCCTTTTAAAGTAATTTCACTTAATATCCACTCCTCTTTTATCAGGGCTAATAATGCAGTGTTATTACTTTTTAAACTAATAGGCTCGATTTGATCTTTTATAAAGATGCTCATTTGTCATTGATCTCAAATAAGTGGTTCTTGATTAGAAATAGCAAATACATTATGACTGTAGTTGTGCCTGTGTGCGGTCACAGAAGCATGCACTTGGAGGAGCTCAGTGAAATGTGATAGGGAAAGACTAGAGGCTGCATTCAAGTGCTGAAAAGGGGCAGCTTCACATCATAATCTTTTATTAAAGTTACAATGGCAGTCTAATACGCATCACAGCTAATACCCCCCAACTAGTGATTCCCAGACTAAACTGCTGCTGGCATTCCTGCTTGTATGTGATGTCTTCAGCACCTCTTGGAACCATTAGGAGGCAAATATTTGCCTTGGCTATATGACTGACTTTATTACTGTGTGAATGTCAAGTTATGTATGTCCCCGAGTGCTTGCCTTTTAAGCTGCTCATGAGTGACTTTGTGGTCAGACATAAAATGTGACTTTTTGTATGTGTAGTACCTGCAAATCCAGATTTGCAGAGGCAGTTGAAACCGCCTGGGAAATTCTGGCACAGTGCCCCATTCTTGCATGGATTGGAAAGGCATTCGTTGATATCTCTCTCACAGGCCATCCCAGTGAAACCTTCTGGACAGGTGCAGGAGAAACCACCCACCAGATTGTGGCAGGTGCCACCGTTGTGGCAGGGTGAAGGCTGGCACTCGTCGATGTCTGTCTCACACAGCGCCCCAGTGTATCCCGGCCTACAGCTGCAGGCATAAGGCTGCAGGGGGTGGTTAGACACAAGTATCACTGGGACACTTTCTTCAGTCTTCATGTCAGGCCCGACACTCAGACGCCGCTTGCAGCTGCCTCCGTTCTGGCATGGGTTACGCGTGCACGGATCATGGTCCACCGCATCTATTCTCACCCCACTCTGTCTGTATAAAATGTCTTTGATACTCTGGAAGAATGTGGCCACACCACTGGGGTTCACATATTGTCCATGGCCCCTTTTCACAGCTGCCATCAAGAAAGTCTGATTATTCAGCTCAAATGCCCCATACAGCAGCACCCCAGTGCCTAGTCCCGCCAGCTGAGAGTTGGCAATGCGTAAGAAGCTGAGGTAGTGGTTGGTGAGGAAGCTTTTGACTCCTTCAGACTGGAGTCGGATGAGAATGCTGTTGTCAATAGTGGCATTAGTAAAGCCTATGAATAGAACTCTGGCCGTATTGCTTACAAAACCATGGACGCCATCACTGCTTCGAATGGTCAACTCAAATGTCCCGTCAGTTGAACGAGATTTTGAATTGAGGTTACATGTTCCAGTTGGGATGTTGAACAGGCCAGATGAAGGCGGAATTAGTGAACAATGGAATCTGTCGTGAATATCTGGATCCTGAGGTCGGACATCTCCTAAAGACCCACCAGGAAACATGTTCCCATAGTAGTGCACAAAGACCTCCATGGACCTGGGCTCTGAGGGGTTGTCATTCTGATCATTCACTTTGACATGAATAGTTCCTGTGGAGGACATTTGAGGCAAACCAGAGTCTTTAATGACGACAGAGAGGTAAAAGTCACTGATTTGCTCTCTGTCTATCTCACGACTGGTGGTGAGCACTCCAGATGAGCTCAGGGTGAAGTAGCTGTTGGCAGTGCCCGACCCCACCAGACTGTAGAGGAATGGACCTTGGTTGGGTGGCAAGTCTGGATCAGAGGCCGAGAGTGTGGTCACTGCTGTACCAGCTCTTTGGTTCTCCATGACCTCAGCGTAGACTGTTGACAGAGTGGGGCCATTATCATTGATGTCTTCCAGATTCACAATAACAGTAGAACTACCAGTGGCAGGAGGTGTGCCAGTATCCACAGCCAGAATGGTCAGATTATAAACTGGTGTTTTCTCTCTGTCTAGCTCTGCTGCTACAGACACCTGCCCAGTTTTGGGGTTGATAGTGAAAATATTTTTGTCAAAGTCTGGGGCAATTGAGTAAGAAAATCTGCTCCAACTTGGAACAGAATCTGAGTCTTCAGCACTCACAAAAGTTACTAGACCACCAGGTGACAGACCTTCACTAACTTGCACATCATACAGCTCTTGGGTAAAAACTGGTGGGTCGTTAGCATCCAAGATTGTAATGTTCACAAAAACTTCATCAATGTCAGCGCCACGTATGCTCCCAGCGTTCTTAGCTAACACCTTCAGCGAAATCTTCTCCTCTTTCTCACGGTCTAAAGTACCTGTCACATAAATCTGACCTGTCGTCCTGTTAATTCCAAACCCTTTCTTTCTACTCTTCCCAAATATGAGGTAGTAAACCACTCCGTCTTCTCCCTGGTCTCTATCACTGGCGAATACTTCTCCCACCACTGTGCCTTTTGGAGCGGCTTCAGAGATTTCAAAGTAGTACTGTTTGGAAACAAAGCGGGGAACATATTCATTGGCTCCCTTCAGTTGAATGTTGACATTGGCGAAGCTGCAGCGCTCTTCGTCTGGGACATTGAAGGCTTTTACTGTGAGATGGTAGACCTGCTTGGCCTCGTAATCCAAGAACCCCTGGGTGGTGATGGTGCCCGTGTTGGGGTCAATAACAAAGAGGTCGCTGTCTGAAGATTGAATTACATACGCCATAACAGCATTGGCACCAGAATCTTTATCTGTAGCATTCAACTTGACCACAGTCGTGCCACTAGGAACATTTTCTTGAACAACAGGAAAATACTCATCGGGATTGAACACTGGTGGGTTGTCATTTACATCAGTGACATGTACGGTAACAGTCACAAAGCTTGTTTTGGCAATCCAGCCACCATCAGTAGCTGAAACTCTAAGATCATGCTGTTGCTTCACTTCAAAGTCCAACATTTGTGCTAATGTTAAGCTTCCAGTTTTGCTATTTAATGCGAACAATCCATTCTCATTACCAGATGTTATGTTATAGATAATAAGTCCATTTGTGTCTTTATCCTTGTCTCTGGCTGATAACGTTCGTATTACTGACCCAACAGCGAGGCTTTCAGGTACAGTAGCGGAAATTTGGCTTTGGGAGAACTCTGGAGTGTGATGGTTTTCGTCAGTCACAGCAATGTGTACTTTTGTTTTCGCTGACAAAGGAGGATTCCCTTTATCACTGGCTGTAATGTCGATGACGAACACTTTATTACTATCAGATGTGAGGGAGGTGGCTACCGTGATCCAGCCGCTTAATTTATCAAGTTTAAACTTACTCGAGCTATTTCCACCTGTTATAACATACTCAATCTCAGAATTCAGGCCAAAGTCTTTTTTGTCATGCGCAGTGACACGAATCAATCTAGTACCAACTTTGACGCTTCTAGTTACAGGGGTGAAGTAACTTAGTGAATCGAACTCTGGTGGATTATCATTGCTATCTACAATATTTACTATAACAGTCGTCTCACTCATTAATGGTTTCACTCCCCGATCCGAAGCTGTAACGATAAAACTATGGCGATTTATATTAATACTCGACGCTACAGAAGAGTTTTGGTACTTAAGCTGTTGCTTTACGAATATTTCACCTGTACTAGAGTTAATTCGGAAAAACTCGGATTGCGATCGAATAAAGTAGAATATTTTCCCATTGAAGCCTTCGTCTGGATCAGTGGCAGAAACTTGCGTAACTAGAGAACCAACTTCCGTAAGCTCAGGGTAGTCAAGATAGTACGAAGGTCGACTAAATCTTGGGGCGTTATCGTTAATATCTGTTATGAATATAGTGACATCTGTACTGACAGTCCATCCAGAATCGTGCGCTGCCACTTTGACAATATAATGGTCGGTATCTTCTCTATTCAATTGCCTACTAATAGTTATGTCTCCTGTGCTCGGGTTGATAGCAAAAGGTAGGCTTGTGTCCGTTATGGAATATTTACTGATCGCATTTGACCCAGCGTCTTCATCGGTCGTGGTGACTCTCGTGACGGTATAACCAACTGGCGCATTTTCGGCCACAGTTGCGCTGAAAATCTTGGAGAACCTCGGCGCGTTGTCATTAACATCCAAAACATTCACAACCACTCGAACGGAATTGCTTTTTGGAGGCAATCCGCGATCAGTTGCTCGCACTTTCAAATTGTACCTTGCTACTTTTTCTCTGTCTAACGGCCTGGTTGTTCGGACTTCACCAGTTGCTCTGTTGATGCTAAAGCTATTGTCTTTGTTACCCTCGACTAAAAAGTATTCCAACAGTCCATTAGGTCCACTATCCAGATCAATACCTTTTACTATTATTACTTGCTGTGGGGATAGATTCTCCAAAATGTCAGCATGGAATGGGTCCTTTTCAAAAACGGGATGGTTATCGTTAACATCCAAAACAGTTATTTCCAATTTTTCATATGAGGAATACGGAGGGAATCCTTGATCTCTAGCTTCAACCCACAAAACATATTTCTGAATGTGCTCGTAGTCCAACTGATGTCTGATAGATAGCTCTCCCGATAGCTGATCTATGTGGAATGCATTGTCCAAGTTGCCACTAGCGATATAGTACGACAATGCTCCTCCTCTTCTTGAAGCACCAGAAACTGTAGTAACGACGTGGTTAGCGGGTTGACTCTCTGGGAATGTGAAGGCTCGCTCTCTCAGCTTGATGACAGGGAAATTACCACCAGTGACGAACCGCACAGTGACAGTGGTGGAATCGGTTTTGGGGTTGACACCTCCGTCCTTGACCCGGACAGTTAGCGTGACCTCGGAGCTGCCTGTTAGCTTCTCGTTAGCGGTGATTGCGCCTCGGACCGGGTCGATCTTGAATTTGTCAGAGTTGCGGCCGGTCAGGGAGTAGTGGAGCTGAGCGTTTGAGCCGGAGTCCTCGTCAGTGACAGTAACAGCGAATACCAAGGAACCTGGAGACACAAAGAGAAGTGATGAGTTAGAGAGATACAACTAATCTTCTCTCATAGGAAATGATAGACGTCAATCTTCTAATCCTTAATCACTGTAAGGCGCTTTGTGTTACATTTTTTTGTACGAAAAGTGCTTTATAAATAATGTTTGATTGATTGATTGATACTACTACTACCAGTACTATGATTTTGACTAACTATGTAACTATCTAACACAGAGTTGGCCATATTACCATAGATTTTTAACAAGACTGTCAATATTAGTGGAGGGTGCAGCTTTTCTGGAGATAAAACGTACTATAAGACCACAATTTCACATTTTACATTTCAAATAATATATACTAACCTAGAGAAGGGAGACATATACATATACAATTTGAATACTGAGTAAATCCTCTATAGTCTGTTTTAATTTTAGAGTTTTCACACTGTGCACAATACTTTAATACTTTAAAAGTAGTGACTCATAACTCCTTTTACTGCTATCCCTGCTACGCTCTCCTGTTGTCGAATCTAATGTTATTCATGTTATTGTTGTGGTGGTGGAACGTAACAAAGTACGTAACAAAGTAAAAGTGGATGAGTGGAAACTTTTTACTTTTACTTCACTACAAACCAGGTACCTGTATTTTCTACTCCACTATACTTTTGAATAGGACTGAAACGTAAAAGTATTTTTATAACTGTGTGAAATCTGCCGAAAACCCTGCAGGATTTATGTTTTATCAAACAAAAATGTTTGAGCAAACAAAAATATACAAATGACAACAGCTAGGAAAACAAAAATCAATTATTCCTGTTGAACACAATTGAACACAAATTTGTACCAGAATCACTGCATTTGAAGCTTTATTAGATCTCATACTCTGCGCAAAATACGTTTTTCTCAATACATTTACATTAATAAGTAGATTTTTTTTCATGTGATACTTTTACATGAGTTTTTTTACTTTGGTATTTGTATTTAACAAAAGTAACACAATTGGATACTTCTTCCACTACAGTTGATAATGCTTTTGCACTCTTAGTATCTTACGTCCTTACGTCCTTTTAAAGCCCTGAGGAATATTTTGCATGTTGGAATGACAAATGAATAACCTTGAACCTTCACTTACACAGGCAGTACATTTCTGGAGGATTGCCATGGCGTCATCTAAATATATTCATCAAGATAAAATGAAGATCATAATTTCTGTCAGCACCCTTCCACTCACCTGCAGCAGTGGAGGCTGGGATGTGAGTCACGTAGGGGTGATGGTGGAAGCGTGGTGGGTTATCGTTGATGTCAGACACTGTGACAGAGACGGTGGCGGAGCTGGACAGAGCGTCTGGCTCTCCTCCATCTGTGGCCACCACCAGCAGCTGATAGGTGGCCCTCTCCTCTCTGTCCAACAGGGAGCTGGTGATAATCTGACCTGTTGCCGGGTTGATGGAGAACTGCCCGTGCCCGCCGCTCAGGCTGTAGCTGTGGGAGAGAGAGTGGGGAAATGATCAGGGCAAGTGTTGGCAACTAACTGTAACTTTATATGAGAACGCTTCAAATTGTATAAGGCAGTAGTAACCATGTCGTATACAATTTGACGGGATATTTTAGACATGAGAGAGATGAGTTTGAGTGAATTGTCAAATAGCACTTTTCTGTATCAGTTTTGTGCTTTGGTATCTGCCGTTGTATTACCATCGTTGGTATTATGTATGTGTGTTATTGTAGTTGCTGGTATGTTTACTCTTTAAATGTTCCTGATAGAAACACCTTATGTGTAATTTATAGTTTTTTTTTTCTTTGTAAAACAATGGAATTTGCCATTGTTTTGTTTTGTTTTGGTGTTTTACAACTGAACTGACTACGAAGCTAAATCAATCATTTAAGTTATGTTTTGGAAGACACGGGTGGGATTCAATAAGTTTTCTTCTTCCCACTCCTTTTCGAGCACAAAACGAATGTATTTGACTGTATATTGGTTACATGTATTTATTTCCTTGTGCTGACCTGCACGAAATGAATAAATAAATGAAATGAAAATGAAATGACTATAAAAAGAACCAAATACGAAACATTATTTGTTTATTCATTTAGTCAGGTGGCCTTCCTTTTAGCCATTATGGTTACTGGAGTTATCGTTTGTGATTGAAATCTTGACATTATGCTAGATTTGAACCATCAACCCCCTGGTGTAATGAAAATAAAATAGCACCTGATGTACTGTTGACTTATTCTGCATAATATGAAGCAACATTTAAGTGTTTGGCCAAGAAACACATATCAAACCAGTGAGATCAAACCATTGGCTGTGTAGTCACATTCAAAAAATGAAATGTAAAACTGTAAAACTTTGCTATAAATGAATCTACACTTGCAATCAGTGCATTATGAATCACTTTACAGAAACCAAATAGTGACATATACATTTAAGCAATTTGCAGATTTGATTATTATCATTTTCAAATAGCCATTCTTGCCTGTAAATCTCTTCTGCCTTCTCAACCGCAGCCGTGTATGAATCTAAGAATTTTAATATCTTAAGTTGTCTATAGAGGGCACTGTTTCAATCTATAAAATTCTGCCTAATACCGGAGAGCATGCTTGCACTGTGCCGTAACATCAAATGAGAGGAGGTAGTGATTAGGCCTTTCTGTTTTGTACACTATCAAAGCTGGCCACTGTTTTCCCTTCCTCCCAGATCCCTCCTGGTGGGCTGCTGCAGACTGCCTTGAAGTCCTTACATGAACTTGTTCAAGGTAACCCCTTTCATTATGGACAAAAACAACACAAGAAGTCATTAAAATTCAAAACAAACACATTTATGATATATTTTGGTTGGGGAATTCTCAATGGAATATATAGGCCCACACAGCTCGGACTTCAAACGAAGATCTAATTTCTCTCGGTATCTCTTGGAGCCTGGACACAAATGTAATCTGACACACATGTACACACCAGTGCGTGTTTTCAAAAGAATGATTCCAAAGCTTCTCGCTCTAGACATGCAATGACAAATTACAGAACATCGTGCGAATACGAGAGTGGATGCGCGGCTTGTTTACATAGCAAACCAAACCAAAAACTAGCCACTGGATCTGGCAGTCTGAACACTCTCCAGTAACAAGTCTAGTTCTTTTAATTAGCAGTGAGTATCAAAACTAATAAAAGACAATGCCGATTCCATGCTCTCCATTAAGACCTTAGATCCCTTGTATACCCGGATGATCACTACAAGCACTGTCATAGGCAATTAACATCCTCATTATTATGTTTTGGGAAATTGGAACGCATAGTGGTTAGTGGTACCCCCCGTTGGGACTCGTGAGGATAGGAGAGGGAGGCGGGGCATCTGAGTGAATGTACAGGTCGAAACGCATGAGCCAAAACCCCCTCTTTCCCTCCAGCTAAAGTTTTATGAGTTTGCGAGAGGAAAAAGTTGCAGCACAGGTTGAGGACAACAGTTCAAACAATGACTTAAGGTGCTGACTAAACATGTATACTGTGTACAATTGCGACATAAGCAGGGAATGTGAGGTTTGACCACACCAAAGCCCCATGTGTGTACTGAAAAGATAGGCTCGCTCCGGGGAAGATCATTTGGCCTGCTTAGTCATTGAGTTACAGCTAAAGTTCAAATGCAGTGTGTGAATGTGCTTTGTGAAGGGCAAAGCCATTGTATTCGGAATTATTTATTATTTGAACAACAATATGTCTGAGAATTCAAGAGACAGCTTTTTCTTCCCATTTTTTATTACTTCTCAAAGTCACTGAAAGTGCATGGTGAAATATATCAAGTCCAGAAGTGAGTAGTACTAGTACAATCACATTTATTTGAGTCACTAAAGAACTAAAGAAATTGTAGTTTTTAAAGTACTTTTCTAACAGCATAATTTTACTCCTGAGTAACATTTTGTTTAACCCATAAGAACCCAGACCCATTTTTCCTTAAAGGACAATTATGCTGGAGCTGGAGGAAGTGTCTGGGGTGAAGGAAGTCTGGGAGTCCCTGCTTAGACTGTTGACCCGTGACCTGGTTCCGGATAAGAGGAAGAAAATGGATGAATGGAGGACAATTATATGGGATAGACCATTATTGTCCATGCCCATGACCATGTTATTGTGACAAATCAGTCACATCAGGTTTTTCATTCTTATTTTAAGGGTAAAAGCCCAATGTGACATATATGTTAGAGTGATATTTCCGTAACTGGTTTGATATTACGTTCTTCAACAAATATGGTCAGACCAGGTTGAACCTGATATAGGACATGTCATCAAAGCATTGGAACTGTTAAATGTGTTTGAAATTACCTGCAGTATCAAAAAACTGCTTTTTGAAATTAGCTGCTTCCTTGAAATTTGCACACAGGAGCCATGTCCCAATTCCCAGAGTGCACGGTTCGGAGCGTGGTTTGAAGGGCATGTGTGTGTCACATCCGGCGTGACGACTGCTGTCCCATTCCTTTTTTGTCCCATGCACAGTTATCACGCGAGCTGAAGACCGCAGTCGTTTCCATGGAAATCGGGGCATGGACCAAGTGCGTGAAAAAGCACGCTTCGCGCACTCATATATTCTGGCATGCACCGCGCGCTACTTCTTCGCCAACACCCATGCTGTCCTCGGACTGCACTCAGGGCTGAGCAAGTATGCATAGCCTTGAGTGCGGTCTGAGCCCCCTTCAAACCACGCTCCGAACTGTGCACTCTGGGAATTGGGACACGGCTAGGATGTAGAAGCATTTTGGAGAGCACACTTCCTGTTAGAGCCACATGACTGTCACATGGTCATCATACCAGGATGTTTATGTTGCTTAGAAGGCCTTAATGAGTTAAGGTCAGACATAAAGTTTTATGAGGAAAAGACTAAGGCATTCAAAGTGTTTGTTACACTGGTGTCATCATGGGTTCTTATGGGTGTCAGTACTCTTACTTAATCTTAATCTTTCCACTGTGAGTCAGTCTACAAGTAACAACTGCTTTATGTTGACAATAGTAAAGGTGCATTGTGTAACTTTTCTGGTGGAGGGTCCGTCACCTGCTTTTCTTCACAGAGATGCTATTGATTTGTCTGGAATGTTTCACAGTATGGCATTACACCTTTCTGTCATCATCATCGCAACCATACCAGGCCAAGTTACAGGTCACATCTGAGGAGTGGCAACATCATTCACAGTCAGAATGTCGTTTTTCCCTGCTATTTTTGAGCAATAAAACCACTTGTAAATGAGTTCATGTAAGGTAGATCTGTTTAATATCATACTGTCAAACAAGCAGGGCTACTGAAAAGTCATGTAGTGTACCTTTAAAATTATTATTTTTTTAATTTTTTTTTAAATGTTTGTGTTTCTTGCACCTCTCCTTCAGATATGAGTTTTTCAAATGTTTGTGTCTGTGTGTCTAATACCAAATTTTGTGCATTATTTAATGTTTTGTCCTTCCAATTACATTAACTTTAAATTATAAACTATAAAGTAGTAGTAGTTTTCCCATTTCAGTCTTACTTGAACCATGATTGCTATATATAATATTATTTTAAAGCACTGTTACTATAATTACTGATACTATAATTTTGGGCTACTCTACCCACCTCTGATCACATCACTCAGTTTACACAGACGCTGAAGGAATAATATGAGTGTTTTACTCAGGGACATATTGGCAGTATGTGAGTGGTGCCTTTGTGCCTATTGTTGCTTTGTTAGTTAGAGTGCCAACATTTAGAGCCAAACACTATATTTATTTGAAAGATGATATATATTCACTAAGGAGGGTTTCTCCTAACTTACCCCATACATTCTCAGTGATGAGTTCAAATGTTTAAAATAGGGCTGTCAGTTTAACGTTAATTCGATTCATTAATTAATTACACTGCAAATTAACGTGTTATAAAAATTTACGCAATTAATTATGAGTGGCAATTCAATGTGCGCATTTTAAATTTGGCGTGCGGCGAGCAAATCCCTGCCAGCGCCTTTGAACGGCAAGTTTATTTATAAAAAGAACGAAGACAACAAGAACGCCGTGATTTGTAGCTTTTGTAAAAATCGCCGAAGCTGTTCCAGCCTGACGGATCATTTGAATGATAAACACGTCCGGACAAGTTCCACTGTTACCGGTGATAGTGCGCACTTCACCAAACCACCAAACCAAAAAACAATTTCCCTTGTGGATCAATAAAGTAGAATTTGGGAAACAAATGAGAAAAACGACCACTTGAAAACTGTCAAACTCAATCGCAAAGTGGGTTCGGCAGATGTTTGCGATGTTTAAAGATGGCGCTGGAGAAGCCAGCTGCCTGTTACAGAGCTCCGACCCTACCTTACCTTTTTTTCCTCTTTTTACCTGTACATAGACGTTTTCCTCGTTTTTTCTTTAGAGTAGGTGAAACCCGCTGCAGTTGTGCACCTGAAAAGCCTACTCTTACTACAGCTTTATCATCAGCTGTAGTGCTTTTTTGCACTTTGTAAATCCGAACAAGGAAATGTGCAAGGGACTGTCACACACAACCACGGAGCGTATCACATATGCGAGCGATCAGCTGCTCAGTCTACGGGGGCCTTCTCTACTCTACGCCGGGAAACCTGAAGTACCAGCGGAGATACAGAGAAGGAAGAGAGGATGCAGGGGTGGACGAAAAAAACAGAGACCGGGTTTACCGAATCTACCTGAGGTAATCACGGGGAATGTGAGCTCCATCATTTCTTATTATTACTTATTTTATCAGACTGTATAACTCCACTGTATAGTCCTATCGTGCAATATATTTTTTCCAACGTGCAATATCGTTTTTTTCAATACTCTCCTTGTCACTGTTTTATTATTATTACTTATTCGATTATTACTTATTTTATTATTATTAATATCATTACTTATCTTTATGCCATTCTTGCCTGCATGCACTTTTCTTTCTTGTTCAAACTGTCCCTACCTGGAGCTACTGTGTACATTGCGTGAGATCAATAAAGTCTTATCTTATCTTCGCTCACTCACTCACAATCTCTCTCTCTTTCTCTCTCACACTCTTAAAATGTGATTAATTAGATTAATTAATTACAAATCCTGTAATTAATTTGATTATTTTTTAAATCACCTGACAGCATTAGTTTAAAATGAGTTGTACTACCTCCTGTTATACTTCTACTTGCATATCGACGTATTTAGACGTGGGGCATAGTGTAACTCTATCTGGCTGAATCAACCATGTGAATTTGCTTAACAACAAATCACTAAAACGGCTATGTTTGTGAGAGTAAACCAGGACACATCCAGCTGACATCACTGCTTTATCTGATCACATCGATTTGAAATGCATTCTGGGAGAAAGATACACAGTGCCTTCAGGATGGATTCAATTTCCATGGGTCATTCTTTAAACGCACATTTTCCTAAGAGCTACTAAGACATTCATTTACTCTGCTGTAAACCAGAACTGCCAGAACTACAGAACAACATTCACTTTATTTTTGCTATTAATTTGCACTTATTTTGGTTTATTTATTTAAGTGTATAGTATTTTTTGGCATTGAAATTCCGTACTTATCATTACTTGCCAAGTTTTCAGATGCAACTTATACCAGTTGCTGTTTTTTAATAAAATATGTTTAAAATGGAATGTTTACGGTGGGTTTGAGATGTCAGTACATTCTATGTTGGATTCTGGAAATGTACTTCCAATGTGGTATGCGGTAACTAATCTCCATAACATGATGTTTTCAGTCCAAAAAACACATTCGATATTTGAATAACTTTGCCGTTTATGAAGTTTCAGAGACAGGTTTTTAATAATATGAGACTTGTGGTAATTAGTTACCACATACTGTAGCTGATTAGCAAACTTTTAAACTTGCACTGGCCTAAAATGTTTAAGAGCACATTTTCTTCTGTGGACCAATGTAAAAGTATTCAAATAATGTTGTTAAGCAATGGTACTTTTCACTTTTACTTGTCTGTACTTTTTACTCCACTATGTTTTCGAACTGGAACTGGACTGAAAAGTATTTTTTATTGTTGTTTGAGACCTGCAGAAAAGGCTTAGTAATAGTTTGAGGAAATAAAATAGAGCAGTCCCTCACTATATCGCGGTTCCCCTTTCGCCTTTTCCTCGCTGTTTCGCGGCTTTTTTTATTCCAAATTTTTTTAATAGTTTATCAACGCACATTGTGTTCTGCGTCCTGATTGGCTAAGGGACAGTAGACCTGTGTCGTGTCTCCTGTACAGTGCAGAATCCGTTCAGTTTGCCAGATTTATATAAATGTTCGATCGCTTGCAGTGTGACTCTGAAGTGCTGTATGCTTGCAAGTTTTCTCCCCGACAAAACCCGCGTTGAACGAACTGTGAAATACACGCAATATGTTTAGGCCCTGAAAACAGGTTTGGATCTTTGGTTTCATTCTAAAATACTGTGCTTGTTTTGTTGAAAATCTACAAAAGTTTGAGTGTTTAAATGAGAGAGAAATGTGAGAAAATGTTAATTCCAGTCTGAGAAAAGTGTATAATGTGTGTGGCGAGACGTTTACAGCCTTAAAACATGTATAATAATTGTAAAATATAAAACTGACTACTTCGCGGTTTTCACCTAATGCGGGTTATTTTTAAAACGTAACCACCGCGATAAACAAGGGACCACTGTATACAAATAAAACCTTTATAAGACTTCAAAATCTGCACGAAATACTTTTTACTATTTAAGTACAGTCATACCTCACCTTACGAAAGACACAAATAACAAATAATCCAAGTTACGAAACGCCTTTATGTAAAATTTTCGTCTCTGAATACGAAAGAAAATTCAAGTTACGAAACGCGAAATCTCAAAAATTCAAATAATGCGCGCTTGGCTTCGCAGCTGCCCGAATCCCCCAAACGTAAATACACTTGTAAATACGCTCTCCAACAGGGTTTAGGGGGGTATTGGGGGCCTTGGAACGAATCAGGCCTTTTACATTGCGACTCTACTTACAAAAAAATCACATTATGAAACCACATCTGGAATGAATTAATTTCATAAGGTGAGGTATGACTGTACATTTTTAAACATGCACTTTACTTACTTTTACTGAGGTAGATTTTTTCATATATTTTTATTTTTACTTGACTATTTTTCGCTCCCGTATCTGTGCTCTTACTTACGTTCACCACAGATTTTTGTATTCTTGTATGATTCAGTAAAGATAGTAAAATAATGGACGTTACTGCCAAAATGCTAACGCTAAATGCTATAAATCAATGCAGGAATATTGGACCCCTCACCGATCACAGAGCATGACTTCACCACACACAGCTGGATATTTAACATTACCTTATAACTCCATTGAGGCCCATGTCTGCGTCGGAGCTGTTGACCAGAAGCACGTCTGAGCCTGTGGGGGCGTCCTCGGGGATGGTGGTGTGGAACACAGAGGCGGTGAAAACTGGAACATTGTCATTCACGTCTTCTACTGTCACGATCACAGTCCCGGTCCCGCTCAGGGAAGGAGAACCTGCCAGAACATCAGACAAAACATGAGGAACTACCGTACATTTTGTACTATAGAGCGGACCTGACTATAAGCACCAACCAAATTTTGAAAAAAAACCTAAGATTTGTACATATATAAGCCACACCTGACTATAAGCCGCAGGTGTCCACATTGTAACTTGAGATATTTACACAGAAACATGGTACACAAAATGATTTTTTTTTAATATAATAATTAACGTAAATACCGGTACGTGCTTTTTTCGAACAGCACCTACGGCAGTAACACGGCAGAAACACGGCAGTAAAACAACAGTAAAATGGCCGGCCTGTTGCCTCTGGAAGCCTTAAAATAAAGTTTCAAGTTTAACTTTAAGGATAAACCCCCTGAACTCAATCTCATGGAACTGTTGATACCTGTTTAGGAGATTTTAAGTGGCTAAAACAAGGCTTCATTAATTCATGAACTCTCCTCATTTATTTACCGTAGGTATTTTCACCTACCAGAAGTGGAGCTCGCGTTACGCACTACATTCGCTGTCTTGATAAAGAATTAATCCATACATAAGCCGCAGCTGACTATAAGCCGCAGGGTCCGAAGTGTGAGAAAAAAATAGCGGTTTATAGTCCGAAAAGTACGGTAAATGATAAATACTCACAATTAAACGTGCACTACAGTATGTAACTTTCTGGTTGGGGGCTCGTCACCTGCTTGTTTCTATGGATAATTTTGTTATTGTTCTGCCTGGAATGTTCCACAGTATGACATTAAAGGAGAATTAACATTTTTTACAATCTGAGCCTTATTTCGGTAATAAAACAAGTTGTTTTACTCACCCATAGCACTTTGGTGTCATATGGAGCACTTCCAGAGATGTTTTGGATTAGCGATAGCCGTAGCGCTAATATATGCCCCGAGCATGTAATATATGCCCCGTGCGGGCTCCAAATAACACAAACTTTAGCACTTTTCAAATCATAGAAGCTCGATGTCTTAGTCTACGCTTTCGTTTGAGTCAAAAGTGGCCTGTAATCCAAGATTTATCCATAGTTTACAACTTTGCGTTTCATGTTTGGGTCCCGGGAGCTGAGAGCGAAATAAACTGTGACTCCGCACATGCGCACTGGCGTCCTCATCTACTTGAAACTATGGATAAATCTCGGATTATGGGCCACTTTTGACACAAACGAAAGCGTAGACTAAGATGATTTTAAAAGTGCTAAAGTTTGTGTTATTGGGAGACCGCTCGGGGCATATATTAGTGCTATGGCTATCGCTAATCTAAAACATCTCTGGAAGTGCTCCATATGACACCAAAGTGCTATGGGTGAGTAAAACAACTTGTTTTATTACCGAAATAAGGCTCGGATTGTAAAAAACATTAATTCTCCTTAAAACAGCTCTACCTTACATTTATTCAATTACAGGTGGTTTTATAGCTCAAAAATGCCTAGAAAACAGGCATTCTGAATTTAACTATTGGTCTCCTCTCCACAGATCTGACCTGTAACTTGGTCTGGTTTGGTCTCCATGAAGATAGAAAGGTTTAATGCCATACTGTGAAACATTACAGACAAAGCAATAACTTCTGCATGAAGAAGAGCATTTGGTGGACCCTCCACCAGAAAAGTTACACAATAAACACTTTTCTTTACATCAAAAAAACCTCACCTATTCACACATTCATACAACAGTGTAGAAGACACTGGGGTGAGGTAGGTTGATTTCCTTGCCCAAGGGCACCACAACTGCGAAAATGTTTACGCCAGGAGTGTGATTCGAATGAAATAAAAGCAAACCTGTCAGTTCACTAATAGTTTGTAATTGAGCCCTATAAAAGTGAAGCTACAGAATCAGTTTTAGATTCGGACAAGGGACCTAAAAATGGGCTATTTGAGATAAACCAGTTCCAAAAATGACAAGCAAATGAAGATTTATTTGGCAAAAACTGATATATGCCAAGAATAAGAAAGATGAGTTTTGTAATTAAATTTTGCTGTGTGCCAAAGACAAATCTATTCCCTCCTTGCTCATTCAACCTTACTTTTATAAACACCACACAAAGAAAACTGAACTTTTCAGATTTTTCTGTTTTCATGGATATTGTTATGTTCATTGCCCAAGGACACAATGGCAATGAGTAGAATTTAGGGATTTAGGAAAAGTTTTGGATCAATACAAATGTTTCCTAAAAAAAAGTCCAACAAAAATAAAGAGCTATCTGAGGTCAGAATATTGTTTTTAATTTTTATTTAACCTTTATTTAACCGAGAAAGTCCCATTGAGATTAATAATCTCTTTTTCAAGGGAGTCACTGCCTGCTGCATGTAACGGAGTAGTGCTTTCTTATCCGAGAATCAGTGTGCAGTTAGCATGCCAGTTGTTGTTGTCTTTTAGATTAGATTAAATTAGATTCAACTTTATTGTCATTACACATGTACAAATACAGGTAACGAAATGATGTTTAGCATCTAATCAGAAGTGCAAGGAGCAGCAAGTGTGATACAGTATATACAATATATAGTATATACAGTACACAGTAATAATAATAACAATAATAATAATACATTTTATTTATTAGGATACAGTAATATACAGTACATACAATATACAATATAGACCAGGGGTCGGCATCCTTTACCATTCAAAGAGCCATCTGGACCCGTTTCACACAGTAAAGAAAACACTGGGAGCCACAAAACCCATGTGAAATTTAAAATGAAATAACACTGCATATAACGGCTTTTTTGCCTTTGTGTCATAGAATTACATTTTGAAAATGAGTGAACTAAAATAAAATACATTTTAATTAAATACAGTGGTCCCTCGCTATATCGTGGTTCACTTTTCGTGGCCTCGCTGTTTTGCGGATTTTTTTATTCCTTTTTTTTTTTTTTTATAGTGTATCAGCGTGCATTTCTGCGTCCTGATTGGCTAAGGGACTGTAGACCTTTGCCGATTCATCCGTCATTCTCCTCCGTGTCTCCTGTACAGGATGCGTTCAGTTTGCCAGATTTATATAAATGTTCCGATCGCAGTGTGACTCTGAAGTGCTGTATGTTTGCAAGATTTCCCCCCGACAAAACCCACCACAGCGAAGCGGTCATAAGAACTGTGAAATACACACGAAATACACTTTGGTTTCGTTCTCTATTACTGTGCTTTTTTGTTGAAAATCTACGAAAGTTTGAGTATTTAAACAAGAGAGAAATGTGATAAAACGTTAATTCCAGTCTGAGAAAAGTGTAGAATGTGTGTGGTGAGGAGTTTACAGCCTTAAAACATGGAGAATAATTGTAAAATATAAAGCTGACGACTTCGCGGATTTTGCCTATCATGGGTTATTTTTAGAACGTAACCCCCATGATAAACGAGGGACCACTGTACTGAGGATCAAAGAGCTCCGGAGCCGCAGGTTGCCGACCCCTTATATAGACTATGATGGCAAAATTTTTCTCTGGCCTCTGAAAGTTTTAAGCCATGTTCTAAGGTAGTGTCCCCCTCAAAAACATACCTGCAGTTGTGTTTTTTTTTTTTTTTTTTTCATTCATACATGTTTGAGTTACTCTATTAGGTTGTCCACATCTCCAGAGATTGCAATTCCAAGTCTGAAATCATCCAAATGATTCTGGAGTTTAAAAACACAATGAAGCAATTCCTGTATTACCACATGGCATCACACGGTGGAACAGATTTGAGAGAAGAACTCAATGTAAATATGCAGGGTTTGTGTGTTAAACATGTGTGGATAAAACAAAACACAATTCCATGTATGTTTTTGATGAGAAAACAACATTGCAACATAGATTTAAGAGAGCAAAATCAGGTACCTTTAATACATTCCAGTCTACTTTACTATATCAGCACCCATCAACCCACAACACATGAAACGCTCTCGCTGTCTGCGTAACCCAATCTCCCTGGCGTCCTTCCTGGGGTACCGTTCCACCATTTAATCCCTCCACCAAAGTCTCTATTTTTGGGTACGTTGCACGGCGTGGAAAGAGGAATATGAGTGAGGAGATTTGCTATTTTCAGCAAAAAGAATCTCGAAGCGCTGGTGACGAAATGAAGCTGACTTAGACCCCGGGGGAGGTGTTCAAATCAATAACAGATGAAAATGAGACGCACACCAAAAAAACGTACAGGAAGGCTTTGTGAGAGCTGCCCTTCGTGTCCTTACTGTAATGCTATATCGAAAGCTATAATCTTTAACCAAACTTAAACATATGTTGGAAGTTGATGTCACTGGATCATATTTAGAAGTATGGTATACGAGCTGAGACTGTAAGGACATAAAAGGAGACTGAGGAAAGCTGGGATTCTGAGAAGCTATGAAATCAGGGACTACTTTGTCATCCTGTATTGTAACGTTAAAGTTTTTTTTTTCATGTATTTGAGCAGAATTTGTCTTGTAACAGTACAGATATATTGTATAAGACACGCAAGGTCAAAATAAGTCTACTGTGTGCTGTTAGCCTGTAACTATAAAGCCTTTTGCTGTCCAAGAATCAGGGAATGTACGTTAGAATGCTAGTTGTTTATAGTATTACCGCAATCAAAATCACAATTTTCAATGGAGGCAATTAGCAAATCTCATAATTTCCTCCACAAACACTGCAATATCCTGTTTGAAAATCCTGAATATGTTTAAAATGTGAATATTTAACTGAATCCTGTTAAAGATTAATCACAAATGGGTGATTCTCCAACTACAGTCACATTTGGTCAAAAAAATCCAACACATATTTTTAGAAATATTTTGATTTGTTCTTCATCACAATGTGTAGAAACATTAACTGATAGTGGTTGTGATGAAATTACATAAATATTAAATAAATAATAATAAACAATAACAATAAATAAAGTGATGGAAATGATTGTTGTGGAAATGACAATGTTTAGCATTTCTTTTAAAATCTCATGACATATTAGCATGCTAATCTCTGTTTTAGAGTTAGCATAAAATATACTCAAAATACACAATATAAAATGGTATTTTTGTCAGTATTTGTACATTCAAAGGAAATATGAGGTGTTTGGAAATAACGGCCAATAAACCTACTCTTGGTTTTGCAAAACTTGACCTTGATTTTGTTCTTGTTTCCCTTCCTTCCATGGAGCTAACGCTGCTATGCTAACATGAGCTCCTGTCACATCACAACTGATGTGCTTCAACTAAACCAAGTAAAAAAAAAAGGTAAAAGTTACATTTTGTAGTGGAAATGACAGTGATCCCTAGGGACAGGTGTTCTTTTTATGAAAAATAAATAAAATACTAATATATCTTTCAAGCACATGATATTTTTTCATTAAAGTAAGGAATTTCTGTGCCATTTGTCAATGAAGTTACTGTTGAATCAAATTTAATTTCAGCCTTATGAGAGACTGAGTCCAAAACCTGAACAAGGGACAAAGGAAATAGCAAAAACACTCAATATAAAAGCATATTTTATGTAATAAAAATAGTAATTTATCTATCAAAAATGCTTTGTAAGTTAATCTTTATGTTAGTAACTGCAGCATGAATAAAAAATGACAAATGTGCTTTTGTTTTTCTTATTTCTGTCTGGGACACAAATTCTTTTATAGTTGGAGAATCACCCAAATATAATTGCATAAAGCTTGCCAGAAAAATCTCCATTAGATACACAGATAGTTACCCAAATCAATCAGCTCTACCATGATGGCAAAACTAAAACCTGGCCTCTGAAAGACATGAAAAGCACTTATAAATCCATCATGGTGAATAATTCGGATGCTCGGAATACATAAGGTAAGTGAGGAATAACTTTGGACCACGGCAACCACTAAAATTAACTGTTTTTGACATTTCTAAAACAGTAAAAAAACAAGTAGAGCACCTTTAAGTACAAACATGCACAATTTCGACCCTGTGTCCCCAGTGCGTGCGTTTTCAGCTTTGAAAAACACTGGCTGCCTGAGCGCATAAAAAAGCCCAGATTAATAAGGCAAAATAAACATAAAAAACATATGGATTGTGGCCAAAGTCAGTCTTGCAGGCCAAAGATATTTCAAAACTACTCAAGTGGAAAAGAGAGTACATGTGGATGAGAAACTGCTGTTTGACTTTTACATGTCCATTAATCAGTTAATCCATGTTTATATTTGTATGGCTTCCGTAGCTGCAACATTTTCTCCACAAGAGCAGATTTTTTTCATTCCCTGACTGACAACATTTCATTCAGCTTTTGGCTACAGGGGGAAAAAGTTGAACAATTACCACAGGAATACACGGTTTTGTAACACTGAACTTTTCGACAGCCGAGCAAATAAAGCATCAATTGTAAACAGGCACACTGAAAATCCTGTTATTTGTAGAATTACTTACTCTTTTTTGCACAATATGAGCTTAAATTGTGTAACTTTTCTGGTGGGGGGTCTGTCACCTGCTTGTTTCCAGAGCTGTCATTGCTTTGCCTGGAATATTCCAACAGTATGGCATTAAACAGATCGACCTCACACTTATTCAACTACAGGTGGTTTTATAGCTCGAAAATACCTCGAAAAACAGGAATTCTGACAGTGAGCGGGTCGCCTCTCCACAGATCTGACCTGTAACTTGGTCTGGTTTGGTCTCCATGAAGATAGAAAGGCCAAAAAACACAATCCTAACACATGCACAATATGCTAAGGCACATATACATTTATTTATATAATTATGTCTTATTTGACGCCTGTCTTGCTATCTTTTTTCCTCTACTATTTATTTTTTTTTACTCTTTGTTATGATATTATATTGTGATTCTTGAGCTACTGTATCCAAATAATTTCCCTTGTGGATCAATAAAATTTGTCTAAGTCTAAGTCTAAGGTAAATCTTGGCCAAGGCTATAGCTCAAGATCTGGAAGGATGGGTCAAATGCAGACAATAATGTGTGCTGACTTCAATTAATAACTGTTCCTTCCAAATCTTAAAAAAAAATTAAAAAAAAAAACAGTCATCGTGGCTTTGAATAACATTTTTGTGGATTGTATGTAGGGAAGGCCGATATTGCCAAATTTTTAACATATAGGTATCAGCCCGATGTGTAAAAGTGGGCCGATATTAACGACTGATATTTGTCAGTACAGTAATCCCTCGAATTAACGTTTTCTCACATTTCTCTCTCGTTTAAACACTCAAACTTTCATAGATTTTCAACAAAATGTATTAATAGTGAAGCATGGGGGGGGGGGGGGGGGGGGTGCGTTCATCGTGCTCAAATCTGTGATAGCGCAACATGACTGGCGCGAGACCGCACGTCCCACCCGAGGCTGCGAGCACGAGACCCGTGCCCAAACCGTGCCTCCTCCTCAGGACCGTGGACGCGGTCCGAGCACATCAAACCTCGACATGAACGAACGCAAGAGCCGCACGAAACCAGGCAAAGAGCCGCACACAGTGGTTTAATCCTGGTTTAGACCTGGTCTAGTCCTGGTTTAGTCCAGGTCTAGACCTGGTCCAGTCCAGGTTTAGACCTGATTTAGTCTGCGTTTAGTCCTGGTCTAGTCCCGGTCTGGTGTTACACTGTTACACTATTTTAAAAAAATTGAAATTGAAGAAAAAAAAAAAAAAAAAAAACAGGAGTCAAAACACGTTTTGAAAATAAAAGAAGACATTCAAAAATTTATTTTGCATGATTTTCAGTCTGTATAAAATGTTATCTCAGAATTAAAAATAAATAAATATAATAATATAAATATAATAATATTGGCTAATATCGGTACCAGCAACATTAATATTGGATATCGGTATCGGCTAAAATTTTCACATCGGTGCATCCCTAGTAAAATGGATTTACAAAATACAAAATGCTTCATGGATTTGTTCTAAACTAATTCAGAGCTAGTAGAGTGATTCAAAATTGCAGTTTGAACTGGATAGAATAGAAACATCAAAATCAAATCAAATTAGAAAAATGATTTACCCAAAACAATTTCCCTTGTGGATCAATAAAGTGTGTCTTAAGTCTAAGTCTAAAACCTTAACAAACCCTTGTGAAATGCATGGGATCCTTGTATTAGCTTTGCAGGTCATATTTCATGTCTTCTCAGATTTTGCTTCTCATGGACCTGTTTACCAAATTCCGATTTCAAAACCCAATTTGCAAATCCAATCACAAAAATTGCAGTTCAAATTCTGCATCTCTAATGTTTTTACAAGTAGCAAAGTTACCACAAGTAAACTAAAGTACCAGTAAACAAGCTTGAACTTGTAATCGCTTTAATCTCGGTAAAAGTCTGACTCATTTGAACCATAACTGTGCTTCGACCCTAATCCCGACATTGTTGAAATCTAAAGTGATCACGGTATTCTTGTCGCAAATATTTACCATTACACGAGCTGCATCTAAACTAAATCAGGCTAAAATTGTCCGTGAGGGTAACTAGTGAAAACAAATTTGGTGTCGTATGAGCAAAGAGAAACGGAACCCAGGTGGAAAATGTAAATTGTGGCACCGGTTTAAGTAGCAGGATCATCGCGGCGGGCACATTATGTAACCGGGCGAACGCTCCGTGTGGCTAAGAGCGTAAACAATAGCAGTCAGCATTATAGCGGCCCTGTGGCTTTCTAATCCCATTGTAGAAAGAGGAGTACCTTGAATAGGAATGATGCAGCTGGTTGCTATGGTGACAGCTCTACACCTTTCAAGTGATCCTCTTAGGCTACGTTTATATGACGACGGTCTGAGCAGAAGACGCAAAAGTGGCGTCGCGTATTCACTTTTTATCCCGCGTTTAGACAAGCATTTTCGGGAGGAAATCTGCGTGCATACGGTGATGCAAAAGTGTGTGGAATTTGATTGGGTATGCATGCCAGGGGGCTAGGTGGTGCTGTGATACATTATCACTATGTCCGTGCGCATGTGTAGAATCTTCCTTAATTTATTTACTTAATTTAATTCACTTACCTTTTTAATTTAATTTATTTTACTTAAGTTACAGATGCAAATACAGCCTATGAAATGCAGCTACATATTCAAGAGCTGCGCACAGCTGATAGGAGGAAAAAGTAAACAAAAGAGCGCAAATGTCACGTGATTGGTCCGCAGCGGTAGGATGGTAATTTAGACACACCTCGATTCTTACCGAAAAATAAGCCTGTTTCACAGACAAAATGTATGCTTTTTAGGCAGCCACTGCTGTTATCTGAAACATGGAGTGGGTTCTTCATGATCTCAACTAGCACATTCTGCAAAAAAACGAAAATCACAAATTTTGAAAAACATTAGTAAAAACGCATGTATCTAAGATCGCCTAATCCTGAGTTGTGCCCTCAAAGTCCGTGGTGCGTCACAAATATAAATGGTGACGTAAACGCGTACGCGACGTCAGCAGATTTGACCAGAGTTTTGCGTCTTGGGCAGTGTAGACGAAAACGCTACAGCGGAGCGTATTTAAGACGTTTCAGTTTTTTGCGTTTTTAAGCCCCCCAAACGGCGTCGCCGTCTAAATGATAGGCACTTCCGTTAAAAATATTTTGTCATTTTTACCCATAAGCGTTCTCATGTAAACAGGCCCTTAAATGATGGGAGAGATCAATCCGTAAAGGGGAATTTGGCTGCTGCGTAGTGTTAGTGTAGTGCTAAGAATTTGTAGACTAAGACTGGAGTATTGATTTTGTGTACCAAACAGAGATGGTTGGATTTATTGTGTTAATATTGTGAAAACCGTCTAGTAAAGTTCATGCCAGTAAAGTCATTGTACTGTACTACCTTCAAGAAGTTATTCCTCACTTCCCTAGCACTGTAATTACAGTTCAGAAGCACTTTTCACAACTTTAAAAGGCAATCACGGTACTGCTAACAACACCTAGTATGCTAACAATGCACAAATATTACTTTCTGGTTGGCAAACTGTAAAAATGGTTTGTAAGACAGCACACAACACACAATCATTTTGAACGTAAGAGAAGCTTTCACAGTAATCTGTACTGGGCAAAACACATTTTATTGAATTAAAAATGAACTAGTACAGCACTTTTCAATATTTTAATGTTATTAATGATGTTAAATCCTATATAGTAGTTCAAGACAAGAACGAGTCTATCTGCATTGGTATATTCTGAAACTACTTGTCCAGTAAACCACTATTTAGGGACACTGTCACTGTATATATGTTAAATAAAATAAACTGATTATGCTTGGTAAATTTTCCGACTTTCCAACTTCAATCCCATAATAATTTACTGTACATAGACCTACTGCGCCTTTAAAAATCTTTTGTTTTCTAGCAAATGAGGATGTTTTGACCAAAAACTGCTCCAAAAATAGGTCAAAGCTTCCAAACTTGGGATTCTCTTGTATGGCATAACACTACCCGTCAGTTGACACAGTAACCCCATTATTATTATCACTCCCTTAACCTGTCAGAGCTCGTGATGGTCATAATGTTATGGCTGCTCCAAAACTAGGCCACTTACACCTCTGTGAACCGCCTCGCTGCTGGAACCTCTACGCTATTGTTTCTCTGTGGGGTGGAAGCGAGCCGACGTTTGTCAATGTGTTTGTGTTTGACTTCTGGACAGGAAGTGATGTCATAACCTGTTTACCGCCTCGGGACAAACCAAACTCCACCCCCTGACCTCCTCACCGCTGCTACGGTGACCTTTGACCTACAGCACCGCACTTTACTGCAAAGATCACTGGTTCTCTTTGCAATAATAAGCCAAGAATAAGGAATAAGGAAGCTAGATTGAACTCAGAAGTGTATTGCAAAAAGAAATAAGTTTATTCATGTTTATTCATGTTACTGTGAATTTGAGTCCTTGCGCCCTCTGTTGGCAACAATGGCGTTTTCATACTTGAAATCAGAGGGTAACTTTTACTTGGTTTCAATTGATACACATTATTTAAAGTCTTAAAATGTGTAAAATATGCTTAAAGGCGCACATTTGCAGGATGTTATTGCTTTCCCTGGTATGTTCCACATGTGTGACATTAAGCATACCTATTTCCATGGCAACAGGCAAGTATAAGGCCACCAGGTCAAGTTACAGGTCAGATCTATGGAGATGTTACCCAGCTTACACCATGAATGATGAGTGATTAAAACACATGTAATTGTAATGAATGTAAGATTTAAGTTTAACGTCATACTATGGAACATTCAAGGCAAAATAATATCATGGAGAGTAGAAAATGGCAAATCCTCCACCACAAAAGTTACATAGTGCAGATAAAGAAGTCTAATGTCTAGTGCTGTTAGGCGATTAAAAAAAATCAAATTAATTACAGGATTTGTAATTAATTATGAAACACAAAGCTGTAAATTATGGATAAATCTCAGATTACAGGCCACTTTTGACTCAAACGAAAGTGTAGACTAAGACATTGAGCTTCTGTGATTTGAAAAGTGCTAAAGTTTGTGTTATTTGGAGACCGCAAACATATGCCCCGAGAACTCACGTTACAGAGATCGCTAAACTAAAACATCTCTGGAAATGCTCCGAATGACACCAAAGTGCTATGGGTGAGTAAAACAACTTGTTTTATTACCGAAATAAGGCTCAGATTGTAAAAAAAAATGTTAATTCTCCTTTAAAATGTGACTCTCTGACTCCTATAGCTGGTCCTACTTGGCTTGGGTCCAGACTCAGAGCTGACCACATCTTTATTTAAGTGCATTGCGTCTCCAAGCATCAGGGCTAGCTTCAGGGACGTGCCTCCTCTGCCTCACGGGGCTCGCTGCTATCACATGTCCCTACAGCAGCTGCTTCTCCGTAGACCTTCTGTCCGTCGTGTGAATAGTTCAGATCTATCCTGTTACATCGTCGGGGTCGACAGTTTTAGTCATCGTGAAGGAAGGACTACGTGCTGTCAGGTAAAGATGGTTTAAAATAGCAATGGTTACACTAAGAGGTTTCTAAGATTAATTTAAAGGGCCAACCGCAGTGGTCTGGTTCTGATTTTTTTTCAAATTCCACAACACACCTGTAATAGTATGGGAAGAAATACAAAAGTTCATTCATTTTTCTTATTTGGAAGAAGTGAGTTCATGTGAGAGGAATTCCAAAAGTTGAGAGAGATGCCAATTTCTAGCTCATGTTTGGGTAGCCTTGATCATTTAAAAATATATCTTAGTAGTGTAAGGGTTTAGGCATCTGTACTAGACTAGAGGGTTGCCAGTTTGAGTCCTGCCCATCACATACGGTTATTGTCTCCCTGGTTATAAGAAAGTTTACCCGCACCGTCCACTCCAGCACATCTGACTTTGAATAAAAAAGACTGCCAAACTGATTTAATGTCAAAAAAGGAAAAGAAAAGAAAGTTCAGCAAGGTCAAAATAAATGCAAATATTATAGAGTGTTCTTATCATCCGTGAACCAGTGCGCCATTAGCATGCTAGTTGTTGTTAGCATGACAGAAAAAACTCCACTCTGGTCTCTGAAAGTTGTGAAAATTTGAAGACTGCAGTTTTTTTGTTGTTGTTTTTTTTTTTTACTTTTTGGACTTATTTCAAGAGACAATATAGAGACATTAAAAGTGCATTATGTGTCTGATTTACAGAAATAAATTAAATGGAATTACATCGGCCTGTGTGCCATTCGTTCGTTGGACTGAATTTCAATTAACAACGAAAAACAATAAAATGGATAAACAGTCTATCATTTCATTATATTCCATTTTGGTGTTAAACAAAAAAAAAACAACACAGATTTCGACCTCTATTTCCAATACAGTGGTCCCTCGCTATATTGCGGTTCACCGTTCGTGGTCTCGTTGTTTCGCAGATTTTTAAAATTCCAATTTTTTTTATAGTGTATCAACGCGCGTTGTGTTCTGCGTTCTGCTAAGGGACTGTAGACCTTTGCCGATTCGTCAGTCATCCTCCTCCGTGCCGTGTCTCCTGTACAGTACAGAATGTGCTCAGCCAAATTTATATAAACATTCGATTGCTTCAGTGCGACTCTGAAGTGCTGTATGTTTGCAGCCCACAATGTCGACGAAATAATATACTGTAGTTGAAGGTGGCCTATAGGTGGCCTTATAAGAATCTTCTCACCCAAAAGTAACCCAAAACAACTCCCCATAACCATGTTCTTCACTCGGAAAAAGACGCCTGCACCGAGGCGGAGCGGCACCAGGACGAAGAGGCCCGGTCAGAGGAACTGTGTTATACACGCGTCACTATTAATCTTTTTTAATTAATTTTTTTTTGCTGAAGATCTACGAAAGTTTGAGTGTTTAAATGAGAGAGAAATGTGAGAAAACGTTAATGCCAGCCTGAGGAAAAGAAAGAAAGAAAGATATGAGATGCTTTCCATTAAAAAAAAAACACATTTCCACAGAAAATAAAATTAAACCACTGCTGTTTCAGAGGTTCGGAGGCTCGGATTAAGGACATCCGAGCCTGGAAACACTCTCACGTGTCTCCAGGCAAATAAAAAAAACGCATCTCACATTGCGTAGCTCGTTTGCAGTCCAAACTCTCTGGGCGTGATTTCCAGAGACGGTGGGTGGACATCCAGACGGGGGGTGGAAACCTTTCCGTGAGTGTGACGTCAGAAAGTTCCCTTGTTCAGAATCACCCGTTTGGGCTGTCTTTTTTTCAAATGCAGAAAAGGATCGTTAATGCTCAGTTTACACATTTTGCAACTTTAAGCCAGGGTCGGGGAGCTCATATTAACGTTCAAAAACCTCAGAAAGTGAAAATTTCATGCCATGGGACCTTTAAAACATGTAGAATAATTGTAAACTATAAAGCTGATTACTTCGCGGATTTCGCTTATTGCAGGTTATTTTTAGAACGTAATCACCGTGATAAACAAGGTACCACTGTATTCAATTCAAAGTTTATTCAAAAAAAAAAAAAAAACAGTCTCAGTGCCTATTTTACTTTTTTTTTTAAACCCCATGTGCCCCCATTATCCCCTCCCACCCCTCTCCTGGCCAGCCAATACTTTAGTTACCTCTAGTTTTTAGGGTTATTCAGTCTGTTTAAAGAAGACAAAGACTGAAGTTTTTTTTAAGTAGGCCTACCATAATTTCTTTCACAAACTACAAACAAATCCTATATTATTCTGCAGTAGAAATATACTAACCCTGTACTTTAGATCTGTACAAACATTCTAAAATGTGACTGTTGTATTAGTGTGTCAGGTCATATACATCAGTGTTTTTTTTCTCTCCAATGTTCCTGAATTGCGAAATCAAAACAGAATCCTATGACTGAAGACACAAATCGCAAATCTAATTGCAATGCTTGTCAGAAGAAGAAAAAATATTTTTCCCAAATGGCGCAGCAGTATTTTCCAGCACATTTTTAAGGATCAGCTCCAGCTTATACTTCCTCATTACAATGACTGACTACTGTACAGAGATACTGGACAGACTCTCCCTGCCTGGCCCGGCCCCGGGACAGTGACATCATTTTGCCATGGAAAAGGTCTGGAGGAGTAGAGTGGGAGTTTGCTGCCCACCAGGCTGCCATGCTCTGTGGTTGCTCAAAGTTTTTTTTTTTTTTTTTTTCCATTGGCAAATCCCACAGACAGACCTTTACTCTTTCATTTCTGCAGTAGTTTTAAACACTTTTATAGTTTTCACAAAACGACACACAACCGCAGCCTATTTCCTCTTTCCCCTCGTTCGGCGGGGAGGATTCTTGTCTGCGTTCAGCATTTCATTAAATAACAGAATAAGCACTGTTCACAGAGTAATGCCACGATCCAGGACCCAGCCCTACTGAACTTATTTGAACTTTACATTTACTGTATATTCATATGAAAGCTAGGGGACCTGATTTTCACAAAGCAAAAGAAGAAAGATATTTAAATCTTAGGCATTTTTCACACAGCAAAGTGATACTGGGTTGGACCGCCCAAGCGCAGCCAATCAGAGCACTGCTTTCAGAGCTTACTTCCTGGTTGACGAGAGGAAAATACTGTATAGCCGTATAGCTGTATATATTTCGCAGTGTGCACAGTTCGGAGTGTGGTTTTAAGCGTACTCCGGACATACACTGCCTGACTAAAGTATTAGGACGATTGTGTGTTTCTGAACTTTCATAAATAATGATAACAAGACGTATTTGTAATGACAACAAATCAATTTATTGATATATTAAAGCAAATTTCATCATGTGTAAAGGCGTATTATTGCAAAAATGGAGACTCATCGCAGTGTAGGTCTAACTCAGGTCTAAACCAGGACTAGACTAGGACTATCGTCCTAATACTTTTGTCAGGCAGTGTACTTACACAGCCCTGAGTGCACTCCGCGGACCGCATGACCGTCGGCAAAATTGGACAGGTCCCGCAACTACCAGATGCAGCCTCCCGTAGAAGAAGTAGCGCGTGGTGCATGCTGGGATATATGACTGCGCAAAGTGTGCATGGATGCACAGTTGGTTCACGCCCCAATTTTCATGGAAACGACTGCGGTTTTCAGGGTGCATTTTAAGTGTGCATGGGACAAAAACAAAATGGGACAGCAGTTGTCGCGCCGGAAGTGACGTATGCGCTGTTAAAACCACACTCCGAACTGTGCACACTGTGAATTGAGACACGGGCAATACATTAGATACAGAGAACAGAGCAGCCATGTTTTTGTCATAAAGTGCTGCTTTTATAATATTCTATGTTGTGTACGGCACCTTTAATATTGACTTCTGTATTACAAAACACTATGAAAAAAAAGAAACGCACAAAGGTATTCTAGAAAATCAAGTTCCTCCTCAGTCTAAAATATGCCTCCAAATTTGTAGGTTAAGCTTTAATTAATTTTAATACAAGCAATGTCATAACTACGCAAGTCACATTTTGAGCCAGATTAACCCAGATGCCCTTCCTCTTATTACTCTCATTAAATCTAATTTATAAAGCCTTTAACAAGAGTTTAACAAGACAGCCAAAGCGCTTTACAGTCATTTGTCTTTACACAGACACAATAAGCATGTGGCGATAAAATCACGAGACAGACTGTACAACTTCCACCCAAAAAACACAAGATCACAAAACAGCAAAAGAAATGTTTATCGATGGTATAAAAATGCATGTTTGCCATGTTGTGTAATTAACAGTTAGCTGTAGATTGTTGCAGGTTACTGTGCCAGATCAGTAACCAGTAATTAAGATTTCAGTGCACCTCTGCCAAAAGCTCGTGGCAATAATCTTCCCAGGAGGTTAATCTAAGTTCAGTGAGAACCATTAAGGACCTGTGACCTGCCAACACTATCGCCTTAGGACAACTGTACACCTCACACTTTAGAACTTTTACAATAGGTTGTTTGTTTTTATTTAACATACGTCTGCATTTTTTTTTTTAACCCAAGAGTTTGAGTAATCCTGCACATTAAGAACTTATGAGCGCTTGCCCCTTGACATTATAGTGGGAGTAAGTGGAAAACCACAATAAGGAAGTCCCCTGTGTTTTTGAAGTGACACTGCGTAACTTTCTGGAGGTGCAATTTCACCAGCATGATCATGGAAACAGAAAGTTAAAACCATGCTTCGAGACATTCTCCAAGGAGATAATATTGCTGTACTGTGGAATATTAGAGCCAATGGGACAACATTTCCACGGAAACAAGCAAAGGGCCATCTTCCGGGCCAAATTAATGTCAGTTTTGTGGAGATGCTAACCCACTCAGAGTAAGAACACATGTTTTTTATCTACTTTAGTTCAATAAACACGTTCAAAAGAGGTTTGTTGTAATCTGATTTTTTTTTTTTTTAATAAAATGTTACTCAATGGGAGCTTAAAGGTGCACTGTGTAACTTTTCTGGCACTTGCTTGTCTCCTTGGAAATGTTATTGTTTTGTCTGGAATGCCCCGGTATGGCATTTACGCAGGTTTTTACTGAACTAAAAACTTGCATTCTTACTGTGAGTGGGCTCGAATTACCTTCTAAATAGGTGTAATGCCATACTGTGGAACATTCCAGGCAATATCTCCAAAGAGAGAAGCAGATGACAGACCCTCCAGTGCGCCTATAAAGTCCACCTACACTCACCAAAGTTCTTATGATCACTTCCAACCCCAATTAAAACGAATATATGAGCAACTACAGCTTTTAGCGTGGTTAAAATGTCATCATTCCATTGCCTTAATAATGTGCGCTATGAACTTTAAAGTTATCCATTCGCCATGCCGTTTGAAATGGAATACAAAATGTTGAGTATAATTATTACGCTGGAACGTTACACTAACATACAGTAGCTATTTTGGTCGAGTCTCACCCACAGACATTCCAGGAGGGGAAAAAAATCACTTACTGTCTCTACATTCCGTTTAATTTATTGCAATACACCATTCATTTCATACGCAGCACTTGTATTTATGGGATTTGTACTGTTCGCCGGCCGCTTCTAAAAATATTCCGTTTTAAGTGTCCGGGGTCCAACCATGTGGGTGATTTGAGTTCTAACCTTAGTTATTACTGCACACAAAGAATTTAAGCGGAGTCCAGAGAAGCCTGCTTGGTTAATTCAAATAACTGCGGTAATGTTTTTCTGTGGCCCAGGAACTGTACGTCACTGAGCTTTGAAGCTTGCAGGAGAGTGCGAGGATAACTGGTAATCTTGCGTGCTACACAAGGAGATAGGGCTACCTCAGTGCGATGGTATTTTGATAAGTTTTATTCATACAAGCAGCTAATGCACAGTGGGATGAAGTAGAAACATACACAGCAAATTCAAATCCATCGAAGTAATCTCAAGGCTTAAATTGAATCGTGAAAACGGTTTAATTACGTTTAGCACGTTGCTCAGATGTGGGAGTGACATAGTTGGGATAGTGTCAATTTAAACAGAGCCTTTAGCCTCATAATAACCTATAAAACATACGGTATTACAGGGATTACTTTGAAATTGGGGATGCTCTGATACTGATACGGGTTTGATATCAGTCCAGTTGAAATGTAAGGCCAGATAGTTCTCTGCTATGGGATCGCAAGCTGGTTTGGCAATTTAACGGTAAAATCTAGAGCAGAGATCTCTAGATAAATTACAACAACAGGTAAGATCATCGGTGTGATGCCCCCTCTCAGTATCAGGGTCTTTTTGAGCAAGCAACCTTGAGGCAGGCAAATGCAATTCTAGACAAACAGTGCTCATGTACTGAACGGTGAGTACATCCTCCTCAATTCTGGAAGGAGATTCAGGCTTCCTCTGTGTAAGCACAACTGTTATAAGCACTCCTTCGTCCCCATATCTATCAAGCTACAGTACTTAACAACCACAGAAGATAGGTGATTGCCTGGAACGATATGGACCCTTGTAGTTAGTGTTTGGGGGGTATTTTAGAGTGAATGTGTTTGGCTTGGTGATGGGGTGTAGAGGGATCTTATATTTATTTATGACAGGATGAATGTGTATATGTATTATTGTGCTGTCAGGTGATTAAAAAATGTATCTAATTAATTACAGGAGTTGTAATTAATTAATCTAATTAATCGCAGTTTAAGAGCGTGAGAGAGAGAGATTGAGAGAGAGATTGTGCGAACGAACGAACCCACTTTGCGATTGAGTTTCTCAGTTTTCATGTGGTCGCTTTGCTCAATCGTTTCCCAAATTCTGCGAGCGTGGTTTGGTGAAGTGCGCTCTATCACCGGTATCAATGGAACTTGTCCGGACGTGTTTATCGTTCAAATGATCCGTCAGGCTGGAGCAGCTTCGGTGATCGGAAAATTCATTTTGACAAAAGCTACAAATCACCGCGTTCTTGTTGATGGTCCCGTCTTCATTCGTTTTATAAATAAACTTGCCGTTCAAAGGCCCTGGCAGCGATTTGCTCGCCGCACGCCAAATTTAAAATGTGTGCGCATTGAATTGCCGCTCATAATTAATTGCGTTAATTTTTATAACGTGTTAATTTGCAGTGTAATTAATGAATCTGATTAACGCGTTAAACTGACAGCCCTAATTATTATATGTGGTGGTGCTTGGTTTGGGAGAAGGGTAATGATGGTGGGGATGGGAAATGAAGTGGATGTTAGTGAGAATACTGGAGCGGGTGATGGTTTGGGGAGTGGGGTACGTCTATGTCTGTGCCAACACCGCCATCTTTTTATCTGATGTCGTGTATGTATACTGTATGTCTTTCTGTTTGTACTGCAACCTCCCTGGTGGAGACTAATAAAGAAACCTAACCTAACCTAATATGTCTCATAATGTTGGAACTTTTATTTATACAATGCTGTTTTGTAGCTTATTGCGCCAAAACTGACTCTTGTGAGCTTTAATTCATGTTATAATGTTGTTACCTTCTCAAAAACATGCCTGTTTTTGAGTTGTGTTTTGTTTCATCCACATGTTTGAGTAATGCTTTATTGTTAGTCTGTCTACTGTACATTTCCAAAGCTCAAAATGCTCTTTTCCACCTTGTAATGTTATGAAGCTGCAGTTTACAAGTTAACAGCTACCTTTTATTTTTAGTTCAATAGAGACTGGCAAATCCAGCTCTGAAAATCATCATCAAAATGATTCTAATGAAGATGTGGAGCAAAATCTTGTATTACTGTGTTCAAGAGAAGAACTCCTAAATATGCTGGAACTCCTAAATATGCAAGACTCAACAGTGTTTGTGATGCGGAGATCAGAAAATAGCATTATATAGGCTATTTAAATATATCTTTTCTATCTTTTCTGCTTCGTGGCATTGTAATCAAAGCTGAAAATACTTGCATTGGTTCATCCTTAGACCATGTGAGAGTTTTTAAGAGTGCGGCATATATAGTAACATAAGCAAACAAAGTCTTTTTTTTTCTAATCATTGGTTCACCGCGAGTTCATACCCCAGTTAAAGTTGAAGAAAACTGAAAATGTATCCGAAATTATACAACATTACAACCAAAACTATCATTCACAAGTTCATATAAAAGTCAACAATGACAAAAACACAACAATAAAGCTTGGTTTAGCATTAACATTCTTTTCTAGAAGTAAATACCGCTGATGATTGCGTTATCCTGAGCATAGCACTAGTGTCATGGCAGTTTCCTTTCTGTTTGGGTAAACTCCAAACAACAGTGTACAACAAACTGACAAATCCAGTTACGAAGCTTAATAAGGATTTGAGAGCACTTCCCCGAACTTCCCACAGTATACTCTGGCACTTGTACAACGTAACACAAGTCGAACTTATTAAAGGATCTATGATATATTGTTCTTTCCTCATCACCAACTTACCTGTTGAGTTGTGTTTTGTTTCATTCACACATTTTACACACAAACCTTGCATATTTAGGCTTGAGTTGAGCAATAAAAAAACTGTTTGTTCCACCTTGTGATGTCATGTGGTAATACAGGAAGTGCTCTGCTGTGTTTTTAAACTCCATACACCTTCACTAGAATCATTTGGATGATCTCAGCCCTGTAATTGCCAATCTCTACTGAACAAAAGGTAAAAGGTAACTTGAAAACTACCTCTTTTTGACATCACAACGTGGAACAGAGTTGTAGATAGAATAATAATAAAGGGTTACTCAAACATGTGCGAATGAAAACATGTTTCTGAGAAGGTAACAACATTCTAACATAGCTTTAAAACTCCCAAAAGTCAATTTTGCATAATATAGAACCTTTAAACCCGTGTTAGTATTTCATTGCGATCACATAATCCGCAGTTGCTCGGTTCGGATCACGTCTGGAGTGAAGTGGAGAACCCGGGATAACCTCGGTAGATTTGCTCGTCCAAAATAACAAGCTTTGAGGAGCATAAGACATACTCACCCATCTGCTCAAGCCCTCCACCCCTTCGCCTGCAGACAGCTCCCCTTTAAGCCTCTCAAGCCATAAAGCATTGTCTAGCATCAACATATGGCGCAGACTAAGCACATTATTAGTGTACATTACCAGCGGACAAATCACATTAACCTCCAAGAAGGTGCCGGGGACAGGCTTGGCTAACTGGAGGGGGTAGGAAAACATGTGTTGATTGCCGATTAAGTGTTGTGTTTTTTTTTCGAACCGAGGGGCAGCTGCTGTGGAGAGGGAGAGCGCGGTAGGGGGTCAGTGTGGAGGTTGCAGTCGTAGTACACAAACCCCTTCTGGGAAAAGCTGTGAGGTGTCCCCTTGGGTTGTTCAGCCTAATTTGCGTTAAGAAGCTAGTTTGAGTGTCTCTCCGGGCACTAGAGTTAATCCATCAATATGTGGTGGAAGGAAAAAACGCAAAAAGGGTCAACCCGGGGTGTCTTAACAAGTGGGTTCATTAAAGTAAGATGTACGGGGCTGCGCTGGATTGGAGACGATGTATAAATTTGCGACGCTAAAGGCTAAGCAGTTAATTAGTGTTTATGGACTGCGCTCAGATTGTGCTCTTAAGAGACAGCGTAAATAAAGCAGATCATTACCGCCAGGAGATGAAGAGAGAAAATGGCCGTCTTTGAGACAGAATTTACATTTTTGTCGCTCGGAGAAGCTGTTGCGTTGCGACAAAGCTGCTTTTAATGTGACCTCTTCTCGCTGCGGTGAAAAGGCCCGATGCAGCTTAGAGCCGTGCGAGTTGTCTCACTGAGGAGTCGGCCAAATATAACAGAGTCAACACAAGTTTCTCACAGTTAACAAGACCAGGAGAGGAAGGCTTTCTGCGGGAGAGCCACTGACTGCACACATTTTTCCGCTATAAATGAACTTTTGTCAAATATATTTGGACACTTATATGCACGTTTAGGAACTGGAAATTGTTAAAAACTCCAAATGCAGCCAAGTAGGACATAACTACTACTAAAATTTATTTTACTAAGCCTAAAGACGGATTCAGTTGCCTGGTCTTTTCAAATTGACTGTTAATTAATATAAGGTGAGCAGATTTTCAAAATTCAAAACATGCTGGGTTGACATGATTGGCTGGAATAAATAAATTTGAGAAAAGAGCGCGTAACATTGTCCATTGCAAACTCACATGTGGGTCATAATGTACATTTTTTTGGTTATTATGGTTATTTCAAGTATGTTTTCTGTACTTTAGCTAAAGAAATGACAATAAAACTGGCACAAATCAGTAGTTTTAGATAAATCTGTTCAAAATTGGGACTGGCCCAGGTCAAAAGGGTCATCCTAAAGCAAGCACATTGTGTGAGTGGGTGACTAATTGCAAACAAAGGACAAACGATACTGTACCACAGAGACTTCACGCTCAGTCACTGTTATCATAGCCCATACCATCAGAGATATAATACTCCCTACAGGCATTGTACCTGGCTCCTGTGTTAGCCTCATGTCTCTTTTTATAACTTAGATTGATTCTAACACTGGGTTAGACACTTCTTTCACATTGTACAGTTACTATGTGAAGGACGCTGCTACACGTAACTGACAAATAGTTTTAGTTTAGTCTTTATTTGAAGGGACAATGTACAGAGCCATTATGTACAAAGACAGAGATGTTCTGCACCAGAGTATAGCTACAAAGCTAATAGAGACTCAGTGCAAGAATCTAAGAAGTTTATCACACTTCCAGTCTCTTAATAGGTGACTTTACTTTACCAAAAAAGTTTATATGTAACTTTTTTGTTGGGGGTCCGCCACCTCCTGTTTGTTTCTATGGATATTATGTTATTGCTCTCCCTCAAATGTTCCACGGTATGACATTAAAGGTCCCATGGCATGAAATTTTCACTTTCTGAGGTTTTTGAACGTTAATGTGAGCTCCCCTACCCTGTTTAGGCCCCCCCATGGCTAAAAGTTGCAAAATGTGTAAACTGAGCATTTGCGATCCTTTTCTGCGTTTGAAAAAAAGACAGCCCAAACGGGCGATTCTGAACAAGGGAAATTTCTGGCGTCACACTCGGGGAAGAATGCAAATGTAGTTCCACCCCCCATCTGGATGTCTACCCACCGTCTCTGGAAATCACGCCCAGAGAGTTTGGACCGCGAACGAGCTACGCAATGCGAAATGCGTTTTTTTATTTGCCTGGAGGCACGTGTGAGTGTTTCTATGCTCGAAAGTCCTTTACCCGATCTGGACCTCTGAAACAGCAGTGGTTTAATTTTATTTTCTGTGTTTTTTTTCATTGAAACGGCTCTCCTTTCTTCCTTCGCGCATAAAACGCGGAAGTGGGAGACAGCGCAGAGCGCAGCGCTAATCCAGGAAACAGCGGCGCAATTGCCCCCCCCCACCCACTGCTCTAACCTATCGGTGTCCTTCTCATTTGCATTCAAGCAACAACGCCCATAATGAAGTGTTCAGAGAGATATTTTTTTTACCATGTCTGTGGTATGTGTCTTTCTCATGCACTGAGTTTTGATTTTGAAGAAGGATTCATTTACAGTATTAGGGAACCATTAAGGCACCATATAAAAGCATCAAGAAGTACCATGTCATGGGACCTTTAAACACCTCTACCTTTCATTTATTAAATTACAGCTGGTTTATAGCTTTCACATTCTGACTGTGAGCGGTGTTGCCTCTCCATAGATCTGACCTGTAAGTTGGTCTGATTTGTCTCCTTGAAGATAGAAACGTTTAATGCTATACTGCGAAATATTCCAGACAAAACAATAACTTCTGCATGGAGAAAAGCATCTGACAGACCCTGACAGTCTTCATTTGTATAGCCCCGTAAACAATGCTGCTAAATACGTCATAGTGCAAGTGAAATCTGTATAAATAACCAGCATTTGGTTTAAAGTCAACAGCTGGTGTCTACAGAAAAAATGTCGGTTTTCATAATTGCACCTCAGTGTATTGCTAATAACACCACATCTCGGGAGCATTCATCAAATTAAACCTTAAATGCCGTACAAGACTTATTTATGAAGTGACATGTCTGAACGCTTCTGCATGATTCTTTCTCCATATGCTAGGGATAGGCCTCCGCGGTTTTGGAAAAGTAAATGGTCGGAGAACCCGCTCCACGTTTTCTCATTTTTTAAGCCTCGCTGTGAAATTTAATGAAGTGATTTGCCATTGTGTTTTTATTGCAATTGCGCTTTTACTCGCTGTGATAGTTAATATTTAGCAATGGCGAGAACTCAGTGTACTAGCAAATCATAACCAAAAGTACGTGGTTCGAAAAAAGTGTTCGGCGCCGGTAATGCTGACAATATTACGATGGGAATGGAGCGAAACTTAGCAAATTTACAACATTTTATTAAACTGTATCCTCCAATGATCCAAAAGCTCTTCCTGTGTTTAATAAACAGTTTTAAAAGTGGTTACCAATACTTGAATAGCAAAAGCACAAATAAACGTTCAGCATTAAATACCCACTTTGCAGTCCTAAACCGCAGAACTGTTCTGTAAGAGCTAGTTAGTTACCAAAGCCATTTATGCATTTCGCAAAAACAACCAGAACCAGCAATTGAGTGTTCAGCTTTTGGTGAAACTTCAGAAAAAAACTCCCCATACCCACATTGTTAATAGTAAAAAAAAAAGGAAGTCTGCAATGTTACAGCGCTGTAAAAGTTCATTTGAGGAACCTGATATTTCCATTTGGGAATGTTCTGGGTTGCCACTGAATGCCACGCAGTCCAAGCGCTTTATAAATGGAGGTTGTAAAAGATTTAGCGTAGCCTGAGTGATGCGCATATTGAGATGATATCAGTGGTTTTATTATTTGATTTACTTACAGATAGTAGTAGTGGTGTAAGTAGCTAGCAGTAGATGAGTTTTTATATCCAAGTTTTTCCTCTAAACGGCCACGTGGAAAGCTATTTTAAGACGTCATTGTTCTTAAAGCACTTTCTGGAGGTGGCACATTACCTGCTTGATTCCACGGAAATAGAAAGAACCATACTTTGGAACTTTTGCCACGGAGAAAGATATGGAATATTACAGCTGAAGGAATAACACTTCCATGGGAACAAGCGGGACGATGCTCTAAGAGTCAGGTTTGTGGAGAGGCAAGCCCGGTCGTAGAAGGACAGCGCAATAAAAACAACCAAAATGAAAACAGATGCTTTTATTTTAGTCTGTTTTTGGCTAAACATAGACTGGGGCTTTAATGTTTGGTAAAAATAAGCTATAAAATTCCACATCAAGTTCAGATTTCAATTCCTGGGCCATTTCAGTGTTTGTTTCCAGTTATATTTTACATCAGATGCCCTTCTTGAAGCTAAATTCTGCACTCTACCTTGCGGCTTGGGATTATACAATTAAGCATTGTGTATGTGCTGTTTATAGATGTGTTTAATTTGAGTGCTTTAAACATTTGGAGTAGGCTATGCTCCAATTTAGTTTTGGCAGAATATTGGCAATTACTTATAGGCTACTCTTACTAATTAAAGCGAGACGTACTGTGGGAAAACATGTGAACTATTTAACAGACAAGAGAGTGACTTTTTAATGGGACTTGGGCTGAGTCGTCACTTAGTCCTCCAAAAGTTGTGGTCAAAAGGCTGTGTACAAACCGTTCTATGGAGCAATGTGAAAGACATGGGATTCCTACACAGCCTTAGCCTCCGTAATAAGCATGGACACAGGGATTTACTGTGCTTTCTCTTTAATATATGTGACCAAACAGACTGCATGTCAACACAGCCTAGGGAAGTTCTCACAACCACGGAGATGCTGCATTCTGGTGGTGAAGGAATAACAGATGCATATGATACATAAAATAAGAGATTCCCATAAGCATACACATTGATAAAGAATGAAAGGGAAAATATTAAAGGTCCTATATTATGCAAAATGAACTCTTGTGTGCTTTTATTCACGTTAGAATGTTGTTACCTCGCCAAAAACATACCTGCCGTTGTGTTTTATTTCATTTACTCATGTTTGCGTAACATTTTATTATTAGTCTGTTGTCAATGCCAAACCTTAAAACGCTCTGTTCCACCTCGTGATGTCACAAAGCAGTAGTTTTCAGCTACTTTATACTTTTTTGTTCAGTAGAGATTGGCAGTATTACCACATGACATCATAAGGTGGTACAGGGTGTTTTCTGTTCCATCTGGGGGAGATATGAATATGAATATGCAGGATGTGCATGTTAAACATGTGTGAATGAAACAAAAGACAACACCGGGTATGTTTTTGAGGAATAAACAGAAAAATTGCGTAATATTGGCCATTTAAATGAACTTGAGTGGGCTATAAAAAAGTACTCAATTACACGTACTGCTGCCAAAATGTTAGTAAAAGTAAAAAAAGTATGCATGAAAAGTACTACTCAAAGCACTAGTTACAGATTATTCTTTTAGCTTTGGCCAGTGTGAGAACAGTCTGCAGCTAGTACAAACAATTTCCCTTGTGGATCAATAAAGTTTGTCTAAGTCTAAGTCTAAGTGAGAGCAGGTGATGTAGTGTTGTTTTTTTGGTTTTGTGGGTTTAAAAAGAAACAGAGACAGCGGTGAGACACTGAGATAATTGGGACTTTTGCTATACCGTGTAATGCCTATGATTTTACATGCCGAGATTTATACTCAATGTCAAGTAGAAGTACAAGTATACAAATCCAATTACAGTCTCAATTACAGCAGCTTGAGTATTGGTATTGTGACTGTAAGAAACTGTCCCTTGCAATAGTGGGGTAAATACATTTAAGATCCTAGTGTTAGGCTGTGTCCCATTTCTCTGTCTTACCCCTTCCCCTACCCCTTTATCTACGTATTTGTCTTGCCCCTCTATACCGAGCTGAGAGGGCTCGGGGTACGAATGTTCCCCTAAGAAATGGGACACCACTCGATTACTGTTTGCGTCATCATCCCTCGCCTCTACCTGAGCTACTACGTCTACAGAGGCGACAGCAAACGTAAACAAATGTCAAGGATTATCGGGTACCTCAAAAAAACTAGCTTGTTTATGCATGAAAGTTCGATGAAAACGATAACGTCGGCTAAACAGACGTCACTACAATTAAAACTGCAACAACAGTTCACTAAAAGTAACGTAGAACATAAGTGTCATAGTTGTAAACCTGCTAAACTGTTAATCGATAATTACAACTGCTGAAAATACATTTATGAGACTCCTTGGCTGGTCGATGTGACGCTGCCATCCTGATCCCAAAACCTGCCTGAGCTTGTAGGCGTACCCCTTCGTTTCAAGTCTGGTCGAGAGCTTACTTCGTTTCAAGGGGTATGTACAGTAGCCCTCGGTCGTGGCCCGAGCTCTTGATCAAAATTAGAATCGGGACACCCCTTGCCCTCACATGAACGCGCAAAACCAAGGGGTAGGGGTAAGATGAAGGGGTAAGACATAGAAATGGGACGCAGCCTTAGGGCCCGTCCACATGACAATGTTTTTTGGTGGAAACGGAGAAGTTTGTATTCGTTTTGGCCTTTCCTCCACACGGCGCCGGCGTTTTGGGGAGGCGAAAACTGTGTTTTTTGAAACCAGGTTCCAGAGTGGAGAAATCTGAGAACGCCGGGGGTCACGTTGTCGTGTGGACGAGCACAACTCAGCTTTTGGAAAACGATCATGTCACGATGCCGCCATCATCTGCTTTGGCAGGACTCCCAGTCGACATTCTGCTGATACTGACGTGTTTTGTAATCCAACGTAACTCATAGAAGTAACTCCACTTCGTCGTCGGTCCAAACGAGAGATTAACGGCTTTTGTACGTGCGTTCGCCATCATTACTATCTTCTTGTGTTTGTTTGTTTGCGGAAGAGAAAGAACTTTATGCACATCTCTCTTTGTAGTATTGCGTTTCCGGTGGCTCTGGCTGTTTCCTGTTTACAGCGCAACATATCGGTGTGGCATCGTTTTCACTCAGCGCTCCGTTTTATTCTGGACGTGAGTATTTACTATTCCGACACATGTGTGGACGCAAATTTTTTTCAACCCACATTTTAAAAAATCCAGGAGGATTGTCGTGTGTACGTAGCCTTATAGTCATGAAAACCACGCTGCAAGACGCCTTGAAACACTACTCTACAATTGTTTATTTTCAACTCTCTCCCTTTTATCTCCCTGAGCCAGTACATATCGCAAAATATGCTTACATGTTTTTATGTTGTCTATGTTTAGTGGTAAATGCCATGATAGAAACAGTATATTATGTGCAAAATCACAAGTGGATTACATTTTATATACCACCAAAAACAGAAAAGCTTTATGTCTGGTGCCAAAGCTTTACTTAGAAGTCTGCTACATTTCATTGCAAAAAATATGAAAGCTCTATAAAGGAAAAAAAAAAAAGATTAACTGTACGTAAATGCCTGGTTCTTCACACACACTCCAGACAAACGTAAATTTCGCTAATGCACTGATGAAGCCTAGCGAGCTTATCATGTGATGGGAACTGCTCCGCTCATAAAGTACCTCCAGAACATCATATTTAACTGCTCCTCTCTGCTGGATAACGCGCTGATTTACTTTCTTCTTCGAGGCGTACTTTATGTTTACAGGACTCCACAGCTGATCCTGATTGTATGAAGAACCCCGGGCGATCCAAGAGTCTGTAATATCGGCCTTTATCTACGCTTAAAAATTATCAGAAAAATTCAATAAACAAAGACGAGGGAGAGAGAAAATATGCCAGGTCTGACGGTCAGGTTGTAAAACACGTTAATAGAGCCTGTAGGAATGAGCGTTTCGGGGCGCTGCTCATATATTGGAGTAATGAAAGGGCTTTGCCAAATTCAGTTTCACCTGTGCCAAAAGTGTTATGAGAACCAGAACCAGGTGAGTGCCTTTGTTTTCCTATATTACGCAAAATTGATCTCGTGAGCTTTTAGCCATCAAAAACACACTCAGAGCTGTGTTATGTTTCATTCACACATGTTTGAGTAATCCTTTATTATTTGTCTGTCTCTGCTCCACCTTGTGATGTCATGAAATCGTAGTTTTCAGCTGCCTTTTACATTTAGTTTAGCCAAATGATTCTCCTTAAAAGTGTATGGAGTTTTAAACCACAGTAGAGCACTTTCTGTTTTACCACATGACATCACAAGGTGGAGCAGGGTGTTTTCTGTTCCGTTCTGTTCTGTTAAAGGTGACTTTAAAGGTAACTGGGGAGTTCCGCTTGCTTGTCTCCATGGAGATGTTACTACGCTGTCTGGAATGTTCCACACTATTGCATTAAACATCCAATACCACCAATGATTTTTACTACACTTTTACTACACACTACTTTTTACATTTGTATACACAGAGAAGACATCAGATCTATAAAGCAAGTTATATGGGAAAAAAATATTTATATTCAAATCCTCAATGTAGTCTCCTTTCACTTAAAAAAAACAAAAAAAACAATAAAAACTTTAATAACTCTATAAAACTAAACCAAAGCAAAGAGTGGCTACTTAGAGGATTTGAATATAAATTATTCAAAGAAAAGTTGAGTTATTTAAAAACAATGAATGAGATGGCAGAAAAGAAGAAATTTACCGCACACTCGCTTGACTTTACTCTTATTCCTTTATTGGGCGTAGAGCGAACAACGCGTTTCGCTTTTACAGCGTCATCAGGTCCGCCCGATTAGTGTGACAAAATACCATCTGGTCACATGTTCTTTCACTTAAAGTCATATTTTTTTTAATGCAATATATCTTACATATATACAGTAGGAAAACAGACATAACATTCAGTGTACATAATATATATAGATTTTTTTTTTTTTTTTTTTGGGGGGGGGGGGGGGGGGGATAACACAAGTAAACCTTACACCACGCTGACCAGTGCAGAATCTGCAGGAATGGACAAACATACAACCACAACATGAATATACTAAGACACTATTTACACACCCCACAAGCAATATTAATAAGCAATTATTTATAAAAAGCAACTCAAATCCTGTGCTTCATTTAGTCCACCAGGTTCAATAGTTGACAGTTCATTAATCCAGTAGGCTTCCCTCCTTAAAAGTTGTTTGATCCTGTTACGTATCCTAGGGGGATAGGATTAGGTGGCGCTGTTTCAATGCCAACAAACCTCAGGGAGGCAGCAGAACCATGATTTCTTTCGATATAATGTCTTGCTGTCGCGTAATCAAAATTGTTGTTTCTAATAGCTGCCTTGTGTTCAGCAATTCTTAATTTAAGATTACGTTTAGTCTGGCCCACATACATCAGGCCACAAGGGCATATAAGCACATAAATGACATGGGTCAATGAATGAGATGGCGTATGAGTGTATCTATCTTGCATGTTTTCGACTGCAGGTTCTTTTGAACTATGATAATATCATAGCGTGGAACATCTGGGCAAAGCAATAACATACCCGTGGAGACGAGCATGTAGGGACCCTAAAATACGTTCGCTGCATTTAACACAACTTTACGGTAGTTGCCAACAGATGGTGCAAGAACTACCTGCGGTTGCAATGAGGAGGAACGGGAGTGAAGCAGTTTAAACCGAGCTCAAAACGATAACACTTTCATTTAGGGACCACATATTGAAATGCAAAATAAGTGCTTGATTACATCTTTGTAGTAGTATTTATAAAATAACTTCAATGCATTTTTGTAAGACTTTATTTTGCAAGTATTTTCTTCTTAAATTAGTAGGAATTACATGCCTATGTACACTGAAGTCTCTAATAAAGCATTAATAAGTGTTTGATCAATACCAAATCAACTAACAGCTAGCAACTAACTAATTATCAAACCAATTACCACTTAGTTAGTGATTAATATGTAGACCCTGAAATAAAGTGTCACCCTTAAAACAATAGCTGCTAATTGGAACTTTTTGCATACTTTTTTCTTTTATTGAGACTAGAAGACTACACAAAATGTCAATAAAACATCCCAAAAGTAGTTGATATTACATTTTAGACTGTGATTTGTCTGCCACATGTCAACTTGGGTAATCATTAGTATCTCCAAAATACACAGGAGAATTTATGACCGCAACCTACCTCATAAAAATTAAATGGTCATATCTTTATATAGCGCTTTTCCACCTTTAAAGGGACAGTGTGTAGGATTCGTGGCGCATAGGTGGTTACTAGCTATTCCACTTCCTCTTTTGGCTATGGCAGACCTCGAGGGTCACCCGGACGCGACGTAGCTCCGCCATCGCGCGTGCCCGCGCACGAACCGCGCACCGCTGTATACATAAACCGCGGTCCCCCGTTCACTTTTTTTTTTTCTTTTCGCATGAAAACACACAATCCCGATCATGATTCATGACAATCTACACATCAAATGAAACCTTACAGTCTCCTCTTTTTGACTATGCAATTCATTTCCCTGCAAAACAATCACTCCCCGAGCACATGGGGCTTTTATACAGAAAAGCACAAAACTTAGCTTACTTAGCTTACCTTTGAAGGCTCTGCACAGGTCAAACTCTGTATTTCATCATAAACTTGGTCTCAATCTGTCCATAAGGATCCAGCGAATAAAATCCAGTAAAACAATTTAGTCCAAAATACGTGTTATATCCATTACGATGTGTGATCCGGCAGCATGCTCCCCCTCCCCCCCTCCCCTTCCCCTTCTCTCCTTCGCTCCTGGCTGCATATGAGAGCAGAGGACCGAAGGAGAGAAGGGGAAGGGGAGGGGGGAAGGGGGGAGCCATACGCAGCGCGGCTGTGCAGGAGCCGAGGCGAAGGATGAGCCCAAATGTCCTTCTGCGGCTCTCGTATTCAAAATGGCTGCCTCTATATGGGGAAGATCCCCCTTTTATGTGACTATATCTAAGTCCAAAAGAATACTTTGATTTCATGATGGAAGTGAAAAGGCTTGGAAAACAATGTATTTTTGAATGGGTATCTTCAATTTCAGTAATTAACAGGTAAAAATCTTACACACTGTCCCTTTAAGGCACCCAAAGCGTTTTACAACAAGGAACCAGTCACCCATTCACACACGCATTCACACACCAGTGTACGCAGACACTGGGGGCGAGGAGGGTTAAGTGTCTTGCCCAAGGACACAACGGCAGCATTCATCTGTGGGAGCTAGAATCGTACCAAACAACCTGTGGGTCAGTGGATCTGACCGCTCAACCACTGATATTTCTTATGTCAAGAGCGGGATTTGAACCGCCAACCTTTGGACAAACCAGTGGACAAACGCTCTACCAACTGAGCTACTGCCGCCCCAATTAGTTAACCGTCCCTTGACCATATAATCACTCGCAAAGATCTACACTAGTCAATAGTTTGGACACGCACTCATTCATATTTTCTTTTTTTTTCCTTTATGTTTAACACTTTCACTTTGTTTATTATTAGGCCCGAGCGCTAAAGCGTAGGGCCTATTGTAATTGTTCTGCAGTGCGAAGCACTGCAGAACCAGCGTGCACAAAACAAAGCGCGAAGCGCTTTGTTTTGTGCACGCAGCAGAGCGCGAAGCGCTCTCCCCTTTTTAAACACCTAGCACTCATGTCAACGACTGGTGCCCGCTGACATGGCACGGTGGCATCGCCCGTGGCCGCGATAGCGGCCAAATTGTAATTGTTCACCCCAAAACATTCTCGGCCCACCAGCGTGCGCAAAACAAAGCGCGAAGCGCTTTGTTTTGCGCACGCAGCAGAGCGCGAAGCGCTCTCCCCTTTTTAAGCACCTAGCACTCATGTCAACGACTGGTGCCCGCTGACATGGCACGGTGGCATCGCCCGTGGCCGCGATAGCGGCCAAATTGTAATTGTTCACCCCAAAACATTCTCGGCCCACCAGCGTGCGCAAAACAAAGCGCGAAGCGCTTTGTTTTGTGCACGCAGCAGAGCGCGAAGCCCTCACTCCTTTTTAAGCACCTAGCACTCATGTCAACGACTGGTGCCAGCTGACCTGGCTCGGTGGCACCGCCCGTGGCGGCAAAATTGTAATTGTTTTGTGGGCACACATGACATCGTGCACGCAGTGCACGATGTCATGTGTGCCCACAAAACCAGAGCGCGAAGCGCTCTCCCTTTTCCAAACACTCAATGCCACACTATAGTGACACTCATAGGATCCAATAGCACAGACTGGCACTGCCCATTGCCGCGAAAGCGGCATAATTGTAATCGTTAACCATCGTAAACGTCAAAAATATGTATTGGGCAAGTGAGTAATCAATGAGGTCAATGACGAGCGCAACGCGCTCGTCATTGACAATGGACCCCACGGGTGCGTTACTGGACGCGAGCCCTTTCCATTGATATATATATTGCCACCATAGGTGGCACCATATTGTTATTGTTCTGGTTTTTCTTATTATTATTATTATTTAGGCCCGAGCGCTGAAGAGCGCATAGGGCCTTTTGTAACTGTTCTGCGGTGCGAAGCACTGCAGAACCAGCGTGGAACGTGTGAAACGCGCTGGTAGGTGTCAATGGACCCCACGGGTGGGTTACTGGACGTGCGCCCTTTCCATTGATATATTTTGTGTTACCATTCGTGGCACTATATTGTTACTGTTCTGGTTTTTCTTCTTATTATTATTATTATTATTTTCCCGACCACTTTTTTCAGGTTTCGGGTACTTCCCACTGACGAAAACTCACGAAATTTTGCGCAAAATTCAAGAACGCCAAAAAAGGAATTTACAAATAATCTGTATTAAAAAATCTTAAAAAATGGCTCCACAGCGCCACCTCAAAAATCAAAATACATTGCGCCTATGGCTATACCCGATAAATGAACTTTGTCGTAGAGAAACGAAATTCGGGTGGTGGATAGGTCATGTCGTTACGAACCAAAAAATATATTATGGCGTTGCTAGGCGACCAACAGGAAGTCAGCTATATTGGGCCGAGCACGCGACCCGGCACCGAGGGTGCATTTTCCTGTCTTCGTATTTTAACGAACTCCTCCTAGGGTTTTTGACCCAGACTCACCAGAATCGTGCTGTATCATCTAGACAAGTGGGACATTAAAAGTTGTTAAAAGCGTTCTAAAAGAGTGAACGGTGTTTCCGTGACAATGCCACAAATTTCTGGTTCGTTTTTGCGGCTCGCCATCAAATTTCAACGAGCGATAATTCGCGCATACTTTGGCCGATATCACTCAAACTTTAATCGTTCGTTGACACCCCGGCCCTGAACAGATTGATATAAGAAAATCTGAAATAGGTGCTATAGCGCCACCTAGGGAGATTGCATGGAAGCGCAAAATTTTACTTTGTCGTAGACATACCAAATTTGGTACACATATTCGTGACGGGGTATCGATCAAAAAACTTTATGACGTCAACACGCCATGTCCCATCGTGTTGCCATGGCAACAGGCCAAACATCTGTCGTCGCCAATGGGACGCCCGGCATAAACTTTGTCGTAGCCATACCAAATTTGGTACACAGATGCATCACGGGATAAGGAACAAAAAGTATATTATGCGGTTGCTAAGCGACCAACAGGAAGTCGGCCATTTTGGATCGAGCACGTGACCTGGCACCGAGGGTGCATTTTCCTGTCCTCGCATTTTAACGAACTCCTCCTAGGGTTTTTGACCCAGACTCACCAGAATCGTGCTGTATCATCTAGACAAGTGGGACATTTAAAGTTGTTAAAAGCGTTCTAAAAGAGTGAACGGTGTTTCCGTGACAACGCCACAAATTTCAGGTTCGTTTTTGTGGCTCGCCATCAAATTCGACGAGTGATACCCGCACATACTTTGGCCGATTTCACTCAAACTTCAATCGTTGGTGGACACCCCGGCCCTGAACAGATCAATGTAAGAAAATTTTAAATGGACGCTATAGCGCCACCTAGGGAGATTGCATGGAAGTGCAAAATTTTATTTTATCGTAGATATACCAAATTTGGTACACACATTCGTGACAGGGTCTCGATCAAAAATCTCAATGATGACCCCGGGCATCTCCCATCGTGTTGCCATGGCAACAGGCCAAACATCTGTCCTTGTCATTAGGATTCTCTGGAAAAACTTTGACGTAGTCAAACAAAATTTGGTACACAGATGCATCATGGGAAGATAAACAAAAAGTATATTATACCGTTGCTAGGCAACCAACCAGCCATTTTGGATAGACCATGTGACCTGGTGGCGAAGGCGCCATTTCCTGTCAAACTTCGACGAGTGATAATTCGCACATACTTTGGCCGATTTTACTCAAACTTTAATCGTTGGTGAACACCCCGGCCCTACACAGATTGATATAAGAAAATCTGAAATAGGTGCATTAGCGCCACCTAGGGAGATGGCATGGAAGCGCAAAATTTTACTTTGTCGTAAACATACCAAATTTGGTACACCCATTCGTGACAGGGTCTCGATCAAAAAACACATTAACACCCCCACTCCATCTCACATCATGTTGCCATGGTAACAGGTCAAACATCTGTCCCTGCCATTAGGATGCCCGGCAAAAACTTTGGTGTAGCCACACCTAATTTGGTACATAGATGGTTCATGGGAATAGGAAAGTGGCGCGTTAGCAGGGGACTGCGAGTGCAAGCGAGGGCCGATCATCGCCGCTTGCGGCTATATTTATTCTTATTATTATTATTATTTTCCTCCCCCCCTTTTTGCAGGTTTCGGGTACTTCCCACCGACGAAAACTCACGAAATTTTGCACAAAATTCTAGAACGCCAAAAAAGGAATTTACAAATAATCTGTATTGAAAAATCTTTAAAAATGGCTCGACAGCGCCACCTGGAAAATCAAAATACATTGCGCCTATGGCTATACCCGAAAAATGAACTTTGTCGTAGACAAACGAAATTCGGGTGGTGGATAGGTCATGTGGTTACGAACCAAAATATATATTACGCCGTTGCTAGGCGACCAACAGGAAGTCAGTCATATTGGGCCGAGCACGCGACCCGGCGCCGAAGGCGCATTTTCCTGTCCTCGTATTTTAACGAACTCCTCCTAGGGTTTTTGACCCAGACTCACCAGAATCGTGCTGTATCATCTAGACAAGTGTCACATTAAAAGTTGTTAAAAGCGTTCTAAAAGAGTGAACGGTGTTTCCATGACAACGCCACAAATTTCGGGTTCGTTTTTGCGACTCGCCATCAAACTTCGACAAGCGATAAAACGCGCATACTTTAGCCGATTTCACTCAAACTTTAATCGTTGGTGGACACCCCGGCCCTGAACAGATTGATATAAGAAAATCTGAAATGGGTGCTATAGCGCCACCTAGGGAGATTGCATGGAAGCGCAAAATTTTACTTTGTCATAGACATACCAAATTTGGTACACATATTCGTGACGGGGTATCGATCAAAAAACTTAATGACGTCAACACACCATGTCCCATCGTGTTGCCATGGCAACAGGCCAAACATCTGTCGTCGCCAATGGGACGTCCGGCATAAACTTTGTCATAGCCAAACCAAATTTGGTACACAGATGCATCATGGGAATAGGAACAAAAAAGTATATTATGCGGTTGCTAGGCGATCAACAGGAAGTCGGCCATTTTGGACCGAGCACGTGACCTGACACCGAGGGCGCATTTTCCTGTCCTCGTATTTTAACGAACTCCTCCTTGAGTTTTTGACCCAGACTCACCAGAATCGTGCTGTATCATCTAGACAAGTGGGACATTAAAAGTTGTTAAAAGCGTTCTAAAAGAGTGAACGGTGTTTCCGTGACAACGCCACAAATTTCAGGTTCGTTTTTGAGACTCGCCATCAAATTCGATGAGCGATAATTCACGCATACTTTGGCCGATTTCACTCAAACTTTAATCGTTGGTGGACACCCCGGCCCTGAACAGATTGATATGAGAAAATCTGAAATGGACACTATAGCGCCACCTAGGGAGATTGCATGGAAGTGCAAAATTTTACTTTGTCGTAGACATACCAAATTTGGTACACACATTTGTGACGGGGTCTTGATCAAAAACTCAATGACGCCAACACGCCATGTCCCATCGTGTTGCCATGGCAACAGGCCAAACATCTGTTGTCACCAATGGGACGCCAGGCAAAAACTTTGTCGTAGCCAAACCAAATTTGGTACACAGATGCATCATGGGAATAGGAACAAAAATGTATATTAAGCGGTTGCTAGGCGACCAACCAGCCATATTGGATAGACCATGTGACCTGGTGGCAAATGCGTCATTTCTTGTCAAACTTCGACAAGTGTTAATTCGCGCATACTTTGGCTGATTTCACTCAAACTTCAATCATTGGTGGACACCCCGGCCCTGAACAGATTGATATAAGAAAATCTGAAATGGACACTATAGCGCCCCCTAGGGAGACTACATGGAAGTGCAAAATTTTACTTTGTCGTAGACATACCAAATTTGGTACACACATTCGTGACAGGGTCTCGAGCAAAAATCTCAATGATGACCCCATGGCATCTCCCATTGTGTTGCCATGGCAACAGGCCAAAAATCTGTCGTCATCAATGGGACGCTAGGCAAAAACTTTGTCCTAGTCAAACCAAATTTGGTACACAGATGCGTCATGGGAAGAGGAACAAACAATTATATTACACCATTGCTAGGCAACCAACCAGCCATATTGGATAGACCATGTGACCTGGTGGCAAAGGCGTCATTTCCTGTCAAACTTCGACGAGTTAAAATTTCGCTCATACTTTGGCCGATTTTACTCAAACTTTAATCGTTGCTGAACACCCCGGCCCAACACAGATTGATATAAGAAAATCTCAATTGGCCGTAATAGCGCCCTAGGGAGATTGCATGGAACAGAAAGATTTTACTTTGCCGTAGACACACCAAATTTGGACCACACATTCGTGACAGGGTCTCGATCAAAAATCTCAATGATGACCCCGCGGCATCTCCCGTCATGTTGCCATGGTAACAGGTCAAACAGCTGTCCCTGCCATTAGAACGCCGGCAAAAGCTTTGGTGTAGCCACACCTAATTTAGTACATATATGGCTCATGGGAATAGGAAAATGGCGCGTTAGCGCCACCCCCCCTGCGAGTGCAAGCGAGGGCCGATCATCGCCGCTTGCGGCTATATTTATTATTATTATTATTATTATTATTATTATTATTATTATTATTATTATATTAAAGCATTTTTTAAAATTAATTTTGACTCATTTTTTGCTTGCTACATTCCATATATGTCCATTTACAGTTTTGATGCTTTCAGTGAGAATCTAAAATGTAAATAATCATGGAAATAAAGAAGAAAAATAAATGAAAGTGTGTCCATGTTTTGACAGGTAGTGTACCTAAATGTTCTACCCAATTACAAACTCTAAGTAGACGACAAGTGTCTCTTCTCCAGTGTATGACACTTTAGCTCAAGTCCAAATCTCTGTAACTAATACCCACTTCTATTTTTCATAACATCCCAGTATGGTAGTCCAACACAAACAGAGCGTGTAGCCCTGAGTCCTGGCACTGGTCTTGGGCTTAATATGAAGAAGGCAGCGTGCGGTAAATCCTCTACTTTTTTCAGTGGTGGAAGAAGTATTCAAATGCATAAGTAAAAGCACAGATATAGAAAGGTAAAGGGACTTGGAACAATCTACAAAAAGACTGGAAACTAAAGGAACTGGTCTCTATAGGACAGTTTAAAATCTTGCTCAAAGGTTTGTAAATGTTTTTAATTCTAAAATATTTTATTGTTTGTAATTGCTTGAAAATTGTTTTTGAAATGTTTTGTAATTGTATTGATCTGTGCCGCTGTCTTGGCCAGGACTCCCTTGAAAAAGAGATTATTAATCTCAATGGGACTTTCCTGGTTAAATAAAGGTTAAATAAATAAAAAAATAGAAATGAAATCTATGGTTTGTAAACGTTTTAATTCTAAAACATTGTATTGCTTGTAATTGCTTGAAAATTGCTTTTGAAATGGTTTTGTAATTGTTTGAGCTATGCCGCTGTCTTGGCCAGGACTCCCATGAAAAAGAGATTATTCATCTCAATGGGACTTTCCTGGTTGAATAAAGGTTAAATTTTAAAAAGAAAAGAAAAGAAAAATAAAGTAAAGTAAAGTAAAGTTAAGTAAAGTTAAGTTAAAAAAAAAAAAAAAGTGCTTCAAAATGTACCCGTTCCATTTGTTCTGCACAGATTGGCACTTTCAGAGCTTAAATCATCCAAATGATTCTAGTGAAGGTGTATGCAGTTTAAAAACACAGTGGAGCACTTCCTGTGTTACAACATGACATCACAAAGTGGACCAGAACCATAAATTCATCATAAATATGTACGATTTGTGTGTTAAACATGTGAGAATGAAACAAAACAAACTCAAGGCACATTTTTGATGAGAAAGCAACATTATAACAGATCATAAAATACTGTAATAATTGTCCTTTAAAGTAAATTGTACTTTAATACATTACTTTTACGTTTGTACTTTGTTACTTCAACCACCGAACTGTTCCTCTCTACACAGTTTGGAATAGGACAAGTGAAAAGGAGCAGTTGCCTGAGAGGATAAAGAGATGGATGGTTGTGGTTGAGAATGGTTTATGGGAGACGGGAGTTTCGGAGACATGTCTGCACCATGCACCTTCAACATTTCCTGCCAGATAGCGCTGAGGAGAACCAGCTCCCTTCTCCAGTGTCTGGCCTCAAGAATGTGACAAAGCCTGCTGGGTAATTTGGACTGCACTGTCATTACGGCCCTGTTTTGATATTTTCATATTCTGACCCCAGATCCGTGAGTGAGTTTGGATACAGGGAAGAGCTCGCTGATTAGTATGTTGGGTTTCTTGGATAGTTTTGTTTTTCTTGCAAAGTTGAAGGGGAGCAGCTGAAGACCACATAATATATAGATATGGAGATGATGTCATGCAACCCCAACAACAACAATGCACGCCCGCAATGTTGACAAATCTTTGGAGTGAACTAGGGTTCGTGCTATTGGATAAAGTTATCAAGGCAACGTAATCTCTTAATGACAGGGGGATAAAATATATAAACGTACAAGTCTTTAATTTTATTCATGACTCAGGTTGAAAAGGGCTCTCAATTTTTCAATTTTGAAAACAAAGCTTCTGCAAAATTAGCAATATGGAATACTTCCCAGGCAGTTATTTGAGGATATGCTTAAATTAAGACTACACATATTACTTTAAACCATATCATGACGTTACCTTCTTAAAACATACCAGCAAATTGGGTATTTTGTCATTCACATATTTGAGTAACCCTTTATTATTAGTCTAACTACATCTCCAATGCTGAAAATGCTCTGTTCCACCTTGTGATGTCATGTAGCGGTACCTTTTGTTCAGTAGAGATTGGAAATTCCACCTTCACTCGCATCATCCAAATAATTCTAGTGAGTTTAAATAGACAGTGGAGCACTTTCTGTATTACCACATTTTCTGCTTGAGGGAAGAACTTAAGGGAAGCCTAAATATGCAGGGTTTGTGTGTTAAATGTGTGAATGAAACAAAAAACAACTCCAGGTATGTTTGTGATGAGGAAACAACATTAGAACAGATCAGAAAATAGCGTAATATGGGCCCTTTAAATTAGTAATTAAATATTCTAAGTAGGGCTGTCAATGTTAACGCATGTGATTACGCACACATTTTTTAAAACGCAAATTAATCACACAATTTATTTTGACCGCACGTGCTCCTTTATCAAAAGCGCGGATGGTGACCTGAAAGGCGGCACAGGTTATTAGGTCGGTGATCCATACGCTGATGCAAAGATGACAGATAAGACTATGACCAGGGTGCTCAGGGGCAAATTTCTCTTCAAAAAACTTCCCAACGGAACTTTAGATAAAACTATGGTAGTTTGCATATATTGCAGCGATGAACTCTCTTTCCACAGAAGCACAACAAGTTTAAAATACCATCTTAAAGCAAAACACGTTTTTGATTCAGCGGCTAGCAAGGACGCTACTTGTATACCGACATCAAGCCGAGCACGACAAACAACGCTGGCAAAGTGCACCCACGGAGATGTTGTCAACAAAAGTACTACAGATAAGTTGACCAACGCCTTTGCAAAATGGATAGCCACAGCATGTCGGCCAATTAACATCGTTGAAGACCGAGGGCTGCAAACATCGCCACAGGTGATCCGTCATACAAAATACCTTGAGGGGGACGATTGTGCCTTGTGAAAGACTTTTTTCATTAGCAGGTCACATTTTTACAAAAAAGAGATCAGCACCGTCATCTGAAAATGTCAATAAGCTTGTCTGCCTAAGCAACTGGTTAAAGGAAGAGTAATGCACTTTGAGTTATTTTAATGGCTGTTTAGTCGGTTTTGTATTTGTGTACATCAGCCACTTGTTTTTTGCACAGTTGTTGAAAATGTGCACTTGGTTCAACTTCTTACTACACTGTTCCCATGTTTTGAGCAGATAATTGACATGCGCTCATGTAAAACATATAAAAAAGTCAATAATATAACTTTCTGACAATAAATTGCATTTTTGTCAAAATATGTGGGTGTTTTTATGAAGAATAATTAACTGTGATTAATCATGATTAATCAAAATTCTAAAGTGTGATTAATCTGATAAAAAAAAAATAATCGTTTGACAGCACTAATTCTAAGATACAGACTTTCAGCATAACATATTTCCAAACTTGTAAAGAAAGAGAACCCTTCCTTGAACAGAAATGGAGGTCTCAGACATAATTTGTCTCCATCTATAACTCTATCCTCAAACCTAAATCAAAACAAAGAAAACAACAGGGCAGCAGGTCAGGTCCAGAGCTGTGAAAACCCCATTATGGCCCTGAATGGTTCTGCTAACAACACCTCACACTCCCACTGCATATTTAACAGGCTCACCTAACTAACAGAAACTGTAAACAAATAGGTGTGGTAGTTTCATAGTAATTTCATTGTAGTTAGCTCAATAAAACATGTTATTGCAAAACAGATCATTCCCAACAGTGTAAGTAGAAGAGGTAAGAGTAGTAGTAGTCATTGTAGTAGTAGTGGCAGTAGTAATAGTAGTAGAAGTAGTAACTGTAGTCAAAGTAGTAGCACTAGAAGAAGTAGAAATCATAGTAGTAATATCAGTATTCTAACATATGTAGTAGTAATAGCAGTAGCAGTAGTAGTGGTGGTGGTTGTAGTAATAGTAAAAAGTAGTAACAGAAGAAGTAGAAGTAGCAATCATAGTAGTATCAGTAGTCTAACATACAATAACCATTAATTAAGCAGTCGAAGTAGTAGTAGTAGTAGTCATAGTCAAAGTAGTATTAATAGTAGAAATAGTAGTAGTAGAATACGTAGATGTAGTACTTGTCATAGTAGTAACCACAGTACCACTGCTACATTGACTAAGCTTCTTTTAAAATAGCATAAAACAAAATACTTTGTTAATACGCCCAAGCAAAGATTTATATTTTATTTTTAAGATTTATGATTTATACTCAAAGTAGTAATAATATTAGAAGTAGTGGCAGAAGTAGTAGTATCAGTAGTCAAACATACGATAACCATTAACTAAGCAGCAGAGGCAGAAGTAGTAGTCGTAAGTAGTAACATCAACATAGGTTCTCCCAGTTTGAAAATAGCACCAAACAAAACAATATATTTTCTGAATACGCCCAGGCAAAGATTTATCTCAAGTAACTTTGTTGTAACTTTGTCCCAATTCTCACCAAAAGCCTGTCCACACTCAAAAATACCCGGCATTATGAACGGTCACATGGAATGACTGTGAAGTGCCTCAGACCATGGTCAGTGTGCCAGAGAGGCTAAAGGGAACCATATACTTATCCTGAATACCATGTGATTTGGCTGCAACAAGGATACGCATGTACTGCCTTAACTGCACATTAACTGGCCCCCAAGCAATAACAAGTTAACCTTTTATCTGGCTATAACAAGCTCTACCGCTGTATCCAAATAAACAGCGGACGGCATTCAATCGAACCTGCGGAAAGCACTTCTGGGTTGCAAAATTTGTACGCTAAATATGTCCACTCGTTTATTGTTTCTTACGAAAAGACACAAGTGAATTTGCTGTTTAAGGGTATATTTTTCTTCAGTTTGGTTTTCCTTGTTGATTGCAGAATGTCTGACTTTGGATACGCTAGAGCACGCGTCAGCAGCAGTAGATGATAAGTGAATGTGGTTACAGCGCAAACAAATGACTTTGGTGAAATAACGGACAATAGGCCGCGTTCACATGATGTCATAATATTCTGGAAAGTACTAAAGTTTAAAACAAGCATGGGGAGTGGGTTGAAAATAACGTCAAGAGCCATGAAGAATAATCTTAACGGTACACTGCAACTTTTCTGGTGGAGGGTCCATGCATCCCCTATCTGCTTGTCTCCATGAAGATGGTATTCTCTGGAATGTTCCACAGTACGGCATTAAACTTATTATCTCCATGCAGACAAGCAAGGTGATGCCACTCGTATAAGTTACAGTTCAGATGTGCGGAGAGGTGACCAAGTTCACAGTCTGAATACATGTTTTCCAAGGTATTTTTAGTAATCAGAACACGTGTAACTGAATAAAGGCACAATAGATAAGTTTAATGTCAAACTGTGGAACATTCTAGACAAAGCAATGGCATCTCCATGGAGACAAACCGGTAATGGACCCCAACCAGAATAGTGGGGTTGGAAATAGTGCACTTTTAATTGCCAGATTCACAAATAAGTAATAAATTGGGACAGGATAATGTGGTTCACTGTTCGCTCAGGTTGGTGGTACAATTTCTACTACTAGACTGGTAATGTTGTTGTATCATTGAGCAAGAATCAGTTATCAGTGAACACGTTAATGTGGCATGATATAAATTCAACCCCATTACTCTGATATCTTTACACTCCAAAACCAAAAAAAAAAGCAAGTTCTTCTTCCCTGGTCGCTTGGTTAGTGTGGGCCTACCTGAGTCTGTGGCGGTGATGAGCAGGGTGTATCTCCCTTGGGCCTCGCGGTCCAGAGTCTGGGTCAGGCTGAGCTGTCCGCTGGAGGACAAGCTGAAGGCTCCATCGTCATTCCCGCCGCTGAGCATGTAACTGAGTTGACCGTTAGCGCCCTGGTCATCATCTCTCGCAACCACCTACGAAACAATACGAAATAATACAATTCACTTAACAAAAATACTTTCAATCTTGAGGGATTGGAACTTTAGCTTGGCGTTTGTGACAGTCAAGACATCGGATGATAATTTGTACCCTTAAAATGATAAGCTTCTATCCAACGTTTGTGTGAAAATGCATATATTCTTGTTCCTGAATAAGAATATAAGACCTATATCTCTATCAGTTTAAATCTGTATCTCAGAATTCATTCTAAGGGGACACATTCCTATGGCTTCAAGATACATAAAATGGAAAGCTGTGACACCAATTTTTCGTCCTCAACTGCTTTCATGTAGGAGATTTACAATAAAGACAATCATCATCATCTAGTAACTTATTTTACAAATATAATAATAACAATACAGTGGTCCTTTGTTAGGTTAGGTTCCAGAAATAACCCGCAATAAGTGAAATCTGCAAAGTAGGACAACTTTATATTTTACAATTATTATACATGTTTTAAGGCTGTAAACGCCTCACCACACACATTATACACTTTTCTCAGACTGGAATTAAGGTTTTCTCACATTTCTCTCTTGTTTAAACACTCAAACATTTGTAGATTTTCAACAAAATGTATTAATAGTGTGGAGGATCGTTGTCAAATCCATAGAGCAACATAACCGGCGTCTCGAGAGACTCCCTCTCGAGACCGTGTCCAGCGACGCAGTCCGAGCCACGAAGCGAAAACGCACAAGAGCCGCACGAAACAAGGCAAAGGTTTAGACCTGGTCTAGTCCTGGTTTAGTCCAGGTTTAGACCTGGTTTAGACCTGGTGTAGTCCTTATTTAGACCTGGTTTAGTCCACGTTTAGTCCTGGTCTAGTTCCAGTCTAGTCTCGGTCTGGTCCCGGTCTGGTCCTCATGGATTAGTCCTGGTCTAATCCCGATCTGGTCCCGGTCTAGTCCCGGTGTGGTCCTCATGTCTTAGTCTTAGGTCTGGACTTCCTACGGATCCAGTGACTCATGTCTCGGCTCCTCGTGCATCCAGAGGTCCCCCCTCTATAACATCTATATAAATGTGTCAAACTGAACACATTCTGTACTGTACAGGAGACACGGAGGAAAAGCCAATCAGGACGCAGAACACAATGTTGATACTACTATATAAAAAAAATAGAAATAAAAAAAAATAAAAAATCCGCTAAACAGCGAGGCCGCGAAAAGTGAACCGCAATAGAGCAAGGAATCACTGTATTTTCTATTTAAACCTGATTTTGAACTTTAAATGAGGAACAATTTGACGTCATAGCTCCGTCCACATAGTCCTTGCTTCACTCTAATGTTGACCATGATAGAAAAGCAACTGTCTAAGAAAGGTCTCAGGCAGTCGCTTCCACATGGTTCACATCCAACAACCCGCCCAAAATTGACAATATGAGACGTCACGCCTAGTGGGAAACTTCATGGTTCTCGTCGGATAAATTGTACTGAAATGCATAAACGATTTCATTCAGTCTCAACCTAGCGTGTTAGTACAGCGACATGGGACCTTTAATCATTCCTAAAGTGGTGTAGACAAGGCATATATACCAATATTATATTAAAACTTAAACATGTAAATTTCCTTTTCTACAACTAAAGCTACAACTAAACCTTTCTCTCAGCCTTCCATGCCTTCACTATTGCCATTCTCAGGATAGCCTCCCGGTGCATGTGTCTGGTTGGAACAATCCTTTATCCTGGCCCTCTTCCTTCTTCATATGTGCAGCCCATTTCCTCAGACAACTCATGCACAAAAGTCTAACTGCTCCGTCACTGGAAACTACTTCTTTTCCCATTCCTTATGCATGGCTCATTTCACCATCACAGAGCTTATGGCTGTAACTGCCTTGTCATTTCATTTAACCAAGTTTTATATTTCAGAGGAATCCTATGAAACGCTAATTGCGCAGAGCAAATTGCCGTCATTTTTCATTTCTTTATTGTTTCAGTCAAGTGTTTAACTAAAAGTGAGCACCCCGCTAAATGATTCAATACATTGATATCACCAACATACCTTCGCTTATTAGGTTAGGGAATTTAGTTAAAGCATTAGCCCATTAGAAGTCCCACGACTGCCATTCAAACGTCTTCTTTTGACTCTGGGGGTACTACTGCTAGATATTAGTGCTGAAAATGTATTCCCAGTAATAGCAGTGGACCAATTCACCATCATGAAATATATTCTGAACCTGAATATGAAGTGTGCTGACAAAAAAACAGTACTATTCTTCAATAGATCCTTTGCAATCTCTGTTAAAATAGCAAGATTATACAAGAAAACATGTAGATTAACAGTCAGGACACTTTAAAGATGCATTGTGTAACTTTTCTGGTGTCCGTCAAATGCATTTCTCCATGGAAATGTTATTGCTTTGTCTGGAATGTTTCACAGTATGGCATTAAACCTTTCTATCTTCATGGAGCCCAAACCAGACCAAGTCAGAGGTCAGATCTGTGGAGAGTCTCACAGTCAGAATGTCTGCCTTTCTAGGTATTTATGAGCTATAAAACCAACTGTAATTGTATACATGTAAGTTATGGCTGTTTAATGTCATACTGTGGAACATTCCACGCAGAGCAATGGTATATCCATAGAAACAAGCAGAGAAGAGACCCCCAACCAAAAAGTTACACAGTGCACCTTCAAGGACTGCTACTACATTTTATATTTTTCCCTTCACACAATATTACCAAAAAGTAGAAAACTTAATAATGACAGCATACATTTGGGGATGAAAAAGAGTTACTCAATAGCTTTGGGCCAGTGAAATCTCCATTCTACTTAAAATTGGGTGGTCTGCATAATGGGTGTTTATACTGGCTTGGCCATGGCTAAATCGCTAAGATAAATTGCTAACTGAAAGTGTGAAATGGACAATACATTTTTGCATGATGTATTGAGTGGAGACAGTTGCATAGACATTTAACATATGTAGAAATTCATATTTTGGCCAGCGTTTAGGAAAATTACAATTTAAAGGGACTCTATTGTGCTATTTTCTGATTTATGTTATAATGTTGTTTCCTCATCATAAACATCCCTGGAGTTGTAGTTTCTTCCATTCAAACATGTTTAACACACAAACCCTGCATATTTAGGCTGAGTTCTCTCAACAAGAAAACACTCTGTTCGACTTGTGACGTCATTTGGCAATACAAGAAGTGCTCCACTGTGTTTTTAAAGGTCCCATGGCAAGAAATTTTCACTTTCCGAGGTTTTTAAATGTTAATGTGAGCTCCCCTACCCTGTTTAGCCCCCCCATGGCTAAAAGTTGCGAAATGTGTAAACTGAGCATTTGCGATCCTTTTCTTCGTTTGAAAAAAACGACAGCCCAAACGGGTGATTCTGAACAAGGGAACTTTCTGACGTCACACTCGCGGAAAGGTTTCCACCCTCGTCTGGATGTCTACCCACCGTCTCTGAAAATCACGCCCAGAGAGTTTGGACCGCAAACAAGCTACGCAATGCGAGATGCGGTTTTTTTTTATGTGCGTTTCAGAGACATATTTATGACTCTGACTGTGTTCATGAGGCTTTCTCGTGCACTGAGTCTTGATTTTGAAGAAGGATTCATTTACAGTATTAGGGAACCATTAAGGCGCCATATAAAAGCATCAAGAAGTACCATGTCATGGGATCTTTAAACTCCATTCTTCACTAGAATCATTTCGATAAAATCATTTGGAATTTCTCATCTCTGCTTAACAAAATTGAAAAAAGGTATGTTACTTAAAAACTACCACTTCATGACATCACAATATGCAACAGAGCATTTTGATGTTTGGAGATGTAGAAAAAATAATAAAGGATTACTCAAACATGTGTGAGAAGTTTAGCATAGTATAGGACCTTTAAACTAGGGCTATTGTCATGGCAGCGTGAGGTACTGACCTGCAGAATATTCTTGGGTAGATCTCGCAGATTCTCCTGCACACTAACGCTGTATGGAGACAGCTCAAACTCTGGTGCGCAGTCATTGACATCCAGCAGGACGATGTTCACTGTAGCCTTGTCCACTCTCGGCGTGCTTCCTCTGTCTGACGCTTGGACCACCAGCGAATACGAAGATTTGGTTTCTCTGTCTAACTGTTTTGCCACTGAAATCATGCCTGTGACCGAATCAATCCTAAAATCAGCATTCCCCCCGGACATCGAAAACCTGATTTGTCCATTTGTGCCTTCATCTGCGTCACTTGCGAATACCTGGATGACATCGGTCCCCGTTAAGGTATTCTCTTCAATCTCGATATCGTAGATATTTTGTGAAAAACTCGGCGTGTTGTCATTCACGTCTAGCACTATCATCGTCACGTCCATTGTCGTCGAAAGAGGAGGTTCCCCTTTATCGGTAGCCACTACGGTCAAAGTGTAGTTGGAAAGTTCTTCTCGGTCCAACTCCCCGACCAATCGCACATTTCCGTCAATGTTTCCAATGCTAAATTTGTTCCCGAAAGGTCCTCTAAGGGCGTATTCCACATAGCTATTGGGCCCGCTATCGGCATCTGTAGCCTGGGCAACAAACACCACAGTATCCACTGGGGTGTTCTCTTGTATGTAGGTCATCTTTTGCGAAATAAAAGTTGGCGAGCAGTCGTTGACGTCCAGGAGGATGATGGAGACCTGGGCTGTGCTGGTGAACCGGGTCATCGGGGGAGGAGCTAAGTCATTCACGGTGATCACCAAGTTGTAGAAGGATTGCGTTTCTCTATCCAAAACTTTCTTACTCTTGAGAACGCCATCTTTAGTTATGGTGAAGTGTCCCATGGGATCACCGGATGCAATGCTGTACAGTAGCTGGGCGTTAGGACCTAGAAGCAAGACACAAGGGTATTTTGTCAGTCAGAGCTTATATTTTTAGGCCAATGCTACGCTAAAAACATTCACACATTTGTAGCGCTCCAGAGGCACAGAAAGGAATGTAATTGAAAAATGTGATCATGCTCAATTTGATCAGCAAATTGCCAACAGCGCCCTCATGTTTACCAGTCAAACAGTGGCGGCATAGATTCTTTAGTAGGACTCCTATTCACTTTGCGGATTTGAAGCTCTGTTTACATGAATGGAATGAATAGATTTTGGATCACTGAATGTTTTTAGGATCTGTTTTGCTGAAAATGTGGTTCCAAATCATCAACCTAAACTAATAACCCCAACTTGGGCTAGCAGGCAAGAGTAACATTTCACAGAGATGGCTTTTGATTCCAGTAGATGGGTTATATGGATGAAACAATTCTAGTTAAAGTGACCACTATAAGAATTTTGTATCTGAATGAATTGTATAAAACAATAAAAGATCTACTGTAAAATGCTACACTACCTCCTCCTTTTATGAGTGAACTTGATAACTATCATAAAGAAATTCTTTTGTTATTGCCCCTGTGCGCCATACTGGAAATGTCTTAACAATCTAAATCTTTAAAGCAGAGATTCCCAGCATGGCCTGAGCTGGGGGTCGCGAGATGATTTCAAATTATAATTTAAACTGTGACACTGTATTTTATTTATTTATTTATTTTTTTAATCTAAAATGAAAACAGTCACTTTTACTGAAATTATGTAAATTTACAGCATCTACTATTTAACATTAAACTGCATTAAATCTGATTCAGCATTTTGCTAAGTTTTGCTACTTAAAATCGTTTGCATGGTTATTTTGTGGTAAAAGGAGAAATTCAATTTGTCAACTGGACAAAGTTTATTTGGTCGAAAACATTTCACAGCTCATCCGAGTTGCTTCGTCAGTTCTGGTTAAGGGTGCTGATGGACACTGCTTATATCTAGCTGCAGGGAGGAGCTAACTACACTGAAATTATTCTGAAACTATCCCACCTCTTTGTTTTCAGCTTTATGTCTTTTGTTTTTTTCCATTTCTCACTTGGCGTCTAGTTTAGCATACCCATTCAAACCCTAATGGCTGTTTTCACACCTCTGGACCTGACCTGGCTAGCCCCCTTGTTTCCTTTGTTTGTTTTGATTTAGGTTTGAGAATAGAATTATAATTGGGAGACAAATTATGTCTGACTCCCCCATTCCTGTTTAAAGAAGGATTCTCTTTTTTGACAAAAATTGCCTCTTTAACTCCCCTCTCAAACCAGTTCTTTTCCCTGGCTAAGATCTGAACCTCACTGTCCTCAAAGGAGTGACCCGTGGCTTCTAGGTGGAGATGTACGGCAGATGACGGTCCACTCTGGCATGCCCGTCTGTGTTGGTACATCCTCTTGTGAAGTCATAAGAGGATGTACCAACACTCTAACCAGAACTGACAAAGCAACTCGGATGAGCTGCGAAACGTTTTCGACCAAATCAACTTTGTCCAGTTGACAAATTGAATTTCTCCTTTTACCATGGATTCTACCGGGACGACTGAGGGATTCTTCTCACGTGGTTATTTTGGTTAACTTCCCTGCCCTGTAAAGTTGGGGAACCCTTGATCTAAGGAACCAAATATCCTCTAGTATCCCCCTAGAAACCAACAATGCATAATCCCATTAAAGCTACAAGCTACAATCCTTAAATGTATTTTTTTTTAGATGTAGATATAGATGTAGTAAATGGCAAATGTGAAACCAGTCGCTCCTCGCCTCACCTGGCCTTTATTCAGACTCATTTGTCTTCTTCTGTCAGGCCAAAGCTGGCACATTATCAGATAAAAATAACGTTGATAGCAGCTATTGGCGAAGCGAAAGAATACAACAGGGGCGAGTCAGCCTAATCTAATAGCGGATAGTTGCATTAAGATATCATTCAATGTTTTATAAAGTAACAATACTAAACTATACTAAAACAAATTATTTTTACCTTATCTTGATTTTTTAAGTAAAATACAAATCCTTCAAGTTTGCACATTCCTGGATAATTTTTCCCAAGGGACCTTCCTTACATCCTTGTAGATAACATTATATACACTGTAATTGAGGTCATAAGACGATATTTGCGACTACCACGTATTGTTAAAGTGTAGATTGTTACAATTTCGGAATATGGCACTTCAAATCACTATCAACATTAATTTCCACAAATTGTACTAGAACCACAGTTAGCGCTGCTGTCCACAGAGGCCTCCATCGGCTCACAGCATGACAGATGGTATCAAAAGTCAAACACCAAGGCTGACCACTTCCTACACTGATAGCACAGATAGCTTGGAAAACCCCTCGCCTCAAAAAGATCTGCTTGCTCGGCTGTAACCAAAGAGACAAGGAGAATGAAATCTGGCCTAATCTGTAGCTTCCTTTAGAGCTTCAAATGGTTTTCAATGTACCATCTATAATCTCAATAGTAATTATTTGGGGATTGTGGTAATGGTTTCATGTTACTTTTTACAAAACAACTTTTTGGAGTTTTGAGAGTACAGTGTTGCTGGTATGGACTGGGTTTGGTCCTGTTCTAATCCTGTTTTTAGCCCTGGTCTAGTCCAGGTTTATCTTACATTTTAATCCCGTTGTGATATAGTTTCTGTACGTGTAAATGTACCCTCAATGAATGAGTGAAGTGAATATATTATTATTATTATGAATTATGAAATATTATTTGATTTAACTAGATTTATTGTCTTTATGAGGACTAGTAGAGTTAAATAAAGCTTTATTTTAAATTCACATTGTATTGTTTTATCGGTATTGTGCAGCACTTTGGAAACTGTCTTGTTTCTGAAATGTGCTATATAAATAAAATAAATACACATAATAACCAAAATTATTGTCGTGTCATAATTTGTCATATTTTATTACAATACATTACATTTGTAGTTTGAGTAGTCGCAGTGGTTGTTGAAGTACAGTGGTCCCTCGCTCTATCGCGGTTCACTGTTCGCGGCCTCGCTGTTTTGGGGATTTTTAATTTTTTTTTTTCAAATTTTTTTATAGTGTAACTTTTTTTTTTTATAGTGTAACATTGTGTTCTGCGTCCTGATTGGCTAAGAGACTGTAGACCTTTGCCGATTGATAGATGGGGGACGCAGGGGGGACCGGGACTAGACTGGGACTAGACTGGAACTAGACCAGGACTAGACCAGGACTAAACGTGGACTAAACCAGGTCTAGACCAGAACTAAACCAGGTCTAAACCTGGACTGGACCTGGACTAAACCAGGACTGGACCAGGTCTAGACCCTGGACTAAACCGGGACTAGACCATGTCTAAACCTGGATTAAACCACCACATGCCGCTCTTTGCTGGTTTTGTGCGGCTGGTTTGTGGCTCGGGCTGAGAGGACGCGGTCCGGGCACCGCGGTTCGATCTCGTGCTCACAGCCCCGGTGTACGCATGGCCTCGCGCCGGTCTTGCTGCTCTGTCACGGATTTGACCACAATGAGGGGTGCACGTGTCGCGCACTTCTCCAAGGGGTTGATGCGTGTCGCGTCCCGCGATGTGGCAGTGCCGTTAGGTGAGCGCGGTGCTTCCTCCGGATCCAGTGACTCATGTCTCCGCTCCCCTCGCGCGTCCGGCGGGGCTTCCGGAGCCGTGTCTTTCGCAACACTTCACTATTAATACATTTTGTTGAAAATCTATGAAAGTTTGAGTGTTTAAACGAGAGAGAAATGTGAGAAAATGTTAATTCCAGTCTGAGAAAAGTGTATCATGTGTGTTATGAGGCGTTTACAGCATTAAAACATGTAGAATAATTGTAAAATATAAAGTTGTCTTACTTCACGGATTTCTCTTATTGCGGGTTATTTCTGGAACCTAACCCCCGCGATAAACGAGGGATTACTGTACTTTATTTAGTACTTTAATATTGTGCAGGGATTTACTTATTTTATTTATTTATTCATCCCAGACATAATCTATAAAACTACTAAAAGTTTGTACTACAGTTCAGGCTACACACTCTACCAAGAGTCTAGGGGTCAGAGGTCAGTGGTCACGGTGGCTTAGGAAGTGCTAACAATGGCGCTGTTCTATTTTGACTGCAGCGTGTAACATCACGCTTTATGACGGACAGGGAGGGGGAGCAGACTCGTGCATATTTCACTGGAATGTAGGTCGTAATAACAACATTAGCCTGTGTGAAGCGCTAATTACAACCAAGGAAATGGAAAAAAAATTACCACACAGCACATAAGCGACCACCTGAAATGCAAAAAATATCTTTGTGGTCACTAATAATAGCCTCAGCATGTTATATTTCATCAGACCATCCATGCATAACGCTAAGTATATGTGAAAATATAGATTTGAGAGCTTCTGTGTAATCAGCAGTCATAACACAATGACAGGCATGTATTACATTAACCTGTTCAGAAAAATTGCATTTGATTGATATGTTCAGGAGCAGTTCAGAGCTCAAAATATCTTAAAAGATCTGTACATATTTTTGGTTCTCGGTCTGGTCAGATGTGGACTGTAGTTATAAATAATCGGTTTAAGTCACGTTTGGATGTAGGTTAAAACTGTAAAAAATTGAAGGGATGTTTTTTAATGAGGCTGACTAATATTTTTGTTAATTTATTTATGTACAAAACAACTTACAAATCTGTAGAACATTCTATCTTTTGAAGATTTAAAAACATTACATTTATATTTTAATTTATATTTAATTTTATATAATTGATATGTAATTGTATTTATTTATTTAAATATTAATATTATCATTAGTGCTGTCAGGCCATTAAAAAAAATAACCAAATTATTTTCATGATTTCTAATTAATTTATCTAATTAATTGCATTTTAATCGAGAGAGAGAACCCAATTCTGCAAGCGTGGTTTAGAGAAGTCGCTCACGCTCGCACTATCACCGGTAACAATGGAACTTGTCCGGACGTGTTTATCGTTCAAATGATCCGTCAGGCTGGAGCAGCTTTGGTGATCGGAAAACTCTTTTTCACAAAATCTACAAATCTACAAATCTACAAAAGCTACAAATCACCGCGTTCTTGTTGATAGTCCTGTCTTCATTCTTTTTATAAATAAACTTGCCGTTCAAAGGCTCTAGCAATGATTTGTTCTCCTCGCACCCCTGAGTCGGTGTCAGTTTCCACCAGGATTTATTTGTTTGATTAGCGACACAGAAGTGACGTGCCACTGCCAAGTCACCTACAGGTCCTTCAATGGGCCAAATTTAAAATTTGCGCATTGAATTGCCACTCATAATGAATTGCGTAAATTTTTATAACGTGTTAATTTGCAGTGTAATTAATTAATCTAATTAACATTTTGTTTACACTTACTGTTTGCACCATATCAACAATGTTTACACCCTGTTTTTACTACTGACAGTTGCACATAAAACTAATGTTGCACATTATATGTACATAGCACCTAGCCTATATTTTACATAGTGTATATTCTGCAAAGATTGTTTCTATTTGATTTTATTTTTTTTACATGCTTCTCTTTATCTTATTTATCTATTTTAATTTTTTTATGCATGCTCTTGGCATCCAGGGTGGGCAGCAAAGTAAGAATTTCATTGTACAGGGAAACGTGTTTCTTTACTGTGCATATGACAATACAATCTTGAATCTTGAAACTGATAGCCCTAATTATCATTCTTATTATTTTGAATACAGTTTATATATTGATTGCACCTCATCGTCTTGGTATCCATGAGTTTCAGAATTATGGTGTTGGAGGAGCGTTGCCATAGCAATTCACAATTTAAATCAAAATATGATATGTTTTGAATGGTGAAAAGTTCTCAATGTCATTCATAACAGGCAGCTGAAACTTAAATTCAGAGTATGCAAGTTTAGCTTTCCAGCCAATGTATTTAATAAACTACTATAACAACAGGAAACCACTCACCATCATCAGCGTCAGTGGCCCCCACGGTGAGCAGACTGGCCCCTGGAGGCAGACTCTCTGACACAGACGTGCTGTACACTGTGGTGTTGAAGACGGGCGGGTTATCGTTCACATCCAGGACGTTGAAGTACACTCGCACCGTGCTGGCCTGCCCTCCGCCGTCTTGTGCCTTCGCTGTCAGGATGTAATATTGCTGCGCCTCATAGTCCAGCGCTCGGGTCACATTGAACACGCCAGTCACCGGGTTCAATATAAACGTCCCGTCTTCATCGTCCTCTTCCAGCGAGTACGTCACCTCTCCGTTCACCCCAGAATCGGAGTCACTGGCCAGGATCGCCGCCACGATGGAGCCTGTGAGCGTTAGACATGATTTCAGACCAGATTTTACAGATAGCACGCAATGAATTTAATACATCTACGGGGTATTGTTAAGATAACTTTATTGATACCACTGGAGCTGTCTATTCTCGGCTAGTTCTTACAATAATAGTAGAAATTACACTTTTGGCACCCTCGATATCCCATGTGATTTATAATGACCAGCACTGGGGATAACCCTATAACTCACCTATAATGGATTTTAATACAAAGTCTCATCCAAATTAAATATTAGCAACACAATGCATTTTTGTACTTGTAAAACGAAAGGGCAAAAGGTGAACTAACCTCGCCAGACAATTGTCAGTGCGGTAGTAAATCAGGCTACTTGCTGATGTATTTCCACATAAATTAGGGGTTACCTTTGCTACCAATGACCTCTGGCGTTTGGGATGTAGCCCCATAGGAAAGTACAGAAAATTTGGTAGTATTTCAGTAACTTGTAAAAGTATATCAATGTGGAAATAAGAAAATGCTTTTGACATAAGATTAAGAACTACAATTTGATGTGTTCAACAGAAGGAAAGTGAAGATAATGTTGAGTGATTGATGATTAGAATAGACATTTACATACTATATTGATGTATTGATATACAGTGCCGTGAAAAAGTATTTGCCCCCTTCCTGATTTCTGTGTTTTTTGCATATTTATCACTCAAAACATTGTCAGATCATCAAACCAATTTTAATATCACACAGAAACAACCCAAGGAAAGACAAAATTCAGTTTTTGAATGATGATTCCATTTATTAGTGCACAAAAAAAATCTAAACCTATCTGGCCCTATGTGAAAAAGTAATTGCCCCCCCTTGTTAAATCACAAACTAACTGTGACTAACCACAGTTTTGAGAAAACTTAGTTCAGTTCTACATGCCACACCCACACCTGATTGTCACCACCTGTGTTGAATCAAGAAATCACTTAAATAGTTCCTGTCAAACAAAGTGAAGTTGGCTACAACATCTCAAGAACAAACACATCATGCCACGATCCAAAGAAATTCAAGAACAAATGAGAAAAAAAGTGATAGAAGTCTATAATTCAGGAAAAGGTTACAAAGCCATTCCCAAAGCTCTGGGGCTCCAGCGAACCACTGTCAGAGCCATTATTCAAAAATGGAGGAAACTGGGAACAGTTGCAACCCTTCCCAGGAGTGGTCGACCAACTAAGATTACTCCAAGAGTGCGACGACGGCTCATTCAGGAAGTCACAAAAGAACCTAGACGCACATCGAAAGAACTACAGGCCTCGTTGGCCTCAGTTAAGGTCAGTGTTCATGACTCCACCATTAGAAAAACACTGGCCAAAAATGGCATCCATGGAAGAGTTCCCAGGAGAAAACCACTGCTTTCACAAAAGAACACAAAGGCTCGTCTCACCTTTGCCAAAAAGCACCTTGATGACCCTCAAGACTTTTGGAGAAACATTTTGTGGACCGATGAGTCTAAAATTGAACTTTTTGGAAGGTCTGCAGCCCGTTTCATCTGGCGTAAAAATGGCACAGCATTTGATAAAAAGAACATGGTGCCCACAGTAAAGCATGGTGGTGGCAGTGTGATGGTCTGGGCCTGCTTTGCTGCCTCAGGACCAGGACAACTTGCTGTGATTGACGGAAAAATGAATTCTGCTGTTTACCAGAAGATCCTGAAGGAGAATGTCCGGCCATCAGTTCGTGCCCTCAAACTCAAGCGCTCTTGGATCATGCAACAGGACAATGATCCAAAACACACCAGCAAGTCCACCTCTGAATGGCTCAAAGAAAACAAAATTAAGGTTTTGGAGTGGCCAAGTCAAAGTCCGGATTTAAATCCGATTGAGATGCTGTGGTGTGACCTTAAACGGGCAGTTCATACAAGAAAACCCTCCAATATGGCAGAATTGAAACAATTCTGCATAGAAGAGTGGGCCAAAATCCCTCCCCAGCGGTGTGAAAGACTCATCACCAATTATCGCAAACGTTTGGTTACAGTTATTGCTGTCAAAGGAGGCTCAACTGGCTATTAGATTAAGGGGGCAATTACTTTTTCACATAGGGCCAGATAGGTTTAGATTTTTTTTGTGCACTAATAAATGGAATCATCATTCAAAAACTGAATTTTGTCTTTCCTTGGGTTGTTTCTGTGTGATATTAAAATTGGTTTGATGATCTGACAATGTTTTGAGTGATAAATATGCAAAAAACACAGAAATCAGGAAGGGGGCAAATACTTTTTCACGGCACTGTATTCCACATCAGTGATATTGGAAATGCCATGAGAACAGTGCATTTTTTCCCCCTTGAAATCAGCTTCAGCAGTCTGCTCCAAAAAATAAATGTTGTGTTGATTCATCAAGCGATCGGTTTTAGATGTCAGACAGATGAACTGAAATTTCGCTCAACATCTGTTTAGTTTCTTAAGTAAGTATTTGGATGAATCAATAATGAACAGAGAACTAAAACAGGCTTTTATCGCTGCTGCCAGTTGCCCATTTCTAAATGATAAACACACAAATAAAGGGGAAAATCAAACTTTTAACGATAACAATTTATAAATTCAAATCAAAATTTAGTTTATTTTACTTTTTGGGTTGTGTCTCCATAAAAGCAGTTGCATCTAGCTCTGAGAGATGAGAGATATTCTGCTTATTATTTGGAACTAACAAAAACCATAAACCAATCATTACAAACTTCAGGAAAATGTAGCTTTCATTTCATTCAGCAGGTTCAATAGCAAATCTGTTAACACTTTACAAAGACTCTATCTTAATTAGCCTTAATGAAACATCAAGACTTGATTAGACTTAATTCATATCAAATAAATGAAAAATTAAGACTTATTACCTCCTTAAAGGGATAGTGCGTTGTTGTTTTTTTAAAATTTATGTTAATCTGTATGGGTTTCCTTCTAAAAGCTACGTGTGTTGACACTGGTTTACCTCTGACAGTCTCAGCTGATCGGCTCGCTTTCTGGAGCCCATGTAAGTAGGTCTGGTAACTTCCCTGGAACATGAAATAAAGCTTGTTTTTCTTCTCAAAACAAAACATTTGTCCGAAAGGTGATATATTTGCGTCCAAAACAGTTGTCCACGAAACATCCATCAGCGTAGATTGCGTTCGCATATTGTCTCTCTCGATTCGTATCACTACGCGCATATTAGCTGTATTAGCCTGTTAACCTTTAGCGGAAGTGTACGGCGGATGCGGTCTGCCGTAAGGGGAAGTTTACAAGTGAACAGGCTAATACAGCTAATATGCGCGCAGTGATACAAATCGAGAGAGACAATATGCGAACGCAAGCTACGCTGCTGGATGTTTCGTGGACAACTGTTTTGGACGCAAATATATCACCTTTCGGACAAATGTTTTGTTTTGAGAAGAAAAACAAGCTTTATTTCATGTTCCGGGGAAGTTACCGGACCGACTTACGTGGGCTCCAGAAAGCGAGCCGAACCGGGATCAGCTGAGAGTGTCAGAGGTAAGCCGGTGTCAACACACGTAGCTTTTAGAAGGAAACCCATACAGATTAACATAAAAAAAAACAAAAAAAAAACGCACTATCCCTTTAAAGGCCCTGTACTTGATTCTTCTCATGTAGTCAAGCAAAATATGTCTTGCCCCACTTACAGATATATTACAGATATATTGTACAAGCAGCTCCTGAAGTCAAAATAAGTCTGCTGTGTGCTGTCTGCATTACGAAGTGCTTTACTCTCCAATAATCAGGAAGTGCTTAGAGGCGTTACCATGCAAATTATTCTTAGCTCACCATGGTAAATAATTAGGATGCTCAGAATGCATAAGGTAAGTGAGGAATAAATGTGGACCAGTGCAAACCATTTAAAATGACAGTGAAAATCAGGTATAGTACCTTAAATTATAACCCTACCTCCTAACTCCTTAAATAAGTAGCTATTAATGCTGAATCATAAATGTTCATTATGACTTAAGTCTTCATCTTTATTAAAGCTGCAAATAATAGCATAGTTTTTATGAAGTGCGACTGCAAATTCGTTGAGGAAAATACCACAGTATCATACCTTTTCTCTTCACTGCAAGCTCACAACAAACAAAATCTGACCATAATGCCTTTAGCAGCCCAGGAAGCAAACCTAGGAGATAACTCACTGACACTGACATTCTTTGCATTGCCGAGTTTACAGCGCGTAGCGGATCAAACCGGTTTTGCTGTAGCAGTATCAAGAGCTTTTTGGAATCTCACCTGGAGCGGTGTCTTCTGGGATGTCAAACGAGTATGTGAGGCGTGAGAACTTGGGCGTGTGGTCGTTGACATCCTTGACGGTAATGTTGAGCCTCATGTCCGAAGATTGCTTTCCGTCGTCCGCTCGTACCAGGAGGGAATACTTTGAACGGCGCTCTCGGTCCAGCTTTTTGGTGGCGATCAGGTCACCCGATTCTGGGTCCACCCGGAAGCTGTCGTCCGCCCCGCTGATGATGGTGTAGGTGACGAGAGCGTTGGGACCCTGTAAGAATAAAGAAGAGATGTATTGGTTATTTATTGTAAACCAAATGTGTGTTATTGATCGGTAGGTTTAGGAAATGAGGGCTTGTCCGAATAAGACCATATACTTACAGCGTGTACAGAGTGTCTTGAAAAGCGCTTTATAAAGAAAATTTATTATTATTATTAAGATGAATAATAATAAAAAATAAATAAATACATGTTTTTTGTTTAATAATAATAAAATAATAAGTTAAAAAATAAAGAGTAAATAATAATAATAATAATAATAATAATAATAATAATAATAATAATAATAAATAAAAAATATAACATTCAAAACAATTTAAAAAAAAATAAAATTAAAATTAAAAAAAATATATACAGGGAGTCCTCGGGTTACGACGTAGATCCGTTCTTAAGACGCGTCGTAACCCGAATTTCGTCGTAAGTCGGATTTTGCCTTTGATCTTCCAACCAAAGCACCAATAACCTTTCCATCTCAATAATTAGACCACTACGCTGCTTGGTTATCACTGCCGCTTTCATAGGAGCAGATCAGAGCCCACATCAGGTACTTCCGCCCACATTGGGCACGCACACGAGGCTGTCTTCTTCTCCCTACAACCACAACAGAGCGTGTTCTTGCGCCGTGCGCCGCGCGCCGTTCGTGTTTGTTTACATCTCTTACCACGCTAAACCGCGTAAGACGGAATGACGCGTAATATATACATATTTTTTTTAATGGGGGCGCGTTCGTAACCACGAAACGTCGTAACCCGAGACCGTCGTAACCCGAGGACCCCCTGTATCAATGAATATTCAGTATTCAACTCAATTTTTTATTTTTTATTTTTTATTTTTTTTACATATATATGTGATAACAGATAAGCTATTTTGCTGTAAAGGGATGGCTAGCCCAGGATTCTCAATAAAATAACTGAAATGACTTGTATGCATGTCTGCAAGTTTGCTCGATAGAATTGAGTTTGCTAAAATGAATAACAAAACACGGTGGTGGTCAAAGCAAAACAAATTGAGAAAAAAACAAATATCAAAGTAGACCACAAAGTTGATTAATTACAGACAACATTCTCAAAAAGCAGAAAGGGTCACTGGGGTATCTTTGCTTTCATCTGCACTTTCTCAGACCTTATGATTCCTAACTTGAAAGTTTGCTCTAAGTGTAAGTAAATCAGATTGTTTAGTACACATGTTAGCGTGTCATGTCCCCAGATTAAGCTGATGAGCATGAATGAAAACCCTCTCTGTGTGACCGGGCAGGCCTTATGCTCTCTATAGGACCATGGAACAGACTGGAGATGAAAATGGGAGATAGGGAGAAGTTAAGTTAAAAAAATGTAACCATTACTACAACAACTTCCACATAAAAATGGTGACAGGAGCAGTATACTAGACCATATGCATATCCTTGATCATATTCTTTGACAATGCAGAACTTCAAGGTATAATTTTTTTTATGTATCTTTTTATTTTTCACCATTACACATAGTATATACACACTCATATTCAAGACAGGTTCATCCAAATAGCTTTTTTCCCCCACTATAACAGAATGTATATGACAGATGTATGTACAGTGTTGCTACTGCATACTGTTTTACTTGGTGGTGCTGTCAGGTTTTCATTTTATAATCCTTAAGCATGACCTGTGCCTCAAGGTAGGAGGTAGACGTTCAAATCAAGTACAGATTTTACTGATGACAACTGTAATGCTGATTTATTACTAATTACAAAAACATTGGACATGTTATATTTGATGTTTTGTTCTCCAGAGAAGAGCCTCACATGAGTCATTTGGGTTGCTTTGTTCAAATCTGAAATCCACTTGGTTAAAACCTAAAACCTGATCTGAACGGTCACTACGTAAGCCCCAACACCTGCAGCCATGCACGCCATGAATCGGCGCTAGTGCAGCCTCTGCAGCTCAGTGAGGGAAGTCTGGAGGTTGTGAGCGTTCAGGTCCTGACCATAAACTCAAATGAGAAAGAATAGAATGAGAAAAACTATGCAGGTTAAAGGGATAGTGCGTTGTTTTTTGTTTTTTTTATGTTAATCTGTATGGGTTTCCTTCTAAAAGTTACGTGTGTTGACACCGGCTTACCTCTGACACTCTCAGCTGATTCCGGTTCGGCTCACTTTCTGGAGCCCACGTAAGTAGGTTCCCCGGAACATTAAATATAGCTTGTTTTTCTTCTCAAAACAAAATATTTGTCCAAAAGGTGATATATTTGCGTCCCAAACAGTTGTCCATGAAACATCCATCAGCGTAGATTGCGTTCGCGTATTGTGTCTCTCGACTCGTATCACTGCATATTAGCATATTAGCTGTATTAGCTTGTTCACTTGTACACTTCCCCTTACGGCGGACCGCATCTGCCGTACACTTCCGCTAAAGGTTAACAGGCTAATATGTGCGTAGTGATACGAGACGGGAGACACAATATGCAATCTACGCTGCTGGATTTTTTGTGGACAACTGTTTCCAACGCAAATATATCACCTTTCGGACAAATGTTTTGTTTTGAGAAGAAAACCAAGCTTTATTTCATGTTCCAGGGAAGTTACCGGACCTACTTACGTGGGCTCCAGAGCCGAACCGGGATCAGCTGAGACTGTCAGAGGTAAGCCGGCGTCAACACACGTAACTTTTAGAAAGAAACCCATACAGATTAACATTTTTTTTTAAAAACGCACTATCCCTTTAAGACTCTGGCTGCCCAGGTTCAGTTTGAGTGCAGAACCTTGACCTTACCTTAACTGTCAGAGCACAGGCTACATACAGTTCCTTTAAATAAATAAATAAATAAATAAAACATTTACCCATATTATGATAAGGTCATTCTCCATACATAGTTCCTTTTGTAATTAGAAATCTGCAATCCACTATGGATACACATGATCTCCGATTGCCTCACGCATTGTAAAAGTGCCACTTACACTGGAAAGAATGATGGCCTGAACTGAGCACCTCCGTGTTTGACTTTGAACTTTTTGGGGGCTATAGTGTTCATCTATAAATGCAGCTAATAGATCCCCCGTTACCTCAGACGCGCACATGCAGCGTGACACATGCGATAGCCAAAGCCACAGCTAACAACAGAGGGGGCCCCCGGTGTGCCGCTATGACAACCCAAAAGACCTGGTGACAGGAGCTGACGTTTATATTTGTGCTGTGGACAATGTCGAGATCAGATGGCTAGCTAGCACCGCCAACAGACAAAACGCAACATCAAAAAGGGACGGTGACCGAGGGAGAGGGGTCTGGTTACAGTGGGTTAAGAGCTAAGCTAAATGGAACTCTTTCAGTCATGCTGGTTGTTTGGGTGATGCTTTTTGATCAGAGCCGCACAATGGGAAGGATTATGGAAGGAGGCGTTGCATTAAGCTGGGTTCCTGTCTGCACGCTGATGCAATGGACTGACGCCGTGGACAAAGTTTCTCACATGACGGTGACATGAATGGATGTTATGCATAGTTAATGGGCCCATTTTATGCTATTTATTATATTTACTGTATGTTAAAATGATAACAGGAGAAGTTCAATTTGTCAACTGGACAAAGTTTGTTTGGTTGAAAACGTTTCGCCGCTCATCCGAGAGGCTTCGTCAGCTCTAATAAGAATACTGGTAAGACACTTGCTTATATCTTGCTGTAGGGAGGAGCTACCTAGCTAACTACTTTCCGGAACTATCTCATTGGTTTCCGTCTTTTGTTTCTCTGGCGTCTAGCTAACGATCCCTATTCATCCCTACACGCCTGTTTTTCACACCTCTGGCCCTGACCTGGCTAGCCCTATTGTTTCCCTGTTTGCTTGATCTAGGCTTAAGAATGGAATTGTAGATGGGATGCAAATTATGTCTGACTCCACCATTTCTGTTCAGAGAAGGATTCTCTTTTTTGACAAAAATAGCCTCTTTAACTCCCCTCTCAAACCAATTCTTTTCCCTGGCTAAGATCTGAACCTCACTGTCCTCAAATGAATGACCCGTGGCTTCTAGGTGAAGATATACGGCAGAAGACGGTCCACTCTGGCACGCCCGTCTGTGTTGGTACATCCTCTTGTGAAGTGTCTGCTTGGTTTCTCCAATATAGCGCTCACTGCAGTCTTCACTACACTGAATGGAGTAGACCACATTGCTTTGTTTGTGGCTCGGTGTTTTGTCCTTTGGGTGGACGTGTTTTTGTCTTTAAGTGTTTGTGGGTTTGAAATAAACTGGGATTTCATAGGTCAGGGCCAGAGGTGTGAAAAACAGCCGTGTAGGGATGAATAGGGATCGTTAGCTAGACGCCAGAGAAACAAAAGACGGAAACCAATGAGATAGTTCCGGAAAGTAGTTAGCTAGGTAGCTCCTCCCTACAGCAAGATATAAGCAAGTGTCTTACCAGTATTCTTATTAGAGCTGACGAAGCCTCTCGGATGAGCGGCGAAACGTTTTCAACCAAACAAACTTTGTCCAGTTGACAAATTGAACTTCTCCTGTTATCATGGATTCTACCTGGACGACTGAGGGACTTTTCATGTATGTTAAAATGTTGTTTCCTCATCAAAAACATACCTGGAGTTACTCAATGAGGTAACAACATTGTAATATGGCTTAGAGCTCATTAGAGGCAATGTTATATAATATAGGACCTTTAAGAGTTATGGGGAAGTGGTTGGGTTGTTGATTTGCCTTGATCGATATTAAATATTATTCTTAATTTCTTTGATGGGCGATACCAGTGATTTTTGTTTAGAGCCCATCTATCCATCCATCCATCCATTTTCTTCCACTTATCCAGGGCTGGGTCACGGGGGCAACAGTCTAAGCAGGGACTCCCAGACTTCCTTCACCCCGGACACTTCCTCCAGGTCCTCCGGGGGGGCCCTAAGGTGTTCCCAGGCCAACCGGGAGACATAGTCCCTCCAGCGTGTCCTGGGTCTTCCTGGTGGGACATGCCCGGAACACCTCCCGAGGGAAGCATCCAGGAGGCATCTGGAACAGATACCTGAGCCACCTCAGCTGGCTCCTCTCGACGTGGAGGAGCAGCAGCTCTACTCCGAGCCCCTTCCGTGTGACTGAGCTCCTCACCCTATCTCTAAGGGTGCGCCCAGCCACTCTGCGGAGGAAACTCATTTCGGCCGCTGTTTAGAGCCAATACCAAGTAATAATATAGTATTACGTATTCTGATATCAATCTGATACTAAAACCAGTTTTATATTAAAATGCATTAAAACTCCACTAAGACAATTATTTATTTTAATAATTTTAACAATAAAAAAAGATGTGAATTTCAATTTATTTTATTTTATTTTATTTTATAAATATATTCTATTTGCTGATATGATTTTGTGCAACCAGATAGAGTACACATATTTACAAGTGCGAACTAGTAAATTTAATATTTTGTTATGACTCCTTTGAGCACGAAGGCTAATGCAAAACCCAGTATTGCCTGATGGCCAGACATTTTAGTCAGTATTTTAAGACTATCTTCTTGACTCTCTTATCTAGGTCCCAAGTTTGGTTTTACGACAGATAAACCTGGCTTCTCTTGACCTTGTCCCTTATTGCATTACCAGAACGGCGCTCAGACATCCAGGCCTTGTAAAAAACTCAACACATGCACACATTTCAGTGCTTCCTGGGGACATGACACTGACTTGCATTCAGTTCCTGGAGATGATCCTGTACTTAAAGGTGTTCTACCTGATTTTTACTGCGTACGAAAAACAGGATCCAGTGGGCCAAAGTTTGTCTTTACACCTCACGCAATTTTAGCATCCTAATTATTCATTGCAATGAGTTTATGAGTGCTTTTCTCGACTTTCAAGGGGTCAGAGTGGAGTTCTGCAGTCACGGTAATGCTAACGAGATCTAGAATGCTTACAGCGCACTTCCTGATTCTATAAATAATAAAATGCAGTTAGATACAGATAGCACACACTGGTCTCATTTTTACCAAAAGAGCTGCTAATTCAATATATTTGTACAGAACTGACAAAGCAGCGTGGAAGAGCTGCAAAACGTTTTCGACCAAATAAACTTTGTCCAGTTGACAAATTGAATTTCTCCTTTTATCATATTTGCACAAGGGCAAAAAAATGGACATGTTCACATTCACAATTGGATACAGTCACTTTAACCATACAGCTCTGGAAAAAAATAAGAGACCACTGCACAATTATCAGTTACACAATTATCTGATTTGACTACTTATAGGTATGTGTTTGGGCAAAAGGAACATTTTTGTTTGAGTCTATAAACTACTGACAACATTTCCCCCAAATTCCAAATAAAAATATTATCATTTAGAGCATTTATTTGCACAAAATGACAAATGGTCAAAATAATAAAAAAGATACATGTTTTCAGAGCTCAAACAATGCAAAGAAACAAGATCAAATTCATTTTATAACAACATAATACTAATGTTTACACTTAAGAAGAGTTCAGAAATCAATATTTGGTGCAATAACCCTTATTTTTAATCCCAGCTTTCATGCGTCTTGGCATGCTCTCCACAAGTCTTTCACATTGTTCTTGGGTGACTTTATTCCACTCCTGGTGCAAGAACTGAAGTAGCTCAGCTTTGTGTTTGTGTTGGAATTCAACAGACGCTGGAATGGAATGGCTGTGATACATGTAGAGATGCTGATTTCAGAAAAAATGCAGTGGTGTCTTTATTTTTCCAGCGCGTGACCTTAACCAATTTCATATCTGAACTTTAAATTACACTGTTGTTCTAATAATATAGGATTTACGTTAAGGGGAGTAGACTTTTGCTCCCGTAAGTAAAACAAGTTTCCATGAACTGAATGTGTATACAGATTTGAGTCCCCACAACGTCATAAATACCCTCCCATACACACACAAGTGAAGCGCTACTTATCTAAGGACCCTGCTGTCATCAATCAGCGACTCAAGATCTGGCATTCCCATCAGGCACCTGGGCCACACTCCGGAAAGCCAACACCCGGAGTTTGCCAATTAATTTTCTGATAGGGTTCAACGGCGGAGCTAGCATCTCGACTGGCATCCAACACATGTCTGCGCACACAACAGACCATTTGAGCGTGCGTTAAATGATCTGAAACTTTTCCAATTAATGCAACAACATGCCTTCTATCATCGCTACTCTCTTGTCCCGGGGAACATAAGTTATTAAGATCTCCAGTGCCTCAACACACTTCACCGGATGGCCCCCTCGACCTCCAGCCTGCAACTCTTTGACGACTTTAGGGCCCTCCAAAGACAGAGTAGGAGCGGGGAGGAGTCGGCCAATTAGAAGGGAGCAGGCCAAAGCAGAAGACAAGTCATTTCGCAGATGAGCGCTAGCTTTGGAGTGAGTGAGTAAGGGATGCACATGGGCTGCAGAGTGCTAGAGCCAAGCATAACAAGACTCCTGGAAAACAAGCGGCGCGTTGTCAGGAGGAGAAGGGAGATAAAAATGTGCGATGGGACCGGACACCCAAGATGTCTGCTCCTGTTGTTAACTCCAAAAGCCTCAGACAAAATATAGTAAGAAAGGTGTTGACACTGAAAATACACCATTGGTATGGTTTGGATGGTGGATTTTGTTCACACCCAAGGGTTCACTGAAGGACGAACGTCGCAGTAAAGACTAGTTTTGGAGTTAAAGTTGGACTGTGTGACTTTTCTGGTGGAGGGGTCAGTCATAAGAAATAATACAGTATTGGCGTCATTTGGAAGGAGGATTTCACACCCTTGTGTTCACACCCAGGAAGACAAATGCTACAATATATAAGAGTAGTTTTGGAGTTAAAGTTGGACTGTGTGACTTTTCTAGTGGAAGGGAGATTGTTTCCACGGAAAAAACTTGGAATGACATTGAAAATACAGTGTTGGCCTCATTTGGAAGGAGGATTTTGTTCACACCCAAGGGTTCACAGGAGAATGAACGTCACAGTAAAGCGTAGTTTTGGAGTTAAAGTTGGACTGTGTGACTTTTCTAGTGGAGGGGAGATTGTTTCCATGGAGATGTTATTGCTTAGCTTGAGATGACATTGAAAATACAGTGTTGGCCTCATTTGGAAGGAGGATTTTGTTCACACCCAAGAAGAGAAATGCCACAATAAGAGTAGTTTTGGAGTTAAAGTTTTACTATGTGACTTTTCTAGTGGAGGGGTCAGTCATGAGATTGTTTCCATGGAGATGTTATATCTTAGGTTGGAATAACATTGAAAATACAGTGTTGGCATCATTTGGAAGGAAGATTTTGTCCACACCCAAGCGTTCACAGAAGGATGAACGTCGCAGTAAGGAGTCGTTTTGGAGTTAAAGCTGGACTGTGTGACTTTTCTAGTGGAAGGGAGATTGTTTCCACGGAGAAACTTGGAATGACATTGAAAATACAATGTTGGCCTCATTTGGAAGGAGGATTTTGTTCACACCCAAGAAGACAAATGCCACAGTATACAAGAGTAGTTTTGGGTTTAAAGGTAAAATATGTAACTTTTCTGGTGGGAGGTTAATGACAATACAGGGGGTCCTCGGGTTACGACGGTCTCGGGTTACGACGTTTCGTGGTTACGAACGCGCCCCCATTAAAAAAAATATGTATATATTACGCGTCATTCCGTCTTACGCGGTTTAGCGTGGTAAGAGATGTAAACAAACACGAACGGCGCGCGGCGCACGGCGCAAGAATACGCTCTGTTGTGGTTGTAGGGAGAAGAAGACAGCCTCATGTGCGTGTCCAATGTGGGCGGAAGTACCTGATGTGGGCTCTGATCTACTCCTATGAAAGCGGCAGTGATAACCAAGCAGCGTAGTGGTCTAATTATTGAGATGGAAAGGTTATTGGTGCTTTGGTTGGAAGATCAAAGGCAAAATCCGGTTTACGACGAAATTCGGGTTACGACGCGTCTTAAGAACGGATCTACGTCGTAACCCGAGGACTCCCTGTATTGTTTCCATAGGTCAGTCATGAGATTGTTTCCACGGAGATGTTACTGCTTAGCCTGGGATGACACTGGAAATACAGCTTTGGTATCATTTGGAAAGAAGACACCCAGGGGTTCACAGAAGGACAAACATCACAATAAGTGTAACTTTTCTAGTGGAGGGGTCAGTCACGAGCTTGTTTGAACGGAGATGTTATTGCTTAGCCTGGAATGACATTGGAAATAGAAAATGGTATCATATGGGATGAGGATTTTGTTCACATCCGAAAGTTCACAGAAGGGCAAACGTAAGAAAATATGTAAGAGGAATTATTAATGTGAATGTGCACTGTGTAACTTTTCTAGTGGAAGGGTCGGTCACAAGCTTGTCTCCATGGAGATGTTACATTGTTTAGCATGGAATATTCCACAGTATGCCATTAAAAATATCTAGCTTGCTTTGATCGGGGTTGGGTCTCCACAGATCTGATATGTAACCTGGTGCATCACCTGTTGGTCTCCATGGAGATAAAAGTTTAATAAAAAAATAAAAAAATAAAAAAAATAAAAAATCAACACATAGGAGTTGTAAATGCTATAATGAAGTATAGCATTCATGGTAACAATATTGGATGGAATGATATGGTTACAAGCTTGGGTAATTTTTAGGGGGGCACACGGGTTTAAAAAAAAAACAAAACACTGAAAATAGGCACTGAGACTGTTTTTTTGTTTGTTTGTTTGTTTTTGTAATAAACTTTGAATTGAATATTGGAAATAGAGGAAATTTTGGTTTGACACTAAAATGGAATAATGAAATGATTCATGATAAATTAGGGATGCACCGATGTGAAAATTTTAGCCGATACCAATATCCGATATTAATGATGCTGTTATCGGCTGATACCGATATTAACCGATACCGATATTTATTTATTTTTAATTCTGAGATAACATTTTATACAGACTGAAAATCATGCAAAATGAATTTCTGAATGTATTCTTTTATTTTCAAAACGTGTTTTGACCACTGATTTTTTTTTTATTTCAATTTTTTTTATAGTGTAAACTTTTTTTCTTTTTTAATATAGTGTAACATTGTGTTCTGCGTCCTGATTGGCTAAGGTACCTTTGCCAATTGATGTTATTGATGGGGTCTAGACCCGGTCTAAACCAGGTCTAAATCTGGACTGGACCAGGACTAAACCTGGACTAAACCAGGACTGGACCAGGTCTAAACCAGGATTAAATCACCGCGTGCGGCTCTTTGCCTGGTTTCGTGCGGCTCTTGTTCGTTCATGTCGAGGTTTGATGTGCTCGGACTGCGTGCCTCCTCCTCAGGAATGTGGACGCGGTCCTGAGGCACGGTTTGGGCACGGGTCTCGTGCTCGCAGCCCCGGGTGGGACGCGCGGTCTCGCGCCGGTCATCTATCACGGATTTGAGCCCCCCCACGCTTCACTATTAATACATTTTATTGAAAATCTATGAAAATTATGAGTGTTTAAACGAGAGAGAAATGTGAGAAAACGTTAATTCGAGGGATTACTGTACTGACAAATATCGGTTGTTAATATCGGCCCACTTTTACACATCGGGCCGATACCGATATGTTTAAAATCTGACAATATCGGCCGATATTGATTTGTTAATGCCGATATATCGTGCATCCCTAGATAAAATCAGACACATAATGCACCTTTTATGTCTCTATATTGTCTCTTGAAATAAAGACTAACAAAGAATTAAAAAAAAAAAAAAAAAGACTGGATAATTTTTTTGGTATCTTAAAATATTAGTTCAGTTTATGTCTTTCACACTCCTTGATAGTGGGAGTGCGTATGACTACTACTTCGTAAGCCATACCTCTTTCCATTGTTGTTGCGCACTTGTTCGCTACCTTTTTTTGTTACTTCCTCATATTTTCCACATAAGCTCACAATTCTAGTAAAAACGTTCCTACCAAAGCACAAAACACTGCAAATTCCTTTCAAATGAGCTGAAAAACATTTATAGACGCCATAATCGAAAAGCTTTTTATTGATTTTGGTTAAACTCTAATGCCACACCTTCTTTTTGTTATTATTATATTTTTATTTTCCTTTGGGTGCAGATCGGAAACAGAGTAGCAGGATTTGAACGCGCTCACACATGACTCCCATATGTTGCAGTGTTAAATTGGCCTGGGATCATTATGTTGTCTGAATTGGAGGCTCAGATGGCCAACAGCTTGTACTTTTGGCTATTCTGCACGGGGTAACACATGTGGCTTTCTCTACCCAGGCTCCATTGCAATCTGCGCGTTTAGTGTCAGCGCAACTTAAGTTTTTCTGCGTAAGGATGTGGGCACGGACTTGGATCAGCTCTGGCTCTGAGGGGGAAGCTGGAATGAGGCGCAGGGTACCATTATAGCAGCCTACCCGTGGTGGCCAAGAAGTTTGAAGTAAACATTGCTAGAATATGTAATTTACTGATGTTTTTGAATGCACCGTGTATAGGGCTGGCTTTGTTCCAGTGGGATTTCCAAAGAGACAAGTTGGTGATTGTTTAAAGTGGAATTATCAGCGCAGGCATTGCAGTTAAAGGTGCATTATGCTATTTTTTAGGGTGGCACCTGCTTGTTTCCATGGTAATGGACTTCTTGACTCTCTTAGCAAGTCAACGGGTTCTTCTGATCCTAAGCATTTCATTGCATTGCTGACCTTGTGTTGATCCTGCATATGAATAAACAATCTTGAAACTCTTGAAACTCAAACTTGAAACTAATGCTTTTGTTTTGCCTGGGATATTACACAACATGGCATTTACTGTAACTATCTCCATGGAGACAAGCATGCGACATAACTAGGCAATTTTTTTATTATTATTATTTTGGCTGTAACATATAATTGAATAAAATATACAAGTTAAGTTTCATGCCATACTACGGAACATTTCAAACATCTCCACGGGACCTTCCACCATTAAAGTTAATCACATAAATTGATTAGATAAACCAATTTCTTTACATACATGGAATCATGGAATACATCTGATTTGTACATATACATTTATTATCACTTTTTTATTTTTATACAGTAATTATGTCTCATTTGACACCAGTCTCTTGCTCTATTCCATCTATTTTTTGTTACCCTCTGTTATATATTATATATTATATTTGATGTTTGAGCTACTGTACCCAAAACAATTTCCCTTGTGGATCAATAAAGCTTCTCTAAGTCTAAGTCTAAATCTATGGAACAATGAAGGCACAGGAGTCCAATGAAAATATGGTTGGTTGGTTGGTCTGAATCTTTCTTTAGACCAGGGGTGTCAAACATGCGGCCCGGGGGCCGGATCTGGCCCTCCAAGACCTTTAATCTGGCCCTCGGCTGATTTTCTATTAAAATATTTTAATTATATTTAAATTTTCTATTAAAATATTGGTAATTTTCTGCAGCTCTTTTCTGTACAGCTTAGCATATCAGTGTCTCTGTGCGTGGCCTCCCACCAGAGGCACACAAATGAAGACTAAAGCATGACTAAATTATGTGAAATGCATTAATGTTAAAACATTATGTTGAAAGTGTATTTTTCTTAAAGTTTCCGGTTGTTCATTATATTATAATATTTTGTAAAAGAAAGAGTTCATCTAATAAAACAAGACTTGTGTTTCTCTGCATAAATATTTGGACTTTTTGACTATTTTGGGGGTATATTTGCCATGAGTTTTCCTTTGGGATAAAAGTAGGTTGCTATAGACATTTTATACTGCTGTTGTGCCATTTAGCAAGACTCTTCCAGCACATTGCTTGTATGAATGTGTTATAGAACAGGCACATAAGTCTTGATCAAACTCATTAAACCTATACAGTATAGAAAAAACATACCCTGATATCCTGTGCACTTACTTACATTGAAATGAGATTAAAACCCATGCACTGATTTCAAAACCATATGCACGTTCCAAACTTCAAAGTATCGCGTACTTGGCACCGGGTGAAGAAAATAATCAAATAATGTCGTTAAAACCTCCCAGATGAAAACCCAGGTCTACGATTTACAGTTAGCGTAGCATTAAGATAAAAGAGTGGTCCAGAGGGGAGAGTGCACATGGCATTTCTCACATTCAGACCATACACATGCATAGAGCTGGAGTCAACAGCTGTGCAATAAAAAATGTGTGGCCTCATAAGTTAGCCTTAAAGCTCCGGTCTACTAATATCTCGCCTATAACTGACTTTTTCCATTGGCTTTCCTGTATCCTTTGGCCCGAGATTGGGGAACCGCAGACCTGGGAGATGTCGGCAGGCCCTGTGCTCACTCACTGCAGGATTTAATGTCCATATCCTGCCTAAAGCGGCTTAAGATGGAGGCCTTAGCTAATTGAGAGTGATTCGGGTGATGTAATGTGAACTACGGCGAGCGCAGAGGGACTATCTTAGCAGAGGGGGAGGAGATTCGGGCGGCGACCTTCTAACGGCTCTGTGACACCGGCGGTCGCGATAGGGCTCACATAACGTCAACACGTGAAATGGAAGAGGTCTTTTAAGGGAGCGAAATGTAAGGAGGGAAAGTAGATCCAAAGGGTGCGCTATGTGTGGAGCGGTGCCTGTCGGGTTTGCTTTGGATTATTATTTGAAATCAGGGGCACGGACTTTGTGGGTTTCCATTTGCTGGTAAATGGAAAGAATCTAATAGTATTTAATGTATCTATATTTCAGCAAGGACTTTCTACAATTTTACTGTCTTCATTCTTTTTTGTTTTGTAAAAGGAATTTGTTAACATGAAAACTACTGCTTTGAGCTTTAGAGATGCAGACAGACCAAAAATAAAGGGTTACTCAAACGTGTGAATAAAACAAAACACAACTTTGGGAATGTTTTTGAGGAGGTAACAACATTCTAACATGGCTCACAAGAATTAATTTAACCCTAGAGCACTATCGCTGGGTGAATTTCACCCGAGCAAAAGTATTTACATGATTTTCAATATGTTGCATTTTTCTGAGTGTCATGGGTCCCTGTAGCTTCACCATTGTTTTTGACATCTTTGAAGGTGTAGGTGTTTCCCTACCCCAAAGCCCAAAGGCAATAGTGAAAGAGGAATGTAAGAATATAATGAATTTAATGTAAGAGGATGTAAGGAATAGGTAAGTAAAAGTGGTCCTGGAATGTGTATCTGTCCTTATTTAGTGCAGTGGTTATGATTAAGTATCACAAAGTGGTGATTTCAAAGGGAATTCTTATGGTAAACAATGTTTTAGTCAACTGGTCATTTTTATCCACTGAAAAAATACAATTTTTTGTTCCTCTCTCCTGCAACTGTTCGTGTGTCGAGGAGTCTGTGCTTCACCAGGGAAGTCTCACATGTCCCAGGAATGGGTGGACCAAACACCAAGTTTCCAGTATTTTTTTTAGGAATTTTTTTGTTCTCAAATTCAAAATTTTTCAGCAATTTTGGAGCATGTTTTTAGGGTTTTTTCCATTTTGTTACACATACCACAGTTGAAAACAAAAGAAAACCACTCTATAAGGGAGCAACGCGCTCCCTTATTTTCCAACTTTTTTTCTGCTCTTACCTGCTTGTTCGTTTGCACACTTTGAAGATTATGTGTATAAGGCTAAGTGCTTCAGATACGCAATGTTTCTGCTCCATTTCAACCTCTATTTTCTCTGGATTTTAACTTTTTCACCGTTGCTATGTGCGTTGCTATGTGCGGAGGAGCTCCTATGGAGGACACGCAGAGGCCGACGTTACTTTTTCGTGCTGTTCTTGATCTGTGCGTTGCGGCACTGGAATTTCCCCACTGGGGGACTAATAAAGGCATATCTTATCTTATATTTTGATCTATATTTCATGACAAGTACTTTTTGTTGGGTATATTATATCAGGTAAAAATGACCCCGCCAAAAGTGATGGTGTTACTTTTTATAGCCAAAGTGCTCTAGGGTTAATGGTTAAAAATTCTTTATGACAAATTTACACTGGGGCGACTGGCTAAGTGGTAGAGCATTCATCCATCAACACAAAGATTCTCCGATCTAACCTCTGACAAGTGCATGCTGCTGTTAGATCCTTGGGCAAGACACTTCAAAATAATAATAGTAATGCTTGTATGCACTTGTAAGGCACTTTACATACTGTAGATGCCAAATCCCCTCAATGTGCTACAGTTTGATCATTATTCATTCACTCCAAACTCATAGATGGAAGCAACTTCTGTAGTTGCAGCTGCCCTGGGGTGGACTGACAGAAGTGAGGCTGTCAATCTGTGCCATTGGCCCCTCTGACCACTTCCTCACTTACCCACACACCACATTCATCACAGGCAAAGAGGGTCCTTCAGGACATTGCAACAGAACTTGGCTCAAGAGGGAAATTATCCTCTGACCTTTGGGTTGGTGGACAACTACTCTGTTCTTGTGTATGAATGAATGAGTCCAAGTGATTGTGTGATTTGTTTTGTCCAGAAAAACTTCGAAAGAAGATTGGCAGCTACATCATCCCTAGTCAGCCAGAGGTAAATTAGCTGTGATTGTGAACAAAGATTCTGAATTTTGAGAACTTTCATGGCCCTAAGCTCTGTTAGCATTTTATTCCTCTCTAACAGTTATAACAGGAAGTCTGCTTATTTATTCACAGGTGGTGCCTGACTGTTTACACAGCATGTTTAATAGTTTAAAGATGTTTTTCTCTAGTCCAGGTGTCAGTGTGTATGTTTACTTAAAGCCTCCAGCACCTTGATCTACTTAAGTTCAATCAACAAATTCAGAAAAACACCTTTTGAATCATTCATTTGGCTGTTCTTTGCACTTTTAAGGCTAAAGTTAAGAAGGTAAATTAAATACAAAATGGTTCCCAGGAAAAGTATTAACTCGGGAAAGCCCTGTGGTGGAAAGGGGCTCGAAAAGTACAAAAACACGTTCAGATTCCAGAAAAATCCAGACTAATTACCTCATCTGCATCTGTGGCTGTGAGCTGCATTATCTTGTAGCCATCTCCGACGTTCTCCTCGATGGTCAGGTCCATGATATCGTTGGGGAAAACTGGGGGGTTGTCATTGACGTCTTGCAGCGTGATCTCCACCTGTAAAAAAAAAAAGACACCATTTTCCATTAACTCACAGCCAAACTGCAGCAGCTGTGAGGACAAAAAAAGTAAGTAGCCTATCTAGAATTTCATATGATGATGAAGAAGCAGTATAAGCGAAAGGAAAGTTATGATTCCCAGTCTCCGGAGGCAGAGCAGAGAAAACTGTGAAATGATGAAGTGTGGCAGATTGACTGGTGGGGTCAGAGTCTAAGCAGAGTGAAATATGGCTTTATCCAAACAGTAATTTATTAACATCTTTGGGAGGGCGAGTCACTTGACCGAATGTAATTTTGCAGCTGACATTAAACAGCTGAGTTAAAAATGGTGGTTTTGAAAAATACAGAGGACAGTTTCAGTAATTCTAATATTTTACAGTAAGATCCTATTTCCTGCGGATCACACTGCCCACAAAAATAAATACCAAGAAGACTATGGCTCATTCCATCTCCCAGATGATCCAGCATTAAAAGGAAAAAAAAGAATCCCACCGTCTTCGTGGAGATGTTGTTGCTTTGCCTGGAATGTTCCATAGCGTGCTGTTTAACTTAACTATCTGCATGGAGACAAGCAGGTGATGCCAAAATGCCAAAAGTTACAGATCATATGTGGAGAGACATGCATTTCTAGCTATTTTTGAACAATAAAAACATCTATAATTGAATAAACTCTAGATAGATACAGCTCTGGAAAAAAAAAAAAAAGAGACCACTGCATTTTTTTCTGAAATCAGCATCTCTACATGTATTACAGCCATTCCATTCCAGCGTCTGTTGAATTCCAACACAAACACAAAGCTGAGCTACTTCAGTTCTTGCACCAGGAGTGGAATAAAGTCACCCAAGAACAATGTGAAAGACTTGTGGAGAGCATGACAAGACGCATGAAAGCTGTGATTAAAAATAAGGCTTATTGCACCAAATATTGATTTCTGAACTCTTCTTAAGTGTAAACATTAGTATTATGTTGTTTTTAAAATGAATTTGATCTTGTTTCTTTGCATTGTTTGAGGTCTGAAAACATGGATCTTTTTTGTTATTTTGACCATTTGTCATTTTCTGCAAACAAATGCTCTAAACGATAATATTTTTATTTGGCATTTGGGGGAAATGTTGTCAGTAGTTTATAGACTCAAAGAAAAATGTTCCTTTTGCCCAAACACAGGGCAAAGTAGTCGATAGTAGTTTTACTACCTAAGTAGTCAAATCAGAAAAACTGATCATTTTGCATTTTTTTTCTAGAGCTGTATACTCAAATCTCCAGAGAGGTAAGAAAGTAATCATCCCCTACCAGAAATATATCATATATTTGATGTCTTCTGTATGTATATAAAAAGTTGAAAGTAGTAAACATATAGAAAAAAACATCGATTGAGATGGTGTGTCCAGATTTTTGACTGGTACGTTGGCGTATGCAAGCAACTTAGCTCAAATGAAATAAAAGTTTTGTCAATGCATATTTCTCTAATGTCATAATGAATTAATTCCAACTAGGGATGCAAATTATCGATTAATTCATTAATCTATAGTTGATTGACCTTATCGATCGACTTACGATTAATTGATAAGTGGCGTTTTTCACCTAAATTTTAGTGTTTCAATAGGGTCTTTAAGAATATAAGCTATAGTAACATAACACTGAGTCATAAATATATCATAGTATTATTATATTGTATATTCCTCAATTAATTATTCCTTAGTAAAAAGCAGACAAATGTATTGATGCTGAATAACAAAATACATTCTTTATTGAAAATAAATTAGGAAGTTTTTTGTAAAAACGAAACTCGCACTTTTATTGCGGCTATTGTACATGCGGCTTGACGCAGAGCTCCAAGATATGAAATGATAAAAAAATGAATTGATCGGGGAAAACATTTCACTCACACACACGCACAGTCGCACACACACGCACACACACACCGAGAAGCGGAGCACACGGCCCGGACAGCGGGCTGCTTCCACAGCGCTTTCACATGGAGCCTGCTACGGCCCGGAGCGGAGGAGCACGTGCAGCGCACCGCGCACGTGTTCACGCAGACAGCGGGACGTGGAGCGAACCAAGCTGCAAAAATTGGTTTCGCAGGAGAACATTTTGCACTGCTTCTAGATCCGGCCGCGGATGTAACACTATGGTCCTTCTCGCGAGTGGGTTCACATCTCGTGTTCACATTCCAGAGTAGCGCCCTCTCCTCTAGCGATTAGTTAAAATTAATGCATTTTAATCGACCAACGTCTTGATCGACAATTAATCGTAAGTCGATTAACTGTTGACATCCCTAATTCCAACTGGTGCATGCTTATATTGCTAAAATCCAATACATTTATGATAATATTTTTACACGTGCAAAGACTAGCATTAGTGGTAAAATTGCAATTCGGGGCTATGTTCTTGTCACTTCGGTACTGTTAAGCAATGATATTTCTACATTGGCATCCCTTTACAGCTGCGGTTTCTCCCCACCGGTCCACTTACAACACCCAACCGCTCAAAGCCATCATCGTCTCAAGTATGGATAAGTCATACTGTATGGTAGACCTCATAGCCCCCACTGTCTCTGGAGCCCATGGAAACCCAATGACTTACAAATTGACTTGGGGCTGTGTTCCACTCGGACTTACAGTAAGCGTAACTGTAGATTCAGCTCAACTATCGCTTGGGGATTTGCACTTTTGTCTCATCCAAACCAAAATATACACAATTTACAATGGACCTTAGACCTCCCATGAGACCGGATGTCCCAAGTAGGAATTCTGGTTATAATTAGTAGCGTCAAATTTGCAAAAACCTATGATTGCTTGAATGTAAAATAGATCCACATACATTATTCTGCATTTTCACTAAACCCTATGGAACATACTTGGATATACATTATAAAGCAGTTTTCCCTCCAGTTAAATTACTATATAGAGAGCCCCTTTGTGTTCCATAATTTAAGCATTTATTTCAATTGACGTAAATTGCATGCTATTTCACATTGGCATTATAGCAACAATCACAGGAGGAAATTTGAAGTGTCAGTCATCTTTGGATCATTCCTTTGCAAATACTATGGAAAATGTACTTAGTATTGCTATTTGACAAAATTAAAGGTGCTATTCCTCATTTCTCCTGTGTTAAAAGAGACCTAAAAGAGAACTTTATGCAACCTTTAGAGCTTTTTACCATACTATAACACTGGTCTACAAAGCTTCCGGAACAAAAATAGTGACATTTTTCTTAATTTAAGTCACTAATAAAGAAAAAGTAAGTCAGACGTGCTGATTGGCTATAGTTTCCAAGATATAGTATTGGGTCAAAATAGGAAATTTATGCAAAATAAGGCAAAAATGGTAGTTTATCAGAAGGTACAGTGCGTCTACAAGCAACAGTTCTATGTGAAAGCCTGTCTGCACATTCACATACATTCATTTTTATATGTCTAGAGTTTTAACATATATCAATATATAGAGGTCATCAGGAAGTCCAGCTCAGTCCTGGGCTGTCTTCTGGCCTCAGTGCAGCAGGCGGGGGACAAGAGGGTCCTGGCTAAACTCATGTCTATGCTGGACCATGAGTGTCGCCCCCTGCAGGACGCTCTGTCGGCTCTAGAGAGCAGCATCAGTGACAGACTGATTCACTCTCGCTGTGTTAAAGAGAGATTTTGCAGATCTTTCCTTCCTGCTGCTGTCAGACTGTACAATGATCAATGCTAGTCATGTTCATCTCCATAGCAACCATGTGTCATCTCCATATAGTAATAATAACAATGGGCAATATTATTTAGTGTCACTTTACCTGTTATTTATTTATTTTACCACCACTGTCCATCACTGCACTGTACACAGTCATCTGAGTCACTTTATTGTAGTGATATTATATATTAATGAACTGGAGTCACTTTAACTGCTCAAAGACATTTATTGTGCAGCGTTCCTGTGCCTTTTAACCTTACAGTGTTGTGTTTTTTAGTTGATTGTACATACTTATTATTATTATTTATCTTAATTTGGTGCGTGCTCATATTTTCCTACTGTTTCTGAAACTTGCATTGTGACACTGCAATTTCCCCATAAACCCTTTATTCCCACAAATAAAGGATTATCTTAACTTATCTTAATATATATTATTATTATACCATTATATATCTTGAATACATTAGCTAACCAGCACAGTTATCAATTGATTTTCAGTTCATCTTATCAATATAAATGAGATTTAGCCACTTTTATTTCGGAAGCAGATCGAGTCCAATGTAATAGATTCCTCTTCTCATTTACTGTTGACAATCATGTTTACAGCTCCTAATAGGCACCACAATTTTCCAAGTTTGTGGATGTGTTTCTTAGATCTGTATTAAAAGTTAAAATGTCCAAAATATAACATAATGATCCACGGGTGTCATATATTAGAACTAAATAGCAGACAAAAGGACAATATCTCATCTTTAAGAGCATGAAAAAGAGCTAGTTCATTTTGCAGATGTCTAAAGTTACTCGCCATTTTCTTAACACATCCTAATTATTCACAATAATGAGTTTATAAGGAGTTTTCCTATAATGTTAGCACTAACAACAACTAGCAGATGAACAACACACTTCCTGGTTTTATACGCAGACAGCACACAGCGGCCTCAATTTGACCTTAAGAGCTGCTTTTACAGTACTTGTGTACTGGGGCGAGACTAATTCGACTTTATTACATAAAAATAAATCAGGTACAGCCCGGATAAGTAACAGACAGGTCAGAAGTAAATGCAGATGATAAACGATAATATTAAAACCAACCCATGAAGCGGAATTATCCCACAAAAACTATTCTAAATGTACAAAATTGTTAATGATAACAAAAAAAGTATGAACTACAATAAATAAATAACAGAATCAGGGCTCTCAAGTTTTGAGCAGGGTCGTGCGTGAGACTGTAATTTCCGAATTGCGTGAGAAATGCCGTGTGAGTTTGTGTGTTGAGAGCCCTGTTTGTCTAAAGAGCAAACTTAAACTACAAAGCAACTAATGAGAGTTATATAAATGAAGTTATTACCTGATGGTTCTCAGTTTGTTTTATCATCATCGCATTTTGTCAGTGCGCGCTGAGAGGGGCGGGGAGGAGGGAGCGGGACATTTTTAACGGATTCATGTAAGAGTCTGGTTAATGCACCGGGCCCGCGTCTCACCGCGTCTCACCGCGTCTCACCATGGGCAGTTCGGCTCTGGGCCGCGCGTATTCCGCGCGTAAGCCGTCGGGGGGGACACGTTACGCACAGACGGAGACACCGGGACCGGAGTCGGTGCGTCTCAGAGGAGACGTGGCACCGGGACTGAGGCTCAGGACGTGCCCGGACCGTGCGCCCGGAGCAGGGGGAGTTTTTTTCGCTGAAAACGCGCGGAGCCTGCATAAACTAAGCCACACAGACTGATTTTCTGGGCACAAAAAAAGAAAGAAAGAAAGAAATCAGCGTGAGAAATGCCATGTCTGGCGTGTGAGCGTGTGAACACGTCGAATTGCGTGTGTCACACTCTCAATGCGTGAGACTTGAGAGCCCTGCAGAATGTAACAGTTTGTGTCCATAATTCAACCTTCTTCAGCTCAAATCTCATCATAGTACAGAAAAAAAATAACTCCCCAAATATTTGTTCCATCTGTTATGTATTGAACGAGAAGTCGATAGTATTTACTGTGACAGGCCTAGTAATAGAAGTTCTAAAACGTGCCATTCGTGTAACCAATTATTTCTACTACTGCACAGCTATGTTTAATGCAAATACAGGTAGTAAACTGAGACCCGGGAGAGAGTGAGAGGGAGACATTTCTGGTTTCGAATGTTGTCTACAGTGGCCATATTCCGTTTCAGCAGTGATCCGTTTTCTCCTCAAACGCTAACCCAAATATCCAACTCCAAGCCAGTAAACAAGGCCCACTTCAGAATCATAACAGACATTTGCTGCACATTTTCTGTTTATTGTTTCTATAAATATGAACAAGCTGTGTTTAAATTCTCCGCTGATCAGATATCCAGTGTTGATCGTGATTATGATAGATCCTTAACTAACCATTGCAGGATGTCCCCACTAGCCCTTTATAAAAGCCAACAAATAATGTAGGCTAAAAACAATACCGTGGCGACGATCCAGCTGGCTACTTATCTCACCGGGTTCTTGTTAAACTATTGGACACTGCCAAATTATTTGAGAAATAAGTACTATACCACAAATGGAAGTAGTGTAAATGTGGATTGAATTAAGTCCCGGTTTAATGGCCCATGTTACGCAATTTTCTGATCGATGTTATAAATGTTGTTTCCTCCTCAAAAACACACCTGGAGTTGTGTTTTGTTTCATTCACACATGTTTAACACACAAACCCTGCATATTTAGGCTCGCTCTGTTCCACTTTATGATGTCATGTGGTCATACAGGAAGTGCTTCACTGTGGTTTTAAACTCCATACACCTTCACTAAAATCATTTGGACGATTCAAACTCTTCAGTTGCCAATCTGTATTGAACAAAAGATTAAAAGGAAGCTGTTATCTTGAAAACTATCGCAACCTGAAATTACAAGGTGGAACAGAGCATTTTGAGCTTTGGAGATGTAAACAGACTAAGGGCCTGTTTACACGAGAACGCTTACGGGTAAAAACGACAAAATATTTTATCGGAAGTGCCTTTCGTTTACACTGTGACGCCGTTTTTGGGGCCTAAAAACGCAAAAATCTGAAACCACCCTCCAGAGTGGAAAAGTGAAATATGCTCCGCTGTAGCGTTTCTGTCTAAACTGCCCAAGACGCAAAACTGGTCAGATCTGCTCACGTCGTGTACGCGATTACGTCACATAGATGCGGCATACCTTGATACCACGGATGTTCAAGTTGCGCTAGCAGCTCTAGTCAGCATACAAGAGTGATTTCAACAATTGTATAAATCGCACCCACACACGTCTACGGTCTTTTCTCTTCTTCCCGTACAAGTCTTTCTCACACTCTCACAGCCACACAGACGGCCAAGACAACCGACTTCCGCATGAGGCACTTCAAATGTAAAACCCAATGTGATTTTATATTTTCTAATTCACTGTAATCCTCCTGTAATGTAACTATTTTCAGTACAATATTCAAAAACACGTAAACAAAAATACAAGTCACTGAAATGTTTGGAGCGGAACTTAACAACTCATTTAAAACGCAACTAGAACATTTTATTTTGAAGTTTTACCTTTCTCTTTTCTAGTACAGTCGTGGTTAGAAATGTAACTTGACGCTGTTGTGATGTTTTTTTTTTGTTTTGTTTTGGGGTTTTTTCAGTCCAGTTATTTACAGCGCCTCCCTTCGCTGGCTTTTGCGTCCACTTTTGCGTCTTTGTTTAAACAAACATTTCCTGTTGAGAACGCTCGTCTAAACGCGGATAAAAAATTGAAGACGAGACGCCACTTTTGCGTCTTCTGTTTTGATCGTCGCCGTATAAACGTAGCCTAATAATAAATCACTTGGACAATCTGCATTTTCTGTTAAAACAATCTCAGAATGGAAGAAACTTCACACTGAGCTAAAACTGTGCAAAGACTTCAAACTATTTAGTGTAGGAGTCAATCGACATTTCCTAAGAATACAAACCTGTCAGCATTAAGACAAGGGGATGGGAATGTTTAACTAATGAAAATGTACCTTTGTTGAAATGTTTTATGAAATGCATTGTATTATACTATGTTTAATGTTTTGTTGTGTTGTGTATCTCAGGGACTGCAGATGGAAATTAGCTTGAAGCGCTATATTCTGGTACAAAGCATCTTTTCATTGATTGTGATTAATGCTCCTGTACATGGTCCCTGCCAAATAAATCAAAGAAAGAAAGAAAGGATTACAGTACTCAAACATGCATAAATGAAACCAAACACAACTCCAGATATGTTTTTATGAGTTAACAGCATTCTGTGTTATATAGGACCTTTAAAAGAGGCTACACTTCATTATTTCCATTTAAAAAAGTAAAGTAAATAAAGTGTCTTGCCCCAGTACAGATATATTGTAAAAGCAGCTCTTAGGGATAAAATGTGAGCTGTGTGCTGTCTGTCATCTAATTATAAAGTGTGTTTTTTTTTTATCCGCAAAACAGGAAGTAAGGATGCTGTGTGCGGTTTGCATGCTAACTGTTGTTAGCATTAGCTTAATGGCAAAACTGGTCTAAAAGTTGTGAAAAGCACTTACTCAGACTCATACTTACTCACCGTGTACGTGGGATGCTAGGAATGCACAATTAAAGTGACGAATAAGATAATTGGAAACTAAATCCAGGCGCTCCAGGAAAAGTCACACGAGGAAAAGTATAGTGAAAAGGCCTTTAGTTAGCCAACATGTTTCAACCATACACGGTCTTCATCAGGGCTAATCAGGGATAGCTGCAAACAATTTAAAATGAACTTGTCCTGTTTTTAAGACACAAAAAATCAGAAAGTGCTTGCTATATCCTCCTGGGACCTGAAGAAAAAAGTGTATCTTATCTAAATTATTATTATTATTATTATTATTATTTTTAATTTTCTATTTGGAGGTAAATTAACACCTTAGCATTTACATTTTGTTAATTTTATTTTTATTCATAATGTTGTAACATGTATTCTGTAATGGACGTCGGGGACATATTGGTGTTAAATCCATGTGAAGTTAACCTAACAAAAATGTTTTTGTTTTTGTTTTTTTTGTTTTGATGACCAACATCTCTGACAAGCTTCTACAGTTGCCTCAAAAAGCTCTTAGACTCCCTTTTAATTTCTTATTTATGTCTTTATTTTTTTTATATATATTATGTATTATTTATGTATTTGAGTATTTGAGTGTATTTACTTACATATTTATTTATGTATTTCTATTTTTATGTATTATTTATTTATGTATTATTTATTTTTTATTAATTTGTTTTACTTTTTTTTTTTTAGATTTTTATATTTATTTTAAATCATAGTGCAGCCACAAACTAGAGTCTCAAAACAATTAAAAGATAGACTGGTTAACTCGATGTCCACTATAAAGGACACAAATGAATGGGCTGGGTCTCAGGAGGATATATATATATATTTTTTTTATTGTATTGTATTGCCGTTTAGATGAAGAAGAAGAAAGAAATACACTAAATACACTGATATGTCTAATTCCAGACACATGTTTTTGCGTACATTCCAAGTAAATCATTATAAAAGTACAGTACTTCATCCCAGTATATGGATGTTTGATCTTCGAGGGATAGCTTCATATTCATGCTAGTTTAGTGTGGTCTTTTCATTAAATCCTTCTTAGTTTGTCATCCATTTAATCCTGGCTTTGTATTTAATCCCGGTATCACGCTTCAGATTTAAGATAGTTTTGCTGAGACTCGCTTACCTGCATTTTAACTTCTGTCCCGATAATCCTTGTGGACTGATTCCGTATCAACAGCTTGTCTACGCAAACAGTTAAAAGGCCTGACTAATTGCCTGATTGTGGTTTGCAGTTGTTCAAAGTTACTTCTCACTTAGGTGGTGCATTCTGAGCATCGCAGATTTTTTTCATGCTTTGTGCTAATACACAAACATCTAAGTTTCTTTTCTGCCAGCGCACTGATTGCCAACAATTGTGATCCATCCCATACACAAAGCACACATTCCATGCTCAGACAAAACAAGAAATAGAAAGAAAGCCGGCAAATCTCCACAATACGACGGTACGCAAGTATGTAGAGAATGAACAATGGACCCAAGGTCATGAGACCACTGCGTCGGCTGTCGCGTCACACACACCATTCAAACAGGAAAAGCTGAGTTCTCATGCCCATATAATGTGCAACTTACGGCTGCAGGATCAAACACAATCAAATCAAAATCAAATGGAACGGACGAAAGTAGCAAATCACAAACGAAGTACCACCATTTCCTCCACAAACCACAAAATATCCTTGGAAAAAACATGTTCTGAAATGTGATTCTTGTATTAGTTTGTCAATTTCTATTCCAGTCTTTCTGTACAGGTTTCAAAATGGACATGTTTCGGAACAAACCTAAACGACTGAGACCACATGGTATTATAAAAGAAAGAACTATGATTCAGTATTGAAAATCACATAAATGTTTTGAGTAAAATGCGGTATTGGAATCAGTATTGAGTATCAAGTCTATTCCTTAGTATCAACTTTGAAATTTTACTATCGTGACAACCCTACTTTTGCCAGAAACCTACTCTTGGGGCCTGTTTACACGAGAACGCTTACGGGTAAAACGACAAAATATTTTATCGGAAGTGCCTTTCGTTTACACGGTGACGGCGTTTTTGGGGCCTAAAAATGCAAAAATCTGAAACCACCCTCCAGAATGGAAAAGTTAAATACACTTCGCTGTAGCGTTTCCGTGTAAACTGCCCAAGACGCAAAACTGGTCAGATCTGCTCACGTCGCCTACGCGTTTACGTCACATACAAGAGTCATTTCAACAATTGTATAAATCGCACCCACACACGTCTACGGTCTTTTCTCTTCTTCCCGTACAAGTCTTTCTCACACTCTCACAGCCACATATACGGCCAAGACAAGCGACTTCCGCATGCGGCACTTCAAATGTAAAACCCGATGTGATTTTATATTTTCTAATTCACTGTAATCCTCCTGTAATATAACAATTTTCAGTACAATATTCAAAAACACGTAAACAAAAATACAAGTCACTGAAATGTTTGGAGCGGAACTTAACAACTCATTTAAAACGCAACTAGAACATTTTATTTTGAAGTTTTACCTTTCTCTTTTCTGGTACAGTCGTGGTTAGAAATGTAACTTGACGCTGTTGTGATGTTTTGTTTTTTTTTGTTTTTTTTCAGTCCAGTTATTTACAGCGCCTCCCTTCGCTGGCTTTTGCGTCCACTTTTGCGTCCACCTTTGCGTCTTCGTATAAACAAACATTTCCTGTTGAGAACGCTCGTCTAGACGCGGATAAAAAACTGAAGACGAGACGCCACTTTTGCGTCTTCTGTTTTGATCGTCGCCGTATAAACGTAGCCTTAAAATATAAATAGTAAATCAAATCGAAATGCTTATCAGAAAAACTGAATTATTATTCTATTTTTATTTTTTCAAATCGTTCAGCTTTAGTGCAACTCCATAGCGGCAAGAAAAAACACAAACCAACATCTGCTGTGGCGTCTCTCACTTGGCACCCCCCTCGACTTGATTAAAGATGACCCAGAACAAGAAGCTTTAGGGAGCAGGGGCTAAAATAGTGTCACAAACTTGCCGCACATCAGTAACCCAATTTGGAATTTATTTATTTTTTTTTTTTTTTGCTTACTGCCATAACAACCGTCCCTCATTACGATCTCATCATCGTCTTTCATGTGTCTATCTTGACCTGAGGGCACCCCCTGATTAAACCACTTCGGACCCTTTGCTGTACGAGTGGAGATAATTAGAGAAGAAAAAAGTAAGAATTTATGTCCAGGGTAGTAAGTTTCAAAAAGAAGAAAATGACAGCAACCGATCTCCGCTCCGCTTAAGCCAAGGGACCGGGGTAAAGTCAACAACAAACAATGAATATTTATCCGCACATGCAGCTTCGTGTGTCCCCCTTGATGTGTAAATAATGCACAGCCCACTTTTAAGCAGTCAGCTAATTAGGATAGAAACACACGTTTTGAGAAATAATTAAGCTTGCTGTTCGCCCTAAAGATACGGGCCCCGAGGAGACGGAAATATCAAAGGGCTTCGTTGGAGGATGAGGAAGTGAGGTCAGGAAGGGGGGCTGTGTTCCAGACAGAAAAGGCTGGCTCCGAGGACGCGATCGGCCTGGAACTCAATTCAGACTCAGTTTAAAGGTCCTATATTACGCAAAATTAAAGCTGCAAGGTGTAACTTTTCTGTTGAAGGGTCTGCAACCTGCTTGTCTCCATGGAGATGTTACTGCTTTGCCTTGATTACACTGGTCTACAAGCAAAATGCTTCCGGAACAAAAGTAGTGAAATTTTTCTTGGTTTAGGTCACTAATAAAGAAAATGTAAGTCAGAAGTGCTGATTGGCTATAGTTTCCAAGATATAGTATTGGGTCAAAATAGGAAATTTATGCAAAATAAGTCAAAAACGGTAGTTTATCAGAAGGTACAGTGTGTCTACAAGCAACAGTTCTATCTGAAAGCCTGTCTGCACATTCCAACTTTAATATGTCTAGAGTTTTAACATCAAATATTTTTTTATTTCACATAAGAGAGATGCCTCGAAATTGTGTGCACCTGATGTCTTAAGATATTTCTTGTTTATTTCTTGACGGATAAAGAAGTGCAAGTTAAATATTTTCAAAATATAGATATTATTTTTAAGCAAAAATGCCGAAATATATTGTATAAACAGATGTGATTTTGATGTAAAACAATATCATTAAATATCTTGAATACATTAGCTAGCCAGCACAGTTATCAATTGATTTTCAGTTCATCTTATCAATATAAATGAGATTTCGCCACTTTTATCTCGGAAGCAGATCGAGTCCAGAAATTTGTAGACCAGTGTTATTTTACAGTATGGAAATGAATATAGTTAAAGGTCCCATGACATGGTACTTCTTGATGCTTTTATATGGTGCCTTAATGGTTCCATAATGCTGTAAATGAATCCTTCTTCAAAATCAAGACTCATGAGAAAGTGCATGAGAAAGACACATGCACAAAGGACACAGGAGAGTCAGAAAATCTCTCTCTGAACAACTCATTCTGGGCCTTGTTGCTTGAATGCAAATGAGAAGGACACAGATAGGTTAGAGGAGCGGGGGAGGGGGGGGCAAATGTGCCGCTGGTTCCTTGTTTTAGCGGTGCGCTGTGCGCTGGCCCCACTTCCACGTTTTAAGCGGGGAGGAAGAAATGAGAGGCGTTTCAATGAAAAAAAAAACACATTTTCACAGAAAATAAAATTAAACCACTGCTGTTTCAGAGATCCAGAGACTCAGATAAAGGACTTCCGAGCCTAGAGACACTCGCACGTGCCTCCAGGCAAATAAAAAAACGCATTTCGCATTGCGTAGCTCATGGGGTGGAGCTGCATTTTTCAATGTGACGTCACATAGTTGCCTTGTTCAGAATCGCCCGTTTGAGCTGTGTTTTTTTCAAACGCAGAAAAGGACCGCAAATGCTCAGTTTAGACATTTCGCAACTTTTAGCCATGGGGAGGGCCTAAACAGGGTAGGGGAGCTCACATTAACGTTCAAAAACCTCAGAAAGTGACCATTTCATGCCATGGGACCTTTAATGATCAGATCTATGGTAAGAATTCATGTTTTTAAGGTATTTTTGACCATTAAAACACCTGTAATTGAACAAATGCAAGAAGGTATGTTTAATGCCCTACTGTGGATCATTCCATGCAAAGAAATACTGTAACATCTCCATGGCTACACGCAAATAGCAGACCCTCCACCTTAGAACATAGTGCGCCTTTAGCCATGTTATAATGTTGATACCGTCTCAAAAACATATGTGTGTGTTTTGTTTCATTCACACGTTTGAGTAATCCTTTATTATTGATCTGTCTATATCTCCAAGCTTCCACCTTGTGATGTCATGAAGTGGTAGTTCTCAAGTTAAAAGCTGGCTTTTACCTTTAGTTTAGAGGTAAAAGAGGTGAAATTATCCAAATGATTCAAGTGAAGGTGTATGTAGGACACTTCCTTCCAGAACGCAGCCTAAATATGGATGAGGAAACATTAAAACATAGATCAAAAAATAGTGTAATATTGGCCCCTTGAACATGCGTCAGAAAGGAAAAAATGGGTTTAAGTGTTTTTGAATTGAAATGCAGGAAGATCTGGTTTGAGAATGTCATAAACACGTCTTTTTCCTCTCATGCGGTTCACAAGATCCCCTCATAACACAATCCAACATAAACAAAAGATTATTTTGTGTAATTTGGTAACCACGCAACTGAACCATGGTCAAAATTTGCCAGCAAATTATTTTCAGACACGCCCGTCCTACGTAATATAATGGTTGTCTCTTTTAGGCTCTAATTAAGAAGTATCTTTATGTGTCTCAATCAACTCTCAGCTTGGAAATGTTTGGGGATACTTTTTCCTAACTCCCTAGGGAAATTTGTGCTTTGCATTTGACCCAAAACATGCCCAACAAAAATCAGTGTATTTTTTAGCAATAAAAACACCTGTATTGAATAATTGCTAGATCGATATCCATGGAACATTCCAAGCAAAGCAATAACATCTCCATGGAGACTCAAAGGTAGCGGACCCTCCACCAGAAAAGCTGCACCACGGAATTCCTGAATGTCACAAAGTTTTACTGTTTAAAGCTGCACTGTCTAACTTTCTGGTTGGGGGTCCGTCACCTGCTTGTTTCTATGGATATGTCATTGCTCTGCCTGGAATGTTCCACAGTATGATATTAAACATATTTATTAAAAAACAGGTGGATTTATAGCTCAAAAATCCCTAGAAAAACAAGCATTCTAGCTGTGACTGGGGTTACCACTCCACAGAGCTGACCTGTAACTTGGTCTGGTTTGGTCTCCACAAAAATAAAAAGGGTTAATGCCATAGTGTGAAACATTTCAGACAAAGCAATAACTCCACTGAGAAAAGAATATGACAGACCCTCCACCACAAACAAGGCTACGTTAAGACTGCAGCCTGACGTGACCCAAATCCGATTTTTTCACCCCTATGCGACCTGTATCTAATCTTTTAAAGGAGAATTAACGTTTTTTTACAATCTGAGCCTTATTTCGGTAATAAAACAAGTTCTTTTACTCACCAATAGCACTTTGGTGTCATATGGAGCATTTCCGGAGATGTTTTAGTTTAGCGATCTCTGTAACGTGAGTTCTCGGGGCATATGTTTGCGGTCTCCAAATAACACAAACTTTAGCACTTTTCAAATCATAGAAGCTCAATGTCTTAGTCTACACTTTCGTTTGAGTCAAAAGTGGCCTGTAATCCGAGATTTATCCATAATTTACAGCTTTGCGTTTCATGTTTGGGAGAGCTGAGAGCGAAATAAGATGTGAATGAGCGCATGCGCACTGGCCTCCTCATCTACTCGAAATTATGGATAAATCTCGGATTACAGGCCACTTTTGACTCAAACGAAAGTGTAGACTAAGACATTGAGCTTCTATGATTTGAAAAGTGCTAAAGTTTGTGTTATTTGGAGACCGCAAACATGTGCCCCGAGAACTCACGTTACGGAGATCGCAAATCTAAAACATCTCCAGAAATGCTCCATATGACACCAAAGTGCTATGGGTGAGTAAAACAACTTGTTTTATTACCGAAATAAGGCTCAGATTGTAAAAAACTTTAATTCTCCTTTAATGACAGTCTGAACGACGCAGATCCGATTTTTTCAAATACGGCCCAGGCCACTTATGTGGTCCTAAAACCGATACATATCGGATCTTTTGACATGCGACTTCAGTCTGAACGACAAGGTCACATTCATCCGACCTACACATCATCAACAAGCAACAAACGTCACTATTCTGCGCTGAAGTAGGCGGAAACTGAACAGAACTGGACCATATTTTAGGAGAAAAGCCCAACGTCGAGCCGACAGAATTGCTGGATAGCTGCGTTACTGAAGAGGAACCCACAAAACGCCAAGGCCAAAAACCTTGTCCTTCTCCTTCTCAATCTCCTCCTTAAAACAAATAAGTTGTACATGTTCTGGCTCCGGTACGACAGCAACTTTAAAATCGTCAAGCGCTCAATGTTATTGTCCGTGTTTAGGCGACTTCCGTAAACATTGAGCACGCTCGCTGTGTGTGATGTCGTTGTGTACTTTTGGGGCGTTTAAAGTTCACACTGGAGATCACATACAAGTTGCATTTAATTGGAAATGTCGCAAAAAAATCGTATTTCACACACACACACACACAAAAAAAAATCCGAATTGAGCATTAAGTCTTTAACTCTGTCCAGTACACGTATAGGTCAAACCTTCTATCACTTTCCTGCATCGTTTTGTACAAAACTGCAGCACAAAGCAGGTTAAACACATTAGCTTAGAGAGGCTCACGGATTGTGTTACACCAGAGCTGTTTCGAGTTGCAGGTGCCGCTAACTGGCTGCCATGGCTTTATAATTTATGGAGAGGTATGAATGATTTAAGTGGATCCTGGTCATTATGGACCTTAAGCGATGGAAGGTATTTGTCTGGACGGTCTGAAGCTGGCGTTCGTGCTGAGCAGTGATAAATTAATCTGAGCACTAAACTCCCATTGTGATTATGATATATGCATGTAGTATGACAAGGCAGGAGATTTAGTAGATCTTCTGAGCAAGTTCTGTGATCTATTTTCTGTTTTTCTTCTTGTTAAATGTACTGTGAAGAATGTGATCGGGACATAACAAAAGCACATTTTTCAATTATATGAAGCTATTAGTTAATTGTTCCACGTTTTATATCATTTTCCGTACTTTCAGACTCGAAGAAAAAGTTTAAAAAGTTACAAAAAAAAGTGAATGTTTTTTAGTCAGGACTGAAAAAGTACTAAAAAGCACAATCGCATGTATTCTTCTTGTAATCAGATTGCAAGTTTGTATCCACACAAAATCCTGTTGCATGCAATGTTTGTCTACAGATCAGGGAGTCGGTTTAGCTTCAGCAGATACAACGCTTTAGGCAGGATTATTCAGGGTTAGAGTTAGATAAGACCCCATGTTAATCAATCTGTCACGGTTATGGTACCCGTATCCTTGCGCGTTCGTTAACAGACACTTGATTACACTGGTCTACAAATGTTTGGACTCGATCTGCTTCCGAGATAAAAGTGGCTAAATCTCATTTACATTGATAAGATGAGCTGAAAATCAATTGATAACTGTGCTGGTTAGCTAATGTATTCAAGATATGTAATAATAATAATAATAATAAGAAGAAGAAGCATAAGAATCTAGACATTAAAATGAATGTATGTGAATGTGCAGACAGGCTTTCAGATAGAACTGTTGCTTGTAGACACACTGTACCTTCTGAAAAACTACCGTTTTTGCCTTATTTTGCATAAATTTCCTATTTTGACCCAATACTATATCTTGGAAACTATTTTCTATTACTATTAGGTTGCGTGAAGAGTCCCTCAGTCGTCCAGGTAGAATCCATGATAAAAGGAGAAATTCAATTTGTCAACTGGACAAAGTTTGTTTGGTCGAAAACGTTTCGCCGCTCATCCGAGAGGCTTCGTCAGTTCTGGTTCTAGTGCTGGTTAGACCCTGTTTATATCTAGCTGCAAGGAGGAGCTCACTACACTAAAATAGTTCTGAAACTATCTCAACTAATATGTTTCTTTTGAAGAGAAATTTGAAAAACAAAAGAAACAAATTAGTTGAGATAGTTTCAGAACTATTTCAGTGTAGTGAGATATAAACAGGGTCTAACCAGCACTAGAACCAGAACTGACGAAGCCTCTCGGATGAGCGGCGAAACGTTTTCGACCAAACAAACTTTGTCCAGTTGACAAATTGAATTTCTCCTTTTATCATTACTATTAGGCTACTTTTTCTTTATTAGTGACCTAAACCAAGAAAGATTTCACTACTTTTGAAGCATTTTGCTTGTAGACCAGTGATTACCTTTAAAAAACAGTTTAAATCGCCTGTACACAATTGTTTCCCATGTATTTGAGCAAAAATGTTTCTTGCCCTGGTACAAATACTGTCTGCATCTTAGAAAAGCATTTAACTGTCAAATGATCAGGAAGTGTGTGTTAACATGACAGTTGTGAAAAGCAGTTATAAAGTCTTTTTTAATGAATAATTAAGATGCTAAAAACACATAAGGTAACAGAGGAATAACTTTGGATCACTGCAAACTGTTTATAGATACATTGCGCAACTTTTCTGGTGGAGTGTCCGTCATCCGCTTGTCTCCATGTTATTGCTTTGTCTAGAATGTTCCATGGTATGACATTAAACACATGTATCTACAATTTATTCATTGCAAGTGCTCAAAAATACAATAATTCTCTTTGTGAATAGGGTTGTCTCTCTGCAGATCTGACCTATAGCCTATAGTTAACTCCATTGAAATAGGTTTAGGCTGCGTCCCATTTCTCTGTCTTACCCCTTCCCCTACCTCTTTATCTACGTCTTTGTCTTGCCTCTCGATACCGAGCTGAGAAGGCTCAGGGTACGAATGTTCCCCTAAGAAATGGAACACCACTCGATTACCGTTTGCGTCATCATCCCTCGCCTCTACCTGAGCTGCTACGTCTACAGAGGCGACGACAATTGACGCAAACAAACGTAAACGAATGTCAAGGATTATCGGGTACCTCAGCTCAACAAAAAAACTAGCTTGTTTATGCATGAAAGTTCGATGAAAACGATAACGTCGGCTAAACAGACATCACTACAATTAAAACCGCAACAACAGTTCACTAAAAGTAACGTAGAACATAAACGTCATAATTGTAAACCTGCTAAACTGTTAATCGATAATTACAACTGCTGAAAATACATTTATGAGACTCCTTGGCTGGTCGATGTGACGCTGCCATCCTGATCCCAAAACCTGCCTGAGCTTGTAGGCGTACCCCTTCGCTTCAAGTCTGGTTGAGAGCTTACTTCGTTTCAAGGGGTATGTACAGTAGCCCTTGATCAAAATTAGAATCGGGACACCCCTTGCCCTCACATGAACGCGCAAAACCAAAGGGTAGGGGTAAAACAGAGAAATGGGAGCCTTAATCCCTACTGTGGAAGATTCTAGACAAAGACAAAGCAATAACATCTCCATGGAGAAAAACTTTCGACAGACCCTTCATCAGAAGTTACGCAATCACCTTTAAAATGAACTAGTTCTGTTTTTCCACATTTTTAAGACAAAATCAGGTATTGCTTGACATATTCCAATATTATCTGGCGTTCTAAAAGCGAAACTATCTACAAAATTTTGCAAGAGTCATGTATTCTTGGCTCGCCGTCCATTGATTAGTGGTTTACAAAAACACAGTAATGTTGCTTTAATGATAAGTGCATGTGAAAAGCTAGCTCGTAGAATTTTCCCTTCACCTTAGCCGTGCTTTGAAAGAGGAAGAGACAGACTTTACCAAACCACAAAAATCACATAGGGAACACATGTTTTTTACATTTGCTCTGAAAATCATTAATGTGGTGTTTCTGTGTCTCTTGCTGCACATTTAAATCACAGGCACTCGGTTCTGTGAAGTCGAACCAGACAACCAAGTGTATGAAAGCACTGGCAACACGATACATCAAATTTATTCCTTCATTTTGACATATTAACTCACTAGGAGAAGATGTAGAGGTTTCGAGGAAGTAAATCCTTTTGTAACATCCAAAACAAGCTAAATAAATGAGGTACAATAGATTAGAGATCGACAGTGATGTTAATTTTAATTTCAATTTTTTTTCATGACCAATACTGATTGTTTAGACTCCAGAGCAACCGATTAGTCGATATTTTTGAGCCAATATGTAGGGCCAATTTTTCATAATTTTCTTCTACTACAAACCACAGCCTTTTTTCTTTTTCTTTTTCTTTTACCACAAACTTATAAGAAACAAAATATTGGCCGATATTTGCTCTTGTCACATATTTTCTATCTCTGCAACAGGCACATAACACTTAACGTTTAGCTCTTTACAAATCGTCCCAGCACCACTGAACCGTGTTAAATTGCAAAGATTTATGGGACAATACAGTAAAGTCATCCTTAAAGTGGCATTATGTAACTTTTATGGGGAGGATCTGCCACCTGGTTGTCTCCATGGAGATGTTTTGTATTGCTTAAATGTCTCGCGGTATGGCATTAAACTTGTCTGTCAAGCATTCATCATGGCAGCCTATAGGTGTTTGTTTTTATTGCTAAACAAAATAACTTACTCCTGGTCTCTATGCAGATAAATTGGCTTAATGTCACACTGTGGAGCATATAACATCTCCATGGAGACAAACAGGTGGAGAACGCTCTTCCAGGAAAGTTACAGAGTGCCCCTTTAACTGCTATTATATTATTATTATTATTATTATTATTGAGTTTTAAGAAACGTTTAAACATACATAAACATTACCCAGAAATAACAGGGCAGCAGATTATAAAAATAATACATATAAACATGATAAAAGAAGAAATTCAATTTGTCAACTGGACAAAGTTTGTTTGGTCGAAAACGTTTCGCCGCTCATCCGAGAGGTCTGGTTAGAGTGCAGCACTCTAACCAGAACTGACGAAGCCTCTCGGATGAGCGGCGAAATGTTTTCGACCAAACAAACTTTGTCCAGTTGACAAATTGAATTTCTTCTTTTATCATGGATTCTACCTGGACGACTGAGGGACTCTTCACGCAATACATATAAACAATTAAATTAAAATGTATATTACATTTATTCAATTTAATTAAATATACTTTATTATCATTATTATTATTATTATTAGTAGTAGTAGTAGTAGTAGTAGTAGTAGTAGTAGTAGTATGATTAGTAGTATTATTATTCAATTAGATTATTGAGTTTTAAGAAACGTTTAAACATACATAAACGTTACACAGAAACAACAGGACAGCAGGCAATAAAAAATATTATAAAAAATAAAAATAAACTATTACATTTAAATGTATATTATTCATTCATTCATTCATTCATTATTATAATGAATGAATGAATGAATAAATGTATATTAAATCAATTAAATGTAATAAAATATTATGTATTATTATTATTATTGTTGTTGTTATTATTATTGTTGTTATTATTATTTATTATTATTATTATTATTATTATTATTATTATTATTATTATTATTTTACTGAGTTTTAAGAAATGTTTAAACATAAATAAACATTACACAGAAACAACAGGACAGCAGGCAATAAAAAATGATTACAAAAAATAAAAATAACGAATAAAAACAATTAAATTAAAACTTAAATAAAATTAATAAAATTGAATTAAATATAATAATTCAGAAGTCTACAGTACGTTGCATGTCAACCAAGTCAGCGATGTGTTATCCGAGTTCAATCTCCAGAAAGTTGTGCACATGTTTTGTCATTTACCACGGCAGTTGCTTTTAATAACGGTAGAGGGTCTGATTCATTTTGTGAGCGGTGGTTTGCATTACACATGGCTAATATGATGCATGCTTCCCCAATGAACACAGTGAACCACTAAACTGCACTCAAGCCTATCTCTCCAACATAATAGGTCTGTTTAGTATAGCCAAAATCTGCTTTAACAGTTAAGCTAGAACTACACCTGGCTGGATTTGGCGGAAATTTATTTTAGCTAAATTAGGGATGTCATTTTAGACAAATGCGAGATTATTTGCTACAGAATGTCGCTGATAATTTCAATACATTTCAATCATTGTGTAACTGAAGTGTACATGTGGATTTTTCTCACTCAAAATACATAAAACCACCTGCTTTTTTCAACGTTCCGCAGCAAGGCATTAATCTTATCTTATTTGACTGTTTATTTATTTACTGTTTTCAACTGTTATACTATTGATTTGATTGATAAAGCACTTTAGGCCCCTTGAGTGTTGTAAAAGGCTCTATAAATAAAGATTGATTTATTATCTCTCACCATAAAGCTAAGGTACAGGTCAGATCTGGAGAGGCATGGCATTTTTGAGCAATACAAATACTTGAATGAAATGCAACAATGCAAAAAAATAAGAGACCACTGCATTTTTTTCTGAAATCAGCATCTCTACATGTATTACAGCCATTCCATTCCAGCGTCTGTTGAATTCCAACACAAACACAAAGCTGAGCTACTTCAGTTCTTGCACCAGGAGTGGAATAAAGTCACACAAGAACAATGTGAAAGACTGGGACTAAACCAGGTCTAAACTAGGACTAAACCAGGTCTGAACCAGGACTAAACCAGGTCTGAACCAAGACTAAAGCAGGTCTAAACCAGATCTGAACCAGGACTAAACCGGGTTAAAAAGGGGACTAAACCAGGACTAAACTAGGATTAAATCAGACCTAAACTTGGACTGAACCAGGGCTAAACCAGGTTAAAACAGGGACTAAACCAGGACTAAACTAGGACTAAATCCGGTCTGAACCAAGACTAAACCAGGTCTAAACTACGACCCAAGAACAATGTGAAAGACTTGTGGAGAGCATGCCAAGACGCATGAAAGCTGTGATTAAAAATAAGGGTTATTGCACCAAATATTGATTTCTGAACTCTTCTTAAGTGTAAACATTAGTATTATGTTGTTTCAAAATGAATTTGATCTTGTTTCTTTGCATTGTTTGAGGTCTGAAAACATGTATCTTTTTTGTTATTTTGACCTCCAAGACCTTTAATCTGGCCCTCGGCTGATTTTCTATTAAAATATTTAAATTTTCTATTAAAATATTGGTAATTTTCTGCACCACTTTTGCTGCTTTTCCCACCAGAGCAGCACAAATGAAGACTCGCCTCTTTCCAAACGCTCTTAAAGGACCATCGTTTTGACTGTTGACGTGACACCCTCATCAGCAAAATGTCAGAAATGAGAAAAGTGGACGCCGAGTGCAGGATTTTCCAAGAAAAATTGACTAATTCCTATTTGTGAATGGGAAACATGTATGCTCGGTGTGTTTGCAACAAGTGCTCAAGGAATATAATGTTAAACACCACTACGAGACACGGCATTTCGAACAATACAATAACTTGAATGGAGAATTGAGAAGACAGAAGATAAACAAATTATTGCTGGGACTGAAGAAACAGCAGTCCGTAATAGATTTGCATTTCTCTGGACAAATATTTGGACTTATTGCTTACCTGACCAGCCAAATGATATCTCTCTGTATTTCCTATACAGCGCGATACCATTTGGACACCCTCCCTCCACTCTTGCTCCTCCGGTTAACAACGGACTCCGTGATTCTGATTCGTTCAAAGATGGTGACGTCAGTGCACCCGCCTTTGCCCGCAAAGTCACTCAGGCAGCGGAAGTTCCTCCTCAGTTTTGAATCAAGATGGCGCAATCTCTGATTGGTTCACTTAGCTGTCTGTCTAAGCGCAACAGCAGCGCATTCTGGACCAAGCGTTACCAGACTCACCGCTGGTACAGCGATGAGTCATGGATTCTTCCAGGCAAACTTATTGCTATTTTTGGGGTACATTTGACATGAGTTTTCTGATCCGGCCCCTTTGGGATCAAAGTAGGTCGGATATGGCCCCCGGACCAGAATGAGTTTGACACCCCTGCTCTAAACAATAATAGTTTTATCTGGAATTTGGAGGAAATGTCAGTATTTATTTTATAAACTCAAACAAAAACGTTCCTTTTGCCCAAACACCTACCTATAAGTAGTAAAATCACAAAAACTGATAATTTTGCAGTGCTGTATATGTTGTAATACTGTGGAACATTCCAGGAAACGCAATGCCATCACCATGGAAACAAGCAGAGGACGCACATTCCACCAGAAAAGTTATGTAGTGTCAGGCAGAATACAGCTCAGATCTCCACCCTCTCCATCTGGAATTTCTTGTATTCAAAGCAGTACGATAACAATTTTGAAATCTGACGGACGTATTAGTACCGCTCCTAAATCTTATATTATTGGAACAATTTCCCAACCCTTGAATTCAAATGACGCACCCCTTGGCTTGCAAAGGTTGAGCTCATCTGATCATAAAACCGCGGGAATCCATCTTTTCATGACGGTCCAATCTCTCATTACGCGGCAGACAACACGAGGTGAAGGGTCAAAAGAATCTGACTTCCAACTCTCGTTAAACGTGGCCTACGGCTTTGATAAATTCCACGTTGCATCATGGTCTTCTCACAAGTCTACTCCAAGGCGAACTCAATGTGTCAAAAACCAGACCTCAAGGCTATTCCAAATATAACACCTCATCGCGCAGCGCTGCCAGAAACGTGCGCTGTTAAAATAAAAATCGCTCACATTTTGGCACGGTTGCAATCGCTAAGTGGCATGAAGGAATTTTTGCAATGTCGTAAAAGCAAAATCGACATTTAAATGCTTCAGAATTGACTTAGTAAGGTTGCTAATTGAGGTTAACGCAGTGAAGCAGGTTGTAGCTTTCGGTAGGACTTTCTAAAATCTTGGCATTTCATCCGGCAACAGATTTTAAGCAGTTTTACTATTCACCTGAGTCGACAGGTCTAAAAACAGACTTTGGACAAGATAAAACAGAATTTAGACCTAAAATGTTAACAAAAGCAGATTCGGATTTTCTTTGACTTTCTGTTGTTCCATCTGGGTAGCAATTTCTTTCAACCACACACATTAATTTGAAACCGCAGCCATTTTAATCAACCAAATCAGTCAAAAGAAAATGAAAAACTGTTAACTGTATTCAGTAGATGACCATAATACAATGTGTAACTGTGTAACTTATCTGCTGCTGTCCACAGAGGTATTACTGGATTATTCCACAGTATGGAAATAAACTTGCTAATCACAATGAAATGAAATGAAATGCCCAGCGTTTACGGAGTCCCATCTTTTAGCGTGACACAATGGGCTGATGCAGAGTTTGGGAGACAGCGAAAAGACAAGAAGTAAGGAAGTGGGTACAGCACTGGTCACTCAAAAGTACTTATCTGGGAAAGCACCAAGCTACACAGTGACTGCAGTTGCTAAAAGGAAAATCATAGTTAGAATTATCCACATGAGGCCTATAGTTTTGGGCTGACTTTGGGGAGACAGAAAATGCTGTGGTGCCATTGTGTCACTAAATTGATGGTTTAGACCCAGTTCAGTTTAACTATTGTTTGTTATGACTCTCGACTTTGGTTTGAGAGTGACCTTTCATTCCAGGTCAAGTACAAATTCCAATTGTGAGCTTTAAGCCGTGTTATGATGTTCTTACCTCCTCAAAAACATACCTGGAGCTGGAAAAAAATAAGAGACCACTGCAAAATGATCAGTTTTTCTGATTTTTACTACTTATAGGTATGTGTTTGGGCAAAAGGAACATTTTTGTTTGAGTCTATAAACTACTGACAGCATTTCCTCCAAATTCCAAATAAAAATATTATCGTTTAGAGCATTTATTTGCAGAAAATGACAAATGGTCAAAATAACAAAAAGATGCATGTTTTCAGACAATACAAGATTTCAAAATTTTGTTTTAAATTCATTTTAAAACAAAATAACACTAATGTTTACACTTAAGAAGAGTTCAGAAATCAATATTTGGTGCAATAACCCTTATTTTTAATCACAGCTTTCATGCGTCTTGGCATGCTCTCCACAAGTCTTTCACATTGTTCTTGAGTGACTTTATTCCACTCCTGGTGCAAGAACTGAAGTAGCTCAGCTTTGTGTTTGTGTTGGAATTCAACAGACGCTGGAATGGAATGGCTGTAATACATGTAGAGATGCTGATTTCAGAAAAAAAAATGCAGTGGTGTCTTAGGTTTTTTTTTCCAGAGCTGTAGTTTAGCAATATATCTAGGGTGACCACCAGCATGAAACAGGAAAGGAGGACACTTGTGTCCAAAAAGGAGGACAAAGGCCCTAAAGTGAGGACACCTTGTTTTTTTTTGTTTTCCCTCGGGTCGGTCAAGAAAACCTACTTATGAATAATGTATGAAGTCAACATATATTTATTAACATGGAACACCCATCAAAAACAAAAATGTGGTAAATTCTGGTCAAGATGATATGAACAAAAAACAATATCATCACCAATTCACTGAAAAAACACAGTCTTTGCCATGCCATCATATGGCGCAAAAAAGCATCAAAAATTGAAAAACGTTGTAGGCCTCTGTCATTTAGCCTACTGGTCTTTGCTTGTCCACACGAACATATAGCATGTGCGGAGCTTTTGAGTGACAGCAGCTTCCAGACAATCAGGGGCTGCAGGGGCCGTATCAGCTGCGCGCGAATCGCGAATGTTTGCACACGACACAACATCGCAGAGTAGCAAGTGTAATGGGTGTAATGGGTGGGGATTTATGATGATTTATGCAACGGTGGCCGACGAGGGTCCGAAAGGAGGACAAAATGTAAAAAAGGAGGACACGTGACAGACGGCCGGACAGACAGCTCTAAAACCGGACTGTCCGGACGAAATCCGGACGAATGGTCACCCTAAATATATCCCAAGTACAAATGTGTTTTGTGAAAGGTCTGCTTTTCTCCCATGTTGCCTCCATTATGTGTGTAAGCTGGTATATGAATGAAAATGTGTTTGCAAGACTGAATATAGGACATATGGTGGGTATTAGGCGCGTTTATATGTATCTCATTTATGTTAATTATCATGCATTGTTCCAAACAAACTTAACTACCAACTGTCCACTGCTTATAGGACTGTTCTGCCTCTTTAGTTACTCATTTGGGATGTTTAAAATGCACCAGACTGACCCGTCCTGTACCATTTCACTGGAGCCAGCACCGCTAAAAGAGGTAGTGGCTAATGACATTAAGTTGTGGACTTGCCTCATAGCTAACAATTTGTTGTACCATGTTGCACAATGTGGCTTGTGTTAGACATGCAGTATGAGACCTTAGAGATTTGTGCTTTTACAATCTGCATTTAGCATCGTCTGCCCTCTCCTCACTGTTGTAGTATGTTATATGATTATTAACTCGTCTATGGTTTTCATATGTGGCCTGTCAATGTCAATTTTATTTCATATTTTATTAACATGTTACAACAATACTAGCTGACAAACACAATAAATGGTTAAAAATACATATTAAGGCTGAACAATTTGGGAACTGTATCTAATTTATACTTTTCTGGCAAGCATTGTAATAGTAATTTATGTTTTAATTATCTGATCCTGTTCAAAGTTCACATTTTAAATACATCGAGAAGAATTGACAAAAAGATATTAACTGAAATAATAACTTATACAAACGTTATTGATCCACAAGTGAAATTGTTTTGATACGGTAAAAACATTTCAGAACATGTCTGTGCAGATCTAAGACTACAGGATGAGCAATTTTTATTTAGAAGATGACAGAATAATTTTGTGGATAAATTTATGATACTTAAAGGTGCACTGTGCAACCTTTTTCTACCACCTGCTTGTCTCCATGGAGATGTTATTGCTTTGCCTGGAATGTTCCACAGTATGCCATAAAACATATCTATCTTACGTTAAGTAAATTACAGGTGTTTTTAATGCTCAAAAATATCTTAAAAACACACATTCTTATTGTCAGCATAGTCTAAACCGGGTCTAAACCAGGTCTAAACTCATTCTAAACCAGGTCTAAACCAGGTCTAAACTCAGTCTAAACCAAGTCTAAAGTCAGTCTAAACCAGGTCTAAACTCAGTTTAAACCAAGTCTAAACCAGGTCTAAACTCAGTCTAAACCAGGTTTAAACTCAGTTTAAGCCAGGTCTAAACCAGGTCTACACCAGGTTTAAACCAGGACTAAACCAGGTCTAAACCAGGTCTAAACTCAGTCTAAACCAGGTCTAAACCAGGACTAAACCAGGTCTAAACCAGGACTAAACCAGGACTAAACCATGTCTAAACTCAGTCTAAACCATAATCATATATTTTTTGTTGTTGTTGTTTTTTGTGGAGAAATTTATGATACTTAAAGGTGCACTGTGCAACCTTTTTCCACCACCTGCTTGTCTCCATGGAGATGTTATTGCTTTGCCTGGAATGTTCCACAGTATGCCATAAAACATATCTACTGTATCTTACGTTAAGTAAATTACAGGTGTTTTAAATGCTCAAAAATATCTTAAAAAACACACATTCTCATTGTCAGCATAGTCTAAGCCAGGTCTAAACCAGTTCTAAACTCAGTCTAAACCAGGTCTAAACTCAGTCTAAACCAGGTCTAAACCAGGATTAAACCAGGTCTAAACTCAGTCTAAACTAGGTCTAAACCAGGACTAAACTCAGTCTAAACCAGGAATAAACCATGTCTAAACTCAGTCTAAACCAGGTCTAAACTTAGTCTAAATCAGGCCTAAACTCAGTCTAAACCAGGTCTAAACTTAGTCTAAATCAGGCCTAAACTCAGTCTAAACCAGGTCTAAACTTAGTCTAAATCAGGCCTAAACTCAGTCTAAGCCTGGTCTAAACCAGGTCTAAACCGGGTCTAAACCAGGAGTAAACCAGGTCTAAAACAAGGTCTAAACTCAGTCAAAACCAGGTCTAAACCAGGTCTAAACCATAATCTTTTTTTTTTTTTTTGGAGAAAATTATGATAATTTTCTCCATAAAACATGTCTACTGTATCTTACGTTAAGTAAATTACAGGTGTTTTTAATGCTCAAAAATATCTTAAAAACACACATTTTCATTGTCAGCATAGTCACCTTTTCCACCTTCGCTAGCAATACCAATTTCAATATTGGATTACAGTGTTCAATGTGGAAATTCTCAATCCAGCCACAATTTATTCTCTATTCCAAACCTGTCTGTGTTCTTAACAAGTAAAACATGTCCTATTACGATGAATAAAAGCTCCAGATCCCACTACATTCAGATTATATTTATTATGAGTCCACCATTTTGGAACTGGCTGCTCGCCTACCTATGTACGGTAAATAACTCAACCACTACCACCACAGCCTGCACTGCATCTTTTGCGTTAAACTCCCACTGAGAAACACAAATCACAATGGCATGGAAAAGTCCTGGAAACCGATCCCTGAAAAAGTCTGGAACGGCGGCAGGCTTGGGTCCACGTGAACTGACTTGGGTTGAGTTATTTATCGCACCACTCTCGCTCACGGCAGAAGTCTTCGCTTGGCAGAAGTCCTCCACGGGCTCCGAGGGGTTCTTCTGTAGACAAACAATCCTTTAACAATTCCTGAAGTGGTCCACGGAGAGGACAGCGAACGCTTTTATTAAAACCACTTGTCTCCCCTTTCGTTGGCCAAGGTGCTCCGTGATTGTTTTCTGCCCTCACAGTTTGCTGTCTTGTTTTGACTGCTTATTTTCCGTTGGCCTGGACGAGCTTTGTAAAAAGGGGTTACAGGGGGAATAATGATTGCATCCTGAACGTAGCAAGTTGTGGTTTTGGATAGGCTCCAGCTTCTCCTGCACGCTCAGATTCCACGTCTCCGGAGCTCTTTGCCGAGCTTGTTGACTTGTGGTCTGGAGACGAATTGCAGGGTAAGAGTGTGTTTGACAGTTCGGGCTGGTCACAAATGGACATGTGTTAAGGATGCAGTGGAGAACAGCAGTTTGACATGTAGTTTGTTTTAATTATTTTGTTGGATGGCCTTATAATATCACAATGAGTTTTTTGACCTAGAAGCTACAAGTTCCATAGATGCAAGCCAAATGTTGACGATACAGAGTTGGAACGGATATAAAAGTTGGTCGATTTAATAATAAAATGCATTTATTTTGTAGAGTTTGTAGATTATGCAGTTCAGTATGAAAATGCGGGATTTATCTTACATTAAAGGTGCACTGTAGAGGAGTGTCCGCCACATGCTTGCCTCCAAAGAATGTTCCACAGTATGGCATTTAATGTATCTATGTGCATTGTATCTCCATGGAGACAAGCACCACATGTAATAATTAAATATGTATTAGATGTATTTTTTTCTGTGTAACTTTTTAGTTGGTGGTCCGTCACGTTGTTTCTATGGATCTGTCATTGCTCTGCCTGGAATATTCCTCAGGTGTTTTTATAGATCCAAATAAATAAAAAAAATACCTAGACAAACACATTCTGACTGTAACTGGGGGTCGCCTCTCCACAGATCTGACCTGTAACTTGGTCTGGTTTGGTCTCCATGAGGATAGAAAGGTTTAATGCCATACTGTGAAGTATTCCGGACAAAGCAATAACATCTGCATGGAGAAAAGCGTTTGACGAAAAAAGCCTCAACCAAAAAAAGTTTAAAAAGCTGGAGGAAGGCTTAAGATAGATAGATGATACTGTAGATAGATAGATAGATGGATAGATGATAGATAGATAGATGATAGAGATAGATAGATAGATAGATAGATAGATGGATAGATGATAGATAGATAGATAGATAGATAGATAGATAGATAGATAGATGATAGATAGATAGATAGATAGATAGTCAGCATAGTCTAAACCGGGTTTAAACCAGGTCTAAACTCAGTCTAAACCAGGTTTAAACTCAGTCTAAACCAGGTCTAAACTCAGTCTAAACCAAGTCTAAACTCAGTCTAAACCAGGTCTAAACTCAGTCTAAACCAGGTCTAAACTCAGTCTAAACCAGGTCTAAACTCAGTCTAAACCAGGTCTAAACTCAGTCTAAACCAGGTTTAAACTCAGTCTAAACCAGGTCTAAACTCAAGTCTAAACCAGGTCTAAACTCAGTCTAAACCAGGTTTAAACTCAGTCTAAACCAGGTCTAAACTCAGTCTAAACCAGGTCTAAACTCAGTCTAAACCAGGTCTAAACTCAGTCTAAACCAGGTCTAAACTCAGTCTAAACCAGGTCTAAACTCAGTCTAAACCAGGTTTAAACTCAGTCTAAAAAGCTGGAGGAAGGCTTAAGATAGATAGATGATACTGTAGATAGATAGATAGAGAGATAGATGATAGATAGATAGATGATAGATAGATAGATAGATACATAGATAGATGATACTGTAGATCGATAGATGGATAGGTGATAGATAGATAAATAGATATAGATAGATAGATAGATACATAGATAAATAGATAGATGATAGATAGATGATAGATATTTTATTTATTCATAAGGAAATTCATTCACTTTATCATTAACTTGGACTGTTGGTGCTCGTCTCCATGGAGATAAATCAGTTTAATGCCATACTGTGGAACATGCGCCTCAAAACCGTAACATTTCCATGAACCCCATTGAACAGTTGCATGGTGCATCTTTGAATTAAACTTTGTCCAACATTTAACATAGTGCATGCACGATTTTGGCTCTTTTAACTTTTGTGTATAATTTATCAACTTGTGTCAAATATTGTTTAGGCTGGGCTGACAATATCATACTGTGTTCTTGACCCGTAGAAAATGCAAGTTCTGTAAAGGCACGCCAAGAAGTGTTTAAAACGCTGGAACAGTTACAAAAGTCAGTGCAGGGGGGAGCGAAGATGGATCAACAAGGAGATCGTCTTTGTCCGTAATTCTTTTTTGAGTTTGCAGATGACAAATTACGTGAAATAGAGCATCCTATCTTTTTGCAGAGCATTCATCATGTATAAGAACTGGCCATACGGTTTAGAGATTGAGAAGGCGAACAGACGCAGTCCAGAAACTTTTTCGAGGCGTGCTGTAATCCATTTTCAAAGCGCAGAGAATGACAGATTCTTTCATACAATACGGTAATGGCTTTAAAGCAGTACGAGAGCTGCTAGAAGAGTTTAGGGGCAAGAGGAAGTTTGGGAAAGAGCCCTGGAAGTTGTTGGATTAACAAGGATGTCCTCCCTGACCTGGGTGGGGTTCTCTAGAGGACCAAGAGAAAAGATTGGCCCGGGATGCTACTTCTCTACGTGAAGACAAGACAAGGCTGTAATAAAAATAAAGACATTGCCAATATAAAAGTAATACAATATGTAGGATTTATGTAGCAATAAGGTTCAGCATCTAAAACTACAGGAGAGATTTAACTAGCACTAATCAATGTATACTTCAGAACACTGGGCAAAGCTAAACTAAAGTCTAGCACCTTTTAAAACTAAACTGTAATGTTAAATTCTGGACTGTTAAAGGTTCATTGTGTTAATTTCTGGTGGGGATTAGTCGTGTAAATAATAATCGATTCGTATCGATGCATCGATCCTACAGCCGACGATCCAAATGCATCAATGCGTCCACAAGAGAATCGAATCAAATCGAATTTTTCTGTAATAAAATTTATTCAAAACATCATTAAAGGTCCCATGGCATGAAATTTTCACTTTCTGAGGTTTTTGAACGTTAATGTGAGCTCCCCTACCCTGTTTAGGGCCCCCTTCCCCATGGTTAAAAGTTGCGAAATGTCTAAACTGAGCATTTGCGATCCTTTTCTGCGTTACAAAAAATCAGAGCTCAAACAGGCGATTTTGAACAAGGCACTTTATTGACGTCAGATCGAAAAAAGAAATGCAAATGCAGTTCCACCCCCGTCTGTCTGTACTCAGCGTCTCTGTAAATCACGCCCAGAGAGTTTGGACTGCGAATGCGCTAGGCAATGCGAAATGCGTTTTTTTATTTGCCTGGAGGCACGTCCGAGTGTTTCTAGGCTCGGAAATCCTTTATCTGAGCCTCTGGACCTTTGAACAGCAGTGGTTTAATTTTATTTTCTGTGGAAATGTGTTTATTTTTCAATGGAACGCTTCAAATCTCTCCCCCCGTGCAAAAACAAGGAAATGGATCAGCTGAGAGCTGACAGCGGAGAGCGGAGTTTGGCCACGCCCCCACCCTCTACTATAGGCCAGCTCTTTTCTCCTCATTTGCATTCAAGCAACAACGCCCATTATGGAGTGTTCAGAGAGAGAAAAAATACTCTTTCTCATCTTATCTCTGTTTCTCATGCACTAAGTGTTGATTTTGAAGAAGGATTCATTTACAGTATTAGGGAACCATTAAGGAGCCATATAAAAGCATCAAGAAGTACCATGTCATGGGATCTTTAATACATAAAGTGAAAACTATGCACCATTGAATCGAATCGTGAGGAATTCTCAAGTATCGAAAATAATCAAATCGTTGGCTTAAGAAATCGATATCGTACCGAATCGGCATGAAGTGTCTGATTTACACCCCTAGCAGGGATTATGCCAACTTTTCGTCCCCATGATAATTCACAATCTATTCATTTCCCTGGGACATTCTATATTACTGTTCTATATACTGTTTTATTATTATTACTTATTTTATTATTACTTATTTAGTTTTATTCTTGCCTGCATGCACTTTTCTTTCTTGTTCAAACTGTCTCTGCCTGGAGCTACTGTGGCAAGTAAATTTCTCCTATGTGAGATCAATAAAGTCTTATCTTATATTATGGCATTAAAAATTTCCAGTTATTCAGCTGTTTATTGCAAAAAAAACACTATATATTAATTCTTAGTGGGGGTCACCTCTCCACGGTCTGACAGTGAATTATACAGTGAATCAAAATTCCGTTTCTCTCTGGCCAAGCAGTGCAAAAATACAATATAAAGACAATGCAAAAACTATCTAAGACAAAATCTAAAAGCAGTGCAAAGAATAAATAAATACCTATTTACAGATGTCCAAAAATGTGCAGTGTGCATCAAAATGTGGAATGGAAGACGCAGCAGTGAAATGTGGAATAGAATGTGCATTGAAAAGATTATTATTATTATTCAGGATTACTGGAGTTGTGTTTTGTTTCGTTTACACACTTAACACACAAGCCCTGCATATTTAGGCCAAGTTCTTCATGTGTCACTAGAATCATTAGGATGTTTTCACCGGTGGAACTGTCGATCTCTACTATCCTAAAGGTTTTAAAACTAGTTTTTAACTTAAAAACTACCGCTTCATGTTATCACAAGCTGGACCAGAGCGTTTTGAACTTTAGAGATGTAGACAGTAACAAAGGATTACTCGAACATACAGCTCTAGAAAAAAATAAGAGACCACTGCATTTTTTTCCTGAAATCAGCATCTCTACATGTATTACAGCCATTCCATTCCAGCGTCTGTTGAATTCCAACACAAACACAAAGCTGAGCTACTTCAGTTCTTGCACCAGGAGTGGAATAGTCACCCAAGAACAATGGGAAAGACTTGTGGAGAGTGGAGACTTGTGACATCTTGTGGAGAGATGTCAAGACGCATGAAAGCTGGGATTAAAAATAAGGGTTATTGCACCAAATATTGATTTGTGAACTCTTCTTAAGTGTAAACATTAGTATTATGTTGTTTTAAAATGAATTTGATCTTGTTTCTTTGCATTGTTTGAGGTCTGAAAACATGAATCTTTTTTGTTATTTTGACCATTTGTCATTTTCTGCAAATAAATGCTCTAAACAATAATATTTTTATTTGGAATTTGGGGGAAATGTTGTCTGCAGTTTATAGACTCAAACAAAAATGTTCCTTTTGCCCAAACACATACCTATAAGTAGGTATGTGTAAAAAAAAAACAGATCACTTTGCAGTGGTCTCTTATTTTATTTTTTTCCAGAGCTGTATGTTTCTTCCTGGGAACGCCTTGGGGTCCCACCAGAGAAGCTGAGGAAGTGTCTGGAGTGAGGGGAGTCTTTGCTTAGACTGCTGATCCTGCGACCTGACTCCGGATAAGTGGAAGAAAACAGATGGATAGTTATGTATTTGACCATTTTTTACAGCTCCAATCTTACTGTAGCACATCACAGAACAGTACAGAAAAAAAGTCCATGCTACTACAAATAAAAAGTACTAACGATAAAAAATGGATACAGTGGTCCCTTGTTTATCGCGGGGGTTAGATTCCAGAAATAACCCGTAATGAGTGAAATCCGCGAAGTAGGACAACTTTATATTTTACAATTATTATACATGTTTTAAGGCTGTAAACGCCGTAAAACACTGGAATTAACGTTTTCTCACATTTCTCTCTCGTTTAAACACTCAACCTTTCGTAGATTTTCAACAAAATGTATTAATAGTGAAGCGTGGGGGGAACACACGGCTCCGGGAGCCCCGCCAGACGCGCGAGGGGCCGGAGACATGAGTCACTGGATCCGCAGGAAGCACCGCGCTCATCCAACGGCACTGCCACGTCCCGGGACATGACGCGCACCAACCCCTTGGAGAAGTGTGCAACACTTGCACCCGCTCATCGTGGTCAAATCCGTGACAGAGCAGCACGAACGGGGCGAGCATGAGATTGAACCGCGGACCGTGTCCTCTCAGCCCGAGCCACAAACCGAACACGCACAAACGAACGCAAGAGCTGCACGAAACCAGCAAAGAGCCGGTGATTTAATCCAGGGTGATTTAAGCAGGGTGATTTAATCCAGGTCTATACCTGGTCCAGTCCTGGTTTAGTCCAGGACCAGTCCAGGTTTAGACCTGGTTTAGACCTGGTCTAGACCTGGTTTAGTTCTGGTCTAGATCTGGTTTAGTCCACGTTTAGTCCTGGTCTAGTTCTAGTCTGGTCCCGGTCCCCCCCGCATCCACCATCTATCAATCGGCAAAGATCTACAGTCTCTTAGCCAATCAGGACGCAGAACACAATGTTACACAAAAAAAAAAAAAAATCCGCGAAACACCGAGGCCGTGAACAGTGAACCACGATAGAGCGAGGGACCACTGTATAGCAGTTACAGGACTAGAGAAGTGTCTTGTACAAGAACACACCACAGTACGCCCTAGAAGCGCTGCTGCCCCTCTTCCAAGGCTAAACGAGATCTCAACGTGGTACGGGCAAATATACACATTTTTCCCCGCAATCAGTCGAGCTTGTAGACATTTAATTGAATCGCATTGTTGACATCGCTATGTTTAACGTCATCCCATACTATTTCTCCTTGGTTGATCCAATAGTTCCACGATTGAATCTGTGCCAATGGCAACAAAACAACAAATCTCTCTATAACCGTCCGTGAGACCTTCAAACATGACGGCGTTCTCCGTGTAAACAATTCCTTCTACCTAAGAGACTTGGATGCAAAGTTTAATTAGACCTTGGGCGAGATCACAGTACAGCTAATAGGGGAGACAAGATCCGTCTCTCCTTGAAGCCCGAGCACAATTCAAAGCCATCACTGAAATTACCATAGCCCATTAAACGCACCGCGCTCTGTATCCGCGCGCTGAGAGGTTAGAAGAACATCAAAACAAGCATCTTTTTACGTCTTATGAGATGAAAGGTAAAAACAAAATAATTAGCCTATTTGTGAAAGAGCGCGCTTTGAAGATGCTAAAGTTCAGAAAAGAGAAAGAAGGAAAATGTATTTGCGGTTTATCCGTTGCCCGTCTTTTTTTTTTTTACGAAGTTTCTGTGAAGTAGAAAGGGAGTACAACGGGAGTCAGACTTCTAAGCGTCGGTGCCACGGATTCCGCAGGACTATATAAGCTCTTATCACCGCCGCAATTACCTCCGTTTGATCCACACAGACCGTGGAAAAGAAAAGCGGAGAAACAAAGCATGTTGCAATTACAATGGAAATCAAACAAATGAAACACATCAAAAACGCAACGATCCAGGAAAGATTTACTAGAAAACTGAGCTGGGGTAAACAGTGACAGGATTAGGCAGGATTGATGCAGCTAGATTATGGCCAAAGCAAGGAAAAAGACAGTAAAAAGTGTACAATGTGCGTAGGTCTGTCAAGATCATTTGTATATCGACTTATCGTTCAATATATCCTCCTGAGACCCGCCCATTCATTTGTGTCCTTATATAGTGGACATCTTTTAAGTTTTGAGATAGACTCTAGTTTGTGGTTGCACTATGATAAAAAAAAATAATAAATAAATAAAATAAATTAATAATAAAAATAAAATAATAATAATAATAATAATAATAATAATAATAATAATAATAATAATAATAATGCATACAAATCAGAAATAAAAAATATATAAATAAAATACATAAAAATAAAAAATATATAAATAAAATACATAAATAAGTAAATAAATAAATAAATAATACATAAAAAGGACGTCTAAAAACTTTTTGAGGCGACTGTAAAACTGACTGAAAAAAAATGTTTTTGTTAGGTTTAGGTTAAAGGAAAAGTAACTTTTTTTTTTACAATCTGAGCCCTCTTTCGGCAATAAAACAAGTAGTTTTACTCACCCATAGCAGTTTGGTGTTAATTGGAGCAGTATCGCAGAACTTATGTTGAGCCGTTCTGTTCTGCTAATGATCCCGTATCCGTTAGCGTGAGTGCTCGGGGCACTGATTTGCGGTGTCCAAATAACACAAACTTTAGCACTTTTCAAATCACAGAAGATCGCTGTGTCAGGGTAGACTTTTAGTAGATTCCAAAACGGCCTGAAACCCGATATCGCAACAGAAAAGTAAAGTTCAGAGCGGTGTTAGCTTCTTTCGGACTAGCGGTGTTTACAAAACAGCTGAGTTCACGCATGCGCACTGTCCTCTCTGATGACGTCATCAAATGAAACTATAGCTGGATATCGGGTTTCAGGCCATTTTGGAATCCACTAAAAGTCTACCCTGACACAGCGATCTTCTGTGATTTGAAAAGTGCTAAAGTTTGTGTTATTTGGACACCGCAAAGTAATGCCCCGAGCACTCACGCTAACGGATACGGGATCATTAGTAGAACAGAATGGCTCAACATAAGTTCTGCGATACTGCTCCAATTGACACCAGACTGCTATGGGTGAGTAAAACTACTTGTTTTATTGCCGAAAGAAGGCTCAGATTGTAAAAAAAAACATTAATTTTCCTTTAAGTTAACTTGACATGGATTCAACACTATTACAGTCCATTACAGAGGGCATGTTACAAAAATATGAATACACATAAAATTAACAAAATGTAAATGCTGAGGTGTTCATTTACCTCCAAATAGAAAATTTTATTGGGGGTGGCAGTAGCTCAGTTGGTAGAGCGTTCGGAAGTCTAGTGATCCGGGGGTGGCGGTTCGAATCCCGCTCTTGACGGGTTGACCGCGTGTGATCCCACAGATGAGCGCTGCTGTTGTGTCCTTGGGCAAGACACTTAACCCCACCTCGCCCCCAGTGTCTGCTACACTGGTAGCCCCCATGGCAGAAGATACATCAAGGCCTGTTGTAACATGAGCCATCCTCCTGTGGACCCACCACCTGCGGGGGCTGGTGCATTGTGTTCTGGGCAGCAGATCTGCTTGGACTGCTGCCCCCGCGACCCAGAAAATGGAAAAGCGGAAGAAAATGAATGAATGAATGAATGAATAATTTAGATAATTTTTTTTCTTTGGGTCCCAGGAGGATATGACCGCTGGGACCATATGTTTTGGAGCCAGTATTTATTGTGTGTTCTTGTTTTTTTTCATTACTGTTAAATTTCTGTTTATTTTTTCGGCTATATGATACAATTTAAGCCTTAAAAGGTTTATTGTGCGCTTTTATCAAACTTCAAAATCTTGACAGCCTTAAGCGTGCGAGTGACTAGTTTAAACTTAGGTGTGACATTCTATTAAAAGTTGCAACGAAGTATGAGTTTTGTTTGCACTTTTATCCAAGAAGGAAAAAGAAGCAGAATATTGTGTCCCTTACTTAATAAAACAGTTCGAGTTAAACATCAGAGTGCCTTGGATCATTTTTCTCTTTTTTACTGTCTACGTTTCCAGTGGATCTTTGATGAGCCCCTGATTTTGTCATTGTGCTCAACTGATGATTTATCCATGAGGCACATCATATTTTTCAGAATTAAAGTAGAATATTATCTCAGTTTTTGTTAATTTTATGTTTAAATGGCCTGTACTCTTTGTTTAGTGTATTTGAGCAAACTTACGCCAGTACATATATTGTATTAGCAGCTCTTGAGGTCAAAATAAGTCCGCTGTGTTCTATCTGCAGGAATTACGAATACGATACGCGTGGAGATACGCGAATTATCTGAAAACACTGCAACACGAGGTGAGTCATATTATTATCAAACCAGGACTAAACCAGGACTAAACCAGGACTAAAGCAGGACTAAAACCGGGACTAAACCAGGACTAAAACTGGGAGTAAACCGGGACTAAACCAGGACTAAAACTGGACTAAAACTGGGAGTAAACCGGGACTAAACCTGGACTAAAACTGGGAGTAAACCGGGACTAAACCAGGACTAAAACAAGACTAAACCAGGACTAAAGCAGGACTAAACCAGGGCTAAAACCAGGGCTAAACTGGGACTAAACCAGGACTAAACCAGGGCTAAAACCGGGACTAAACAGTGACTAAACCAGGACTAAAACCAGGACTAAAGGCTAGCTAGCTAGCTGCTAGCCGCACGGTCCTGGTTAAACCCAGTTAAACACCTAGAACTAAAACTGGACTAAAACGGGAGTAAAACGGGACTACACCGGGACTAAACCAGGACTAAACAAGGACTAAACCTGGACTGTGTGTGTGTGTGTATTAAATTGACAATACAGGTGATTTTTACCTTCACTTTTTAACTTAATTTAACTTAATTATTGAATGATTATATGGACTTTTTGTTATAAAAGCATTTCCATTTTAACAAAGTATAATTCTGCACTAATTCTGACCTGCCCTGAAACTCCACACCACAGACAGTCAGTGATGGGGAGAGCTAAGCTTAATGTCATGCAAATGAGGCAAGTTGTGAGAAAAGTGAGAAAACTTTAGAAGCTGATTTCACCCCTGAGCAAAATCTGCTGCGCTGCTTTCAAATAGCGACATCTTGTTCAAATATTGTCAGATTTTCATGTGTAAGGCATCATTGGAAAGCTCAGAATCTACACTTTCAGAATCTGTGAATAACTCAAAACGCCTCTGGGATCACTTGTGTCCTGTTTCGCCGTGGTCGGTCATATTTTCTTGTCTGAGAATCAGGAAGTGTGCAATTAGCATGTTAATTGTTGTTAGCATTACTGGGAAATAACTTCCGTATAGCGTCTTAAAGTACAATTTCATATTTTTGGGCCTTTAATGATCTTTAGTATCATGAATATTAAACACAAACAGACTGCTCAATTTGCTAAAGGGCCTGATCGCAACCTCATACACTCTTCAGGTACTTTTTAGTCAAATCTTTGCGTCTTGGTGATAGTATGTTTGGTATTGTCCACATGTGGAAACTCAAAGCCCAAATGATCTCTCTAATGTGCCCTAAAACTTCAGCTAATCGTCCTTCGGGTAACTGCTCATTGTTCTGCTATTGTTTATCCGCACATGGAGACTGTGATTAATGCCATCAGCTATCGGAATGCCTTTGATTTTTCTCATAAATGATCTTTGGATGATATACTCTTTCAGCTGTCAGGGAGTTTATGAAGGTGAATGGCGATGTGCAGTAGTAGTTTCCATAAGCTCTGAGCGTGATCCAAAAAGCTTTCAGGACAAGCATGGCATTCTCTCATACACCCACTGTCTGCTAGTGATGGATTCTGGAGATTTGCAGGATTCTACGGACAAAAAACAATATTTGTGTGAGATCTGTGTCTGAATTTGACCTACTTCTGAACCAGTTATGTCTGTAATGAATTCTTTCCAAATAAAGGAAAGACTTTTGAACATAGAGATGTGGGCTTGGGGCTTAGCTGACAGTAATGATGTTTGGGGCTAATTTGATTATCACCATTTGGGTTAATAGTGTTTTAAGACTTGCACTGACTTCCTGTTTTTATTGTTTCTTAAAGGGATAGTGTGGGTTTTTTGATGTGAATCTGTATGGCTTCCCCTTCAACAGTGTCCTGAGATTAATACTGACTTACCCATGACAGCGTGATGTGGTCCCGGTTCTCCTCCGGTAACGTAGCTCATAAACATAGTTCCGGTAATTCGCATATTTTCTCTAGATTAGTATCAATGCGGCCACGTTAGCTGTATTAGCCTGTTCACTTGTAAACATCCGCTTAAAGGTCCCATGGCATGAAATTTTCACTTTCTGAGGTTTCTGAATGTTAATGTTAGCTCCCCTACCCTGTTTACCCCCCCATGGCTCAAAGTTGTGTAAATGTGTAAACTGAGCATTTGCGATCCTTTTCCACATTTGAAAAAAAGACAGCTCAAACGGGCGATTCTAAACAAGGGAACTTTCTGACGTCACACTCGGGGAGAGGTTTCCACCCCCCGTCTGGATGTCTACCCACCGTCTCTGGAAATCACGCCCAGAGAGTTTGGACCGCAAACGAGCTACGAAATGCGAGATGTGTTTTTTTATTTGCCTGGAGACACGTGAGAGTGTTTCCAGGCTCAGATGTCCTTTATCCGAGCCTCCGAACCTCTGAAACAGCAGTGGTTTAATTTTATTTTCTGTGAAAAGCGTCTCATATCTTCCTCCGCTCTTAAAACACGGAAGTGGGTGACAGCGCACAGCGCACCACTAATCCAGGAAACAGCGGCGTATTTGGCCACACCCCCACCCGCTGCACTGGCCTGTCTCTGTCCTCCTCATTTGCATTCAAGCAACAACGCCCAGAATAAAGTGTTTCAGAGACATATTTATGACTCTGACTGTGTTCATGAGGCTCTCTCATGCACTGAGTCTTGATTTTGAAGAAGGATTCATTTACAGTATTAGGGAACCATTAAGACACCATAAAAAAGCATCAAGAAGTACCATGTCATGGGATCTTTAAAGTTAACAGGCTAATACAGCTAATATGCGCGCAGTGATACGAATCAAGAGAAAATATGCGAATGCGAATTATGCTGCTGAAATTTTAGCGGACAAAACAAATGTTGTTTTGAGAAGAAAATCAAGCTTTATTAAATTGTCCCCGCGAACTTACCGGAACTACATTTATGAGCTACGTTACCGGAGGAGAACCGGAATGAGATCGCGCTGTCATGGGTAAATCAGTGTTAATCTCAGGACACTGTTGAAGGGGAAGCCATACAGATTAACATTTAAAAAAAAACGCACTATCCCTTTAAAGGGCCCATATTATGCTGTTTAGCCTGGTTCTTTTCTCAAACAGAAAACACTTTTCCACCTTGTGATGTCATGTGGTAATAGGAAGTGCTACACTGTGTTTTTAAACTAGAATCATTTGGACATTCATTTAATTTTCAGCCCCGGATTTGCCAATTTCTACTGAGCAAAAGATAAAAGGTTCATGATAACATAAAAACTGCCGCTTCCTGGCATCACAGGGTGGAATGGAGATTTTTGAGCTTTTGAGGTGTAGACAAATGAAAAAAAAAAACACTTTCTGGTGAGGTAGAAACATTCTAACATGGCTTAAAACTCATAAAAGTCAATTTTACATAATATAGGCAATTAAATCAATAGATTGTTGAGACACTGGAGCTAACCACTCTGACATAATACGCCTATACTTTTAGCATTTATAGCTGAGTCCAAGTTATTTTTGTCTATCTCTCTTTCTCAAAGTGAATTAAATACAGTTCTAACAATTAAATACACAAATAAAAATGTATGGTTATTTTCTTTTTCTTTTTAAGTTGCTGTAAACACAACAAAAATAGACTTAATTACGCGCGTCAATATTTTCAGCAAACAATGGTTACATTGGCTTGCATAGAAACCCAAGCTAACCCAAAACAGACGGCGTGAAGCTACAGAGTACACCCCCTGTAGCCCCTGTTTATGTGAAAAAGCCTGAAAACATTAGCGAGCACGGAGAGGGGAGGGTCCCAGGGTCAGGGGGGATGGCCGGGGGGGTAGGTCCACAATAGAAACTTGTGGCTGACCCGTGCTCCATAAGGAAGTCCGTCTACCCCACACCTCCTGCACTAAAAATAAGATAGCACCAGTTTACAATGCCCAGAAGTGATCGCGGCTGTACTCCGAGTGGGGTCACGTACTGTATTTCTGTTCCTTATTATATGATTAAGTATGGCTTCCTCATGTACGTGCATATTTGGCCAGTGAAAAACAATGCCCTCATAGTTATTTATTAAGTACAGCTCCAAAGCCAAGAAAGATATTATTATTTGATTCTGGGCTTTACAATGCAGGGTTTACAGCCTGGTTATTGTCAAATTGTCATATTAATCATGGCGATAAAGTAAGCTATAACTTAACTTAAACAGTATATAAGTAAAATGCTGGTTACAATTGAATTCAACTTGTTTTTCCACACATTTTACACTGTATTCTGGCCATTTTGGACGACTCGGGGATTACACAGATTTAAGGCCACACAGTAATATAAAAGAAAGTACTATAATTAAATGAGCCAAAATAACATTCTATTGTCTAAAAAAATTGTCATTGTGGTCCTGGAAATGGTATTGAGTATTGACTCCTTAATATTGAAGTTGATATTGAAATTTTAGTGTTGTGACAACACTAGTACTTGTCTATAGTGTACAGTGGTCCCTCGCTCTATCGCAGTTCACTTTTCGCAGCCTCGCTGTTTCGCAGATTAAAAAAAAAAAAATTAATAGTGTATCAACATTGCGTTCTGCGTCCTGATTGGCTTCTCCTCCGTGTCTCCTGTACAGTACAGAATGTGTTCAGTTTGACACATTTATATAGATGTTATAGAGGGGGGACCCCAGGGGGGGGGGGGGGGTCCCACTGGATGCACGAGGAGCCGAGACATGAGTCACTGGATCCGTAGGAAGTCCAGACCGGGAGTAAGACATGAGGACCAGACTGGGACCAGACCGGGACTAGACCGGAACTAGACCAGGACTAAACGTGGACTAAACCAGGACTAAACCAGGACTAAACCAGGTCTAAACCAGGTCTAAACCAGGTCTAAACCTGGACTAAACCAGTACTAGACCAGGTCTAAACCAGGATTAAACCACCGCATGCGGCTCTTTGCCTTGTTTCGTGTGGCTCTTGTGCGTGTTCGCTTCGAATGCGTCATTGGACGCGGTCCCGAGTGGGAGGCACGGTCCGGGCGCTGCCGGCCTCGGTCTCGTGCTCGCAGCCCCGGGTGGGATGCACGGCCTCGCACCGGTCATGTTGCTCACGGATTTGACCACGATGAGCGGGTGCACGTGTCCGCGCGCATACTTCTCCAGCCCCCGTAGGAAGTCCAGACCGGTCACTATTAATACATTTTGTTGAAAATCTACAAAAGTTTGAGTGTTTAAACAAGAGAGAAATGTGAGAAAATGTTAATTCTATTCTGAGAAAAGTGTATATTGTGTGTGGTGAGGCGTTTACAGCCTTAAAACATGTATAATAATTGTAAAATATAAAGTTGTCCTACTTCGCGGATTTCACTTATTACGCGTTATTTCTGGATCCTAACCCCCGCAATAAACGAGGGACCACTGTATTACAGACCGTAAAGCCTGCCTATAAGTAAAATGCGTCAATTTTGCAACTTTGAGCGTCATTTCAGCCATGAAAGACAATAATTTGTACCGCAGGTGTCAGATTAGTAGTACTTTTCTTAGACTGTGGAAAATCTAGCTGACTGATCAAAAACCAATGAGAATGCCAACATGGATTAAGGCAAGAACCATCCACCAACTACCTCATCGCCTTAAGATTGATTGTTTGGTAAAGTGAATCCATTGTCAAGAAACGGGTTATCATTATCAACTATTCAATCCATCTTTTTGTCACGCTAAGCTTTGCGTACATCTGCCACGGTAATTTTGCAGTGAAAGCACTCTGCAAGAGAATCTGATCTGGAGATATTTGCACGGATAGAGGATGAGAAAAATAACTACGAAATGTTAATGAATTTAACATGTGGCGGTGTTAAAAAAAAAAAAAAACTTCTGTCAAATGACTTGTCAGTGGTGGACGGATCCCTGCTGTCTTTGCCATTCACGGAATCAGGACTGGCGGATACTTTGGGCTACTCTGTCTCACACGTGAAAACAAATGAATGGAAATTGCCAACACGGGAAGCCTTTCAAGAATGTGCGTTGAAAATCCTATGTACCTTGCTACGTTCCCTCTTCCACAAAGAGCTCTCAGAAGCGCTTCACATGTTTAAGTCGCTCTTATTATCATGAAGATGGGCCCTTTAGAAGTACCATCCATCTTAATTAAGAATCCATTTGTATGCGTTCCACCCTCCGCAAGACGCAGTAGCATGGGAAGAAATCCCTTGGCCAATTCTGTGCTTTAAGACATCATTAGAGGATTTGGGGGGGAAAAAAGCAACAATTTCAATGGCGTTCCCAATGGCGCGGAGTTGCCTGCACATTTCATTATCTCCCACTGTTCACAGCGATTCTCAACATCGTTCCATAGCCTTGTACGGCCACGATCCAGAACATTCTCCATGGAGAGGCACAGAGACATCCCAGCACCTCATTCCTTCACTGTTCCGCGTATTTCCAGGCGCAGTCTAGGTGATTTACGGTTCAAACATCAATGCCCCAACTGTCTGTGAAGCTGCAGGCGCGTCTTGCTGTGGGCTACTGGTATGAGCGAGTGTCATTTTTGCCTTCACATGTCAAAAGGGCCAACAAACAGATGTCAACTTCAATACGGTCTGTTTTCTCTCAGCGCTCAAACCGCTAAACACATCGCAATCATCTGAGCTGTTGAGAGAGAGCAGTTTTTAGAGTGGCGCACTTATGGAAGATGCCTGGTTTTGCAAAATGGGTACTTCAAATCGCCTCTGTGAAACCACGTGCTATATATATAGACTTAGACAAACTTTATTGATCCACAAGGGAAATGATTTGAAACAAGTTCACAAGGGTCAAGGTATTTGAACATGATAATGGCCCAACAATATGAGCACAATATTGACAATTCTACATAATGAGCCAAAATACAAAGCGGGTTTGGCTGAGCAATTAGTCAAATTTTAATTGAGATGAAGATGCAGTCATTTCTAATCATCTATATGTTTGGGTCTTTTGAGCGGATAATGACTTCCAAACATCGGTTCAGTCGATATTCTAGTTTGGTATATTCATTCATGCAATAAGAGGTCGTAACGTACTGGTCGTAATTGACTCAGAATGTCTTGTAATGTTTTAATTTTTATTTATACAAAGTTGTTCTGTAGTTACTTGAGAGATAAATAACAGCTACGTAACACATTTGGATCCATTTTATCGTTTTTTTTTTTTTGCATAAAGAAAATAAATACTGTATTCAGTCCCTGCACTGGTATCGATTGATATTGGCAGATTGGATTTTATATTTGACTATTACTTTTCTATTTAAAGGGACAGTGTGTAAGATTTTTACCCGTTATTTACTGAAATTGAAGATACCCATTCAAAAATACATTGTTTTCCAAGCCTTTTCACTTCATGAACTCAAAGTATTCTTTTGAACTTAGATATAGTCACATAAAAGGGGGATCCTGCCCATATAGAGGCAGCCATTTTGAATACGAGAGCCATTTGGGACATTTGGGCTCCGCCTTCGGCAAGGCTCGTGGTTTTGGGTAAACAACACAAGCATGCTGCCGGATCAGACGTCGTAATGGATCTAACACGTTTTTTGGACTAAATTGTTTTACTGGATTTTATTCGCTGGATCCTTACGGACAGATTGAGACCAAGCTTTTGGTGAAATGCTGAGTTTGACCTGTCCAGAGCCTTCAAAGGTAAGCTAAGTAACAAACCTCGTTTTGTGCTTTTCCGTATAAAAGCCCCATGTGCTCGGGGAGTGATTGTTGTGCCGGGAAATGAATTGCATAGTCAAAAAGAGGAGACTGTAAGGTTTCATTTGATGTGTAGAGTGTCATGGTACACGATCGGGAATGTGTGTTTTCATGTGAAAAGAAAAACAAAACAGTGAACGGGACCGCGTTTTGTCGGCGAGGGCTCGCAAAGCCCGGGTGCGCGCTGGTACGCGAGCTGTCCGCGATACGGCGCGCCCGGGTGACCCTCGACGTCTGCTGTAGCCAAAAGAGGAAGTGGAATAGCTACCATCCACCTATGCGCCACGAATCCTACACACTGGACCTTTAAATCTGATTTGTACATATACATTTATTATCTTTATTTTTATGTATATAATTATGTCTCATGTGACACTGGTCTATTGCTCTTTGGTTGCTATTCCATCTATTTCTTCATTTCCATTTTCTTTTTTTCTTTTTTCCTTTACCGTCTGTTATATATTAGATATCATATTTGTTGAGTGAGCTACTGTACCCAAAACAATTTCCCTTGTGCATCAATAAAGTTTGTCTAAGTCTAAGTCTAAGTCTAAAATACTTATAGCTATAGTATTGAAATCAGTATTGGAACTAAAAATGCTGGATCGGTGCATCCCTATCATTCAGAGTGTGGGGGAAGAAATGTGGGGTCAAATGGCAATGATTAAATATCAGTACAACTCATGTCCATTTCTATTAGTTTTACCGGAATACACAGAAATAAATAAATAAATTTTAAAAATCATGATCCATCAATAGTACTACCAAAACCATCCCAGTAAAAAGTTGTCTAAATCTGTTAAAACAGACTCTTCAAATTCAGGTCCACGCTAAAGAAGACAGCATTTCCAGAAAACGGCCTCTTGGGTCTGACTCTGCCCTCACAACTATTGTTTTCCTTTCTTCCGCGGTGGCACGCTTGAACGCAGCCCAATAGCTGAGAGACAATTCATCTCAATTCTCCATTCAGGAAACCCACAGGGACTATTAATTGTCGAGTCATAAAGGAACCATAGACGCCCCAAGAGCAGGAAAAGAGAGGGACTACTTTTTCCCCCTTAACTCCTTCTTGCTATCATCTATTACACCTACTAGTTCCTCTGGGGTGAGCAGGGTCAGCGTGCAGGGTCAAAGAGTGAAGATTTATCCGTATGAGCAGTTCCATTGTGGGTGCCTTTAGTAACTCATAGGTCGGCGCCCAGTTCGACCACATGGGTGTCATTTGTTAGCTGACCTCTCCTGCAGCTTTGACACGCATCTTGTGACTACGGGAGAAAGAGCAGGCGACTTCTGGTCTTAATTTCAGCAAAAATGCTAGATAGGTCTCAGGGGTGTATGGAAATGTGGTAGAGACATTCCTAGACAATATAAGAGAAATGTTTGTCTGCGAGTGTGACCAAAGGACTGGGTTAGAAACTCAGGGTGGGTCACAGTAGATTGTTTAGGTGGCCACAATATTTACAATTCCAATTTAGGTTGACTTTGCATGTGTACAATGGGGCATTATAGTATATAGCAGGGACAAATTGTTTGAAAATGACGGTAGACTCTCAGGATCATGTTTGTTCTAAAAAATATATATATTATTATATTAGAATATATTAGATCTGAAACAATTTAACAGATTAACAGATTCTGAAAAGAACCAACTACTCCAAGACATGTCAGTTGCAGAAAGAAGAGTTGTTATGATATAGAAAAAGTTCAATTTAGTGAACAGTGAAAGTGACTGTACAATGAATGCACAATGAACACTGTGATAAAAGAAGAAATTCAATTTGTCAACTGGACAAAGTTTGTTTGGTCGAAAACGTTTCGCCGCTCATCCGAGAGGCTTCGTCAGTTCGGGTTAGAGTGCTGGTAAGACACTTGCTTATATCTCGCTGCAGGGAGGAGCTAGCTAGCTAACTACTTTCCGAAACTATCTCACCTGTTGGTTTCTGTCTTTTGTTTCTCTGGCGTCTAGTTTAGCATACCTATTCATCCCTACACGACTGTTTTTCACACCTCTGGCCCTGACCTGGCTAGCCCTATTGTATCTTTTGTTTGTTAGATCTAGGTTTAAGAATGGAATTATAGATGGGAGACAAATAATGTCTGACTCCACCATTTCTGTTTAGAGAAGGATTGTCTTTTTTGACAAAAATGTGAAAAACAGTCCTGTAGGGATGAATAGGGATGCTAATCTAGACGCCAGAGAAACAAAAGACAGAAACCAATAGGCGAGATAGTTTCGGAAAGTAGTTAGCTAGCTAGCTCCTCCCTGCAGCGAGATATAAGCAAGTGTCTTACCAGCACTCTAACCCGAACTGACGAAGCCTCTCGGATGAGCGGCGAAACGTTTTCGACCAAACAAACTTTGTCCAGTTGACAAATTGAATTTCTCCTTTTATCATGGATTCTACCTGGACGACTGAGGGACTCTTCACGCTACAATGAACACTGCTAACATGTCATTCAACTTTATCTACACTACAATATTCAGCTATACTCGAGAGTCTATTTTTAGGTCTATTTTTAAATTATTTTAAGCCATTATTTATTATCTAGTTTTATTGAATGCTACATTTTCCTGCTGTTCTTGATCTGTGCATTGCAACACTGTGGGACTAATAAAGGCATATCTTATCAAAATTTATTTCTGATAAAAAAAATGTGCCCGATGGCTTCACTTTAACTTCACTGGTGTCTATAGCCGTGTCTCAATTCGCAGTGTGCACAGTCCGGAGTGTGGTTTTAAGGGTACTCAGACTGCGCTCAGGACTGTGCATACTTGCATTGTCCGAAATGCGACAGGTCCCGCAACTACCAGATGCAGCCGCTGACTCCATTTTCTCCCGTAGAAGAAGTAGCACGCGATGCATGCTGGGATACAGGGGGTCCTCGGGTTACGACGTTGATCCGTTCTTAAGACGCGTCGTAACCCGAATTTCGTCGTAAACCGGATTTTGCCTTTGATCTTCCAACCAAAGCACCAATAACCTTTCCATCTCAATAATTAGACCACTACGCTGCTTGGTTATCACTGCCGCTTTCATAGAGCCCACATCAGGTACTTCCGCCCACATTGGACACGCACATGAGGCTGTCTTCTTCTCCCTACAACCACAACAGAGCGTATTCTTCCGCCGTGCGCCGCGCGCCGTTCGCCGTTCGCGTTTGTTTACATCTCTTACCACGCTAAACCACGTAAGACGGAATGACGCGTAATATATACATATTTTTTTTAATGGGGGCGCGTTCGTAACCACGAAACGTCGTAACCCGAGACCGTCGTAACCCGAGGACCCCCTGTATATGAGTGCGCGAAGCGTGCATTTTCACACAGTTGGTCCACGCCGCGATTTCCATGGAAACGACTGCGGTCTTCAGACCCGCATGGGACAAAAACGAAATGGGACAGCAGTTGTCGCGTCGGAAGTGACGTACATGCCCTTAAAACCACACTCCGAACTGTGCACACTGTGAATTGAGACACGGCTAAAGTTAAGTACAAGTCTGACATCGACAGGCCTTCATAAGCAATTATTCAATTCAATAATCATCAAATTAATACATTTCCATCAAATGCTTTACTTCATGGAGATGTTTTTGCTTTGTTTGGCATGTTTGGCATTTTCAATCTCCATGGAGACCAAAGCAGGCCAAGTTGACCAATTTTTAAATCCAGACTCAAGACCCATCTTTTCAAAATAGCTTACCCCACTTAATCATTTTCTCCCTGCTGACTGTTTCATTTTACTTGTATTGCTTTGTCCATTCTCTTTGTTTTATTTTGTATATACTGCCTGTTTTTAATTGTTTTTAATTGATTGTCTTTGTGCGGTGTCCTTGAGTGTCTAGAAAGGCGCCTTGAAATAAAATGTATTATTATTATTATTATTAAGTTACAGGTGAGATCTGTGGAGAGGTGACCCCGCTCACAGTCGGAATAGCTGTTTTGAGCTTTAAAACCACGTGTAATTTAATAAATGAAGCTGTTAATGTCATATTACGGAACATTCCAGGCAGAGCAATGACATATCCATAGAAGCAAGCAGGTGACGGACCCCCAACCAAAACGTTACATAGTGCACCTTTAAACATGTAGCACGCTCGCAATTTTTGCCACTTGGTTTTGTTTAGATTTTGTGTAAATTTGCAAAAGCAACAACTAAAACATAATAATGGGGATTATTTACAGAATCTATTCACAATTGAAGTTATTGCAATTTTGCACAAACAATAAACAAAAATCAAGGGGAAAATCGTCCATATAAAATAAATATGACATAGATCTGATCTGTTCTTCTTTCTCCCTTAAAGCAAGAAAGTGAAACCAGCCATCAAAACTCAATGAAAACCCTTGTGAAAACAAGAAAGTGCAAGAAATTGGAGTTTACCAACTTTGGATCTGTTTAGTCTGTTTTCCAACAAAACTGCGCAACACTCAAGAGCCATTATCAATATTTGCTGAGCACAATGTTGAGATGAAACCTCATATATACAACAAGAACTTACTCCACACTGGGACGAGCATACAAACACTCCAGCGACTAGTGACATATTAAGCCCAAATTTAGGAAACACGGTAAACAATTTGCTCAAAGAAAGTTGTTCTCGACAAATATTTAAGCTAAAGCCTTTGCCAGCTCAAATATGCATGTTTGTCACGGGAAAATAAGCATGTTTTTATCCATGGTGTGTTCAGAGTTAGTCGGTGTCCGCGATGGCCTGACTGCGTTTCAGAGAAGGCTTCTCCTAGCAAAAATATTTAGCCACAAACTGTCAGTACCACTTTGGTCACTTTCCGCGGTAGTGTAGAGGAAAAACATCGCCATGGTTACAGAATGGTGTCTGTCTCATCACTTCCATATGATGAGGGAATACAGTACAGACAAGTCTTGGCGTTGTGCGAAAGTCAGCGAGTGGGAGAGCTGTGTTGTCTGGCTCTGTTTGGTCGGTTTGAGGAGGCTACATAGAGGGGAAAGGGATTTGAAGTGTCACATGCGATAGTTCTAGACGGACACGTCGACATCAAAACAATGGCCCCATCAGCCCCGTACCACTGCAGTGCACCAAAGATATGCACACATGTCCGCGCTGACGTGACTGATAAAGCTTCAGTGTGCCGACGAAGAGGTTGTGGGGTCGATCCTCGTTGCAGCAAAGCACATTACATTCGCCAAGTAAAATACTGAGGTTTAATTGTTTCTAGTTAATGAAAATTAAAGTATACAGACTCCAGAAAAGAAAAAATTACCGCACACTCGCTTGACTTTACTCTTATTCCTTTATTGGGCTTAGAGTGAACAATGCGTTTCGCTTCTACAGCGTCATCAGGTAGAAGCGAAACGCGTTGTTCGCTCTAAGCCCAATAAAGGAATAAGAGTAAAGTCAAGCAAGTGTGAGGTAAATTTCTTCTTTTCTGGAATTATTCAATGTTCCTGTTGTTACCAGCACCTAGCATGGAGTTTTGAACTTTTGAATTAAAGTATACAGACTATTTAAACATCTGTTCTGACACTAATAAACTATTGTCCCAGAAATTGCTGGAGAAAGTCTCTGGCAAGTCACTCATCAAATGTTATTAATGTATTGGTTCTTTGGGCTTACAATAATAATAAAAGGGGAAAAAAAATACTCTGGTCATTTTCATTTTGAAGCTATTTTCTATTATCAGTAATCTGTCTTAATAAAATTTAACTTGTAAATGTAAATGTAACTTCTCTGGTCGGTCTGGAGGGTCCGTCAAATGTTTTCTCCATGGAAATGTTATTGCTTTGTCTGGAATGTTTTACTGTATGGATTTAAACCTTTCTATCTTCATGATGACCAAACCCGACCAAGTTACAGGTCAGATCTGTGGAGAGGCGACCCTGCTCACAGTCAGAATGCCTGTTTTTCTAGGTGGATGTAGAATCCCTCAGTCGTCCAGGTAGAATCCATGGCAAAAGTAGAAATTCAATTTGTCAACTGGACAAAAGTTTATTTGGTCAAACCAAACAAACTTTTGTCCAGTTGACAAATATATTTTTCTAGGTATTTTTGAGCCATAAAACGACCTGTAATTTAATAAATGCATGGTAGCGCTGTTTAATGTCATAGTTTGGAACATTTCAGGTGGATGACTGACTGTAATTTTTGTTTTTTATCAACTAATTTATTTGGTCAGTTAATGTCTGCGTAATCCCTCAGTAGTCCAAGTAGTTTCCATCGCAAAAGAAAATGTAATTATGTCAGCTGGTAACCATTTTCAAGTGAAAATGATCCAAGAGGCTTCTTCAGTCCTGGCACGAGTTTTGTAAATAACTGTTGACAATGTTTTTTATATCAACTCATCTATTTGGTCAACTAATGTCTGCGTAATCCCTCAGTTGTCTGGGAAGGTTCCATCGCAAAAGAAAAATTAATTATGTCAACAAAAGGCTTTGGAGTGAAGATGTTTCACCGCTCATCCAAGACGCTTCTTCAGTTTTGACAGAATACTGGCTAGTCACAGCAGAATTAAGTGTCCTTTTGCATCGGTCAACTAATGTGATTATAAATCCTTAACTATTCACTGTTAAATGTAAATCAATTGCAATCTTTGTTCTTTTTAAATCTTTTATCCATTATTCTTGCACTTTTTTTTTAGCTCATCCCTTACAAAGTTGTCTAAAAACATCCCATAGAAACGAGTGGGAACCGTGATCTTGGCAGCAGAGGAGGACAGGGTGGACCAAGTGCAGCAGGGGCAGCAATTGAGAGACTTCCAAACAAACAGGAGAGGCCCTAAAGTCACCCAGGCCCCTTGTGTGTCCTTTGGGTGCTTTTCTGGCCCTCTTAACCCGCCCCTTCCCCCTCCAAAATGCCTCCGTGCCCCTTTGTAATACCCCCCCCTCCTTTTGTTCTACACTGTCACACAGCATTAAATGGAAATATCGAGCCCTTTGGTAAATATCACATATCAAAAGAGCAGCGCTAACATGATGGATGTTCTGGCTCGGGTACAGATGTTAGCATGGCAGGTACTGTACAAAGCGACGACGAAAAAGCCTCGCTCAAATTCGGTCGCAAGGTTGAAAGAAAGCAACCGCAAAAGTTTTGAAGTTCTTGTGGATACTCCAAATTTCTTATTTACGCAGGGTCGCCACAGCAAACCACTCGAACATTGAAGTGTCTTGCCTATGGACACAACAAAAAGCGCAAATTGAGAAATGTTTGACAACCCCGCATGACAAATATTTCATAATGTTAGCATAAAAACGATCCAAGTGTGGAGTGAATGAATAGTGACTACAGAGAGGCCTTGGCAAGCTTGTAAAGTGCATAACAAAGACTTTGGAAAATGGTCACATTTTTATATAGCGTTTTCCACCTTTGTTGAATTGTTATTTTTAAATACAATTAATCTCAATACAATTCATAGGGGCTGGTGCATTGTGTGATCTGAGCGGCAGATCTGTCCGGACTGTTGCCCCCGTGACCCGAAAATTGATGGATGGATGGACAATTAATCTCTTAATCAGTAACATATTATGCAAAATCTACTTTTTGGAGCTTTCTACAACATTACCTCATCCAAAACATTCCTGAAGAAGTATACGCGTCAACTACGAATGTTCGAGTAATCTGGTGATCCTTCCCAGGCCTTATTCCAACCTTCCTTCAGTTACAGTAGCAGTACAATTCTGTCCAAGACTTGCTTCCACACAACAATTTTCCATAAATATAGAAAAATACAATACAAAACTTTTTTTTTTTTTTTTTAAAGCCCCAGTGTGTAGGATTCGTGGCACATAGGTGGATGGTGCTATTGCACTTTCTGTTTTAGCTACGGCAAACCTCGAGGGTCACCCGGGCGCTACTGTATAAATAAAACGCGGTCCGTTTTTTTTTTTTTTTTTCTCTCATGAAAACACACATTCCCGATCATGTACCATGACAATCTACACATCAAATGAAACCTTACAGTCTCCTCTTTTTGACTATGCAATTCATTTCCCTGCACAACAAACAATCCCTGAGCACATGGGGCTTTTATACGGAAAAGCACAAAACGAGGTTAGCTTATCTTAGAATGCTTTGCACAGGTCAAACTCTGTATTTCACCATAAACTTGCTCTCAATTTGTCCGTAAGGATCCAGCGAATAAAATCCAGTAAAACAATTTAGTCCAAAACACGTGTTAGATCCATTACGACGTGTGATCCGGCAGCATGCTTGTGTTGTTTACCCAAAACCACGAACCTTGCCGAAGGCAGAGCCCAAATGTCCTTCTGCGGCTCTCGTATTCAAAATGGCTGCCTCTGCATGGGGAAGATCCCCCTTTTATGTGACTATATCTAAGTCCAAAGGAATACTTTGATTTCATGATGGAAGTCAAAAGGCTTGGAAAACAATGTATTTTTGAATGGGTATCTTCAATTTCAGTAATTAATGGGTAAAAATCTTACACACTGTCCCTTTAACTTTATTTAACCAGGGAAATCCCATTGAGATTAAAAACCTTTTTTTCAAGGGAGCCCTGGCCAAGAGGCAACAAAAAAGACAATTGCAACACAATTAAAATGACATACAAATTAGTTAAAACAGATACAATTTATGGAGGCTGTCTCAAGTGCTCTCAGTCTGGATTTAAAGCCATTCAATGAGATAAGTTCTGTTAATTTCCGGTCCTTTTGCAGCTTGTTCCATGTCGAGGGAGCAGAGAAAACAAAAACGCAAACCAGAAGAATCAACACTTCTCTGTGTGATTAAGTTACACTACAACTTAACAAACCAGGCATGATGTGCAATAGCTTCACCAGCAGAATGCACGCAGATTCTTCTGCGATAGCGCTCTGAAGGTGGAGTAACTTGGCACGGGGAGCAATGGGCTAATAGTAGTGTAATACCCCCTCTTTAAATGCACTACATGCTGTATATAGATAACAGCTAGTAACAAGTGGGACTAAGTACGAGTTCAAATAAGGTAGTAATTGCGCTTATTCGTTTATCGGTGATGCTTGTACACATGTTTTATTTAAGTAAGCTCCGTGTAGAATAACTCAAACTGTGTATAAAACCACTTAATGGAACCCCGCCGCATGATCAAGGAACGCGAACCCAAACAGTCTCGCATTTGTGTAAATCAGTGCCATTTTGTTTACCTTAAAGTACGCAATGGAACTATCAAAAACATTTTATTCCTCCGCAATGTTACTTAACCTTGGCTCCCGCTCTCGATGTTTAATCTTGTTTGAAAACGCAATGATCTAACGCATCTCTTCAAAACACACTACTTAGGGCTGCTTGCTTCATTTACTGTTTACGCCGGTGATGTGCGCACAAAGGAATTACAACAAATACAAAAGTCAGGAGTGTTTGGAGTAGTGTTTCTATGGCACAGACAGGGCAGACAGATAGAGTAGTAAGGGGGAGCGTGTGCTGTCAAAACTTGATACTGTCATAGCTGCTATCTTCACAGTTTGACACAGAGCCAGTGTTTAAAGTTAGACATATGGGTTTAGACAAATGAAGCAATATATCAAGTGAACAGAGCCTAATTGCCTGGTGGGATGTTCTTTATAGTATCTGTGAACCGTACGGAGTTCAGTCCAGATATTTGAGCTGTGTTTGCGTTTTTACTACTCGTACGTTACAATCATAAATCCTAATACTTGACATTTGTGAATAAAATGGTGGGACTGTGTGTGTAACGCCCTCTACTGGCAGCAGTGGAGGGTGAAGCATGAGAAAAAGACAAAAAGCAACATAGTTAATTAGTAATGCGATACTGTTAATGGACCAGTAAAACACTACTTAAAGGTGGATTCACGTTTTTTACAATCTGAGCCTTATTTCGGTAATAAAACAAGTTGTTTTACTCACCCATAGCACTTTGGTGTCATTCGGAGCATTTCCGGAGATGTTTTAGATTAGCGATCTCCGTAACGTGAGATCTCGGGGCATATGTCTCCAAATAACACAAACTTTAGCACTTTTCAAATCATAGAAGCTCAATGTCTTAGTCTACACTTTCGTTTGAGTTAAAAGTGGCCTCTAATCCGAAATTTATCTTGCCTGGTTTACACCTGACCATATCACAAGTGATATATGGTCTGGGAGCCACCTTCAAAATATCTCGTAGTGGAGGTGTGGTTTACGATCGCCAACGGCCGTTTATTGGGCATTACGAATGTCTATCATTTGGCGTATACGTAGCCCATAGCCAATCATGTCAGATGTCAGTTCAAACTACAAGCTTGCGTTTGTCGCGTAGTACGCATGACCATCTTTCCACCCCTCCCCGCTCTCTGATTGGCTCCCAGAATCGGGAGAGCTCGCTTGCCATAGTTGCCAGGCTGTCTTTCAGATCGGAACGAACGAAAGCAGCCTGGGATTTCCCAGGTTAAGATTTAGCCATAGTTTCGAGTAGATGAAGAGGACAGTGCGCATGTGCGGAGTCACATCTTATTTCGCTCTCAGCTCTTGGGACCCAAACATGAAACGCAAAGCTGTAAATTATGGATAAATCTTGGATTACAATGCCACTTTTGACTCAAACAAAAGTGTAGACTAAGACATTGAGCTTCTATGATTTGAAAAGTGCTAAAGTTTGTGTTATTTGGAGACCACAAACATATGCCCCGAGAATTCACGTTACAGATATCGCTAAACTAAAACATCTCCGGAAATGCTTCGAATGACACCAAAGTGCTATGGGTGAGTAAAACAACTTGTTTTATAACCAAAATAAGATTGTAAAAAAAAATGTTAATTCTCCTTTAAAGGTGGATTGTGCAACTTTTCTGTTGGAGGGTCCTTCAAATGCTTTTCTTCATGGAGATTGCTTTGTCTGGAATGTTTCACAGTATGAGATTAAACCTTTCAATCTTCATGGAGACTAAACCAGACCAAGTTACAGGTCAGATGTCAGATGTGAAGAGGTAACCGCTCGGTCAGAATGCCTGTTTTTTTTTTTTTTTAAGTACTTTTGAGCTATAAAACCACATGTAATTGAATAAATGTAAGGTAGCTCTTTAATGTCATACTGTGGAACATTCCAGGCAGAGCAGGTAGACAATGCGCCTTTAAAATAACACTGCATAACTTTCTGGAAGTGGCACGTCAGCTAACGTTTCCATGGAAATAGAAGAGGTATTCAATTATAGGTGGTTTTATGGCTCAAAAATGCCTAGAAAAACAGGCATTCTGACAGTGAGCGCGTTGCCTCTCCACAGATTTGACCTGTAACTTGGTCTGGTCTGGTCTCTATGATGATACCAAGATTTAATAACCCATACTGTGAAACACTCCAGCGATACCGTCTTCATAATAAAAAGAATTTGACGAACTCTCCACCAGAAAAGTTACACAACGCACCTTGAACTTCAATATTGTCGTTTTTTCGCCATATTTTCTGTAGCAATGAGTCTTTCTTCCATCAGTCCATCAGTCTTGCGTTCTGTTTCTACCGTATTCCCACACTGTTTCTTTTCCTGGCCTTTTCTGACAGGTGCAGGGTTCTCCAGTGTGCACGGCTCCGGGTCACCACTGGACAGCTTAAACCCCTGTTCAAACAATCACCAGACAGGTAAGACAAATATTAAAATACCTCAAGCCAAATAAATGCTACTGTACGGCCTCGGCGCGCCAGCCTGTCACACAGCGTGAGCTTTACTTTCCATTACACCCAGACCATTTCCATCTGACATCAATCCCGCTTCTTCAGTGGACCATTCAATTCTCATCTTTCTAAACCCGGGGAAGGCTTTAGCGCTTTTAGCTAACCCACATACGCGCCGTCTGCTTTATGCACACAAACAGTTCCACGTGGTGACACCTGGGAGTATGTGTAGCCATCTCGCAGTTGGCACAGAGAAAGGAGTTTGGCTAAAAAAGCATTTCTCCAAGGTCAGGGTTATTTATTAAAGAGGTTTTTCATATTCAGCTTCTTTCGTAGCCAGACCAAACGTTATTGCTACACCTACTTTCGCAGCACTTGTAAAAAAGGCCAGTTCAGCACACAGCAAACCACCGCAATGGTTCTCTTGGAAGACGAGAATGGCACATGTATTTTAAAAGGTAATAAAACGCTTGGGTGTGACATTAAAATCAGGTATTAGGAATGTGCCATGTGCCAGTCAGTTATTGCCTGAGATTCAAATGTGAGAGATACAGGACTACATTTATACCACACATATACAACTGTACACAACAACTCACCTTTATGTAATAGATAATAATCCCTACAACTGTACAACAACTCACCCTTAAGTGCCAAATAACCGTATGTCCTGTTAATCACATAATCTTTTCAGTTTTCCTTACCACTTCTTGTATATTGCTGAGATATGTATATTACTATTTTCTAATGTATTTTATTTTTACTTTTTACTTGTGGCGAGTACTCGAGCATCCCTTCTTCCAAATCGGGCATTCTTCCATCCCTTCTTCCATCCCTTGTGGCATTTTATCAATCAGGCATGAAAAATCCCTCACCTTTTGGCGAAATTTGCCGTTTTGAAGTCAAAATAGGTGACCTACATGAATCGTGGCCAGTTCCAAGAGCCAATCATAGGCCGAACTGCGCTCCGGCTTCCAATCATGTTGCAGCGTTGTTCTACCGATTGCGCTCCCGCCAATCATGATGATTAGCGTTGTTGTGTTTGCGCCTGTTCGCCGATCAGCTGTGAGCGAGCTCCGTTAATATGTATGCTACGTTAATGCTACGTAAGAAGGAACTCTCGCCTCGGGACTCGGGATATGTCCGTTTCTCCGGAGCGCATACACGTGGACACGCAAATTATCACACATCGCAAACTACGGAGCTGACCGTGTTCTTATGAGGTGAGTTATATTACCATATTATTTCTGCAACAAAGGGACATATTAGCTGACAGCAGGGGCCCGGGACTAAACCGGGACTAAACCAGGACTAAACTAGGACTAAACCAGGACTAAATCAGGACTAAACCAGGACTAAATCAGGACTAAACCAGGACTAAACCAGGTCTAAACCAGGTCTAAACTAGGACTAAACCAGGTCTAAACCAGGACTAAACGAGGACTAAGCCAGGTCTAAACCAGGTCTAAACCAGGACTAAACCAGGACTAAATCAGGACTAAACCAGGACTAAACCAGGTCTAAACCAGGTCTAAACTAGGACTAAACCAGGTCTAAATCAGGACTAAACAGGGACTAAACCAGGTCTAAACCAGGACTAAACCAGGTCTGTGTGTGTACGTGTGTGATAACATATATCCTGTGTATTATTGAATATTGAATGATTGTATGGACTTTTTTTGTTTGTTTGTTTGTTTGAGTCTATAAACTTTACCACCACCAAGTGTGGGGTGAATAAACAATGAACTGTAAAGCGCTTTGGGTGTCATGAAAGGCGCTATATAAATGTTATGAATTATTATACATTTATATAACTGTACCTTATTCGACACCAGTCTTGTCTTTGATGTCTTTCCTACTTATTTAGAATTTATTATTACCATTTGTATTTTTTCTCTTTGTTATTATAATACATGCTGATATGTGAGCTATTGCGCCCCAGTAATTTCCCTTGTGGATCAATAAAGTTTGTCTAAGTCTAAGTCAAATAGTAAAAGCTAAGCATAGTTGTTCAGCTGAAGACAGCTAAGAAGAGAAATGGCACAGACAGACCCAAAAACATTACAGAAATTGTGTAATTCAGCACTGTCTAAAAAAAAGAAGCTATAAAAACATCCTGTACCAGTGTAATAAAACACATGAACTGTCAGAAAACCGCTAATAGAGCAGCAACTTTTACACTGTGTTGCACCGATAAGTTATGTAAGGCTGTAATTGACCAATTATGTGAATGTTTTGACAGATGTTGATGCGTTACATGGCCATTGTCCTTGGGATGTACAATTCTTCCAAAATATTTGCACCAGGCTAAATGTGCTTATCTAATATATATTTTCATCTTCAATGTGTTAAAGGGAAACAACTGATTTTTAGGTGGAGGGTCTGAACTTTTCAAATATCCATGGGTGTTTTGGTTTGCGTGTAGTGTTGCACCATATGCCATACAAATTTGCAACATCAGTGGACATAAGCAAACCAGCAAAGCAATGACATTTTCATGAGACAAGCAGGTGACGGGCTCTCAACCAGAAATGTTACATAATGCACCTTTAAATGCATTGAGATTTGCAGTCAGCAGTAGAAAAACTATTACTGGTCTATATCCTCCTGAGACCCGGCCCATTCATTTGCAGTGTTGGGAGTAACTCGTTACAAAAGTAATTAATTACTGTAATGCATTACTTTTTTGGTGTAACGCAGTAATGTAACGCATTACAGGGAAGAAAATTGGTAATATATTACTCATTACAATGCCAGTAATGCACATTACAATGCATTTTTAACCTGCTTTGTTTTTGTGGGTTTTGCGTTTTCTTCATACAAAGTTCGCGGATCACCGCGAGATCAGCTACTGAATCTGATAAGTCCGTGCAGAACATTCCATTTCCTTTTACTTCGTCTGGAACTGGCAGACTGACAAAGGATGACAGAACCAGAAGAATCGGATAGTGCTAGCTCCTTTTCAAGATGGGCATACGCCCACTACTTTCACTTCGTTCAAAATAAGGACTCCAAGAACATTTTAGTTAAATGCACACTGTGTGTGAATCCCAAACCTCTTTCCACGTCAAAATACAGTACAAGCAATTTGACGAAGCACTTTTGCAGAGGTGCCATAGCACCACGAAATTAGTCAGGTAAGGAGGGGATGGGACAGGGAACGATACAACCCCAACAAAGCAGCCGAAACTGATGTTGACCCGACCACGAGAGGTGAGAAGGCTCGTTGCCTCCTGGATGGCAGGTGAAAGTCATGACACATGAGAGATTTGCACTGTAGATTGCCAAATCCTTATTTCCAGTCATTTTGGCGAGAGTAACTAAAGTAATGCAAAAGTAGTGTAATGCCTTACTTTTTATTTAGAGTAATATTGTAATGTAAGGCATTACTTTAAAATGACAGTAACAAGTAATAAGTAGTGCATTACAGTTTTTGAGTAACTTGCCCAACACTGTTAATTTGTGTCCTTTATAGTGGACATCGGGTTAACCAGTCTATCTTTGAATTGTTTTGAGACTCTAGTTTGTGGCGGCACTATTTAAAAAAAAAAAAAAAATCTAAAAAAAAAATCTAAAAATGTAAAAAAAAAAAAAAATTATACATAATTTTTTTTAAAAATATGTAAATAAATACTCAAATAAATAAATAAATAAAAATAAATAATACATTATATATATATATATATATATATATATATATATATATATATATATATATATATATATATATATATATATATATATATATATAAAAATAATAAGAAATAAGAAATAAGTCCAAGAACTTTTTGAGGCAACTGTAGAAGCTTGTCAGAGATGTTGGTCATCAAAAAAAAAAAGTTTTTGTTAGGTTCTTAACTTCACATGGATTTAACACCAAAATGTCCCTGACGTCCATTACAGAGGACATGTTACAACATTATGAATAAAAATAAAATTAACAAAATGTAAATGCTAAGGTGTTACTTTACCTCCAAATAGAAAATTAAAATAATAATAATTTAGATACACTTTTTTTCTTCAGGTCCCAGGAGGATATTACACAAAATGGATTCTTGTGAGCTTTAAGCCATTTTATAGTGTTGCTACCTCATCAAAAACATACCTGGAGTTGCGTATTGTTTTATTTTCACATGTGTAATCCTAGTTTATTAATCTGTCTACACCTCCAAAGCTCAAAATGCTTTGGAATTTAAAACCACAGTGGAGCATGTCCTGTTTTATCACAAAACAACCCCATTTACAGTCAGAATGCTTGTTTTTCTAGGTATTTTTGAGCTATAAAGCCGCCTGTAATTGGTAGATCTGTATAATAACGTCATGTTGTGGAACATTTGAAGCAGAGCAATGACATATATCCATAGAAACAAGAAGGAACCCTAAGCGAAAAGATACAAAATGCACCTTTAAATAAGAATGACACTAACTTACTGTGTCTCTTGCAAAAAAGTCCTTGCACTTTTGACCTTACACTTAGAAACCTCATCTGACAACATAATCATAAGTTCATCTTTGCTTCATAGTTTATTGCCTGACAAAAACAAAAGCATTTGGAACTTCTGACAGTTTTTTTTCTTCCCCTCTTCACAGCACAACCTCTTTTCACAACTCCTATTTTCGCCTCTCAGGGTGTCTCCGCATTGTCTCGGAATGCCTTGACATTGGAAGACCAGGAAGACTCCCTGGGCCAGATAGTTTTGGCCTTCACCAGAACGGCTCAAGATTCCCACGGAGGATGACACACAAAACTGGGGTGAGCTTGCCAGTCGCCACCAGGAGCTCCCAGAGAAGCAATTCAAACTCACTGGAGTGCGTGAGGTTTAATTGAACAGCGAGCTGTTAATCCAAGGAAAGAAAATCAACTAATCCAGATTAAGCTCAGCCAGACGGGGGAATGGAGCTGTCAAAGGGCCCTCCTCCTAGTATGTCGGGCTACCTTTAAACGATCGGAGCTCATTACTCGAAAGCCAAACATGCTCACGTGAAGAAAGCCTCAAACGGAATCCAGGACTTTTGTGGCATTGTGAGAAGATTTTGACGTAATCTACTTGCGTAAATGACTAGATCTTTTGTTTTGTTTGGGTTTTTTGTTGCTGAAGTGAGCGAACTACACGGAAGCAGATCAGGGGCAGAATTAAGTGGCTGAGCTGATCCTTGAATGGTGGATAGGAGCTGGGAGGAACAGGTGAAATGGTCATTTGGAGGGGCAAGCATCTGGTTGCTATTGAAGTCCTAAAACACCACGACTAATTCTTTTTTACTTGAACACATCAGTCATTATTGTCAACGGTGCAGCGCTAATCAAATCCTCTTTTGAGCATCTTTTCTTTACACCTGTCTGAACCAAAAGAGCAGTGGGATTCGATATTTTAATTTGCAACGTGGTTTTACATGAAAGAATATGTTCACAAACGAAAAAAAACATTACAACTAGTTTTCAGGGTTCAAAAGGTATTGCTAATTTTTGATTAATGTTTTACTTTTTCTGCTGGTCCCAACTAGAGGTGGGTGATATGTCCAAAAAATAAAAATAAAATGAGATCAAAAACTCTGTAGCTAAAGCCATCACAGACTTACGTTGTTCCCTCTGATTTAGCTGTTGCTGTACAACAATGAATTTAACCAAAGAGACTTGAGATTCGATATATTGTGATGGCTCACGACATTCTTGTGAGACTTTTGACAATACAATATCACGATATACTCAAAATAAGCACATGCAATCACCAGTACATTAATTCGACCCTGATTTGTGAAGTAAAATACGTGATAGCAAAACTAGTTATAATTTACTTTGAAATACAGGGCCTGTTTACACGACAACGGTTACGGGTAAAAACGACAAAATATTTGATCAGAAATGCCTTTTGTTTAGATCAGGCATGTCCAAACTCTGGCCCGTGGGCCAAATGCGGCCCACAGACAATTTTTTCTTGGCCCTCAGTCTTCTAGGTGAATTGGCCCAAATTATTGAGCAGAACTTTTCACTGCAAGTTTTTTGAAAATCTACCTTGATAAGACAATATTTAATATTTATTGTGTGGTTTTGAGGATCTTGGCATGAATAAAGGACTGACATGCAAATATTTAAATTATTGACTGTACTGAGCACCAGTCTGTGGCCCTCGGTCGGCCCTCTGCTTCGTCTGTGTTTATACATGTGGCCCTTGATGAAAAAAGTTTGGACATCCCTGGTTTAGATGGTGATGGCGTTTGGGTGCTTAAAAATGCAAAAAACTGAAACCATCCAAAGTGGAAAACATGAATATGTTCGTCTACACTGCCCAGGACGCAAGACTCTGGTCAAATCTGCTGACGTCACGTACGGGTTTAGGTAACATTGCTTTTCTTTTTGCGGCGCAGCTGAGAAGAAGGAAGATTCTACGCATGCGTGCGGATATAGTGATCATGTATCACAGCGCCACCTAGCCGCCTGGCATGCATACCCAATCGAATTCCACACACTTTTGCATCACCGTATGCACGCAGATTTCCTCCCGAAAACGCTCGTCTAAACACAGAATAAAAAGTGATGACGCGCCGCCACTTTTGCGTCTTCCGTTCAGACCGTCATCATATAAACGTAGCCACAGTCTCTACAACAACAACAACTTTGATTACTGTATCGGTCACGGTATCGGCATAAAACTTTCTCTGTTGTCATGCCTCCTTCTGTAGACCGTATGAAATAGACGCACCAAATGTGTGGAGGTCTCAGTGAGCTTTGTGGTACTAATACTTTTATTTATATCCAGTAAGTGAAGATGACAGACTGTGTTGTTGTACTTGATGAATGAACGCTGGCTGGTTGCCTCAGTGTGTCGCTCTATTGTATGTCACGTTCAGAGAATGTCCAGCACGGGCCCAGTTTGTAAAGGGCCCCGGGTTAATCGCTCCAACAATGGCACATGGACTTTACATTCTGTTGCTATTAGTGCATACCAGAGCAGACCGGAATAGTACTTATTGTATGTGTACGTGTATGTGTACGGGTTGGGTTCATTCAGTCATTCATCTTGTGACACTAGTGCAGCACGAACATGTATTGGAGAATATTACTGGGGTTGAGAAGCAACAGGTGGTCAAAAGCCAGAGTCCAATTTGGGGTCCTCCTAAGCCTTGAGAAATGGGAATGATCGATCAAAGTCAGTGGGTGTAAACTAGGGCAAGACTGATGGTGAATCGGAATGGCAGTTTGAATGGTCGTAATTAGGCAAACTAGCAAAAACAAAGGCTGCAAATATTTAAAGGTCCTATATTACGCAAAATTGACTCTTGTGAGCTTTAAAACATGTTGGACTGTTGTTAACTCATTAAAAGCATACCCGGATTTGTGTTTTGTTTCAACAGACACTTGAGTAATCCTTTATTATTAGGCTGTGTCCCATTTCTCTGTCTTGGTTTTGTGCGTTCACGTGAGGGCAAGGGGTGTCCCGATTCTAATTTTGTTCAAGGGCTAGGGCCACGACCGAGGGCTACTGTGCATACCCCTTGATACGAAGAAGCTCTCGACCAGACTTGGAGCGAAGGGGTACGCCTACAAGCTCAGGCAGGTTTTGGGATCAGGATGGCAGGAGTCTCATAAATGTATTTTCAGCAGTTGTAATTATCGATTAACAGTTTAGCAGGTATACAATTTAGTGAACTGTTGTTGCGGTTTTAATTGTAGTGATGTCTGTTTAGCCGATGTTATCGTTTTCATCGAACTTTCATGCATAAACAAGCTTTTTTTTGTCGAGCTAAGGTACCCGATAATCCTTGACATTTGTTTACGTTTGTTTGCGTCAGTTGTCGTCGCCTCTGTAGACGTAGCGGCTCAGGTAGAGGCGAGGGATGATGACGCAAACGGTAATCGAGTGGCGTCCCATTTCTTAGGGGAACATTCGTACCCCGAGCCCTCTCAGTTCATTATCGAGGGGCAAGACAAAGACGTAGGTAAAGGGGTAGGGGAAGGGGTAAGACAGAGTAATGGGACGCAGCCTTAGTCTGTCTACATCTCCAAAGCTCAAAGTTCCACCTTGTGATGTCATGTAGTCATAGTTTTAAAGCTGAGAGCTACCTTTTGTCTTTTGTTCAGCAGAGAGGAACAATTCAGGTATGAAATAATCCAAGTGATATTAGTAAATGTGTATGGAGTTTAAAATCACAGTTGAGTACTTCCTGTATTACCACCCAACATCACAAGGTGGAACAGGGTGTTTTCTGTTTGAGAGAAGAACTCAGCCTAAATATTAAATGTGTTAAATGTGTAAATGAAACAAAGCATAACTCCAGGTATGTTTGGGATGAGGAAACGATTTCCTATGCAAACAACAAAATATCATATCTTATAATATACAAAAAAAACCTTGTACTTTAGACTCTTAAACATGTTCTGAAATGCACAGGCTTCTTGTATTACAGTAACAGTTCATATTTCAGTTTTCTCTCAAATGTTGTAGTTCCAGGAAAGGTCTTACGATCAAAACAAGAATTCCAAATCTAATCTATATTTGAATTTTATCAAACTGTGTGGCCCTTGTGTAAACCTATAAAAATCAACCTTTTTCAGATGTGGTTGACCTGAAAGAAGAGGTCAAAAGGAAAAAAGATAGTTCTCTATATCTCAACGTCAATATCAGTGTAAGAGATAAGTGTTGAATAAACATGAGGTCATTCAAACATTGCATCAACTCTTCTGATTAGTTTTGGGTGTTTGGTTTGTAAATTAAAATATCTAATCAGATCACATTATCTTCTAAATGCATGTCATGATGCCAGATGAGAGAGATTTTGGCTCAAAATGTTGCTGGCTGAGAGTAATTAAACACTAAAACATCTCGGTGGAGGGCTGCATTGTCTGCATTACAAGGGAATTTATTTTAGTAAAGCAAAAACAGAACTTGAGAACATGAGTTTTAAAGACAGTGTGTAACTTTCTGGTGGTGGCACATCACTTGTACAATTCCATGGAAATAGAAAGTTGAAACTATATATTGGAACATTCTCCGTGGAAATAATTCCGTGGAATATCATAGCTAAAGAAGTAACATTTCTATGGAAACAAGCAGGCCAAGTCAGATTTGTGGAGATGCGAGCCTGCCCTCATAGTAAAGATGCATGTTTTTAAGTGCAATAAACAAAACAAAGATGAATAGAAAAAAAACGTTTTGACTAAAATGAAAATGGACTATTGAGCTTTTAGATGATATTTGTTAGAATGCTGTTACTTCATTAAAAACATACCTGGAGTTGTGTTTTGTTTCATTCACACATCTTTTATTATTAGTTTGGGAACACCTCCAAAGCTCAAAATGCTCTGTTCCACCTTGTGATGTCATATAGTTTTCAACTTAAAGGGATAGTGCGTTTTTTTTTTGTTTGTTTTTTATGTTAATCTGTGTGGGTTTCCTTCTAAAAGTTACGTGCGGTAACACCGGCTTACCTCTGACAGTTTGCGCTCAGCCCGGTTCTGCTCGCGTTCTGGAGCTCAGGTAATTAGGTCCGGTAAGTTCGCGGGGACTCGTAATAAAGCTTGTTTTTCTTCTCAAAACAAAACATTTGTCCGAAAGGTGATATATTTGCGTCCCAAACAGTTGTCCAAGAAGAATCCAGCAGCGTATTTTCGCATTCGCGTAGCTCGTCTCGATTCGTATCACTGCGCGCCTATTACTTATTATTAGCCTGTTAACCTTTAGCGGAGGTGAACGACGGATGCGGTCCGCCGTAAGGGGAAGTTTACGAGTGAACAGGCAACAGGCAGCTAATGTGAGCGCAGTGATACGAATCGAGACGAGATATGCGAATGCTAACTACATTGCTGGATTTTTTTTTTTTAGAAGAAAAACAAGCTTTATTACGAGTGAGTCCCTGCGAACTTACCAGACCTAATTACCTGAGCTCCAGAACGCCAGCAGAACCAGGCTGAGCGTAAACTGTCAGAGGTAAGCCAGTGTTACCGCACGTAACTTTTAGAAGGAAACCCATACAGATTAACATTAAAAAAAAAAAAAACGCACTATCCCTTTAACACCTACCTTTACCTTTATATACAGGATTTGTGTGTTAAACATTTGTTAATAAAACAAAAAACAACTCCAGGTATGTTTTGATGAGGAACAGTGAATAGTGTAATTGTGCAAAGTCGAAAAGTGGCGTCAAAAGATGTTCAGTTAAAAGGTTTTCAAGAGACTGAGTTTGATAAACAAATCCAACTGGCTGTAAAACGGAAAATCCTAAAATATACATCTTAATAAAACAAACCCACACCACGTTCCGAGCAGCGTTGTCCGTCCAATGTCCACAGATGGGACTGCTTCTTCTCGATCATTTACAGTGGACGGTCAAACAGAGGCGGACATGCTTAATGCTCCCCATAATGGATCCCATACTGCCCTGAGTGATTTCAGGTGGACACTAACATTTATCCACAGAGTTTAGCTTTCTCTCTGGACGAAGAAGGATGGGGGCGTGCTTCCAAACGCCAAAATTTCACAAGACAGCTGTGTTTGGAGAAGGAAATTGTTGATCAAAATGGCTAGTGATGTATGCAATGCTTCTCCACGCAGCCCGGTACTAGCTCAAGTGTCATCTGCAACTGTTCTCCCCAAATCCGTCACAATGGGCTCACGGACAGATATAAAGCACTCCGCAATTAGTGCTCGGACAGCTGCGGGGCCCATTAGACACTTGGGGTTGTGTTTAGAGAAGGGCTAGCTGCAGCATCGCATACTGGACGCTAATGGATGGTGTCTGTCAGTGCGAATGGGAACGCCTGGGTGGAGATGGGGGGATAGAGAGGTATAGATGGAGAAATGGGGACAGATATGATGGGGAGAGCTGTAGGACGTGAGGTGTTTTGCAGATGGTTATTATTTCGGCATTAAAGCGAGACACTGCAGGCTAAATTCTTTTTTTTTTTAGTTTGTCTTTTCGTCAGTTTTGGTCCCTCTGGTAATAAGGTTTCATCCGGAAACAACAAAATTAATTAGCGTCCACTGATTTATATGGGACATTGTAATTTTAATGGCTGCTTTCTTAAAATGTAATGCAAAATGTGAATTTTTAGGCAAATTTTCAGTCAGATCAAGATTAGTGAAATACTAAAGAAGATCCAAAATCCTATATATATTTTTTTTTAGTATCTAATACAGACCTGGGCAAACTGTTCCACAAAGGGGCGATGTGGCTGCAGGTTTTTGTTCCAACCAACCAACCAAGAGCACACCTTCAACTGTCTGAAGACTGAGATCAGTTGATTAAATGAGTCAAGTTTGGTGTGCTGCTGCTGCTTGGTTGGAAAGAAAACCTGCAGCCACACCGGTCCTTTGTGCCCAGGTCTGATCTAATATGTGAACAAAAAACTCAGTCTTTTCATGTTTTTATGTAAAATGCCTTATTTTTACATGAAATCATTGTGTGATGAAAAACATACATACATTTTTTTCTTACATTTATGTGAGTAAACAAACAAGTTTCAAGATGTAATCTAAATTTAAAGGTCCCATGGCATGAAACTTTCATTTTTAATGTGAGCTCCCCTACCCTGTTTAGGGCCCCATGGCTAAAAGTTGTGAAATGTGTAAACTGAGCATTTGCGATCCTTTTCTGCGTTTGAAAAAAAGACAGCTCAAACAAACAAGGGAACTTTCTGACGTCACACTCGGGGAAAGGTTTCCACCCCCCGTCTGGATGTCCACCCCGTCTCTGGAAATCACGCCCAGAGAGTTTGGACCGCAAACGAGCTACGAAATGTGAGATGCGTTTTGTGAGTCTCTCCAGGCTCGGATGTCCTTTATCCGAGCCTCCAAACCTCTGAGACAGCAGTGGTTTAATTTTATTTTCTGTAGGAATTTGTTTTTTTTTTCATAAAAAGATATGAGAAGCGTCCCAAGTGCTTAAAACGCGGAAGTGGAGCCAGCGCACATCGCACCGCTAATCCAGGAAGCAGCGGCGTATCTGGCCACACCCCCACCCGCTGCACTGGCCTGTCTCTGTCCTCCTCATTTGCATTCAAGCAACAACGCCCAGAATAAAACGTTTCAGAGACATATTTATGAATGGGTCTGTCTTCATGAGGCTCTCTCATGCACTGAGGCTTGATTTTGGAGAAAGATTCATATACAGTATTAGGGAAGCACTAATGCGCCATATAAAAGCATCAAGAAGTACCATGTCATGGGATCTTTAAGAATTTTTCTTATTTTACCTTGCAGTATGGAGTGAGGCAATGTTAGTAATCCCGATCATGAATTTGAAATGACGAGAAGCCAACAGTATACAAGTATATATATTCAATCAAAAGAAATTGCATGTAAAAGTATTGCAGTTTGTGATTTGTGCTTTCAAATCTATTAACAGTACTTTTTCTTGCACAAATCTGAGACCTTTATCACTTGAGAGAAGATTGAAAAATGAACAGTTCTATGCACTGCAGAACATATTTGCAGCGGCCTAAACTTCCACAAAAAGACAGGATATTTTGTATTTTGCAGAAGAAATTCTATTACCTGAACAATTGCAGCCTTTCCGATAATAATAATAGTCAATTAAAAAAGCAATTATGATTGGATTGTGATATATTGTGCAGCCATACTCCAGTTCAAGATGATGAAGTTTAAATAAAAAGAAAATTACTTCAGTATTGCAGCTTGAAACAGGTTACGGTGGTGACATAACCCATTCTTGCATGAGTCTATAAAAGAAAAAGAACAACATAGCACACCATATATTTCTACTTGATTTACAATACCTACAGGTAGGCTCCCTAAAGCTGTGAACATGGTGAAACAGCGAGCGAGTGGGAGTCTGAGAACTGTCTGATTTATCTGCGAGAATTAAGATAACCCCAAAGTGAATCACTCAACATAGTCCCGGGCTTAATCTGCGTTTTACTGCTGATGTCTCCTGCATTATCTCACGTCTATTCGCACGCACATGCTCGCTCACCCATCATATACCAAAACAAAGATTACCCACGCCATTTATTCTGTTTAAGTCAACCCCGGGGGCCAAGGCACAGGCTACGCAAAGATACAGGAAAAATTCTTGATTATTGCCTTAAAAAGAGACGATGAGCAAAAGGGAATTTGCGTATTTTGGCCCGCATCGCTTCCACGAGAATCACAGCGATAACTCTTTTTAAGTCTGGCAAAGTTCGACACATACTGTAAATGCAATCTATCCAAGAATTTTTGCTCGCGACTCCCCTCAAAGTTGTTTCTGGCACCGAGTCCGGACTTGGCAAATGAAAAGAGTGATTCTATTTTTTGAGCTTTGTTTGGGCTTTCTCCTCCCTCCTGTTCCTGTAATGTTATACGGTAAATATGTTGATTTGTTGGTTCAAATGTGGGCACAAATTTGCAAGCCTGTAATCAGTTTTCCAAACTTCTCCGCCTGTGTTTATTTCTATTTTGAAGACATTGTCCAAAGCCGGTTCGTGCAAAGATGGACAGTTCAGGCTTCAATATCATTCGGTAGAGAGGCCCTTGTAGGAACGTGCCTGCTTTCCATTTCTTTGGACTAAATATGAGGCAAGTTCTTGTGGAAAACTGACTGCCCTTTGCAGCTTGATCAAGATTTAGGTGATGAGTGCAAGTGTGTCCAATTTTAGATAGTTTTATCTTCCTTGAAACACGTGCAGAGGAGGAACCTGTGACATGCAAAACGAATGGCATAATTAAACTACTATTGACATTAATTAAACATTGTGCAGATCCACATTTGGAAGATAAACACAGCCCGAGCCAGATTTAGAGAGCGCACTGGCCAACTTTGGCCGACATCCCTTTAAATCAACTTTACAGCTTGACCACAGAGGGCTGCAGGCTAATGTATAGGCTGCAATGTATGTGGAGAGAACAGTAAAGGGAGGAAGATCCAAGCTTTAATATCAAAATGAAATGTCAAAGAAAGAAAAGTGTCTAATTTTCTACTGTTTGCTGTTATATTTTTGGCTCATTGACCTTTTGACCCTAAAACTCATGGAGCGATGGGATGCCAGCAGTCGAAACTGACAGGGAAAAATGACATTACATTGATAGTACACTGATAATAACAGGGATGAAAGTGCCCAATCATGAAAAAAGCAGAAAATCCCCCCACACACACACGTTAAGTGAGGCACGGGCAAGTAGGATGTTTTATAAAGTTTAACCTGCCCTGTGATACACGTTGGTACGCAAAGGTACACGCTGTTGCGAAAGACCTGCGCACGCTCACTCGCTCGCTCGGTAACGTGCGGTGTCCGCAGCTCCAGACGAGCACACGGGCTCGAGCGGCCCGCACACCGAGACACGTACTTTTGTTCTGAATACGGGACGATTCCATTTTTCAAGGAACGGTTGGCGACCCTAAACACAACTATACGTATACCCAAAATCTTTCTCAATCTTTCAGCTAAAAGGCGGAACTCTTTCATCCCCGTAATTAGTAGATGAGGAATCATTTCAGTCATACCCTAAGCCAGTGTTTCCCAACCTTTTTTGTCTTGTGTACCCCCTGAGCCTTTTTGTCATACCTCGAGTACCCCCTCACTCATACATGTTGATAATTCTCCAAAAGTAGAACGTGACACAACAGATTATTAAATGAAAATAATTTTATTTCATCTCCTGAATTTGAAATTTTAATTCTCAGGCATTTTCTCTTTTCTTTAACTCAAATTTACTCAAATTAGAATTTAAAAATTCCAAAAAATCTCACAGCAACACTGCCGAGTACCCCCTGCAGTGTGCTCGTGTACCCCTAGGGGTACTTGTACCCCTGGTTGGAAAACAATGCCCTACACTACCAGTCAAAAGTTTGGACTCACCCTCTAATTCAATGTTATGTATAAAATGTAAAAAGTAGTAAGAAAAAAGAAACAAAACATTGAATGAGACAGTGTGGCCAAACTATTGACTGGTGCTGTTTAAACATACAAGCCAGTTTGGACATGCCCTCTGATTCTTATTTATTTTACTACTTTCTACATTTTAGATACATACACATGCGTATGTATCTAAAATGACAGATGACATATGTATGAATATAATGTTTAAGTAAAGAAAAAATTAAATATCTCTACTAAATATTTTTCAACAAAGCAAAAAGAGGGTAATTTGAGGATTTTGTTATTGTATATATATTGCTATATATATCCATACATCTTACTTCACATAGTTGATGTCTTCTGTATATGAAATGTAGAAAGTAGTAACCATATAGAAAAAAAAAACATTGAGTGAGAGGAGGAGTGTATTTTAAAGAAGGAATATGATGGTTTTTTGAAGAAAATGAAGAAAATGGATGGATGGATGGACATACTGAACTTTTTTTTAATTTTATGTATTTGAGCAATATCTGTCTTGCCTCGGTACAGATATATTCTCAAAGCATCTCTTGAGGTCAAAATAGGTCACTGTGTACTGTACTGTCTGAATTTATATCTATAAAGCTTTTGTCTTGTCAGAGAATGAGGAAGTGCGCAGTTAACACGGCAAAAAAACTCACTCTGGCCTCTAAAAGTTGTGAAAAGCTTGTGAACACATTACAGTGAATCATTAAAAAGCTCTCAGTGCATAAGGTAAGTGAGGAATAACCCTGTTAAAGAAGACATATGATGCTTTTTAAAAGGTATTCAGTACTGAACAATAACATAGTAAATCATCGTTCATTATAAACCACAATAATGATCGAAACTTGCTTAACCCTAGAGCACTATCGAGCAAAAGTATTTACATGATTTTCAATATGTTGCATTTTTCTGAGTGTCATGGGTCCCTGGGGAGCTTCACCATTGTTTTTGACGTTTTTGAAGGTGTAGGTGTTTCCCTACCCCAAAGCCCACTTTTCCTACAGGCAATAGTGAAAGAGGAATGTAAGAATGTAATGAATTTAAAGGAAAAGTAACGTTTTTTTACAATCTGAGCCTTCTTTCGGCAATAAAACAAGTAGTTTTTACTCACCCATAGCACTTTGGTGTCAATTGGAGCAATATCGCAGAACTTATGTTGGAGCCGTTCTGTTCTACTAATGATCCCGTATCCGTTAACATGAGTGCTCGGGGCATTACTTTGCGCTCTCCAAATAACACAAACTTTAGCACTTTTCAAATCACAGAAGATCGCTGTGTCAGGGTAGACTTTTAGTGGATTCCAAAACGGCCTGAAACCCGATATCCAGCTATAGTTTCATTTGATGACGTCATCAGAGAGGACAGTGCGCATGCGTGAACTCAGCTGTTTTGTAAACACCGCTAGTCCGAAAGAAGCTAACACCGCTCTGAACTTTACTTTTCTGTTGCGATATCGGGTTTCAGGCCGTTTTGGAATCTACTAAAAGTCTACCCTGACACAGCGATCTTCTGTGATTTGAAAAGTGCTAAAGTTTGTGTTATTTGGACACCGCAAAGTAATGCCCCGAGCACTCACGCTAACGGATACGGGATCATTAGTAGAACAGAACGGCTCAACATAAGTTCTGCGATACTGCTCCAATTGACACCAAACTGCTATGGGTGAGTAAAACTACTTGTTTTATTGCCGAAAGAAGGCTCAGATTGTAAAAAAAACCTTAATTTTCCTTTAATGTTAAGAGGATGTAAGGAATAGGTAAGTAAGAGTGGTCCTGGAATGTGTATCTATCCTTATTTAGTGCAGTGGTTATGAATAAATATCACAAAGTGGTGATTTCAAAGGGAATTCTTATGGTGAAAACAATATTTTAGTCAACTGGTCATTTTTACCCACTGAAAAATACTATTTTTTGTTCCTCTCTCCTGCAACTGTTCATGTGTCGAGGAGTCTGTGCTTCACCAGGGAAGTCTCACATGTCCCAGGAATGGGTGGACCAAAGACCAAGTTTCCAGTATCATTATTATTTTTTCTTTAGGAATTTTTTGTTCTCAAATTCCTAATTTTTCAGTAATTTTGGAGCATGTTTTTAGGGTCTTCTTATGTTTTTTTCCCCCATTTTACACATACCACAGTTGAAAATAAAAGAAAACCACTCTAATGTATCATGTGTTGTCATATTTTGATCTATTTTTCATGACAGGTACTTTTTGTTGGGTATTATATCGGGTAAAAATTACCCCAAAAGTGATGGTGTTACTTTGTATTTTGTACTTTTTATAGCGAAAGTGTTCTAGGGTTAATAACAGAAATAGGTCAATTGATTTTGTGTTTAAATCGGCAGAACTAAACCTAATAGCCTACAGTCTGAATCTATGTATAAAGCTTTTTCTTGTCAGTGCAAGTGTGCAGTTGGCATGCTAGTTGTTAGCGTTCCCATGGCGGCAGTGAACAATTAGGATGCTTTTAATGCATAATGGTAAGCGAGGTCCATATAGAATACATCTATTTTATGTTTTTTAAGTCAAATTCAGGTACAGACAGCACTTTTAGCAAGAATTGAGCTAACTTGCTGTATGTCTGTGTATATGGTAGCGCTCATAATGCCAATTTATATTCAAACAAGAGGCACCTGGTTTGGTCTGGCGGGAAAACAACTTGGCAAGGACTATGTTTAATGAATGGCTTACTATTAATATGCCTACTTAATTTACAAGCACAATTCACATGGAATCAATTATCCGGCCATACATTCATAAATATTGTTTTTCCTATTTTGTAAGCACCAGATCTCAAAAGAGTTAGCTACAGACGTGCCGCTAGTCATTAGGTTGGCATAAAAGTGATATTCTGCAAATGGCTCCGAACAGAACGCTTTGAAAGGAATAAAAGCTTTATATATTTTTTTCTTTTCTTGGACAGACCAGTCACGGAAAATATAGAGGTAAATAAGGAAGATGTGAGAAGAGGCTGAGCGTTTCCAAGTCGTGTTCTGCTGTGGAAAAATAAAAGCTTTGACAAAGAGCAGGAGGTGCAAGGCTGCTAAATAAACCAATGATCTGGCGAGCAGTCTCAGCTCAGATAGGTTTTCACTGCAGTCTGTTCACTTTATGATCAAGGCCCTGCTTCCTGATTTGGTCAATGCAGCTAAATACGGTAAATAAGCAACTTTTTTTTCCGCAATGCGAGTGGAACAATAGCCAGAACTGTGGTAAGGAAACATGTGGGGCCAAGGTTGAAGGGACAGCACAAAGGTTGGAAGGGATTGCGGTGTTAAAAGAAAAGGTTTTCAATTACAATGTTTCAGGACTGCAGGATTCTTGCTTTATCTATGGCATTCAGTCCATTTTTAGGGACCGAGCCCCGAAGGGGGACGAAGGTCCCTATTGTTGTTGCTTTGTTTCCCTATTATTATTATTATTATTATTATTATTATTATTATTATTATTATTATTATTATTATTATTCTTGTTCTTGTTCACACTCGCTGGGGCAATTTTGAGCATGTTCCCATGCTTCAAAACGAACGAAACTTTGCACGGGCATCACAAAGTGCTGCCAGTACGACCACACAAAGTCTCGTCCCCCAGTGACCCCCAGGAGCTCGATAGCGCCCCCTAGCGCGTTGTCTTTCGGGGCTGGCATACCGTTTAAGATAGGCGCACGAAATTCGGTAGGGACGTGTATCTCAATAAGACGAACAAACGCCTCACTGCAATGTCATGGCCACGCCCAACAGGAAGTGAGATAATTGGGCTTTTGTGTGATTTTTGGGTATTGGACATAGAATGGAATTTGAAACACTTCTCCTACACCGTACCTCAGATGGGCTTAAATTTTGGTGAACATAATCTTAAGACGTTGGAGATGTTAAATTGCGAAGGATTTTCAAATAGGCGGTAATATGACGATACGGCGGATCGATAAAATTAGGTATTTATTGAATGGGAGTGATGAGTTATGAATGGGAGGTATTTGTTGCTAGGCAACGCCCTGATCAAAGGTCTTTGATCTTTGTACCTTTGATCTGATATAGCTGCAAGCAGCAATGTGGGGACAAGCATCGAAGGTTCATGTAGGCCTCAGCATGTAGGCCACATGCAGGGTCTGACAGGGTCTGACAGGGTCTGACAGGGTCTGACAGGGTCTGACAGGGTCTGTTCTGACAGGGTCTGACAGGGTCTGACAGGGTCTGACAGGGTCTGTTCTGACAGGGTATCTACAATGTCATGGCCACGCCCAACAGGAAGTGAGATAATTGTGCCAGGCACACGAAATTTCGTATGGCTGTGCGTCTCAGTAAGACGAACAAACGCAGGTGCGAGGTCCCGACCAACGCCGCTTGCGGCTTTAATTAGGGACCGAGCCCCGAAGGGGGACGAAGGTCCCTATTGTTGTTGCTTTGTTTCCCTATTATTATTAGGGACCGAGCCCCGAAGGGGGACGAAGGTCCCTATTGTTGTTGCTTTGTTTCCCTATTATTATTATTATTATTATTATTATTCTTGTTCTTGTTCACACTCGCTGGGGCAATTTTGAGCATGTTCCCATGCTTCAAAACGAACGAAACTTTGCACGGGCATCACAAAGTGCTGCCAGTACGACCACACAAAGTCCCGTCCCCCAGTGACCCCCAGGAGCTCGATAGCGCCCCCTAGCGCGTTGTCTTTCGGGGCTGGCATACCGTTTAAGATAGGCGCACGAAATTCGGTAGGGACGTGTATCTCAATAAGACGAACAAACGCCTCACTGCAATGTCATGGCCACGCCCAACAGGAAGTGAGATAATTGGGCTTTTGTGTGATTTTTGGGTATTGGACATAGAATGGAATTTGAAACACTTCTCCTACACCGTACCTCAGATGGGCTTAAATTTTGGTGAACATAATCTTAAGACGTTGGAGATGTTAAATTGCGAAGGATTTTCAAATAGGCGGTAATATGACGATACGGCGGATCGATAAAGTTAGGTATTTATTGAATGGGAGTGATGAGTTATGAATGGGAGGTATTTGTTGCTAGGCAACGCCCTGATCAAAGGTCTTTGATCTTTGTACCTTTGATCTGATATAGCTGCAAGCAGCAATGTGGGGACAAGCATCGAAGGTTCATGTAGGCCTCAGCATGTAGGCCACATGCAGGGTCTGACAGGGTCTAACAGAGTCTGACAGGGTCTGACCGGGTCTGACAGAGTCTGACAGGGTCTAACAGAGTCTGACAGGGTCTAACAGAGTCTGACAGGGTCTGACAGGGTCTGACAGGGTCTGACAGAGTCTGACAGGGTCTAACAGAGTCTGACAGGGTCTGACAGGGTCTGACAGGGTCTGACAGGGTCTGTTCTGACAGGGTATCTACAATGTCATGGCCACGCCCAACAGGAAGTGAGATAATTGTGCCAGGCACACGAAATTTGGTATGGCTGTGCGTCTCAGTAAGACGAACAAACGCAGGTGCGAGGTCCCGACCAACGCCGCTTGCGGCTTTAATTATTATTATTAGGGACCGAGCCCCGAAGGGGGACGAAGGTCCCTATTGTTGTTGCTTTGTTTCCCTATTATTATTATTATTATTATTATTATTATTATTCTTGTTCTTGTTCACACTCGCTGGGGCAATTTTGAGCATGTTCCCATGCTTCAAAACGAACGAAACTTTGCACGGGCATCACAAAGTGCTGCCAGTACGACCACACAAAGTCCCGTCCCCCAGTGACCCCCAGGAGCTCGATAGCGCCCCCTAGCGCGTTGTCTTTCGGGGCTGGCATACCGTTTAAGATAGGCGCACGAAATTCGGTAGGGACGTGTATCTCAATAAGACGAACAAACGCCTCACTGCAATGTCATGGCCACGCCCAACAGGAAGTGAGATAATTGGGCTTTTGTGTGATTTTTGGGTCTTGGACATAGAATGGAATTTGAAACACTTCTCCTACACCGTACCTCAGATGGGCTTAAATTTTGGTGAACATAATCTTAAGACGTTGGAGATGTTAAATTGCGAAGGATTTTCAAATAGGCGGTAATATGACGATACGGCGGATCGATAAAGTTAGGTATGGAATTTGAAACACTTCTCCTACACCGTACCTCAGATAGGCTTAAATTTTGGTGAACATAATCTTAAGACGTTGGAGATGTTAAATTGCGAAGGATTTTCAAATAGGCGGTAATATGACGATACGGCGGATCGATAAAATTAGGTATTTATTGAATGGGAGTGATGAGTTATGAATGGGAGGTATTTGTTGCTAGGCAACGCCCTGATCAAAGGTCTTTGATCTTTGTACCTTTGATCTGATATAGCTGCAAGCAGCAATGTGGGGACAAGCATCGAAGGTTCATGTAGGCCTCAGCATGTAGGCCACATGCAGGGTCTGACAGGGTCTGACTTAGTCTGACAGGGTCTAACAGAGTCTGACAGGGTCTGACAGGGTCTGACAGGGTCTGTTCTGACAGGGTATCTACAATGTCATGGCCACGCCCAACAGGAAGTGAGATAATTGTGCCAGGCACACGAAATTTGGTATGGCTGTGCGTCTCAGTAAGACGAACAAACGCAGGTGCGAGGTCCCGACCAACGCCGCTTGCGGCTTTAATTATTATTATTCTTGTTCTTGTTCACACTCGCTGGGGCAATTTTGAGCATGTTCCCATGCTTCAAAACGAACGAAACTTTGCATGGGCATCACAAAGTGCTGCCAGTACGACCACACAAAGTCCCGTCCCCCAGTGACCCCCAGGAGCTCGATAGCGCCCCCTAGCGCGTTGTCTTTCGGGGCTGGCATACCGTTTAAGATAGGCGCACGAAATTCGGTAGGGACGTGTATCTCAATAAGACGAACAAACGCCTCACTGCAATGTCATGGCCACGCCCAACAGGAAGTGAGATAATTGGGCTTTTGTGTGATTTTTGGGTATTGGACATAGAATGGAATTTGAAACACTTCTCCTACACCGTACCTCAGATGGGCTTAAATTTTGGTGAACATAATCTTAAGACGTTGGAGATGTTAAATTGCGAAGGATTTTCAAATAGGCGGTAATATGACGATACGGCGGATCGATAAAGTTAGGTATTTATTGAATGGGAGTGATGAGTTATGAATGGGAGGTATTTGTTGCTAGGCAACGCCCTGATCAAAGGTCTTTGATCTTTGTACCTTTGATCTGATATAGCTGCAAGCAGCAATGTGGGGACAAGCATCGAAGGTTCATGTAGGCCTCAGCATGTAGGCCACATGCAGGGTCTGACAGGGTCTAACAGAGTCTGACAGGGTCTGACAGGGTCTGTTCTGACAGGGTATCTACAATGTCATGGCCACGCCCAACAGGAAGTGAGATAATTGTGCCAGGCACACGAAATTTGGTATGGCTGTGCGTCTCAGTAAGACGAACAAACGCAGGTGCGAGGTCCCGACCAACGCCGCTTGCGGCTTTAATTAGGGACCGAGCCCCGAAGGGGGACGAAGGTCCCTATTGTTCTCGCTCTGTTTCTCTATTATTATTATTATTATTCTTGGGACACATTTTTTAACACGCTTTTGGGCAATTTTGAGCATGTTCCCATGCTTCAAAACGAACGAAATTTTGCACGGGCATCACGTAGGGCGGCAGCTACGCCTCCAAAAAGACCCGTCCCCCGGTGACCCCCAGGAGCTTGATAGCGCCCTCTAGTGCGTTGTTTTTTGGGGCTGGCGTGTTGTCTTTCGGGGCTGGCATACCGTTTAAGATAGGCGCACGAAATTTGGTAGGGACGTATATCTCAATAAGACGAACAAACGCCTCACTGCAATGTCATGTCCACGCCCAACAGGAAGTGAGATAATTGGCCTTTTGTGTGATTTTGTGGATATTGGACATACAATGGAATTTGAAACACTTCTCCTACACCGTACCTCAGATGGGCTTAAATTTTGGTGAACATAATCTTAAGATGTTGGAGATGTTAAATTGCGAAGGATTTTCAAATAGGCGCTAATATGACAATACGGCGGATCGATAAACTTAGGTATTTATTGAATGTGAATTATGAGTTATGAATGGGAGATTTTTATTAAATTTGGAGTTCTTCTTCAGACTAAAACTTCACAGGGTAATGTAGATGAGGACTACCAAGATTTTCATGCCAAATAACTGGCAGTCTGACATAGCGCCCCCATATGACAGGCCAGTGAACTGTCAGAAAATGTACAGCAAATGAGCATTTTAACACAAAAAGGATCGTGGGTGGCATACGATTTCAGCCAGACACACGAAAGTTGGTATGAGTGTGTATCTCACTAAGATGAACAAAATTGTAATTACAATGTCATGGCCACGCCCAACAGGAAGTGAGATAAGAAGACTTGTATTGCGATTTTCTGTGATATGACATAGAATAGATTTTAAAACACTCCTCCTACACCGTACATCAGATGGGCGTAAAATTTGGTGTACATGAGCTCAAGACATTGGAGATGTTAAATTGCGAAGGGATTTTTGATATCTTGTAAGATGACAAAATGGCAGCCTGATTAATTTTGCTACCATTTGAAAGTGCCAAATGCAATAGGAGGTGTGTCACCACTTCATTTAGCAGACACTTCTCCTACACCGTACCTCAGATGGGCTTAAATTTTGGTGAACATAATCTTAAGACGTTGGAGATGTTAAATTGCGAAGGATTTTCAAATAGACGGTAATATGACGATACGGCGGATCGATAAACTTAGGTATTTATTGTTATGAGTTATGAATGGGAGGTTTTTATTGAATTTGGAGTTCTTCCTCAGACTAAAACTTCACAGGGTAATGTAGATGAGGACTACCAAGATTTTCATGCCAAATAACTGGCAGTCTGACATAGCGCTCCCATATGACAGGCCAGTGAACTGTCAGAAATCTACCGCTAGCTGAGCCCCTAACAGGAAAAATTGTCCGATATGGCTTACCATTTTTGCCAGGCACACGAAATTCGGTATGGGTGTGCGTCTCGGTATGGGTGTGCGTCTCAGTAAGACGAACAAACGCAGGTGCGAGGTCCCGACCAACGCCGCTTGCGGCTTTAATTAGGGACCGAGCCCGAAGGGGCACGAGGTCCCTATTGTTCTCGCTCTGTTTCTCTATTATTATTTTTTTTGTTCTTGTTCACGCGCTTTTGGGCAATTTTGAGCATGTTCCCATGCTTCAAAACGAACGTGACTTTGCAGGGGCATCACGTAGGGCGGCAGCTACGCCTCCAAAAAGACCCGTCCCCTGGGGACCCCCAGGAGCTCGATAGCGCCCCCTAGCGCGTTGTCTTTCGGGGCTGGCATACCGTTTAAGATAGGCGCACGAAATTCGGTAGGGACGTGTATCTCAATAAGACAAACAAACGCCTCACTGCAATGTCATTTCCACGCCCAACAGGAAGTGAGATAATTGGCCTTTTGTGAAATTTGACCTACAATGGAATTTGAAACACTTCTTCTACACCGTACCTCAGATTGGCTTAAATTTTGGTGAACATAATCTTAAGATGTTGGAGATGTTAAATTGCGAAGGATTTTCAAATACGCGGTAATATGACGATACAGCGGATCAATAAATTTAGGTATGAGTTATGAGTTATGGATGGGAGTTATTTATTGAATTTAGAGTTCCGTTTAAGATAGGCGCACGAAATTCGGTAGGGACGTGTATCTCAATAAGACGAACAAACGCCTCACTGCAATGTCATGGCCACGCCCAACAGGAAGTGAGATAATTGGCATTTTGTGTGATTTTGTAATATTGGACATACAATGGAATTTGAAACACTTCTCCTACACCGAACCTCAGATGGGCTTAAATTTTGGTGAACATAATCTTAAGACATTGGAGATGATAAATTGCGAAGGATTTTCAAATAGGCGGTAATATGACGATACGGCGGATCGATAAACTTAGGTATTTATTGAATGGGAGTTATGAATTATGAATAGGAGGTTTTTATTAAATTTGGAGTTCTTCCTCAGACTAAAACTTCACAGGGTAATGTAGATGAGGACTACCAAGATTTTCATGCCAAATAACTGGCAGTCTGACATAGCGCCCCCATATGACAGGCCAGTGAACTGTCAGAAAATGTACAGCAAATGAGCGTTTTAACACAAAGAGGATCCTGGGTGGCATACGATTTCAGCCAGACACACGAAAGTTGGTATGGGTGTGTATCTCACTAAGATGAACAAAATTGTAATTACAATGTCATGGCCACGCCCAACAGGAAGTGAGATAAGAAGACTTGTATTGCGATTTTGTGTGATATGACATAAAATGGATTTTAAAACACTCCTCCTACACCTTACATCAGATGGGCGTAAATTTTGGTGTACATGAGCTCAAGACATTGGAGATGTTAAATTGCGAAGGGATTTTTGATATCTTGTAAGATGACAAAATGGCGGCCTGATGAATTTTGCTACCATTTGAAAGTGCCAAATGCAATAGGAGGTGTGTCACCACTTCATTTAGCAGACACTTCTCCTACAACGTACCTGAGATGGGCTTAAATTTTGGTGAACAAAATCTTAAGACATTGGAGATGTTAAATTGCGAAGGATTTTCAAATAGGCGGTAATATGACGATACGGCGGATCGATAAACTTAGGTATTTATTGAATGGGAGCTATGAATTATGAATGGGAGGTTTTTATTGAATTTGGAGTTCTTCCTCAGACTAAAAGTTCACAAGGTAATGTAGATGGGGACTACCAAATAACTGGCAGTCTGACATAGCGCCCCCATATGACAGGCCAGTGAACTGTCAGAAATCTACCGCTAGCTGAGCCCCTAACAGGAAAAATTGTCCGATATGGCTTACCATTTTTGCCAGGCACACGAAATTCGGTATGGGTGTGCGTCTCAGTACGACGAACAAACGCAGGTGCGAGGTCCCGACCAACGCCGCTTGCGGCTTTAATTAGGGACCGAGCCCGAAGGGGCACGAGGTCCCTATTGTTCTCGCTCTGTTTCTCTATTATTATTATTATTATTTTTTTTGTTCTTGTTCACACGCTTTTGGGCAATTTGGAGCATGTTCCCATGCTTCAAAACGAACGTGACTTTGCAGGGGCATCACGTAGGGCGGCAGCTACGCCTCCAAAAAGTCCCGTCCCCCGGTGACCCCCAGGAGCTCGATAGCGCCCCCTAGCGCGTTGTCTTTCGGGGCTGGCATACCGTTTAAGATAGGCGCACGAAATTCGGTAGGGACGTGTATCTCAATAAGACGAACAAACGCCTCACTGCAATGTCATGTCCACGCCCAACAGGAAGTGAGATAATTGGCTTTTTGTGAAATTTGACATACAATGGAATTTGAAACACTTCTCCTACACCGTACCACAGATGGGCTTAAATTTTGGTGAACATAATCTTAAGACGTTGGAGATGTTAAATTGCGAAGGATTTTCAAATAGGCGGTAATATGACGATACGGCGGATCGATAAAGTTAGGTATTTATTGAATGGGAGTTATAAGTTATGGATGGAGTTATTTATTGAATTTGGAGTTTCGTTTAAGATATGCGCACGAAATTCGGTAGGGACGTGTATCTCAATAAGACGAACAAACGCCTCACTGCAATGTCATGGCCACGCCCAACAGGAAGTGAGATAATTGGCCTTTTGTGTGATTTTGTGGATATTGGACATACAATGGAATTTGAAACACTTCTCCTACACCGTACCTCAGATGGGCTTAAATTTTGGTGAACATAATCTTAAGACATTGGAGATGTTAAATTGCGAAGGATTTTCAAATAGGCGGTAATATGACGATACGGCGGATCGATAAACTTAGGTATTTATTGAATGCGAGTTATGAATTATGAATGGGAGATATTTATTGAATTTGGAGTGCTTCCTCAGACTAAAACTTCACAGGGTAATGTAGATGAGGACTACCAAGATTTTCATGCCAAATAACTGGCAGTCTGACATAGCGCCCCCATATGACAGGCCAGTGAACTGTCAGAAAATGTACAGCAAATGAGCGTTTTAACACAAAGAGGATCGTGGGTGGCATACGATTTCAGCCAGACACACGAAAGTTGGTATGGGTGTGTATCTCACTAAGATGAACAAAATTGTAATTACAATGTCATGGCCACGCCCAACAGGAAGTGAGATAAGAAGACTTGTATTGCGATTTTATGTGATATGACATAGAATAGATTTTAAAACACTCCTCCTACACCGTACATCAGATGGGCGTAAATTTTGGTGTACATAAGCTCAAGACATTGGAGATGTTAAATTGCGAAGGGATTTTTGATATGTTGTAAGATGACAAAATGGCGGCCTGATGAATTTTGCTACCATTTGAAAGTGCCAAATTCAATAGGAGGTGTGTCACCACTTCATTTAGCAGACACTTCTCCTACACCGTACCTCAGATGGGCTTAAATTTTGGTGAACATAATCTTAAGACGTTGGAGATGTTAAATTGCGAAGGATTTTCAAATAGGCGGTAATATGACGATACGGCGGATCGATAAACTTAGGTATTTATTGAATGGGAGTTATGAATGGGAGATATTTATTGAATTTGGAGTTCTTCCTCAGACTAAAACTTCACAGGGTAATGTAGATGAGGACTACCAAGATTTTCATGCCAAATAACTGGCAGTCTGACATAGCGCCCCCATATGACAGGCCAGTGAACTGTCAGAAATCTACCGCTAGCTGAGCCCCTAACAGGAAAAATTGTCCGATATGGCTTACCATTTTTGCCAGGCACACGAAATTCGGTATGGGTGTGCGTCTCAGTAAGACGAACAAACGCAGGTGCGAGGTCCCGACCAACGCCGCTTGCGGCTTTAATTAGGGACCGAGCCCCGAAGGGGGACGAAGGTCCCTATTGAAGTTGCTCTGTTTCTCTATTATTATTATTCTTGTTCTTGTTCACGCGCTTTTGGGCAATTTGGAGCATGTTCCCATGCTTCAAAACGAACGTGACTTTGCAGGGGCATCACGTAGGGCGGCAGCTACGCCTCCAAAAAGACCCGTCTCCCGGTGACCCCCAGGAGCTCGATAGCGCCCCCTAGCGCGTTGTCTTTCGGGGCTGGCATACCGTTTAAGATAGGTGCACGAAATTCAGTAGGGACGTGTATCTCAATAAGACAAACAAACGCCTCACTGCAATGTCATGGCCACGCCCAACAGGAAGTGAGATAATTGGCCTTTTGTGAAATTTGACATACAATGGAATTTGAAACACTTCTCCTACACCGTACCTCAGATGGGCTTAAATTTTGGTGAACATAATCTTAAGACGTTGGAGATGTTAAATTGCGAAGGATTTTCAAATAGGCGGTAATATGACGATACAGCGGATCGATAAATTTAGATATGAGTTATGAGTTATGGATGGGAGTTATTTATTGAATTTGGAGTTCCGTTTAAGATAGGCACACGAAATTCGGTAGGGACGTGTATCTCAATAAGACGAACAAACGCCTCACTGCAATGTTATGGCCACACCCAACAGGAAGTGAGATAATTGGCATTTTGTGTGATTTTGTAATATTGGACATACAATGGAATTTGAAACACTTCTCCTACACCGAACCTCAGATGGGCTTAAATTTTGGTGAACATAATCTTAAGACGTTGGAGATGTTAAATTGCGAAGGATTTTCAAATAGGCGGTAATATGACGATACGGTGGATCGATAAACTTAGGTATTTATTGAATGGGAGTTATGAATTATGAATAGGAGGTTTTTATTGAATTTGGAGTTCTTCCTCAGACTAAAACTTCACAGGGTAATGTAGATGAGGACTACCAAGATTTTCATGCCAAATAACTGGCAGTCTGACATAGCGCCCCCATATGACAGGCCAGTGAACTGTCAGAAAATGTACCGCAAATGAGCACTTTAACACAAAGAGGATCGTGGGTGGCATACGATTTCAGCCAGACACACGAAAGTTGGTATGGGTGTGTATCTCACTAAGATGAACAAAATTGTAATTACAATGTCATTGCCACGCCCAACAGGAAGTGAGATAAGAAGACTTGTATTGCGATTTTCTGTGATATGACATAGAATAGATTTTAAAACACTCCTCCTACACCGTACATCAGATGGGTGTAAAATTTGGTTTACATGAGCTCAAGACATTGGAGATGGTAAATTGCGAAGGGATTTTTGATATCTTGTAAGATGACAAAATGGCAGCCTGATGAATTTTGCTACCATTTGAAAGTGCCAAATGCAATAGGAGGTGTGTCACCACTTCATTTAGCAGACACTTCTACTACACCGTACCTCAGATGGGCTTAAATTTTGGTGAACATAATATTAAGACGTTGGAGATGTTAAATTGCGAAGGATTTTCAAATAGGCGGTAATATGACGATACGGCGGATCGATAAACTTAGGTATTTATTGAATGGGCATTATGAATGGGAGATATTTATTGAATTTGGAGTTCTTCCTCAGACTAAAACTTCACAGGGTAATGTAGATGAGGACTACCAAGATTTTCATGCCAAATAACTGGCAGTCTGACATAGCGCCCCCATATGACAGGCCAGTGAACTGTCAGAAATCTACCGCTAGCTGAGCCCCTAACAGGAAAAATGTCCGATATGGCTTACCATTTTTGCCAGGCACACGAAATTCGGTATGGGTGTGCGTCTCAGTAAGACGAACAAACGCAGGTGCGAGGTCCCGACCAACGCCGCTTGCGGCTTTAATATTCCTATTGTTCTCGCTCTGTTTCTCTATTATTATTATTATTCTTGGGACACTTTTTTTAACACGCTTTTGGGCAATTTTGAACATGTTCCCATGCTTCAAAACGAACAAAACTTTGCACGGGCATCACGTAGGGCGGCAGCTACGCCTCCAAAAAGACCCGTCCCCCGGTGACCCCCAGGAGCTTGATAGCGCCCCCTAGCGTGTTGTTTTTCAGGGCTGGCGCGTTGTCTTTCGGGGCTGGCATACCGTTTAAGATAGGCGCACGAAATTTGGTAGGGACGTGTATCTCAATAAGATGAACAAACGCCTCACTGCAATGTCATGGCCACGCCCAACAGGAAGTGAGATAATTGGCCTTTTGTGTGATTTTGTGGATATTGGACATACAATGGAATTTGAAACACTTCTCCTACACCGTACCTCAGATGGGCTTAAATTTTGGTGAACATAATCTTAAGACGTTGGAGATGTTAAATTGCGAAGGATTTTTAAATAGGCGCTAATATGACAATACGGCGGATCGATAAAGTTAGGTATTTATTGAATGTGAATTATGAGTTATGAATGGGAGATTTTTATTGAATTTGGAGTTCTTCCTCAGACTAAAACTTCACAGGGTAATGTAGATGAGGACTACCAAGATTTTCATGCCAAATAACTGGCAGTCTGACATAGCGCCCCCATATGACAGGCCAGTGAACTGTCAGAAAATGTATAGCAAATGAGCATTTTAACACAAAGAGGATCATGGGTGGCATACGATTTCAGCCAGACACACGAAAGTTGGTATGGGTGTGTATCTCACTAAGATGAACAAAATTGTAATTACAATGTCATGGCCACGCCCAACAGGAAGTGAGATAAAAAGACTTGTATTGCGATTTTGTGTGATAAGACATACAATGGATTTTAAAACACTCCTCCTACACCGTAAATCAGATGGGCGTAAATTTTGGTGTACATAAGCTCAAGACAATGGAGATGTTAAATTGCGAAGGGATTTTTGATATCTTGTAAGATGACAAAATGGCAGCCTTATGAATTTTGCTACCATTTGAAAGTGCCAAATGCAATAGGAGGTGTGTCACCACTTCATTTAGCAGACACTTCTCCTACACCGTGCCTCAGATGGGCTTAAATTTTGGTGAACATAATCTTAAGACGTTGGAGATGTTAAATTGCGAAGGATTTTCAAATAGGCGGTAATATGACGATACGGCGGATCGATAAACTTAGGTATTTATTGAATGGGAGTTATGAGTTATGAATGGGAGGCATTTATTGAATTTGGAGTTCTTCCTCAGACTAAAACTTCACAGGGTAATGTAGATGAGGACTACCAAGATTTTCATGCCAAATAACTGGCAGTCTGACATAGCGCCCCCATATGACAGGCCAGTGAACTGTCAGAAAATGTACAGCAAATGAGCACTTTAACACAAAGAGGATCGTGGGTGGCATACGATTTCAGCCAGACACACGAAAGTTGGTATGGGTGTGTATCTCACTAAGATGAACACAATTGTAATTACAATGTCATGGCCACGCCCAACAGGAAGTGAGATAAGAAGACTTGTATTGCGATTTTGTGTGATAAGACATTAAATAGATTTTAAAACACTCCTCCTACACCGTACATCAGATGGGCGTAAAATTTGGTGTACATGAGCTCAAGACATCGGAGATGTTAAATTGCAAAGGGATTTTTGATATGTTGTAAGATGACAAAATGGCAGCCTGATGAATTTTGCTACCATTTGAAAGTGCCAAATGCAATAGGAGGTGTGTTACCACTTCATTTAGCAGAGACTTCTCCTACACCGTACCTCAGATGGGCTTATATTTTGGTGAACATAATCTTAAGACGTTGGAGATGTTAAATTGCGAAGGATTTTCAAATAGGCGGTAATATGACGATACGGCGGATCGATAAACTTAGGTATTTATTGAATGGGAGTTATGAATGGGAGATATTTATTGAATTTGGAGTTCTTCCTCAGGCTAAAACTTCACAGGGTAATGTAGATGAGGACTACCAAGATTTTCATGCCAAATAACTGGCAGTCTGACATAGCGCCCCCATATGACAGGCCAGTGAACTGTCAGAAATCTACCGCTAGCTGAGCTCCTAACAGGAAAAATTGTCCGATATGGCTTACCATTTTTGCCAGGCACACGAAATTCAGTATGGGTGTGCGTCTCAGTAAGACGAACAAACGCAGGTGCGAGGTCCCGACCAACGCCGCTTGCGGCTTTAATTAGGGACCGAGCCCGAAGGGGCACGAAGGTCCCTATTGTTCTCGCTCTGTTTCTCTATTATTATTATTAGGGACCGAGCCCGAAGGGGCACGAGGTCCCTATTGTTCTCGCTCTGTTTCTCTATTATTATTATTATTATTTTTTTTGTTCTTGTTCACACGCTTTTGGGCAATTTGGAGCATGTTCCCATGCTTCAAAACGAACGTGACTTTGCAGGGGCATCACGTAGGGCGGCAGCTACGCCTCCAAAAAGTCCCGTCCCCCGGTGACCCCCAGGAGCTCGATAGCGCCCCCTAGCGCGTTGTCTTTCGGGGCTGGCATACCGTTTAAGATAGGCGCACGAAATTCGGTAGGGACGTGTATCTCAATAAGACGAACAAACGCCTCACTGCAATGTCATGTCCACGCCCAACAGGAAGTGAGATAATTGGCTTTTTGTGAAATTTGACATACAATGGAATTTGAAACACTTCTCCTACACCGTACCACAGATGGGCTTAAATTTTGGTGAACATAATCTTAAGACGTTGGAGATGTTAAATTGCGAAGGATTTTCAAATAGGCGGTAATATGACGATACGGCGGATCGATAAAGTTAGGTATTTATTGAATGGGAGTTATAAGTTATGGATGGAGTTATTTATTGAATTTGGAGTTTCGTTTAAGATATGCGCACGAAATTCGGTAGGGACGTGTATCTCAATAAGACGAACAAACGCCTCACTGCAATGTCATGGCCACGCCCAACAGGAAGTGAGATAATTGGCCTTTTGTGTGATTTTGTGGATATTGGACATACAATGGAATTTGAAACACTTCTCCTACACCGTACCTCAGATGGGCTTAAATTTTGGTGAACATAATCTTAAGACATTGGAGATGTTAAATTGCGAAGGATTTTCAAATAGGCGGTAATATGACGATACGGCGGATCGATAAACTTAGGTATTTATTGAATGCGAGTTATGAATTATGAATGGGAGATATTTATTGAATTTGGAGTGCTTCCTCAGACTAAAACTTCACAGGGTAATGTAGATGAGGACTACCAAGATTTTCATGCCAAATAACTGGCAGTCTGACATAGCGCCCCCATATGACAGGCCAGTGAACTGTCAGAAAATGTACAGCAAATGAGCGTTTTAACACAAAGAGGATCGTGGGTGGCATACGATTTCAGCCAGACACACGAAAGTTGGTATGGGTGTGTATCTCACTAAGATGAACAAAATTGTAATTACAATGTCATGGCCACGCCCAACAGGAAGTGAGATAAGAAGACTTGTATTGCGATTTTATGTGATATGACATAGAATAGATTTTAAAACACTCCTCCTACACCGTACATCAGATGGGCGTAAATTTTGGTGTACATAAGCTCAAGACATTGGAGATGTTAAATTGCGAAGGGATTTTTGATATGTTGTAAGATGACAAAATGGCGGCCTGATGAATTTTGCTACCATTTGAAAGTGCCAAATTCAATAGGAGGTGTGTCACCACTTCATTTAGCAGACACTTCTCCTACACCGTACCTCAGATGGGCTTAAATTTTGGTGAACATAATCTTAAGACGTTGGAGATGTTAAATTGCGAAGGATTTTCAAATAGGCGGTAATATGACGATACGGCGGATCGATAAACTTAGGTATTTATTGAATGGGAGTTATGAATGGGAGATATTTATTGAATTTGGAGTTCTTCCTCAGACTAAAACTTCACAGGGTAATGTAGATGAGGACTACCAAGATTTTCATGCCAAATAACTGGCAGTCTGACATAGCGCCCCCATATGACAGGCCAGTGAACTGTCAGAAATCTACCGCTAGCTGAGCCCCTAACAGGAAAAATTGTCCGATATGGCTTACCATTTTTGCCAGGCACACGAAATTCGGTATGGGTGTGCGTCTCAGTAAGACGAACAAACGCAGGTGCGAGGTCCCGACCAACGCCGCTTGCGGCTTTAATTATTATTATTATTATTCTTGGGACACATTTTTTAACACGCTTTTGGGCAATTTTGAGCATGTTCCCATGCTTCAAAACGAACGAAATTTTGCACGGGCATCACGTAGGGCGGCAACTACGCCTCCAGAAAGACCCGTCCCCCGGTGACCCCCAGGAGCTTGATAGCGCCCCCTAGTGCGTTGTTTTTTGGGGCTGGCGCGTTGTCTTTCGGGGCTGGCATACCGTTTAAGATAGGCGCACGAAATTTGGTAGGGACGTATATCTCAATAAGACGAACAAACGCCTCACTGCAATGTCATGGCCACGCCCAACAGGAAGTGAGATAATTGGCCTTTTGTGTGATTTTGTGGATATTGGACATACAATGGAATTTGAAACACTTCTCCTACACCGTACCTCAGATGGGCTTACATTTTGGTGAACATAATCTTAAGACGTTAAAGATGTTAAATTGCGAAGGATTTTCAAATAGGCGCTAATATGACAATATGGCGGATCGATAAAGTTAGGTATTTATTGAATGTGAATTATGAGTTATGAATGGGAGATTTTTATTAAATTTGGAGTTCTTCCTCAGACTAAAACTTCACAGGGTAATGTAGATGAGGACTACCAAGATTTTCATGCCAAATAACTGTCAGTCTGACATAGCGCCCCCATATGACAGGCCAGTGAACTGTCAGAAAATGTATAGCAAATGAGCATTTTAACACAAAGAGGATCGTGGGTGGCATACGATTTCAGCCAGACACACGAAAGTTGGTATGGCTGTGTATCTCACTAAGATGAACAAAATTGTAATTACAATGTCATGGCCACGCCCAACAGGAAGTGAGATAAGAAGACTTGTATTGCGATTTTGTGTGATAAGACATACAATGGATTTTAAAACACTCCTCCTACACCGTACATCAGATGGGCGTAAATTTTGGTGCACATGAGCTCAAGACATTGGAGATGTTAAATTGCGAAGGGATTTTTGATATCTTGTAAGATGACAAAATGGCAGCCTTATGAATTTTGCTACCATTTGAAAGTGCCAAATGCAATAGGAGGTGTGTCACCACTTCATTTAGCAGACACTTCTCCTACACCGTACCTCAGATGGGCTTAAATTTTGGTGAACATAATCTTAAGACGTTGGAGATGTTAAATTGCGAAGGATTTTCAAATAGTCAGTAATATGACAATACGGCGGATCGATAAACTTAGGTATTTATTGAATGGGAGTTATGAATGGGAGGTTTTTATTGCATTTGGAGTTCTTCCTCAGACTAAAACTTTACAGGGTAATGTAGATGAGGACTACCAAGATTTTCATGCCAAATAACTGGCAGTCTGACATAGCGCCCCCATATGACAGGCCAGTGAACTGTCAGAAATCTACCGCTAGCTGAGCCCCTAACAGGAAAAATTGTCCGATATGGCTTACCATTTTTGCCAGGCACACGAAATTCGGTATGGGTGTGCGTCTCAGTAAGACGAACAAACGCAGGTGCGAGGTCCCGACCAACGCCGCTTGCGGCTTTAATTAGGGACCGAGCCCGAAGGGGCACGAAGGTCCCTATTGAAGTTGCTCTGTTTCTCTATTATTATTATTATTATTCTTGTTCTTGTTCACACGCTTTTGGGCAATTTGGAGCATGTTCCCATGCTTCAAAACGAACGTGACTTTGCAGGGGCATCACGTAGGGCGGCAGCTACGCCTCCAAAAAGACCCGTCCCCCGGTGACCCCCAGGAGCTCGATAGCGCCCCCTAGCGCGTTGTCTTTCGGGGCTGGCATACCGTTTAAGATAGGCGCACGAAATTCAGTAGGGACGTGTATCTCAATAAGACGAACAAACGCCTCACTGCAATGTCATGTCCACGCCCAACAGGAAGTGAGATAATTGGCTTTTTGTGAAATTTGACATACAATGGAATTTGAAACACTTCTCCTACACCGTACCTCAGATGGGCTTAAATTTTGGTGAACATAATCTGAAGATGTTGGAGATGTTAAATTGCGAAGGATTTTCAAATAGGCGGTAATATGACGATACAGCGGATCGATAAAGTTAGGTATGAGTTATGAGTTATGGATGGGAGTTATTTATTGAATTTGGAGTTCCGTTTAAGATAGGCGCACGAAATTCGGTAGGGACGTGTATCTCAATAAGATGAACAAACGCCTCACTGCAATGTCATGGCCACGCCCAACAGGAAGTGAGATAATTGGCATTTTGTGTGATTTTGTAATATTGGACAGACAATGGAATTTGAAACACTTCTCCTACACCGAACCTCAGATGGGCTTAAATTTTGGTGAACATAATCTTAAAACGTTGGAGATGTTAATTTGCGAAGGATTTTCAAATAGGCGGTAATATGACGATACGGCGGATCGATAAAGTTAGGTATTTATTGAATGTGAATTATGAGTTATGAATGGGAGATTTGTATTAAATTTGGAGTTCTTCCTCAGACTAAAACTTCACAGGGTAATGTACATGAGGACTACCAAGATTTTCATGCCAAATAACTGGCAGTCTGACATAGCGCCACCATATGACAGGCCAGTGAACTGTCAGAAAATGTACAGCAAATGAGCATTTTAACACAAAGAGGATCGTGGGTGGCATACGATTTCAGCCAGACACACGAAAGTTGGTATGGGTGTGTATCTCACTAAGATGAACAAAATTGTAATTACAATGTCATGGCCACACCCAACAGGAAGTGAGATAAGAAGACTTGTATTGCGATTTTCTGTGATATGACATAGAATAGATTTTCAAACACTCCTCCTACACCGTACATCAGATGGGCGTAAAATTTGGTGTACATGAGCTCAAGACATTGGAGATGTTAAATTGCGAAGGGATTTTTGATATCTTGTAAGATGACAAAATGGCAGCCTGATGAATTTTGCTACCATTTGAAAGTGCCAAATGCAATAGGAGGTGTGTCACCACTTCATTTAGCAGACACTTCTCCTACACCGTACCTCAGATGGGCTTAAATTTTGGTGAACATAATCTTAAGACGTTGGAGATGTTAAATTGCGAAGGATTTTCAAATAGGCGGTAATATGACGATACGGCGGATCGATAAACTTAGGTATTTATTGAATGGGAGTTATGAATGGGAGATATTTATTGAATTTGGAGTTCTTCCTCAGACTAAAACTTCACAGGGTAATGTAGATGAGGACTACCAAGATTTTCATGCCAAATAACTGGCAGTCTGACATAGCGCCCCCATATGACAGGCCAGTGAACTGTCAGAAATCTACCGCTAGCTGAGCCCCTAACAGGAAAAATTGTTTGATATGGCTTACCATTTTTGCCAGGCACACGAAATTCGGTATGGGTGTGCGTCTCAGTAAGACGAACAAACGCAGGTGCGAGGTCCCGACCAACGCCGCTTGCGGCTTTAATTAGGGACCGAGCCCGAAGGGGCACGAGGTCCCTATTGTTCTCGCTCTGTTTCTCTATTATTATTATTATTTTTTTTGTTCTTGTTCACACGCTTTTGGGCAATTTGGAGCATGTTCCCATGCTTCAAAACGAACAAAACTTTGCACGGGCATCACGTAGGGCGGCAGCTACGCCTCCAAAAAGTCCCGTCCCCCGGTGACCCCCAGGAGCTCGATAGCGCCCCCTAGCGCGTTGTCTTTCGGGGCTGGCATACCGTTTAAGATAGGCGCACGAAATTCGGTAGGGACGTGTATCTCAATAAGACGAACAAACGCCTCACTGCAATGTCATGTCTACGCCCAACAGGAAGTGAGATAATTGGCTTTTTGTGAAATTTGACATACAATGGAATTTGAAACACTTCACCTACACCGTACCTCAGATGGGCTTAAATTTTGGTGAACATAATCTTAAGATGTTGGAGATGTTAAATTGCGAAGGATTTTCAAATAGGCGGTAATATGACGATACAGCGGATCGATAAAATTAGGTATGAGTTATGAGTTATGGATGGGAGTTATTTATTGAATTTGGAGTTCCGTTTAAGATAGGCGCACGAAATTCGGTAGGGACGTGTATCTCAATAAGACGAACAAACGCCTCACTGCAATGTCATGGCTACGCCCAACAGGAAGTGAGATAATTGGCATTTTGTGTGATTTTGTAATATTGGACAGACAATGGAATTTGAAACACTTCTCCTACACCGAACCTCAGATGGGCTTAAATTTTGGTGAACATAATCTTAAGACATTGGAGATGATAAATTGCGAAGGATTTTCAAATAGGCGGTAATATGACGATACGGCGGATCGATAAACTTAGGTATTTATTGAATGGGAGTTATGAATTATGAATAGGAGGTTTTTATTGAATTTGGAGTTCTTCCTCAGACTAAAACTTCACAGGGTAATGTAGATGAGGACTACCAAGATTTTCATGCCAAATAACTGGCAGTCTGACATAGCGCCCCCATATGACAGGCCAGTGAACTATCAGAAAATGTACAGCAAATGAGTGTTTTAACACAAAGAGGATCGTGGGTGGCATACGATTTAAGCCAGACACACGAAAGTTGGTATGGGTGTGTACCTCACTAAGATGAACAAAATTGTAATTACAATGTCATGGCCACGCCCAACAGGAAGTGAGATAATAAGACTTGTATTGCGATTTTGTGTGATAAGCCATACAATGGATTTTAAAACACTCCTCCTACACCGTACATCAGATGGGCGTAAATTTTGGTGTACATGAGCTCAAGACAATGGAGATGTTAAATTGCGAAGGGATTTTTGATATCTTGTAAGATGACAAAATGGCAGCCTGATGAATTTTGCTACCATTTGAAAGTGCCAAATGCAATAGGAGGTGTGTCACCACTTCATTTAGCAGACACTTCTCCTACAACGTATCTCAGATAGGCTTAAATTTTGGTGAACATAATCTTAAGACGTTGGAGATGTTAAATTGCGAAGGATTTTCAAATAGGCGATAATATGACGATACGGCGGATCGATAAAATTAGGTATTTATTAAATGGGAGTTATGAATGGGAGGTTTTTATTAGGGACCGAGCCCGAAGGGGCACGAGGTCCCTATTGTTCTCGCTCTGTTTCTCTATTATTATTATTAGGGACCGAGCCCGAAGGGGCACGAGGTCCCTATTGTTCTCGCTCTGTTTCTCTATTATTATTATTCTTGGGACACTTTTTTTTTCACACGCTTTTGGGCAATTTTGAGCATGTTCCCATGCTTCAAAATGAACGTGACTTTGCAGGGGCATCACGTAGGGCGGCAGCTACGCCTCCAAAAAGACCCGTCTCCCGGTGACCCCCAGGAGCTCGATAGCGCCCCCTAGCGCGTTGATTTCGGGGCTGGCATACCGTTTAAGATAGGTGCACGAAATTCAGTAGGGACGTGTATCTCAATAAGACAAACAAACGCCTCACTGCAATGTCATGGCCACGCCCAACAGGAAGTGAGATAATTGGCCTTTTGTGAAATTTGGCATACAATGCAATTTGAAACACTTCTCCTACACCGTACCTCAGATGGGCTTAAATTTTGGTGAACATAATCTTAAGACGTTGGAGATGTTAAATTGCGAAGGATTTTCAAATAGGCGGTAATATGACGATACAGCGGATTGATAAAATTAGATATGAGTTATGAGTTATGGATGGGAGTTATTTATTGAATTTGGAGTTCCGTTTAAGATAGGCACACGAAATTCGGTAGGGACGTGTATCTCAATAAGACGAACAAACGCCTCACTGCAATGTCATGGCCACGCCCAACAGGAAGTGAGATAATTGGCATTTTGTGTGATTTTGTAATATTGGACATACAATGGAATTTGAAACACTTCTCCTACACCGAACCTCAGATGGGCTCAAATTTTGGTGAACATAATCTTAAGACGTTGGAGATGATAAATTGCGAAGGATTTTCAAATAGGCGGTAATATGACGATACGGCGGATCGATAAACTTAGGTATTTATTGAATGGGAGTTATGAATGGGAGATATTTATTGAATTTGGAGATCTTCCTCAGACTAAAACTTCACAGAGTAATGTAGATGAGGACTACCAAGATTTTCATGCCAAATAACTGGCAGTCTGACATAGCGCCCCCATATGACAGGCCAGTGAACTGTCAGAAATCTACCGCTAGCTGAGCCCCTAACAGGAAAAATTGTCCGATATGGCTTACCATTTTTGCCAGGCACACGAAATTCGGTATGGGTGTGCGTCTCAGTAAGACGAACAAACGCAGGTGCGAGGTCCCGACCAACGCCGCTTGCGGCTTTAATATTCCTATTGTTCTCGCTCCGTTTCTCTATTATTATTATTCTTGGGACACTTTTTTTAACACGCTTTTGGGCAATTTTGAACATGTTCCCATGCTTCAAAACGAACAAAACTTTGCACGGGCATCACGTAGGGCGGCAGCTACGCCTCCAAAAAGACCCGTCCCCCGGTGACCCCCAGGAGCTTGATAGCGCCCCCTAGCGCGTTGTTTTTCGGTGCTGGCGCGTTGTCTTTCGGGGCTGGCATACCGTTTAAGATAGGCGCACGAAATTTGGTAGGGACGTGTATCTCAATAAGACGAACAAACGCCTCACTGCAATGTCATGGCCACGCCCAACAGGAAGTGAGATAATTGGCCTTTTGTGTGATTTTTGTAATATTAGACATTCAATGGAATTTGAAACACTTCTCCTACAATGTACCTCAGATGGGCTTAAATTTTGGTGAACATAATCTTAAGACGTTGGAGATGTTAAATTGCGAAGGATTTTCAAATAGGCGGTAATATGACAATACGGCGGATCGATAAACTTAGGTATTTATTGAATGGGAATTATGAGTTATGAATAGGAGGCATCTATTGAATTTGGAGTTCTTCCTCAGACTAAAACTTCACAGGGTAATGTAGATGAGGACTACCAAGATTTTCATGCCAAATAACTGGCAGTCTGACATAGCGCCCCCTTATGACAGGCCAGTGAACTGTCAGAAAATGTACCGCAAATGAGCACTTTAACACAAAGAGGATCGTGGGTGGCATACGATTTCAGCCAGACACACGAAAGTTGGTATGGGTGTGTATCTCACTAAGATGAACAAAATTGTAATTACAATGTCATGGCCACGCCCAACAGGAAGTGAGATAAGAAGACTTGTATTGTGATTTTCTGTGATATGACATAGAATAGATTTTAAAACACTCCTCCTACACCGTACATCAGATGGGTGTAAAATTTGGTGTACATGAGCTCAAGACATTGGAGATGTTAAATTGCGAAGGGATTTTTGATATCTTGTAAGATGACAAAATGGCGGCCTGATGAATTTTGCTACCATTTGAAAGTGCCAAATTCAATAGGAAGTGTGTCACCACTTCATTTTGAAACACTTCTCCTACAACGTAGCTGAGATGGGCTTAAATTTTGGTGAACATAATCTTAAGACGTTGGAGATGTTAAATTGCGAAGGATTTTCAAATAGGCGGTAATATGACGATACTGCGGATCGATAAACTTAGGTATTTATTGAATGGGAGTTATGAATGGGAGGTTTTTTATTGAATTTGGAGTTCTTCCTCAGACTAAAACTTCACAGGGTAATGTAGATGAGGACTACCAAGATTTTCATGCCAAATAACTGGCAGTCTGACATAGCGCCCCCATATGACAGGCCAGTAAACTGTCAGAAATCTACCGCTAACTGAGCCCCTAACAGGAAAAATTGTCCGATATGGCTTACCATTTTTGCCAGGCACACGAAATTCGGTATGGGTGTGCGTCTCAGTAAGACGAACAAACGCAGGTGCGAGGTCCCGACCAACGCCGCTTGCGGCTTTAATTATCCTTCTTGTTTGTGTACGTCTCCGTTTGCAGGGTCATGAAGTTCAGTTTTCTTCCTCACTGTTATCAAAATCATTCTTTCTAAAGCTGAAATCTAAACTGTATTTAAGAGCACTTCGACAAAGCACCTTCAAATACTGTTGTTTTGATTGGACACAACATAATGCACATAGTATTTGTAAAAACATTCTATAGAAATGGATTTTTTTTCACTTTTATGAACAACAAAATATTATTCTGTGTTATTTTTAGCCACACCTTGAATGACAATAAAGTAGGGATGCACGATATATCGGCATTAACATCGGTATCGGCTGATATAGCACATTTTAACATATCGGTATCGGCCCGATGTGTAAAAGTGGGCCGATATTAACGACCGATATTCGTCAGTACAGTAATCCCTCAAATTAGGTTTTCTCACATTTCTCTCTCGTTTAAACACTCAAACTTTCGTAGATTTTCAACAAAATGTATTAATAGTGAAGCATGCGCGCGGACACGTGCGCTCATTGCGGTCCCGAGGGAGGCACGCAGTCCGATCCGCGGTGGTTTAATCCTGGTTTAAACCTGGTCTAGTCCTGGTTTAGTCCAGATCTAGACCTGGTCCAGTCCTGGTTTAGTCCAGGTTTAGTCCAGGTTTAGACCTGGTCTAGTCCTGGTTTAGTCCAGGTTTAGTCCAGATCTAGACCTGGTCCAATCCTGGTTTAGTCCAGGTTTAGTCCTGGTTTAGACCTGGTCTAGTCCTGGTTTAGTCCAGATCTAGACCTGGTCCAGTCCTGGTTTAGTCCAGGTTCAGTCCTGGTTTAGACCTGGTCTAGTCCTGGTTTAGTCCAGGTTTAGTCCAGGTTTAGTCCTGGTTTAGACCTGGTCTAGTCCTGGTTTAGTCCAGGTTTAGTCCTGGTCCAGTCCAGGTTTAGACCTTGTTTAGACCTGGTCTAGACCTGGTTTAGTCCGCGTTTAGTCCTGGTCTGGTCCTGGTCTGGTCCTGGTCTAGTTCCAGTTTGTTCCCGGTTCCCCCCTGCATACCCAATCAATAACATCAATCGGCAAAGGTCCCTTAGCCAATCAGGAAGCAGAACACAATGTTACACTATTAAAAAATTGAAACTGAAAAAAAAAGAAGATAGAGAAGATAAAAGAAGACATAAAAAAATTAATTTTGCATGATTTTCAGTCTGTATAAAATGTTATCTCAGAATTTAAAATAAATAAATATCGGCTAATATCGGTATCAGCAACATTAATACCGGATATCGGTATCGGCTAAATTTTTCACATCGGTGCATCGCTACAATAAAGTATCTATGGTATTACCAATGAAAAAAAAAACACTGCTCTGCAACAAATTCAGCATATCTACAACAATAATAGATGAAGTTTTACAGAGTAAAAATAACGACTCTGGCCATGAACAAAATACAGTTTTAATCTTTTCAATGGTCAGAAATTCTCAAAATTTTGCTAAACTGAAACAAATGACCAGAATGCTGTTTTAAACCAAGCAATAGCAATATCTATCTCGAGAACTAGAAATATCAAATAACTGTCGTATTTCTGGTAGACTTATGATTATGTTTGCTATATAACTTCTCAATGACAAATCTTTCAAAACAATTGAACGAGAGTCTAAAATAATATTAGACCCAAGGTTGACCGAGGCGACGCTGGGCAGGAGCAGCTCGTAAAGTCCAGTCAGCAGAAGCCCGCTGGACAAGGGTGGGATTGTTCTTCTCACAGAGTGGACGGAGCTGCTTCCTGTTATTTGTTTTGTAGTAAGTGCTGAGTCTCAAGGGACCACGGGCTGACCGGAGGAGTGGACACAAGTGCCATTGTTGTCCTCCTGACCAACTCTTTTGTTTGGCTCATGGGGGTGTGAGCAAACTTCAGTGCCATGTTTTAAAACGGGCACTAATAGTGGTTTTGAATTATTGGAAGATACAGGAAGCAGGTGAATTTGGATTTTATTTTTAAATTTCCAGTTTTAAATTTACATTTTTCCTCACTATTATGTTTTTTAATGCATTCATGTAGATTTTTTAATGCACGTACATACTGTTGGTTAATTTTGTTATGAATTAATTTGAATTTGTTGTTAGAAAAGGTAAATGTTTTTTCTTTTTTGTATAATTCTGTGTGTGTTTGAAGTGTGGAGAGAAGGGGCATAGGAGTGATTTGTTTTTTGTCTTTTTTGTTCTATAATAAATACCCAAACTACAAAAAAAATTAAATTCTATTCAAGAAAATAAAAGGTAAAGTAGATTAGCGTCCACTTGAATTCAAATCTGACCATAAAAAAGCTAATAAATAAAGCTAGGGATAACATATCAACATAAATATCTGTAAAATTTTGGTTTCACTGATAAATTTTTACAAATCTTGAAAAACGTCTATACTATGCTACTGTCGATGGTATTTTGTCGATCTCAAAACTTCGACAGTGATTATTTTCTTCATAAACTGCCCCACAGATCTCAGCACTTAAAAATGTGTTGTGTTTAGTTTCTCATCTGTGCGCGTTGGAGTTGATGCAGAAACCATTTAGTTCCAGGTGCTAAAGATATAATTCCTCTAAGCAATTCATTTTTACAACTGCCTCTAAACCTGCCATGGAATATGTTCAAGGTTCTAAAGTTTCCAGCTCATCTCTACTTTGGTGTAACTACACTAGAAGAAGGTCAAATAAAGAGTTAAAGGTCCTACATTACACAAAATATATATATTCTCGTGAGCTTTAGTCATGTTATAATGTTCCCTCATCACAAACAGACCTGGAGTTGTGTTTTGTTTCATTTGCACGTTTGAATAATCCTTTATTATTATTATTATTATTAGAATGTCTACATCTCGAAAGCTCAAAATGCTCTGTTCAACCTTAGGTAGTTTTCAAGTTTCACCTTTAGTTCAGTAGAGGGTGACACTTTCGGAGCTGAAATCATCCAAATGATTCTAGTAAAGGTGCATGAGGTCTAAAAACACAGTATTGGAACAGAATGTTTTCCGTTTGAGAGAAAAACTCAGTCTAAATTTGCAGGGTTTCTGTGTTAAACGTGTGAATGAAACAAAACACAACTCCAGGTGCGTTTGTGATAAGGAAACAACATTACAACATTACTGATTTTACCTTCTGTACAGCGTCTTTGAGTGTCTTGAAAAGCACTTTATAAATAAAAGGTATTATTATTATTATTATTAACATGACTAAGGTCGTTTTCACACCTCCCTTGTTTGGTTCGTTTAAAACGAACCAGAGTTCGTTTGCTCCTTTGATTCGGACCTTTTGGGCTGGTGTGAATAAAAACCAAAAATCTCGATCCGGAGCAAACAAGCAAACCGAGACCACCTAAAAAGGTCGGTCTCGGCACGGTTCCATTCGAACTCTGGTGCGGTTCGTTTGAGGTGAGAATGCAGACCGGACTCGATCCGACACAAGTTGGCTTTTTGTACTTAACGAGCTCCCATCGTATGTCGAGCATTATGGGAAACCGAGGCTGACGAAACGAAACTAAACTAAACTAAACTTAGGAGGCTTACTTACGTTTTGCGTGAAGAGCAAGAGTCAGAACTCGATGCTCACATGAGCGCTGTCCTCCGTAGCCGTCTTGCCCTGTGTCTTCGTCGTTTGGAAATTGATTGTAAAATAGTGTAAACTTCACGATGCTGCTCAAACATTTGTGCGAACTGTAAAAACTGAGCAAACCATATCGCTAAGGCTAGATTGAAAACAGCACGTAACACCGTTATTCTCCTCCTTCACGTGTTTGGACACGGCTCATTTCTGTCCAATGGCTGAACGACCTCAGCACACGTGAGTTTTGTTTATCGATGTTGGTTTGCTTGGGGAAAAACTGCAGTGGGAAAGTGAACCGCACCAAAAAAAAAACAAAAAAAAACTTTGTTCTGGACCAAAGCAAGTGAACTATTGGACTTTCCTGGTGTGAAAACGACCTAAAGCTCACAAGAATATATTTTTTGTGTAATATAGGACCTTTACCTCTTTATTTGACCTTCTTTTAGTGTAGTTACACCAAAGTAAAGATGAACAACAATCAGAGAATAGTGCAATATTCGCAAATAAAAATACTGTACACGGTTTCAGATATAGAATTCTACTAAAGAAGTCTACTAAATCTAATAAGCTAATGCAGATAAAATATTACAAAGTAAACGTGACCGCTTGCTACACCCAAGGTAGTTCCTAAACCAGGAAGTGTGTAGTTGCTATTGTTTACACTTCCTCCTATTTAGGTCTAATAATACACAATCAGCAGGTTTGCACCAAAATTAAGTCTTTAGGTATTACTTTATCAAACTGACATGGCCTTTTGCTTTTTGCATTCGCGGTGACGTGGGTTAATCCTTCTCCCACGAACTGAACTCGTTGGCGGTTCAAATCTCTGCCAAGCGCATCCCGTTGTTGGGTCCCTTAGCAAGACACTTCACCGTCACTTCAAGATCCGCCATGCTTTTTTGGTCTGAAATTCTATTAAAGCCGTGCACTATAACCAAACGACAGCTTTGAAAAGTGGAAGAAAATGAACTCTGAGTGTCAGAGAAGTGAAGAAACATGTAGCGTCCCGTTCCTTAGAGGTACCACGTTGTAGAGTTTTAGTAGCAGGAGACTCATCTGTCTGCAGTACTGTGAAGTCCACTCACTTCCTCTGGTCGGGCCCTGCCACACTGACAGCCCAGTTGGAGATGTAACAGACGGTTTCCTTCCTGAAAAAGCTATTTGCATCAGTCCTCGCCTCAACTCACAAGGCTAGCACGGAATAGCAGATGTTAGCCGAAACAGTCATTAAACCACTTAGCAAGACTTTTGGAAGACTGTCTCAATTTCATTACGGCAACGTTTTGTCTTTTTGTGTTCAGAATAATGTCTCTGCTTGGGGTATGCTCAAGTACAATTTCAGTTTTGGGTATGTCATCTAATTGCAGTACTGCTTCGTTTAGAATGTTTCACAGTATAGGACAGTCGTGGAATTTAAGGAAGTACAAAAGTAAAAGTAGAATAGTTGAATACAAATTTCAGGTACTAAATTTTTGAACCAGACTAAAAAGTAAAAAGTACTTTTCATACGATTTTAAGAGTTATTTTCTCCATGTTTGTGGCAACATAAAATGTGGTAATGTAAATACTAGGGCTGCCAGTTTAATGCATTAATTAGATTAATTAATTACACTGCAAATTAACGCAATTATGAGCGGCAATTCAATGTGCGCGCATTTTAAATTTGGCGTGCGGCGAGCAAATCGCTGCTCGGGCCTTTGAACGGCAAGTTTAGTTATAAAAAGACCAAAGTTAAAGTTTTATGTACAGTGAACCCTCGCTATATCGCGGTTCACTCTTCGCGGTCTCGCTGTTTCGCGGATTTTTTTTCCAATTTTTTTTTTTTTTTTTTTTAATAGTGTAGCTTTTTTTTATAGTGTAACTGCGTCCTGATTGGCGCATTGTGTTCTAGCGCGTTGTGCTCCGTGTCTACTGCACAGTGTACAGCACAGAATGCGTTGTGACTAAATATGATAGTAAATTTATGTACGTAAATGTTCGATAGCGAGCAGTGCTACTCCCCAACAAGTTTTCTCCCCAACAAATCCACAATGTCAACGAAACGTTCTGCACCAAAGAAGGCACCTGCGGTCGCACCCAAAAGGCAGAGGAAGATGCTAACCATCGCACAAAAAGTTGAACTTCTGGATATGCTGAAAGAAGGAAGAAGCTACGCGGCTGTAGGGCGCCATTACGGAATAAATGAATCTTCGGTTCGTTACATACAGAAGGAAGAAAACAACATAAGGACGACAGCAGGAATAAGTTTTAACAAGGATGCAAAAAGGGCTGTAACAGTCCGCAACAAAACCATCGTAAGAATGGAGTCTGCTTTATCTTTGTGGATCACTGACTGCAGAAAAAAGAACATTACGCTGGATACCAACATCATCCGCACAAAAGCTAAAAAGCTTTATGATGTCTTTGCTGACAGCGGGAAGCAAGATGATGCGGAGCCCGAGCCAATGACGAGTGCTGAGCAGGATTTTGCGGTGCCCGGGCCATTGACGAGTGCAGTACCAAGCCCATTTAATGCCAGCAAGGGCTGGTTTGACAAATTTCAGAAACGCTTTGGACTTAAAAGTGTTTCTCTACACGGAGAGGCCGCCTCTGCGGATACCGCTGGAGCAGAGGCGTACATGAACGACACATTTAAAGCGATCATCGAGGAAGGGGGATATAAGCCTGAACAAGTTTTTAATATGGATGAGACCGGCTTATTCTGGAAACAACTGCCCTCTCGCACCTTTATAATGCAGGACGAAGCCAAAGCGCCAGGATTTAAGACCCAAAAAGATCGTGTGACTCTGGTTATGTGTGGAAATGCTGCAGGCTTTATGATAAAACCAGGGCTTATTTATAGGTCAAAAAATCCCAGAGCCCTAAAAAACAAAAATAAGAAAGCGTTGCCCGTTTACTGGATGCACAATGCAAAGGCTTGGATGACAAAAGCGCTCAATAAAGATTGGTTCAAACAGTGTTTCATCCCGGAGGTCAAGCGTTATTTGAGAGGAGAAGGACTAGACTTTAAAGTGCTTCTGCTCGTAGACAATGCCGGAGGCCACGCTGATGATTTGTCGTATGATGGTGTGCAAATCGAATTTCTGCCACCAAACACCACATCGCTTATTCAGCCCATGGACCAAGGCATCATTCGCGCTTTCAAGGCTCTCTATACGCGCAACACCCTGCAGCATCTTGTCGAGGCTATGGACTCACGTCAAGATTTCTCACTAAAGGCCTACTGGCGTGAATACACCATTGCATCATGTCTCCAAAATATTCAGAGGGCCATTCAGGAGATGAAAACCGAAACTTTAAATGCCTGCTGGAAAAACCTGTGGCCAGAGGCAGTGCGCAACCCTACTGGATGCTCTCCTGATGAAATCCACCACTCTGCGGTAGATACAGCTGTGAATCTGGCTAAACAGCTTGGGGGAGATGGCTTTAATGATATGACTCCTGATGACATTAATGCCCTGATTGACGCCCACTCACAACCGCTGACTGATGAAGACCTGGCAGAGATGACAAAGCCACCAAGTGAGGATGAGGGAGAAGAGGAAGAAGAGGACACAGGTGTTGATGAAGATGAGGAGGACGGACTAACACTTGATCGCTTGGCAACCATGGTGAGAATGGCTAGTGAACTTCAGCGAGCTGCACAAGAATGGGACCCTTTGATGTTTCGTTCGTTACAGTTCTCAAATATAATCGAAGGTGGCATGTCTGTTTATAAGAATCTTCTCGCTCAAAAAAAAAAAAGAGCGCCAACAACTACCCATAACCATGTTCTTAACTCGGAAAAAGACACCTGCACCGAGGCCTTCACTGGAAAAAGACGCGACTGCGGAGCCGCGCAAGGACGGTTAGAGGAACTGTAAAATACGCGTGAGTCACTATTAATAATTTCTTATGTGTCCATGCTCGCTGGTTGATCATTAAAGTTTAATTTGTTGTTTCTAAAAGCTATCATATTATTATTTTTATATAGGAAAACGTTTCTCAAACAAAACAAATATGTTTAGGGCCTGAAAACAGGTTTGGATCTTTGGTTTCATACAGTATTAAAGTATCATTATAATACAGTGCTGTGCTTTTATTTTGTTGAAAATCTACAAAAGTTTGAGTGTTTAGACAAGAGAAAAATGTGAGAAAATGTGTGTGTGGCGTTTTTAACCTTAAAACATGTAGGCCTAGAATAAATGTAAAACCGGGACTAGACCAGGACTAAACCAGGACTAAACCAGGTCTAAAACAGGACTAAACCAGAACTAAACCAGGACTAAACCAGGACTAAACCAGGTCTAAACCAGGACTAAACCAGGTCTAAAACAGGACTAAACCAGAACTAAACCAGGACTAAACCAGAACTAAACCAGAACTAAACCAGGACTAAACCAGGACTAAACCAGGACTAAACCAGGTCTAAAACAGGACTAAACCAGAACTAAACCAGGACTAAACCAGGACTAAACCAGGTCTAAACCAGGACTAGGCCAGGTCTAAACCGGGATTAAATCTTTGCCTTGTTTCGTGACGGAGCACGTGTCCGAGCGCACCCCCCCCCCCCCCTCCCCTTCCCCCGCTTCACTATTAATAGATTTTGATGAAAATCTACGAAAGTTTGAGTGTTTAAACAAGACAGAAATGTGAGAAAATGTTAATACCAGTCTGAGAAAGGTGTATAATGTGTCTGGTGAAGCGTTTTCAGCCTCAAAACATGTAGAATAATTGTAAAATATAAAATTGTCCTACTTCGCGGATTTCACTTATTGCGGGCTATTTCTGGAACCTAACCCCCGCGATAAACGAGGGTTCACTGTACACTGTATTTATCAATTGGATTTATAGTTTTAGCAAAAATGTTACTACTTGTTAATAATTGTATATTATCATTCATTATCGTTGTTTTTAGGGAGACCATTTTAAGATCTGTCCAGGAACAACAGATGAAAAATAGCCTTTTTGGCAAATTCTGGTACATTTACAGATGTTAATTAATGTACACTGTCCCTGTCAAATACAGTGAACCCTCGCTGTATCGCGGTTCACTCTTCGCGGCCTCGCTGTTTCGCGGATTTTTTTTTCCATTTTTTTTTTTTTTTTTTTCAATTTTTTTTATAGTGTAACTTTTTTTTTACAGTGTAACATTCTGTCCTGCGCCCTGATTAGCTAAGAGACTAGACCAGGACTAAACCAGGTCTAAACCAGGTCTAAACCAGGACTAAACCAGGTCTAGACCAGGGATGGTAGGGACAGAGTCTCTGATTTCCTTCACGAGAGCGCCTGGGTGACAGGAGGTGTGGCCTTTGTTTACTTGCACGAGCCATGGAAGAGAGTGCGAGCCGGACCATGGAAGAGCCAAGAATCAACATGGACTCTTCCAAGAATCAACATGGACGGGCCCGCTGCGGCGTCCGGGGGAGCCGCAGCGGGGAGAGGACACTCGCGCGCACAGAGGAGACAGTGGCTCTTCCCCGTGAGAGGACGAGAGGACGAACCCGACCCCGTCCTAGAGAGCTGTGGAGTATTGGCGGCGCATTGATAGCGGACTGATTTTGGAGCCGGGGTGAAATGCAACCAACTCTTGTGAGCGCAGGTTGGTCTTACCTGGTCTTGTGGTGCTCAGAGGCGTCTGTTAGCGGTTTTGCACTGTTAGCATTGGCTTGAGTCTTGCCCAAAATGATATCCAGGTCGCTTTCCACTCGACTTTCGCACATGGCATGGATATGTGGTACCAAAACAAACACACGTGTCCGCGCGCACGTGCCCGCGCGCACGTGCCCGCGTGTCACGTGCCCCCGCCCCACTATTAATATATTTTAATGAAAATCTACAAAAGTTTGAGTGTTTAAACAAGAGAAAAATGTGAGAAAATGTTAATACCAGTCTCAGAAAGGTGTATAATGTGTCTGGTGAAGCGTTTTCAGCCTTAAAACATGTAGAATAATTGTAAAATATAAAATTGTCCTACTTCGCGGATTTCACTTATTGCGGGCTATTTCTGGAACCTAACCCCCGCGATAAACGAGGGTTCACTGTAAACCAATAAAATAAATATAAATAAAGACGGGACGAGCAACAAGAACGCGTTGATTTGTAGGTTTTGTCAAAAAGAATTTCACCGAAGCTGCTCCAGCCTGACGGATCATTTGAACGATAAACACGATAAACAGACAAGTTCCACTGTTACCGGTGATAGAGCGAGCGTGAGCGCACTTCACCAAACTACCAAACCACGCTCGCAGAATTTGGAAAGCGATTGAGCAAAGCAACTGCAGAAAAACTGACAAACTCAGTCGCAAAGTGGTTTCAATCGATCGCTCACTCACAAACTCTCTCTCACGCTGTTAAAATGCGATTAATTAGATTAAAATGTAATTAATTAGATAAAAAAATATTAATCGCCTGACAGCACTAGTAAATACTTTTACTTTTTACTCTTAAAGTACATTTTTAAACAGGTGCTTTAATACTTTTACTTAAGTTGATTTTTTTCATGTCATACTTTTACTTTTACTTGATTAACTCTATGTCCTTATATCTGTACTTTTACTTTATAACAACATTGACTACTTCATCCACCACGGGTATAGAAATGTATCTGTTTCTATGGCGACAAGCATATAATACAACCCAGCCAAGTTATAAATCAGAACTGCGGAGACGCGACCTCGCTCAGAGTAAGAATGTATGTTTTTGAAGGACTTTTTGAGCATTTAAACACTTGCAATGAAAAAAAAAAAAAAAGAAATATAACATTCCAGGCAAAGCAATAATATCTGTAGTTATGGTTCATCTCAACGCAGCAGCAGCAGCAGCTGGAATGACAGTAATTGAAGTTGTAGCGTAAGTATTAATAGAAGACACAAGCACAGAAGATCTAGTGATACTCAATGTTTTCCCAGCAATAAGAGTGGCTACAAAAACCACATAAATTTTGGAAAACTTCAGATGGTATTACGAGAACTGATCATCTCTTAAACCAGCAAAAATCTCAAATTGGACTGTGCAAAGTAAACACGTGGGGACCCAGAAGCCCGCACATACGCAAGCAGGCGCAAAGTCTCTGTGACACAGTGGTGTAGTGTTGAAGACCGAACAGACTCCATGGCGAGAGTTTTATTGTTCCACTTCTTAATAGTAAATAGGCATCCTGGGTCTATGTGAACCGCCATTCACTGCGGCAGACACAGTGATTAATCCATGCTGCGCTTTGGGAACCTTCACGATGTGTGTGCGAGCAAAGGAAAAAGAACAGAGAAGTCCCTATAGTCTGCTCCTCTCTGTCTCCCGCTCCCCTGCAGTTCCTAATTGGTTAATTTCATAAACTCGTCAGTGAGGCCCTCCCTGCTTTTGATTTCAAACGTTGGGCCGTGCTACCTGCCGATCTTCTTGTCTTTGTAGTTGAGGAGGAAAAAAAAGAAAGAAGTCGGACTGCGGGGGTCTGTTCAGATGGGAAATTGAGAATTGGGATAATAGGCCAGACAGACTTGGTGGGCGTTCCTCTCTCGGCTGGGTCACCTCTTAGCTTTGTGTCCATGGGAAGAATCCATGACCTGGCTATTATCGCATCGGGCTGTTGAAGTGACATAATAGTGATCTTGAGGAAGAAACCGCTCACATGAGCTTTGGAGAATTTCTTTTCTGTTGCAATTCTTAAGACAGACCTATTATGCAAAATCGACTTTTCAGAGCTTTTAACCATGTTATAGTTGTTTACCCTTCTTATTTACTCTCTTAAAGTTGAATTTGGAGTGATGTAAGATAAGATAAGTAATAATAATAATAATAATCAAATAAGTGATAATCAAATAAGTAATAATAATAAAACTGTGACAAGGAGAGTATTGAAAAACGATATTGCACGTTGGAAAAACGACCATTTTAACCCTAGAGCACTATCGCCGGGTCATTTTCACCTGAGACCAAGTTTCCAATATCATTATTTCTATTATTTCTATATATATATATATATATATATATATATATATATTTTTTTTTTTAACAGAATTTTTTGTTCTCAAATTCCTACAGTAATTTTTCAGGAATTTTTGAGTTTTTTTGTTTTGTTTTAAGGGTCTTCCTATGTTTGTTTTTCTCATTTTGTTACACATACTACAGTTGAAAATTTAATTAAACCACTCTAATTCATCATGTGTTGTCATTTTTCTTTTTTTTTTTTAACACTCAAACACTTACAAAGCAAGGCAACAGTCCCCAAAATAACAGTATTACATCATTTCAACCAAGATATACAATCATATACATTATAAATGCATATATAATATCTTAAAGGATCCATGAAATTATGTTTTTTTTTTAAATTATGTATTACCTATAGAAGCAAAACAAAAATAAAAACTGAACATTCAGGTGGATATTACCAAAAATCATCGTATTACTCAGATTTAAATAAATGTGTCGTCATATTTTGATCTATTTTTCATGACAAGTACTTTTTGTTGTATATTATATCGGGTAAAAATGACCCAGCAAAAGTGATGGTGTTACTTTTTATAGCGAAAGTGTTCTAGGGTTAAGCAAACTTATTTTGAAGATGCCATACTGCATTTCAACTCTTGTTTTCATCGCCGCCAGCATACGTCCTTTCTGCTTCATTCTAAAATAAATACAAATAAAATAACATTGCTCCTCGCTAGCGTGACCTGCAGCTATTCAGAAGTAGTTTTCTAATGCGGAAGTCTGTAAATTTGGCCTGGTGGCATTATCTGCTTCTATAGAGATAGGTAAGAATATTTCCATACTCTTACAACCTTCTAGGCAAAGCTAAACACCAGTTTCCACCTGCAAACAGTTACACACCTTTAAAGGGTTTCATTAAAGGGTATTCAAATTCAACAGCAAAAATATTTTAAGTTTTAAACCAGGGGTGTCAAACATGCGGCCCAGGGGCCAGATCCGGCCCTCGAAGACCTTTAATCTGGCCCTCGTCTGATTTTCTATTAAAATATTTTGATTATATTTTACATTTTTATTAAAATATTGATAATTTTCTGCGCCTCTTTTCTGCGCAGCTTAGCGTAGCAGCGTCTCCAGCGCCTCTGTGCGTGGCCCCTCCCACCAGAGCAGCACAAACGCTCTTAAAGGACCATCGTTTTGACTGTTGACCGTGACATCAGCAAAATGTCAGAAATGAGAAAAGTGGACGCCGAGTGCAGGATTTTCCAAGAAAAATTGACTAATTCTTATTTGTTCACGGAGGTGAATGGGAAACCTGTATGCTTGTGTTGAAATTGCATTTTTCTTCAAGTTTCAGGTTGTTCATAATATTATAATATTTTGTAAAAGAAAGAGTTAATCAAATAAAAAAGACTTCTGTAATAGATTTGTGTTTTTCTGCACAAATATTTGGACTTATTGCTATTTTTGGGGTATATCTGTCATGAGTTTTCTGATCCGGCCCCTTTTGGGATCAAAGTAGGTTGGATATGGCCCCCGGACCAAAATGAGTTTGACACCACTGTTTTAAACCGATGTATGTCTTTTGGTTTTGGTTTCGCGTGACAAAAACTGTAGCCACAACAATTAAGAAGTCAGAACTTAACGTGATATTGTCAGGGTGTTCAAAGTTTTACAAATGACATCCAGAAATGGAAAAAATGATATGACCCAAACCCAAGGAAATTACTGGGATTACTTATAGATGTTTTTAAAGTTTTCTAATGAGAAAGAACAGAAAAGAAAATTAAGTATTTTCAAACATGGATTTCCCCAAATCTGATTAGCCTAATGGGTCATTGTCCACACACTTCCACCCTTTCCTCTTGCACTCAGTTTCCCAAATCAAGAATGTCGATACCACACCACAAAACAGTTACTGCGATCGCACAAAAATCTGATTCTTTCCAAAAGCAACTATTAACATTTTTTACTACTGGACTAAAAGAGGAATGCATTTCCCTTGGCAACAACAGAACCACACAATATCACGCTACCTTTCGAGAATCTGAACTTCGCTAATAGCTTCGATACACGCAATGGACTGAATGTAGTACTTTCTTTACACTAGCCACTTAATCGTTCATTTCTTGCTCTCCACACATGACTTCCATTTCCACTTCTCGATCGACAACTTTCCAACTGTAAAATAAAACAGATATTGAGATTTTATGTGGATTTTAAACATCTTCTGTACTTAAACGTTAAATAAATGCAAAAAAAATGACTACAACTTTTTAATCAGTTCAGGTTTTCAGGCCTTTTTTGTGTAAAAGTGAAAAAACTGACCATATTTGGAACATATGGATTGGAAAAATAGACAGATCCAATTGTAACTTTCTTCTTTTCTTCAAATATAGACAGGATTTTGGATGCCCCTTTTAGTTAACTAGATTCAACTAAAAATTGTCCATAAAAATTCAAAGTGTGCCTTATTTTTGGTGTAAAAACCTTGAAAAATCAGGCTTGGAATTAGATATCAAAAAATCCTCTTCGACAATCCTTCAAAATCTTCTCAAGTACAAGACTGGCACATTTGGTAAAGGTGCTACTTTTCATTGGTGAGCCTTGTGTCATGAAAAATGCATTTTTGGAGAAAACAGCCTTTGAAATTATAATGTCCTGTATAAATCTATGGGTGGAAGTTGTAAAAAAATGAAGTAATAACGTATTTATGAGCAGACTGGACAATGCGTATATAGTGAGAGGGCACGATAACCAAAAAACTAGAATGAAAAAAGTGTAGCGTCTCCCGTTAATGAGTCGCCCACAGAGATTAGCCACTCTGGGCCAATTATTACAGTATAAATTAACAACATCTGATGAAATATACAGGACGGGCTAGTTATGAATTACACCTGCTCGAGCAAAATGAAACCTAAAAGTTCGTCTAGCTCCCAGACTGAGCAACAAATATTCCTCCATAAAGCCACGGTAATCCAATCCTACGTGTCATACATGCACTTTATTTGACTTTTGCATGATCTTTACCCAAGACTAATTTTAGAATCCTGCTTTTATATTCGTCTTTGGGTACAAACGTTACCCTGGCAGTGACCCAGACAAGTTGATCCCCGGAAATGGATTTGGGAATAATAATAAATGAAAGAACTGTACGTTACAAAGCCAAGGCTAATCACTGAATTATACGTGCATTAAATGGCGACTTGGTAATTGAGGTAGCCAGACATGGAAAAAAGTCTGCATCAGTTACTGCTCACTGGAGTCCAAAATCTGCCCCTTGGAAATAAAAGGCTTTAGAGAATGTCCATATCGAAGTGCGGGATCAGTTGAGTGTTTTGCCCTGAAAATGAGCAAGAAAGTCCAGACAGTCAGCCATGTTTACAGTCCATGGCAAAGTGCGGAGGGGTTCTGTTCCGGGAGATAGCATCAATGCTTGTCTGTAGCATGCAATGACCACACAAATTTCCATGATGTTGGAAAGTTGCAGAATAGAACTGAAGCTGCGATAAGGTATGCTTTTGTTTAAAATTGTAAATCGTGTAGATGGAAACTAAAACGAGAACAATTCTAAGACACGAAAGTAAACATAAGAAGTTGGGGGATGCACGGCAAGCACTCTCGCCACAAAGGTAGACCTGACCAAGCTTAGCTCAAGATCTGGAGATGGGTACATGAGTGCTGAAGTGTAGCGCCTGACAAGTTGCTCCTGACAAGTTGCCCCCACGGAATTGAAGGATGGGTCCCTACTCTATATGTTATACATTTTTCAGTTACTCAGGTGTGAATTTTTTTTTTTAGAACTGAGTGCATCATTTAGATTCAAGATTCAAGATTGTTTATTTGTCATATGCAGGATCAACACAAGGTCAGCGATGCAATTAAATGCTTAGGACCAGAAGAAGAACCGTTGACTCGCTAAGATAGTCAAGAAATTTACTGGGAAATACAGAAGGCAATTGTAAACCAGCTACATCAATATAAAAATGTTGCTGTATCAGATATTGGCTTCCAAATATTCAGTTGAATGTTTGTATAAATGTTCAGTCGATATATTCTGGTTGGACATATAAATTAAAGTAAGGTTGTTTTCACACCTGCCTTGTTTGGTTCGTTTAAAAAGAACCAGAGTTCGTTTGCTCCTTTGATTCGGACCTTTTGGGCTGGTGTGAATAAAAACCAAAAATCTCGATCTGGAGCAAACAAGCGAACCGACCACTTCAAAAGCTCGGTCTTGACACGGTTCCATTCAAACTCTGGTGCGGTTCGTTTGAGGTGAGAATGCAGACCGGACTCGATCCGACACAAGTTGGCTTTTTGTACTTAACAAGCTCCCGTCGTATGTCGAGCATTATGGGAAACCGAGGCTGACGAAACGAAACTTACGAGGCTTACTTATGTTTTGTGTGAAGAGCAAGAGTCAGAACTTGATGTGCACGAGCGTTGTCCTCCGTAGTCGTCTTGCCCTGTGTCTTCGTCGTTTGGAAATTGATTGTAAAATAGTGTAAACCTCACGATGCTGCTCAAACATTTGTGCGAACTGTAAAAACTGAGCAAACCATATCGCTAAGGCTAGATTGAAAACAGCGTAACACCATGATTCTCCTCCTTCCGGGTTTGGACATGACTCATTTCTGTCCAATGGCTGAGCGACCTCAGCACACGTGGTTTTGTTTATAGACGTTAGTCCACTTGGGGAAAAACTGCAGTGTGAAAGTGAACCGCACCAAAAAAAATAAATAAATAAAAAATTGGTCCGGGCCAAAGCACGTGAACTATCGGACTTTCTTGGTGTGAAAACGACCTAAGACTATTTTCTGGTCTTAGTCGGCCCTGAACATCTCAGTGTTTGTCTTTTTATAGTTTATTGAAGAAAAAAATAACAGCTTCATTTGGATTATATTGTTTAAAAGAAATAAATACTGTTTTCAGTATCGGCAGATCTGCAGAGCTTACATAAAAGCAGGATTGGTGCATCCTGAGCAAATATAGGTTAGGGGGAATAGCTGCTTGGCAATACAATTCTAATTAATTAAGCATTATTGATTTCATATTGGGAAAGTGCTACAACCCTGGTAAAAGCACTAAGCTAGCATGTGGAGTGTTTTGCACACAGTCGTGGACTTCATTTACAATATTGTCCTCATCATTATCAACTTTTTAAAGAATCCCAGCCGCACTACAGTGGAGGATCTTTCACAGCTGATAAAACTCATAGCATAAACACGCTCCCATTAAGGAACTGGCCGCCGACCAGCCCTGTACCTCACACTGGGCTTTATCTCCAGCACTCACCATACTGATTCACTGCAAGGACCAAGGCTACGGAGGACGTTGAGACGAGCCAGGTCCTGTGCGTAAAGCCGCTGTCCAGAGCGCAATCTGTCTCCATAAAATTGACATTCTCGTTCAAAACACGAGTGTGCGGCGTGTTGGGATGTTTGGATGGAAAGTGCATTGCCTATGTGTGAGCGTGAGCGTGCCAAGTGAGCACTAAATCAGTTAGAATGAGAGTCATTGAAAGTAAGGTTTGTGGTGAATCAATGTTAGGCTTTTTTTTCCCCTCAATGCCTTCTGCCCTTGTGTCAGTGGGAATGAGACAAGACTGTTGTGGAGAACGTCATCGCGTCCTCAGGCAAGACACTTCACCGACAATGGCGAGTATGGATGTGGTGTCGGAGAGGCTGAAGGCGCAGATTTGAGCCTTGTTTCTATCAGTCTGTTCCAGGAGGTCATCACCACCAAATAGTGAACTGTAAAGTGTCCAGAAAGCACTATATAAGTGAGCTGAATGATATTGAATATATATATCTAGTATAACGAGATAGCAGATTATTTTATTTTATTTTTAGCAAAACAACTCTTATTCTTCCACCACATCTAAACAAGGATCGACAAAGCTAAATAAGTTCTGCATTGTTCCAGTGATATCACATCTCCAATGTGTAAACACTAGCGTTTAAGTGCGCACTAAATCAACTAGAATTAGCCTCGCGGACCATGACAAGTCAAGTTTTCCCATGGAACACTTACAGTCACGCTTAACAAGACCGGAGCTCCCTTAGGTGGCATTTATCCCTATGCTGTTTTGTTTAGGGCCTGAAAAATATCATCCCGAGTTCAGCAAAATAATGACTTTTCAGTCAACGTTACACTGGGGGTACTGTACTGCTCAGTGATCCATCAGAATCACCACGGCTTAGTTTACAGTTCTATTAAAATGTTGCAGCGTCTTTGGCTATCTGTAAATCAGGAGACATGAGCACCGACATCGGGCATAATTCAAGACTAATAAACCTACAACTAAGACATTCATAAATAACGGTTGTTAAAAAGGTGGGACGGTAGTAAAAGTGGTGACTGAAGCACCCTGGGAACACTGTCCGGCTGCCGCAACAATTTCAAAGATGTTTTTGAAAAAGGTATCTAGGAAAGAACAGTGTTATAGTTACACTTTAGAGGCATAAACAGAAAAAAAATATACAACTTTTAACAGCAACAGAAAGTAAAGTAAAGGCAGAAATATATAGCACAATTCTCTCACAGCAACCAGGTTTTATTCCCAAACCTGTTTTATTTTAAATTAGCTAAACCACTCGCTAGGTACACTTAATTATGAACTTGAAATCTAGTGAACATTGATTATGAGAGATTTCCTACACCATAACTTAACTGTAGTCATTGTACCTCATTTTTACTGATTTAAAAACACAACAAGTTCATTTTAAACGGTTTGCAGTGGTTTAGAGTAACAATGTAAATTACTTTTTACATCACATGCAAACAGCACACAGATTATACAATATATCTGTACTGGGACAAGACACATTTTCCAAAAATATATGGGAGAAAAAAATCTGGTACAGAGCATTTAAAGGTCCGAAATTACACAAATGTGCTCTTGTGAGCTCTTATACATGTTATAATGTTGTTACCTCCTCAAAAACATACCTAGAGTTGTGTTTTGTTTCGTTCACACATCCCCCAATGTGTCTTCTGAGTACTTTGCAAATGTTATTGTGGTTTTAAAACATGTAACTTTAATAATAAAAGATAAAAAAAGAGATAGTTTAGTTCAGTAGAGACTGGCAATTGCAGGGCTGAACTTATCCAAATGATTCTAGTGAAGATGTATGGAGTTTAAAAATACAGTGGAGCACATCCTGTATTACCACACGACATCACAAGGTAGGAAGGAAGGAGTGTTTTCCGTTTGAGAGGAGAACTCAGCCTAAATATGCAGGGTTTGGGACCTTTAACTTGAAAAAATAAATGAAAATCTCCATTAAACATATGAGAAAGGTATTTATAGGTAAATATGACATAAGGTACAAGAAGTAAGTTTTCACCACTGGACAATTTTTAATCCACTGTACTATTCTCATTTACATTTACAATCCACACCTTCCTCCCTCCCCAAAACAGCATCAAATCTGCGGATTAAACCCCCATACCGAAAAGGACATTTGGGTGCGTGCAGATAGAAAAACGCACGGGGTTTACAGGGCGGGCGAAAGAACCGGCCGGATAAAAGAAGTTTGAGGCCCATAGAAATGCTAAGGAAGTGGCCCTCTTTTCTGGCCGCCGAGGGGTAGGAAGTTCCCAGCTTGGCCAGTTCATTAATTCACGCTATTTAACAAGTGCGATTGTAGAGTGCGCTTCTCCGACCCCCTTCACATCAGCAAGTGACAACCCCCCGGGCGGAGGGGCAGCGGCCTGAGGGGTCTTTGCCACAAACAGAGCCGCAGGAAGCAGAACCTCGGTATTCAAACGCGGGGCCTTTATTTGTCATCACTTCTTTTCTGTCCGCCACACACATCCATAGAAGAGGGCCTCGGGGTTGGATCGGCGAGAGGAGCAAAGATCGGCCCCAGTTTCCTATTCAAGCACAATGAAGGCGGGACACATCAGTATGCAATGGTTATAACTTGGAAACGCTCGTAAGTGGCGGCGGAGGGGTGCGGTGGAGATGGGAGATGGCAAGTTCGTAGTAGTTTTGAACATTGTTAGCATACTAGCGTAGCTGCCGATGTCATTTTTCGAGGTTTACAGGAAAATAGAAAATCAAGAAGTAATACAGAAGATGACTTAGGCAGTCAAGGTTTTTTTTTTCCTGTAAAAATATTTCTCATTGGGATGGCAGTAGCTCAGTTGGTAGAGCATTTGTCCGCTGATCCAGGGGTTGGCGGTTCGAATCCCGCTCTCGACAATATATCGTTGGTTGAGCGGTCGGATCCACTGACCCGCGGGTTGGCGGTGCGATCCCAGCTCCCAAGCTCCCACTGATGAGCGCTGCCTTTGGGTCCTTGGGCAAGACACTTAACCCCTACCTCACCCCCAGTAGTGTCTGTGCACACTGGAAGAGCCCCCATGACACAAAGTACATCAAGGTCGGTTGCATCAAGCGACGTGGGGCCGTCCTCCCGTGGACCCACCATCCATGGGGGCCGGTGCGCTCTGATCTGGGCAGCGGACCTGGATCGTTGCCCCCGTGACCCGAAAATACGGAGAAAGTATAGAATATCTAGCCTATATATCCTCCTGAGACCCGCCCATTCATTTGTGTCCTTTATAGTGGACATCTTTTAAGTTTTGAGATAGACTCTAGTTTATGGCTCCACTATGATAAAAAAAAAAAAGAATAATAATAAAATAAATTAAAAAATTAATGATAATAATACATAATAACACATTAAAAAAATAAAACATTTAAAATATATAAATAAAATACATTTAAAAAATCAAAAATATATATATAAAATACATAAATAAGTACATAAAAAAATAATACATAAAAATAAAAATAAAACATAAAAAATAATAAATACAACTACATAAATACATAAATAAATAAAATAAATAAATTTAAAAGGAGTCTAAAAACTTTTTGAGGCGACTGTAAAACCAACCGAAAAAATGTTTTTGTTAGGTTTAGGTTAGGTTAACTTGACATGGATTGAACACTATTACAGTCCATTACAGAGGACATGTTACAAAAATATGAATAAAAAATAAAATTAATACAATGTAAATGCTAAGGTGAACACCTTAGCATTTACATTTTATTAATTTTATTTTTATTCTTTTTTTTTATTTTTTTATTTACCTCCAAATAGAAAATTAAAATAATAATAATAATGTAGATACACTTTTTTTCTTTGGGTCCCAGGAGGATATATATATTTCTGATTGGTTCAAACTGGAGCTAGTGGAACTTACAGATGCAACAGGGTCTTGAAAATAGAATGAAACAAAAAATAATTTCTCATAAAAATAAATAAAAACAAAAGTACTATATTTTTATGCTGGACGCCCTACCAGTCACAATCAGCCACATATACTTTAAGATGAGAGAAGACAACGTGGGGTAAGTTGCCTTGCTGAGGTATGTTTTGAACTGTCCAGTTAGTGGGTGAATGCTTTACCCACACAACCTGTTATTAATGCTACAATCAACAAAAGTTAACTTTTTCTCCACACACATTGTTTAGCTATTGAGTTGTCAATTATCAACTTTTTCTCCCTCAGAAGTGATGAACAAAGCGTGACAAAAGAACATATGGCCAATAAAGACTTAAATAGTCTTCTTTGTGTGGTCATTACGGCAGTGTTTCCAAAAGAGGGTCAAGTCAGAGCAGTCAGACTTCCTCATCCAATTTATCCACGCAGTGTTTAGGAAGTATTTCCACACATCATTTTCTGACTGTGTAAAAAAATTAACGATGCGAATTTTCCGACAAACATTGCGATTAGACGTGCAATTTGTGTTTTAATAAGAGTATTCTACACATTGAGAATTGACAAAAATATGAACTGACAAACCAATACAAGAATCACATTTGAGATCTAAACAACAGATTTAGCAAGTTTTATGCAGATTAAGACCAATATTTTGTTGTATGTGAAGGAAATTACGGCACTTCAAAAACTGCCGCCTTTGCGATATACAAATTGCGATTTCTTTTTTAAATTGGAATTAATCTTGTAGCTACATTACTGGTATGGCTACAGTAGTTTAGGCGCTTTGTGTTACAATTTTGTATGAAAAGCGCCTTATAAATATTGTTTGTTTGTTTCTTTGTTTGTTTGTTAGTCCTGAGCTGTAATCCCCTTACACCAGGCATGTCCAAACTATGGCCCGTGGGCCAAATGCGGCCCTCAGACAAATTTTTCTTGGCCCTCAGGCTTCCAGTTGCCTGGTTTACACCTGACCATATCACAAGTGATATATGGTCTGGGAGCCACCTTCGAAATATCTCGTACCGAAGGTGTGGTATACGATCGCCAACGGCCGTTTATTGGGCGTTACGAATGTCTATCATTTGGCGTATACGTAGCCCATAGCCAATCATGTCAGCTGTCAGTTCAAACTACAAGTTTCCGTTTGTCACGTAGTACGCGTCACCGTCTTTCTACCCCTCCCCGCTCTCTGATTGGCTCCCAGAATCGGGAGAGCACGCTTGCCATAGTTGCCAGGCTGTCTTTCAGATCAGAACGAACGAAAGCAGCCTGGGATTTTCCGAGGTTAGGCTTCCAGGTGAATTGGCCCAAATTACCTTGAGCAGAACTTTTGACTGCAAGTTTTTTTTTTTTTTAATCTACCTTGATAAGACAATATTTAATATTTATTGTGTGGTTTTGAGGATCTTGGCATGAATAAATGTGGTAAACTAACGTGTTAAACATGCACATAATTCAGTGACTGACTGTACTGGGCACCATTTTATGGCCCTCGATCGGCCCTCTGCTTCGTCTGTGTTTAGATATGTGGCCCTTGATGAAAAAAGTTTGGACACCCCTGCCTTACACAATACATTTTTGCCTATCAACAAGCCTCCTTTAATTTATTTTGACTTTTTACTTTGTAGTCAATAAATGCCATTCAGTTTACCATGTTCATTTATTTGTACAAAAGCATCAGTGAGCAGTGCGAGTATGATGCGTGATAATAGGAGTTAGGACCAGCCTTGTTCAGAGCATATGTGTATTGTGTCCATCAACAGTTTTACACAAACACAGAGGGGCCCCAGGGACAAGCCATTAAGACGAAGGATGACAAGTCCCACCGGTTGAACAGGGGGCTCCTAATCCAGTCTCTGCAAGAACTACACGCACGAGGATTACCACAATTATGAAATGAAAGCTTTCTGTTTGGAGAATTACTGGGAATTTAATTGTGTTACAGGTTTGTTTGAAAGACCGTCACTCAATGCGTCAAGAGGGCCCCATATCGCTCATGATGTTTAAATAAAGGAATAGGCATATCTCTAACCCCAAGTGGCGGAGTGGTAAGAAAAAACAATTGCGGTCTGTTACGTGACTCTCTGAATCTCAAAATATATATTTATATATTTAAAGATTCTTATCTGGTCACAACTAAACATTACCGTATTGTCTTAGCTAATCGTAATCATGTCAGTCTTATCAAATGTTTGGTAAAATCATTGGATAGTGGTTAAACAGTTGCTGACAACTGCTTTGGAAGTGAAACTATGTTAAATCTACTTTTTTTGCTACTACATTGTGTATATTCGCATATAGGTATAGGTCCACTGTTCTTTTTACTGTTTTTGTTGGCAATTTTAGAGCAAGCTAGGTATATTTGCAGCTTCATGTTGAAAAACTGAGTGGGTGCTGCCTCCTGGGCCACTGCAGTTTCAAGTACTACGTGACATCACACAAGACTGCCTTCATTACAAACATCTGGTTGCAAGACGGAGTTTAAAGTGCGGATCAATCACATTGTTCCAAGTACTGTCCAGTATAGCAGCTCTCTCTGAAATGTGCTTGTGTCCCACTTTAAAGATCTCATGACATGGTACTTCTTGATGCTTTTATATGGCGCCTTAGTGGTTCCCTAATACTGTAAATGAATCCTTCTCCAAAATCAAGACTCAGTGCATGAGAGAGCCTCATGAAGACAGTCAGAGTCAGAAATATGTCTCTGAAACGCTTTATTCTGGGCGTTGTTGCTTGAATGCAAATGAGGAGGACAGAGACAGGCCAGTGCAGCGGGTGGGGGTGTGGCCAAATATTCCGCTGTTTCCTGGATTAGCGGTGCGCTGTCACCCACTTCCGCGTTTTAAGAGCGGAGGAAGATATGAGACGATTTCCATAAAAATAAACACATTTCCGCAGAAAATAAAATTAAACCACTGCTGTTTCAGAGGTTCGGAGGCTCGGATAAAGGACATCCGAGCCTGGAAACACTCTCACGTGTCTCCAGGCAAATAAAAAAATGCATCTCGCATTCCGTAGCTCCTTCGCGGTCCAAATTCTCTGGGCGTGATTTCCAGAGATGGTGGGTAGACATCCAGACGGGGGTGGAAATTAATTTGCATTTTCCCCGAGTGTGACGTCAGAAAGTTCCCTTTTTCAGAATCGCCCGTTTGCGCTGTCTTTTTTTCAAACGCAGAAAAGGATCGCATTTGCTCAGTTTACACATTTCGCAACTTTTAGCCATGGGGGGAAGGGCCCTAAACAGGGTAGGGGAGCTCACATTAATGTTCAAAAACCTCAGAAAGTGAAAATTTCATGCCATGGGACTTTTAATAAAACTAAAATATACAACAAAGTGATCCTTCAGCTAAGTACTCCTGACTACTGCAACTACTCTAGCTCAGTATCTGGAATGCTGATCCGTGAAGTATGTAAGAATGGGACTAATGGAAACCAATGCAAATGCCTTAACCTGAAATGTAAAACCAAAACGCTGAAGACTATACAGACCTTCATAAAATTTTAATATCATGAAAAAGTTTAAAGTTTTTGATCATTCATTTCAAAAATTCAAACTCATAAATTATACAGACTCATGACACATAGAGTTTTTGAGCCTTTATTTCTTGAAATTTTAATGTTTATGTCTTAAAGATAATGAAAACATCTCTGAAAATTTGAATATTGTGGAAAAAAATTCAATATTGGAAAATTATGACATCACAAAAAAGTACAAAAAAGATATTGAAATTATATTATTTGAAATGTTCAAGGTCGCCTGTATATTCTTTTAAATTACCTTTAATTTATGTTCATTTATCATCTTACAAGGTGTTGAAAGAAAAAATAAACTGAGGCGGGCGCTGCGCTGTGAGCTGACATTATCTACACCCACTTATCAGTTCTGGTGAAGTTATAATGAATGAGGCTGAACACTACATTTTTTCACAGCCCATTAAACCCTGCTATCATTTCAACGCCTCCAGTGGGACAGTTTGGGAGATGGCCTTTAGACTTCTCTAACATGGCCCGGGCCTCATCTGCTAATTGCTAATACAGTTATTGCTAGATGCCAATGGAGGGACCACCGTGGGAGGGATTGAAGCAGAATTATCACAGTTGCTTTTCAGGGCTGTGGAAATCCTCCGAGGGCTTTTATCGAAGTCCATTGGGGCCCAAAGAACGGGAGGGTCCCCACAAAAGGGTCAGGACAAAAACTATAGGAACACACAGCAACAGCCACTGAGAATGGACCGAGGCGTAGAAAAGGCTCGCCTCATTTATCATAACTTGGAATTTAAAGGTGCATTGTGTAACATTTTGGTTGGGGTTTGTCATTGCATGTTCCAAATGAAATTAAACAACTCAAGCTTATATTTATTCAGTTACGGGTGGTTTTATAGCTCAATAATACCTAGAAAAACAAAGAATTCTGACAGGCTGTATGTAATTTGGTTTGTTTTAGTCTCCATGACGATAGAAATACCATACTGTGAAACATTCCAGACAAACAATAAGATAATCATGGAGAAAAGCATTTGACGGACACTCTACCAAAAAGATTACACACGACTCTGTAAATGTTCTGGTGGTCGGTGAGTGGAAGGTTCCTCATTAAACTTCTTTAGTTCAATTTTAGGTCTTTCTAATTGCTAAAAACACACACTGCAGATTTAAAAGACACTTTACTGTTGCATTATTAATTTCGAGCAGATTAACGAACACAAGAAGTAAGTATATGTGCATCTAGTATAGTTAAAGGTGCACTACGTAACTTTTTGGTTCAGGATCTGTCGTTCTTCTGCCTAGAATGTCCCACGATATGACATTAAACAGCTCTTTTTTTACATTTATTAAATTACAGGTGGTTTTATAGTTCAGAAATCCCAAGAAAAACAGGCACTCTGACTGTGACCGGGATTGCCTCTCCACAGATCTGGCCGGTAGCTCGGTCTCCATGAAGATAGAAAGGTTTAATACCATATTGTGACATATTACAGACAAAGCAATAACATCTCCACGGAGAAAAGCATTTGACAAACCCTCCACCGGAAGTTACACGATGCACTTTTAATGTACTTTTCACAGATTTATTCTTATTTAAGCTCGAAAAGGATTAAATCCCACCCCTGGGGACACGATAACACGCACTAGAGCAGGGGTGGGCAAACTTTTTGACTCGTGGGCCACAAAGGGTTCTAAAATTTGACAGAAGGGCCGGACCAGGAGCAGCTGGATTTAGTGGATTTTTTGTAAAAACACTAAAAATAACATGGGATATGTAGAAACATGTGCTTTATTTTAATTAAAAATGAACAAAAGCATTACAACAAAATGTCCATCTTTCAAGTTCCACAGTATTTAGCTATTTATTGAAATGACTCTTAAAACAGAGAAAATTTTATTAATAAAATACAGCTTTTTAAAATTACTAACAGTTACGATTTTAAAGCACTGAAAGTTCTGTTCTCCTTCAGGTTCTTTCGTTCTTTCGTTGACTGTTTTGTGGCAAAGTGACGGCTGATATTATATTCTTTAAAAACCTCTACAGTCTCTTGGTATATCAGGCGTACAGTTGATAAGTATTCGGTGAAAAAATATTTACTTGTCCACTCCTTATTAAACACTCGACATTCTCTGTCCACTTTTCTTTTCTTAGCTCCGCTCATCTTTACAGGAGGGCTGAGGGGTCAAGGAGTAAAGCACAAACGTGGAGCAAAACGCCGCACCTCAACAAAGGTCAATGTATCTAGGGCGCCAGATATTGGAAAACGCCAGAATTGCAGGGAAATTAAAACATTAAAAAGGTTTATTAAAGGACAATTAACGTTTTTTACAATCTGAGCCTTATTTCGGTAATAAAACAAGTTGTTTTACTCACCCATAGCACTTTGGTGTCATTTGGAGCATTTCCGCAGATGTTTTAGTTTAGCGATCTCCGTAACGTGAGTTCTCGGGGCAAATGTTTGCGGTCTCCAAATAACCTAACTTTAGCACTTTTCAAATCATATAATGACTAATGTCTTAGTCTACACTTTCGTTTGAGTCAAAAGTGGCCTGTAATCCAAGATTTATCCATAGTTTCGACTAGATGAGGACGCCAGTGCGCATGTGCGGAGTCACATCTTATTTCGCTCTCAGCTCTCGGGACCCAAACATGAAACGCAAAGCTGTAAATTACGTATAAATCTCAGATTACAGGCCACTTTTGACTCAAACGAAAGTATAGACTAAGCCATTGAGCTTCTATGATTTGAAAAGTGCTAAAGTTTGTGTTATTTGGAGACCGCAAACATATGCCCCAAGAACTCACGTTACGGAGATCGCTAAGCTAAAACATCATGCCGGAAATGCTCCAAATGACACCAACGTGCTATGGGTGAGTAAAACAACTCACCCATAGCAACTAACCCTAACCCTAACCAAAATAAAGCTCAGATTGTAAAAAACGTTAATTCTCCTTTAATATAATTTCTTCAAGTTCGGTGGGCCGGATTAAGAAGCTTAACGGGCCGCATATGGCCCCCGGGCCGTAGTTTGCCCATGCCTGCACTAGAGCTACTGCCGCCTTACTGTCCAAGTAACCAAGCCCAACTGTTTAGCTTCTGTAATCGACCATAGCGCTAAAAGAATTTATAGTTTAATGCGGCAGAATGAAGTCATTAAATAAACACAACTGCGATATGTCCTAAAGATAGCCTAATCTAAATGTATGGTGAAATTAAATACGCATCAGATAGCAGAAACATCCATTGACTGCACTGGATTCCCACTCCTCATGCTATACAACTGCACTATGTAAAAACAAATGTAGCATTGAAATGACAGGCCACTTCTGCGCCCATTTCCCAGGACGAGACACATGTTGTTCGAATAAAGCAACGAACAATTTATTTTGATGACTTTAGCATGCACGTGGGTAGAGGTGGTAGGGCGCCATTTTTTTCCTTCCCCAAAGAAAACAAGTGGAAATGCCTGGGAATTACCTAGAGAGACTTTGACCGAGCTGTATGCCAGGCTGAAGTCAGAGAAGTAAAAACAGCTAAACAAAAGACGTAGGCCGATCAGGTCTCCGAGGCAAAAATTTCTCATTAATTCCACTTAGCGCGATTTGACACGCTTTTCCCTGAGCGCTGACTGACAGGTAGAGCTTACAAAGACAGTATTGAGACATCTTCACTTGCGCGGTTAGAATGGTTAGAATTTGATAAGGCTACTGTCACGGCCCTTAAGATGAGAAAGCCGAAACTGCGGAAACCAATTTGGCCAAAGGAACGTTCCAGCTCCGCCTCCTTTTTTGCAACAAAGAAAAGAAGTTCTTAACACAGATTTTCCGAATTAAGCGAAATATTGGGTTGCGTTTCAGTGGAAAAGCTTGGAAAAAGACGCTAGCCATTGCGATGGGCCAGTGATTTGTAAAGTTAATTCTGCATGCAAGGACAGACGCCTGGACTTAACTGTCAATATGAGCTGTGGAAATCTTTGAATTAGAAGTTTCTAGAACATTTCTTTCAATGGGCTGTGTAATTTGGTGGGAAAAAGCGCATTAAGGGCAGCGTCAGATTTGCTGTTTTGACTGCAAATGAACATGTGATTTGTCTGACAAGCCTTTTGAGCAAAGCAACAGAAATTATGATTAAATATGAGTAGTGTCAACTGTCATTTGAAATAAACAAAATAGTCTGAATTTCAAAAACAGATTTCTTTGAAACTTGCGCTACCGACCAATGTCAAACCGCTAATCCACACACAGGAATTTTCTTCAAATACAACATAGTTAACATCGCGCAGTGCATAATTTTATACATATTTCAGCATCAACTAAACTGGTATAAGGGTAAACCAAAACATCCACCACTAATACAGATGGGACAAGATCTCACAAGATAAAAATGCCACAAGACACATGTGGAAAATGATATTAGATCTCCCCCCCCTGTGTTTTGCATTTGCAGTTGACTGAAAAATAGGGTTAAGCATTGGACATTTGCACGCCAAGAGAAGCGGTTCCAAATTGGAGTAAGAAAACTGAATGTATTTATTATAAATTAAGTCAAAACCTCATACTGTCTCCATTTTGTGGATTTTATGCCATGTCTTGTCTTGGCGAAATTGTCTTGTCCCATCCTTAAAGGGACAGTGTGTAAGATTTTTACCCGTTAATTACTGAAATTGAAAATACCCATCCAAAAATACATTGTTTTCCAAGCCTTTTCACTTCCATCATGAAATCAAAGTATTATTTTGGACTTAGATATAGTCACATAAAAGGGGGATCTTCCCCATGCAGAGGCAGCCATTTTGAATACGAGAGCCGCAGAAGGACATTTGGGCTCCGCCTTCGGCAAGGCTCGTGGTTTTGGGTAAACAACACAAGCATGCTGCCGGATCACACGTCGTAATGGATCTAACACGTGTTTTGGACTAAATTGTTTTACTGGATTTTATTTGCTGGATCCTTACGGACAAATTAAGAGCAAGTTTATGGTGAAATACAGAGTTTGACCTGTGCAAAGCATTCTAAGGTAAGCTAACCTCGTTTTGTGCTTTTCCGTATAAAAGCCCCATGTGCTCAGGGAGTGAGTGTTGTGCAGGGAAATGAATTGCATAGTCAAAAAGAGGAGACTGTAAGGTTTCATTTGATGTGTAGAGTGTCATGGTACATGATCGGGAATGTGTGTTCTCATGAGAAAAAAAAAAAAAAAAACGGGACCGCGTTTTATTTATACAGTAGCAGCGCCCGGGTGACCCTCGAGGTCTGCCGTAGCTAAAACAGAAAGTGCAATAGCACCATCCACCTATGTGCCACGAATCCTACACACTGGGGCTTTAACTAAGACATTAATTATGCTTTGTGCTTGATAAAGTGTTTATTTCACTGTGGTTATGGTAAATTAATTTATATATATGGAGCACCAAGTAACCACTCACCATCTGACACACACATTCATCCACCAGTGTACACAGACACTGGGTGGGTTAAGTGTCTTGCCAAAGAACACATTGACAGCACCGCCAATCATGTTTATGTCAAGAGCAGGATTCGAACCGCAAACTTTCAGATCAGCGGACAAACACGCTACCAGCTGAGCTACTATCGCCTCACATTTCACATTTTGTCCTGGTTTGGTCCTGCTTTGATCCAAAGTTAGTTCAGATGTAGACTTGGTTTGGTTCTGTTCTAGTTCTGAATTAGCCATGGTCTAAATCTCGGTTTAGTTCCGGATTTTGTCCCAATTTTCATGTGGAGTGCGGGCAAGTGTAACCTATTTAAATGTTATTGTAGGAGTTTCCATTCAAATCGTCTCCAAAATCTGAGCCTTTAACTGATTGATAAAAGGTCAAAAAAACTTCCTTGATTTGTCCCATGTATTGTTCCATCACAGCAGCATGGAAAAGAACCATCAGGAGCCCCTTTGAACCTATAACAAAGACCTGCTGGGCCTGTGACATCTCCGCCTGGCAACACGTAATCTACACACTCCCCGAGCTATGGTCCTTTACCCGCCTGCCCCTGCGCTCGCTCAAACCACAACTAAATCCACTGGAATCTCAAAACTTTGCCATGGTACAAAACTTTCTATTAGATTCAATACAGACACTGCACAACTTTACAACTGGCAGGCAAAGCTGTCACCATCCTCTTTTCTCCAGTCCCCCCAAAGAGACAAGCCAGCTACAAAAACAGTCTGCTGCTGGTGCCTGGAATCATGGGGGGAAAATGGGGCTATAGAAAATGAGGTAATCTTCTGTTTAATGGTATATGATAAGCTAAAGTGTTTTTAACCAAACAAGTCAAGCTGACAATTGAAAGCGAGCATCTGGTTCATTTTACTGGTCTTGAATTGTTTTGAAGAAGAGGCCTTGGGGAGACAGATCCTTGACCTGAGTTTTGTGGAAGGCTCATATTACTTGTATTAATAAAAGGCCTTCAAGATAGAATCAAATAAACAAATGCTGCTGTATCAATGGAAAAAGTTCTTTGTTTTCATAACTTTGAAATGGTGTGGGTTGACAACACCCATAGCTGATTTTTGCGTCATAGCAAAAGCAAAAAGTTAACCAAATTCAATCGGAAACTATAGTGTACAGTACGTGGGGCGGGTAGTTCACTGTCAATCCCTGTAAAACTATTATGAATACCTGTTTTTATCATGTGATGGCATAAATGTGATGTTAAAGGTGCACTATGTAACTTTTCTGATGGAGAGTCCAAGACCTGCCATGTCTGCCTGTCCTGTCTCCATGGAGATGCTGTTGCTTTGCCTTGACTGTTCCATGGTATGGCATTAAACATACATATCTTGGAATCATTAAAAAAAGAAATACGTTAAAATAATTCAACGCCGCTCCCTCTCCACATATCTGGCCTGTAAATTGTCTCAGGGGAATCAGTTGCTTGTCACCATGGAGACAGAAAAGTAAAATATCAGACAGAACAATATTACATAGTGCATGTTTACGCTTACGGGTAAAATTGACAAAATATTTTATCCGAAGTGCCTTTCGTTTAGACGGTGACGGCGTTTTGGGGGCTTAAAAATGCAAACTCTCCAAAGTGGAAAACTTGGATATGCTCTGCCATAACGTTTTCGTCTACACTGCCCAAGACGGAAAACTCTGGTCGAATCTGCTGACGTCGCGTACGTGTTTACGTCACATCAGTCCATATATCAGTGTACTTTGTTTAGCAGAACTCCCAGTCCACACCTTGTTGCATCTTTGTTGCTTTGTTGTCTAACGTGGTCTGAAGCAATAGTTGAACTTCTTCGTCTGACCACACAAATTTTTTTTTTTGCTACCAGTAGCCATGTTTTGTTTTGATTTTCGCGGCGCAGATGTGAAGAAGATCAAGATTAGTTTAGTTTAGTTTAGTTTATTATTAGGATCCCCATTAGCTGTGCTTTACAGCCAGCTAGTCTTCCTGGGGTCCTTGTTAAAAAGCACAAAGTAAAAAGGGTACAAAACACACATCAATACATTTCAATAAATATCACACATCAATACATTTAATTTCTATAAAAATCTCTAAAAAGAGACAGCAAAAATTAAAGTCTGCAATTTGTTGATATTCCACAACAATTCATGTTACAAGTAGCCAATCCCGATGTAATTTTTTAGTTTTCTTTTAAAGTCCAACTTCTGTTCTGTTTCAATGAGCCTCAATGGCAAAATGTTCCATCCTTTTATTGCTCTATAGATAGAGGTGCGTTGGAGAATTGGAGTTTTGTATTTGCCTTTGGAAGATTAAGATAAGACTTTATTGATCTCACACACAGTGACACACAGGAGAAATTCACTTCTGCATTTGACCCAAGTGGGGTGCAGTGGGTGAGCTAGCACCAGTTGAGCTAGCCAGCCGACATGTGCGCGGACATAGTGATAATGTATCACAGCACCACCTAGCCGCCTGGCATGCATACCCAATCGAATTCCAAACACTTTTGCGTCACCGTATGCACGCAGATTTCCTCCCGAAAACGCTCGTCTAAACGCAGAATAAAAAGTGAAGACGCGATGCCACTTTTGCGTCTTCTGTTCAGACTGTCATCATATAAACGTAGCCTGAGTTTATCCTAATCTCAAAATACATACAATTCAAGAAAAACATCTCATTGACTATGCGTGAAGAGTCCCTCAGTCGTCCAGGTAGAATCCATGATAAAAGGAGAAATTCAATTTGTCAACTGGACAAAGTTTGTTTGGTCGAAAACGTTTCGCCGCTCATCCGAGAGGCTTCGTCAGCTCTGGTTCTAGTGCTGGTTAGACCCTGTTTATATCTAGCTGCAGGGAGGCGCTCACTACACTGAAATAGCTCTGAAACTATCTCCACTAATCTGTCTCTTTTGTATTACGAATTCCTCTGGCGTCTAGTATTAGCATATCCATTCAGCCCTAGGAGGCACGCACTACACTGAAATAGCTCTGAAACTATCTCAACTAATCTGTCTCTTTGTTTTTCAAAAAAAACCCAAAGAGACAGATTAGTTGAGATAGTTTCAGAGCTATTTCAGTGTAGGGAGCTCCTCCCTGCAGCTAGATATAAACAGGGTCTAACCAGCACTAGAACCAGAGCTGATGAAGCCTCTCGGATGAGCGGCGAAACGTTTTCGACCAAACAAACTTTATCCAGTTGACAAATTGAATTTCTCCTTTTATCATCTCATTGACTATGCTACCCAATGCATCTTCTGTGCTGCATTTTCAAAAATACATATTTCAGACTTATATTCTGACAAAAGAACATGTGCATCTGGTTTGTTTTAGTGGAACCGCTTTGCCTTCTTGTTTTAAAGATGAGGCCTTGGCAAGACAAATCCTTGACCTTATGTTCAGCAAAGTTTAACTTCCACCCAAGTGGGACAAGATATTCTGTCTTTCTTACTTAGTTTTCGTGTGGCCCATTTGAGCATGCCCGTCAGTCAGTCCGTCCGTCCGTCCGTCCGCCCCTCCCTCTCCTCTCTCTGCCACTGCTTTTGTATTCCCCCCTTTACTCTCTGAGGTTTAACCCCGGGTCACCGCCAACTTCTTAATCAGCCCAGCACATGACCATTCTTTCCAATCTGCACATACCAGGAGAGAAGCACTCCCTGATACAGTACCTTACGATAAAGAGCTCAGCACCCCCCCCCCCCACCCCAAAATTGAAGCTCTATATTCTTATTATGAAAGCCCCCGATACATCAATAGACAGATTTGGCTGTGGGTTGGTGGGGAGGTGAGCTAAAGCACTTCTCCAGAAAATCACACTTCAAAAGGGCGCAGTATTAAGAAACAGGGCGGGGGAGAAGTCTGCCGTGCCAATCCACTGTGGTCACCATGGAAAAAAAAAAAGAAAAGAAGTGGAAAAAGAGAACCAAAATGTGTGTGCGTGTTCTAGAAATTCTTTGAAGGATTCCGGTTGGAGTTTCAAATGCCCTAATGGTTACCACTTGGACAATTATCATTTTAAAACGAAATTTATGCACTGAGAAGCTTTTGAGTGGTAAGGCACCCTATTGTGTTTGCATTATAGTTCCTGCTCCAAATGATGGTACTGAATGAGGTGCCGACTTGCTGACATGGGGTGTGGGCGATTTCCTGGGTTAGCCAAAGAGCCCCAGAGGTTAAAGTTCAAAAAGCATCTCTGCAAAGCTGGGAGCTGAATCGGTAGGGGTGAGAGTTCAGAGTTGGTAGTTGTATTTCTTCTTTTCCTGCATATAAAAACCCAGAGGGGTCAGTGACTTTTCTGCAGTTAAAACGACGGGTAAATACAACCAGGATCAGCTTTCATTTGGCTGCTTATTTACGAATCGTGCTATTATTTTGCATTGACGGATTTAAGAGACTTTATTTGCAAGTGGGGGGTACTCTCAGTGAAGGATGGGCAGATCAATTTCCATGTAAAAACACTCAAATATAAGTAAATGCTTAAAATAATGACTCAAAAGAAGTATATGTGTAGAATCCCTGTGGTCCAGGCAGAATCCATGGCAAAAGGAGAAATTCAGGAGCTAACTACAATGAGGTAAGTGTAGTAGTTTCAAAGTAAATCTACTTGTAGGTGTAGTAGTTTCAAAGTACTTTCATTGTAGTTAGCTCCTCCCTACAGGCAGATACAGGCAGTTTATACAAGCGTCTGACCAGAACTGAAGAAGCAGCATGGATGAGTTGGGAAACGTATTCAACCAAATAAACTTTGTCCAGTTGACAAATTGAATTTCTCCTTTTGCCATCAAAAGAAGTATGTTTTTAAAAACATTTTTGAAATATGTGTCCAACCGCAGGAAAACCAATACCAAGTCGTCGCGGAGGCGTTTTGAGTTATTCACAGATTCTGAAAGTACGGGTTCTAAGCTTTCCAATGATGTCTTACATGTGAAAATCTGACCATATTTTAAAAAGTTATCTCTATTTGAAAGCAGCCATAGCAGATCCCAGAAATTCCAGAAACAGCCTCTCAAAGTTTGGTCTCTTCAGCCCTCCTTGCCTAACAAGCATTTTTTTTTAATGAAAAATGTATGTTTTTAAAGGGATATGCCACCCCCAGGTCAAACTTGGGCATCTCCCCACAGTCCAGAGACTAGTCAATTGCTGCACACACCACGCTGACAGGGGAATCCCTGTTACGCACCACGAAGGCAGTTCCCCTGACCAAGTCAAGCTCTCCGTGTTGATTTGCACATTTATTTGCACTCGATATGAATGTGCACTACACAGAAAGTAATTGGGAAACGCATCGAGCAAATTAATTCCTTTTGGCCGAAATCTATCTCTGGCGACGTTAGACTCCAGTCTAACGCGGAGTAGCTGCAGATACCGCGGCGGTCAGTGCTGACAGACCTGGACAATGGCTGCGTCACCAGGAAAACGCTTTCCACCACTTATTTTAGTCTCTGGACTGTGGGGAGATGCCCAAGTTTGACCTGGGGGTGGCATATCCCTTTAACATCACTACTGCTGTTATCTGAAACATGGAGAGGCTTCTTCATGATCTCAACTAGCACATTATGCAAAAAAACGAAAATCACAAATTTTGAAAAAAAAAAACCCACAAAAAACGCATTTCCTGAGAATCTGTAATGCCGACATGTGCCCTCAGCTTCCGTGGTGGGACACATATATATACTCTATATATTTTTTTCGACATTATTGTATTGTCATTATTTCAATGTTTTAGTTTATCTGTACATATATTTCAGTTTTAAAAGCTGTCACACTTTGTCACACTCTGTAAGGTGGGTAAAAGTGCCTAAGGACACAACTGTACTATGCACTAGAGCCACTACTGCTGCACTGCGCCACCTGGTATTCCCAGAGGTCTTCCAACCAAGAACTAAACAGGTCCAACCCTGCTTACTTTCTGGGATATGAGATTGGGCATTCTCAAAGTGGTATGTGGTACTATAATTGCCCTGAGCACAATGATAGAGAAGGCCAGTATACCAACAGCCATCAACATCACTGTCACAACACACTGTCACAGTAAAATTTCAGCACAGGCAAGGTAATCAAATGTCATTTTTTGTCATTTTTTTCAAGCTGTTTTTTGAATATTGGTGATCATTTGCTTTGTCCACACTCAAAGTTCTTGAAAAACCCAACACGATAATATCACGCAGGCTTAAAATGATTCTTAGTGAAGTTTCAATCCATTTTAATACAAAACTCATACCCTATCAGTATCAAATCAATATATTTTGATGTTATAGTATTAGTTGGTATCGGATCAAAACAAAAATTGCCCATCACTACTCTCAGTTTGGACTACACAACGATAACATACAATACAAAATACATTTCTCATTTGCCAAGCTTTAGCAATTGCTTTACTGTAGCCTATTGTTCTGTCACATTTTGTCACACTCTGTAAGGTGGGTAAAGTGTCTTGCCTAAGGACACAACTGCACTACAGCCACTACTTACTACTTCGGCCTAACCTTGCTGTGAGATATGATGGTGGACATTTCCCTTTATCCACTCTCGAAGTCCTTGAAAAACCCTACGCTATAATATCCTGCAGGTTTAAAATCATTTTGGCCAATCCTAAAACCGTATTAGTAGCTGTTTAAATGAAAGGAACAAAACCAAAAATTCTTCCATGGTCCACACATCCTGGACTCGGGCCCAGACTAAGCCCATGCACATACAGTATTTATCAGGAGGGAACCAGAGCCTGGGTGCACTTCAAAGGGACGTCTTGATAAGGGTGACCTGATAGCCCTCACCCTACACTGGTGTTGGACATGTCTGATGTGAGGCCAGTGCTCTTTAGTTAAGAGCGTCTTGGAAAAAACAACAGTTAGGACCCCGGCCAATGATGATTTCAGAGGATAATGGAGCATGTTTTTGTCAAACTTTGTATTTTCAAGTCCATGCGGAGATTTGTAAGGATCTAAACTTGGCAATGACTTGGACAATGACTGAAATTATGTCAAATAAATAAAAGTGGGGAGCTATACTTAAAAAGAAGTTATAAATAAGTTATTATATGGCAACAGTGAGCACGTATTGAGATTGAGACCAGTAAATTAAGCCTCAACCTCAAAAAATTAAATGTAAAAAGCTTAGAAAGGCATTCAACAAACTGGCTTTCATTTCTTTAACCTTGTAACTAGATTAAAGTCAACATAAACATATTTTGAACTTGAAGAAACCTAAAATATGTTTGACACTTTCATTTACAACTGTCACTCTCACTCTAGTTACCATAGTGGTTTTTAAATTGCTGCTACAATACATTTTTACAGCACTGATTTTGCCCCTACACTAAATACTGTCTTTCTGAAATGGTATGTAAGAATTTGATTTTAAAGGTCCCATGGCATGACATTTTCACTTTCTGAGGTTTTTGAACATTAATGTGAGCCCCCCCTCCATGGCTAAAAGTTGCGAAATGTGTAAACTGAGCATTTCCTTTTCCGCGTTTGAAAAAAAGACAGCCCAAACGGGCGATTCTGAACAAGGGAACTTTCTGACGTCACACTCGCGGAAAGGTTTCCACCCCCCGTCTGGATGTCTACCCACCGTCTCTGGAAATCACGCCCAGAGAGTTTGGACCGCGAACGAGCTACGAAATGCGAGATGCGTTTTTTTATTTGCCTGGAAACATGTGAGAGTGTTTCCGAACCTCTGAAACAGCAGTGGTTTAATTTTATTTTCTGTGGAAATTAGTTTTTTTTTTAAATGGAAAGCGTCTCATATCTTCCTCTGCGCTTAAAACACGGAAGTGGGGCCAGCGCACATCGCACCGCTAATCCAGGAAACAGCGGAGTATTTGGCCACACCCCCACCCGCTGCACTGGCCTGTCTCTGTCCTCCTCATTTGCATTCAAGCAACAACGCCCAGAATAAAGCGTTTCAGAGACATACTTAGCCTCATGAAGACAGTCAGAGTCATATCTCATGCACTGAGTGTTGATTTTGAAGAAGGATTCATTTACAGTATTAGGGAACCATTAAGGCGCCATATAAAAGCATCAAGAAGTACCATGTCATGGGATCTTTAAATTTCATAAACATTCTGTGTCCCCGGATGTTCAGATCAAATATAGCATTTACTGATAACAATTATAATGCTGATTTATTCTTAATAACAACATCACTGGACATGATAGTCAAGTTTTTCATGTTATAATTTGGTGTTTTGGTTCTCAAGATGATTATCCAATCAGAAAATAGAATGAGACTCAATTTCATCTCTCATTTGGGTTGCCAGTTTCAATAGAGAAATCAAATTGTATTAATCCTGAAAGGATTCTCTCTGTTCTGGATCCTGGCTACCTAAACCCCAGCATCTGCCGCCATAACTCATTACTCAGTTCTAGTGTAACCTCTGCTGTAGTATGTCCATATGTTGAGAATGAGAAAAACGTGTATGTGTCCTTTACACTGGTGCAATTGTGATTACCTTTTTTTTTTAAACTGCAAGAGTACAGGCTACAGAGTTCCTTTGAGTACCACAGATTTATTCACTTAAGTTTAACTTCATTCAACTCTTGAATATTGTCAACAGCATCTCAGGGGCCTCTGCACAGCTCTGACAGACACTAGTGAAGAACCCTTTACCGCAAATGAAGATGACAAACAACCTCTGCTCCTGGAGGCAAAGAGGGCCCCGCGGAGAGAGTCAGAGGTCAGCTCATGAAGCAGGCAACACCTCTGCCGCCACTTGACAGAAGGAGAAAAAGAGGGCTGGAGTGGAGGGCTGGGTACACCACTTGAGCTATAAGAATGGCCGCCACAAGCCTACCCAGTGAGATGCATCCAACAGGGGAGGGGGACACTGGGCCTACTGTTCCCATTGAGTCCTTTGTCTCCGAGGCGGTCTCTTGTTTTTACTCCAGCAGAACCATGGGTACAATGAAGGCAGCGTGCTCCTCCTCCTCCACCCCTCCCCAAAAAGCCCTGTCAATACTGGACCTATCACAGCTTGAATGGGTTCGAATAAGGCTTCCCATGAAAATCAGCTCAATGAGAGTCTCTCTTTGGCCGTGCCGATTGTGGGTGAGTTCGGTGACAGGTCGGAGTAAAGGGAGCGCGAAAGAGTCCAGACTAGAGTAATGGGGAACGGGCCTATTCTTGCCTCCTCATAGAAAATGCATTAATTCCTTCCCTGTGAGCTCACCGTAAATGATTCGATTGTCGTCGATTCGACATAGTTTTTCCAAGCGTTCCTGCAAAAAAGAAGAGGAAGCAAAAACATGTCGCTGGGAATGGGGAAGACAATTTTTGAAGTAAACATTTAACTTGAGCCTTCTGACCCAATCAAGTGGAAGGGACGACAGGCTTTGACTACCTCGAACCATCCTAGAATAGTTCGGAGGGGGGAAAAAAAGAACGTAAAGATGGTGCCAAGCTTTTGTCACGCCTTAAGGACTGGCTTAGTCAATTGCTGTCAGATCAAGACGACAGAAAGAAAAACAGCCCTGGTCGCCGCATATAAAACAGTCACTTTCTCTTGCCGCCAAGTCGGGAGAGTCCCCATAGACAGAATTACACAGTTTCTTTTCAGAAATTTGCATTTAAAAGATAGCGTACAGGCCTGAATGCAGGTCGTTTCCCTGTGACCATAGAAACACTAGGAAAGGTGGAAAATTCAGTCCGCGAAACGTTAAATGACTTTATTAAAGTGTCACTAATCAGACGTGAAAGACACAGGGTTTTAGTGTTTGGGCAAACGAACAGAAAAAAAGCTTAATGATGTGTTAAGAGCATTACTTTGAAAAGCTGTGTTGATGTCCTGTCCCATAAGAAAGAAAGAAAGCGCTGTTCACCACAGGCAAAATTAATGCTCCAAAAATTCCAAGAATTTGACTTAAAGACCGATTTCACATTGAGAACTGTAACGGCAATCCGTTAAGACCTTTAAACACTTATTTGTAAGCACTACACTCACTTAAAACTATGTGCATGTCAGATTAAAAGATGTGGAGCCAGCGTGTGCATGTTTCTGCATAGCAGCTAAGAAATACCTCATCATTACACAGGACTTGGCTTCATATGGTCAACCATTATTTATTTACAGAATTGGGGGGAAAAACGTTGCAAAAGAGTTAGCTAATAGCATGACTTTTTAAAGTCTATTTACTAAAGCAGACTTCTGTGATTATCTACTGCAAGCACTGCTGAGGCTGGTTCTGCTCAATAACACATGCAAGGATAAATGAAAAGCTTTATTTACAAATAAGAACATCATAGTTAAATTAAAGCAAACGTGTTGGTACCGGCTTGTCAAAGCCTGATCTCGTGAGATCTCAGAAGGTAAACCAGACCAGGCCTGGTTAGTACGTGGACGGGAGACTGCTGGGAATATCAGGAGCCAAAGTGGAATGTCAGTGGCAAAAAAAAACAAACAAAAAAACTGTTGTTGTGTCCTTGGTAAGACACCCACATGGCGTAGTACAGTGTGCATGATTGTTGGTGGTGGTCAAAGAGGCCGATGGCGCAGACTGGCAGCCTCGTGTACGTCAGTCTGCCCCAGGACACCTGTGGCTACAATAGTAGTTTACCACCACCGAGTGTGGAGTGAATGAACAATGCACTGTAAAGAGCTTTGGGTATCTTGAAAGGCACCATATAAAGGTTAATTAATAAATAATTAATGAAACTTCAAACTCATATTCATGTAAATTGACAGACATCTAGGTGTGAAGAGTGTTTGGCTAAAATTTGATTGAAATTCCTCTGAGATACAAGTGTAACAACCATACACGCATGTCTGAGTGAAAACAAACATTTTCTCAACCGAAGGCACCAGCCGTGGCAAAGCAATTTCTACAAATAACACATGAATAATTGTTGATAGAAAAACATTCTGGCATGTGTATCCCCGCAGAAAAAGGCAAATTCCAAAGCAGAAAATTGCTACCATTACGCCATAATGGGATAACAAGTCGAGGCATAATCCCTGGCTAACAATGGTGAGGATTTGAATGGGACTCCTGTGTGGTGTCTGCAAGATGAGCACACCATTTCACAGCCACCTACCAACAGTGTAATCTCCCCTCAATGGAAACATGCAGAGACTGTCTTCTGGCTCTATCCTTCAGCAACGCCATCATCTACCCATCCCCAAAAGTCTTTTCTATGGCCCGCAAAGCACTGTCAAAGCTGGGGGTCGCTAATCTAACAACCAGGAAAGGATTGCATGGACTGTGGGAGAGAGTTAGTGCAGAGAAAGGGGGTTGGCGGATAAATTAACATGGATGCCCCGGTTTTAAAAGGCTGTTTGATCTTCTGGGCCGGTCCTAATGATATACGCTCCAGATGAATCGTCCCGGGAAGTTAATTTTCAGAGCAAGAATTAATTAAGACTGGAATGCATTGATATATATGCAAATGAGCAAAAAAATAAACAACTATGTAAACAACTCTAACAATAGGTAATGACTGCAGAGGAGGGAGTTTGTGTCATAATGCGTTAGATTAATGCAGAAAAAAGAAGAAAAAATATGGAATTGCTGGGATATGCTGTTTTGTATAATTGCTAAGGACACTACTAATGAAACAAGACAGTCAAAGCACACAAAAGTTTGGTTTGGTAACTAGGGAAATCCTACATCCATATATGTTTTTTAATTAAAATATAATTGTGTTTAATAAATGCTTTTACACTGAAAACCATAAATCTGCACTGGATGGGTCCACCATCTGCTTGCCTGCATGGAGATGATCTTGCTTTGTATGGAATGTTCCACAGATTAAACTTAATTATCTCCATAGAGACAAGCAATTTACCCCACCAGGCCACATCTATGTGAAGGCGGCCCCGCTCATAGTAATAATGCATACTATTTCAGTGTATTTTTGAGCAATGAAAGCTGAAATAGACAAAAGATATTGTGTCTCTGTAGAAGGTGCACATGATGAAGAGAGCCCCAGCTCCCGTCTTCTACAGAGGCACCATAGAGAGCATCCTCACCAGCTGCATCACTGTGTGGTACGGCACCTGCACCGTGTCCTGCCGGAAAAAGCTATATCGAGTAGTGAGAGCAGCTGAGAGAATCGTGGGTGTCTCTCTCCCCTCCCTGCAGGACATCTACCGCACCCGCCTCACCCGAAAAGCCCTCTGGGTGATCCCACCCACCCATCCAACTGCCTTTTCAGTCTGCTGCCATCAGGAAGGAGACTGAGGAGCCTCAGGGCCAAGACCAGCAGACTGAAAGAGCTTCATCCACCAAGCTGTCAGGATGCTGATCCCTCCCCCAACGACACTGCTGCTCAAATGACACTTAAATGACACTGACACTGCTGCTTAAATGACACCATTTGAGCTTTATTACCCTACACATTGTGTGTTTTACCTACTTGTATTATATAGAAATTTACTGTACTTTTGCTACGGGTATATGTGATGTTTTAGTCATGGTGTTTATTGTCTTATCAGATGTTTTATGTTCACTGTGGGCCTAGGGGGCGCTGCGCTGCAATTCCAAATCATGTGTGTGCAACCTGTATATATGTTTTTTGACAATAACTTTTAAACTTTTTATGATATTTATTGTTTTTTATCTTGTTTTTAATGTTGTACAGCACTTTGGTCGGCTTTGGCTGTTGGAAGGTGCTATAGAAATAAAGTTTGATTGATTGATTGATAACAATTTTGACTTTGAACTTTGAACTTGAACTTTAATGCCATACAGTGGAATGCTGCAGTCAAACTAATGATATCACCATAGAGACAAGCAAGTTGCAAGAAAGAAGTGACGTAGTGCACCTTTAAGTCACAAATCTTGCTACTGTATTCTACCTAGATAAGATAAGATAAGATATGCCTTTATTAGTCCCACAGTGGGGAAATTCCAGTGTTGCAACGCACAGATCAAGAACAGCAGGAAAATGTAGCATGCAATAAAACAAGACAGATTTAAAAATAGACCTAAAAAGACTCTCAAGTATACTACTCACTAACTCCATACACTCACATTGTCAGCCATTAACTATATGCCAAACCCATCTCATTGTTTCTCATTGTTTTGTATATGGACAATGCAACATAATCAGGGTTTATTTCTTGTTCCAACTGGATGTTAACTCAGGATTTTAACAGGCCGAAAAACAAATAATAAACACTGAAAAAGGCTGGCTAAATTTTTTGCTTACTACTTCAACCAAAATAGCCAGAAATATCTTGAGAACATGACTGACCCCCGTGAAGCACCCCCATAGGGAACAACAAGGACCAACTCAGAGTTCTTAAATGGGATTCTCAGTTTTAAAAGAGCCACTGCGACGCACAACCTAGACACAATTCTCCTCCAATTACAACAAACAATGCCCTAACAAATAACGGATGGCCAGCGCATTTCTCCCTAAACCCAAAACATACTCTGCATTCGAAACCATTGAAAACGTCCGTGTCGTTTTGCATCATGGGCTTTGTCTCCAGACTTTTTTTTTTTGGAACACAACAGATGATCAATGATGCTGTCTAAAGATCGTGAAAAACAGAACTGGTTAAAGGTGCATTGTGTAACTTTTTCTGGTGGAGGGTCCTTCAAATGTGTTTCTCCATGGAGATACTGTATTATTGCTTTGTTTGGAATGTTTCACAGAATGGCATTAAACCTTTCTATCTTCATGGAGACCAAACCAGGCCAAGTTAAAGGTCAGATCTCAGAACGCCTGTTTTTCTAGGTATTTTTGAGCAGTGAAATACTGTATACTGTGGAACATTCGAAGCAGAGCAATGACATATCCACAGAAACAAGAAGGTGATGGAACCCCGGTTGAAAATTTACATAAAGCACTTTTAAGCAGCTAGAGAACGTGCTGTTGATTTATACTGTCTTAAAACCACAACAAGCAGAACAAGTTTATTTACACAGTTTCGAACGGGTCAAAGTAGTGCTCTCAGGCGATTAAAAAAATTAACCAAATTATAGGATTTGTAATTAATTAATCTAATTAATGGCATTCTAATCTCGTGAGAGAGAGCGAGAGGGAGATTGAGAGAGGCAACCCACTTTGCGATTGAGTTTGGCAGTTTTTCTGTGGTCGCTTTGCTCATTCTTTTCCCAATTCTGTGAGCGTGGTTTGACGAAGTGCGCTCACGCTCCCTCTATCATCGGTAACAATGGAACTTGCCCGGACGTCTTTATCGTTCAAATGTTCCGTCAGGCTGGAGCAGCTTCAGTGTTCAGAAAATTCTTTTTGACCAAAGCTCCAAATCAGCACGTTCTTGTTGATCTTCGTTCTTTTTATAAATAAACTTGCCATTCAAAGGCAGTGATTTGCTCGCCGCAGGCCAAATTTAAAACGCATGCACATTGAATTGCCACTCATAATTAATTGTGTTAATTTTTATAACGCGTTAATTTGCAGTGTAATTAATTAATCTAATTAACACGTTAAAATGACAGCCCTAGTTCAAAGTTATTTCTGTCTTACCTTATGCATTCCGAACCAGAATGAGTTTAAAAGTGTGTAACCAACTTTCCGATACTAGAGTTTTGCCTTTGTGGTAAAGCTAACAACAGCTAGCATGCTAATCGCGCATTTCCCGATACTACAATCAATACTACTATCATAAAACACTTCATAATCAGATGCAGAAAGTACACAGCAATCTTATTTTGACTGCAAGAGCTGCTTATGTGAAATATCTGTACTGGGGCAAGACTAATTTTCTGTATTTTTTTTCTATAGTTTATACTTGTTTATTATGTTAAGAAAGTATTATGAAGTAAATATTTAATTAGAACAGATTAGAATATAGGTTATGCAAAATAAAACTTGAATAAAAGCCAAAGAAACACTAATTAACTGTATGAAAATTAGCAGACGTTATATTATTTTTTCATTTCATTTCATTTATTCATTTCAAGTAGGTCAACGCAAGGAAATAAATACATGTAACCAATATTTGTGTATTTGTTTATTTGTTTATTTAAGGATCCCCATTAGTCTCTACAAACACAGGGGGCCCAATTTAAAATACAATACATTTTCATACATTTTAATAGATTTTAAAGGTCCCATGACATGGTACTTCTTGATGCTTTTATATGGCTCCTTAATGGTTCCCTAATACTGTAAATGAATCCTTCTTCAAAATCAACACTCAGTGCATGAGAAACAGAGATAAGATGAGAAAGAGTAATTTTTCTCTCTCTGAACAGGCCATTATGGGCGTTGTTGCTTGACTGCAAATGAGGAGAAAAGAGCTGGCCAATAGTAGAGGGCGGGGGCGTGGCCAAACGCTCCGCTCTCCGCTGTAGCTCACAGCTGATCCATTTCCGTGTTTTTGCACGGGGGAGAGATTTGAAGCGTTCCATTGAAAAATAAACACATTTCCACATAAAATAAAATTAAACCACTGCTGTTCAAAGGTCTAGAGGCTCAGATAAAGGACTTCCGAGCCTAGAAACACTTGGACGTGCCTCCAGGCAAATAAAAAAACGCATTTCGCATTGCCTAGTGCATTCGCAGTCCAAACTCTCTGGGCGAGATTTACAGAGACGCTGAGTACAGACAGACGGGGGTGGAACTGCATTTGCATTTCTTTTTTCGATCTGACGTCAATAAGGTGCCTTGTTCAAAATCGCCCGTTTGAGCTCCGATTTTTTGTAACGCAGAAAAGGATCGCAAATGCTCAGTTTAGACATTTCGCAACTTTTAACCATGGGGGGGGCTAAACAGGGTAGGGGAGCTCACATTAATGTTCAAAAACCTCAGAAAGTGAAAATTTCATGCCATGGGACCTTTAAGCACCATCAAAACAGCCAAATCAAAACAGTGAGTTTAAGTTACATTATCAAAAACACATACCAAACACTTAAAAAACTTATAGCATTTTCAAATCGTAATTTCTTAACACATTTTTTAAAAACAGCATGATTTTGTATGAGCATTATGTGTTGTGGCAGCACATTCCAGTGAGAAATGGCTCTATAGAGAAACGTTGCTTTCACCAATATACAATTAAATACATTTGTTTTTTACACTGCCTGACAAAAGTATTAGGACGATTGTGTGTTTCTGAACTTTCGTAATGATAACAAGACGTATTGATAATGACAACAAATCAATTTATTGACATATTAAAGCAAATTTCATCATGTGTAAAGGCATATTATTGCAAAAATGTAACAATATCAAGTTAAATAGCTTTTTCATCAAAATAACCACCTTTGGCCTTAATCACAGCTTCACAAATTCGAGGCATTCTATCCAAAATTTTTTCAAGATATCCATCCTCTATAGTTTTCCACTCATCCTGAAGACATTTCCACAGGTGTTTAACGTTAGTCGGATTCCTGGAGCGCACTTTAATATCCAAATAATCCCACACTTTTTCGACGGGCGACAGGTCAGGAGACTGGGGCGGCCATGTCATAACCTGCAGTTGATGACGCTGTTCACACGTCTCCAAATGACCCTTACACAGTTTGGATGAACGCTTTGGGTCATTATCTTGTTGGAACCAGAAGTTTCGTCCAGAGTTCAGAAATACACAATCGTCCTAATACTTTTGTCAGGCAGTGTACTCGAAAAGGAGTGGGAAGAAGAAAACTCATTGAATCTCACCCCTGTCTTCCAAAACATAACTTAAATTATTGATGTAGCTTCCGTGTCAGTTCACTTGAAAAACACAAAAACAAAACAAAGGCAAATTCCATTCTTGTACAAAAAAAACCTTTTGATCAGGGACAATAAATTACACATAAGGTGTTACTATCAGGAACATTTAAAGATCCCATGACATGGCGCCTTAATGGTTCCCTAATACTGTAAATGAATCCTTCTTCAAAATCAACACTCAGTGCATGAGAAAGAGAGATAAGATGAGAAAGAGTAATTTTTCTCTCTCTGAACACTCCATTATGGGAGTTGTTGCTTGAATGCAAATGAGGAGAAAAGAGATGGCCTATAGTAGAGGGTGGGGGCGTGGCCAAACTCTCCGCTCTCAGCTGTCCGCTCTGATCCATTTCCGCGTTTTTGCGCGGAGAAGAGATGAGAAGCGTTCCATTGAAAAATAAACACATTTCCACATCAAATAAAATTAAACCACTGCTGTTCAAAGGTCCAGAGGCTCAGATAAAGGACTTCCGAGCCTAGAAACACTCGGACGTGCCTCCAGGCAAATAAAAAAACGCATTTCGCATTGCCTAGCGCATTCACGGTCCAAACTCTCTGGGTGTGATTTACAGAGACGCTGAGTAGACACAGACGGGGGTGGAGCTGCATTTTTCGAGCTGACGTCAATAAGGTGCCTTGTTGAGAATCGCCCGTTTGAGCTGTGTTTTTTCTAATGCAGAAAAGGACCGCAAATGCTCAGTTTAAACATTTCGCAACTTTTAGCCATGGGGGGGGGCCTAAACAGGGTAGGGGAGCTCACATTAACGTTCAAAAACCTCAGAAAGTGAAAATTTCATGCCATGGGACCTTTAAAGGCCACAACAAGTAAACATATCAACAATGGTAAGACAACAGCAGATACCAAAGCACAAAACTGATATTAGTTATACGTTTATCCTAAAATAAAGAGTTGCCATGACATCCAGTACTGGTTCTTTGTAGTGATAAGAGACATTGAGGTAAACTATGTGCCGTTACTGGCTAAGGGCGTACGGGGCAGCTGACATTCAGGGCTCAAACTGGTTCCAGATGAGCCCAGCTGGCATCTCTCAAAGCCTGGGGTGAACAGTGTAGTTTAGGCCTGCTGGTGGTGGTGGTAGGTGGGGGGTTATGGGTGGAGGGGCTGGTGCAGAACAGCTAGCAGCAGCAGGGGTACGCCATAATTCCCCCGAATAAATCTTAAGTTTCAAAGAGCATTTTGAAATGAGATCTCTTTCACAAATCTATTTCCATAAGGGCAGGCTCCATTATAAAGGCTATTCAGAAATTTCAAAAGGAAAATACAGCTACCGGGTTTGGAGATATAATACGCGCATGGCTCTGATTTGGTCCATTCTCTCGCCCATTCACAGAGAAGGCTTAGGTTTCTTGGAATCCCATTCATCTTCTCTTTTATGATTACAATATGTTTCTGAAATTGTTTATGGCCTGCTGTTGTGTTCCTGGGCAAAACACTTCATCCACTTTGAGATCGCCAGTCACTATATATTAAGCTGGTTTACAAAAGACAAAAGTGGAAAGGGAACTGAAAATTAGCACTCAAGTGAAACTCCTAAGAACGTTAAGTCCAGTTGACAGAAATGGTTTGCAAACACTAAAGTAAGTGTACAGTTACATGGCTAAAATCGGACTTATTTGCAAGTAGTTCTGCCAAATTTGTGGCAGAAAGGAGAAAAGTTTATTTGGTCGAAGAGAGTCCACAATATAATGTTGGAATACATTATATTGTGAACTCTCTTCGAACAAATAAACTTTTATCCAGTTGACAAATTGAATTTCTCCTTTTATCATGGATTCTACCTGGACGACTGAGGGATTCTACACACTTCTGCCAAATTTGTACTCAAGTGAAAGTATACAGTAAGTGAGAAAAATACTACTCAAGGTACATTTTTAGCAGTATTTTAGTTCAGTCTTTTAAAGGAGAATTAACGTTTTTTTTTTTTACAATCTGAGCCTTATTTCAGTAATAAAACAAGTTGTTTTACTCACCCATAGCACTTTGGTGTCATATGGAGCATTTCCGGAGATGTTTTAGATTAGCGATATCCGTAATGTGAGTTCTCGGGGCAAATGTTTGCGGTCTCCAAATAACACAAACTTTAGCACTTTTCAAATCATAGCAGCTCAATGTTTTAGTCTACACTTTTGTTTGAGTCAAAAGTGCCCAAGATTTAGCCATAGTTTCGAGTAGATGAGGAGGACAGTGCGCATGCGCTCAGTCACAGCTGTTTTGCAGATAAGAAGACGCAACTTTTCTGTTGCGAGTGACACATGGCAGAAGATTCGGACTTTGAGGCTGAAGAGGACTCAAGGAGGACTGAGGACTGAAGAGGAGTATACGGATGAGGAGACAGAATGGATACGGAAAGAATTAAGCAGAGACAGTTTTAGGAGGAGCAGAGAACAGCCATCGGTTTCACATTACTTCTCAGAATCGTGCGCTGAATCCGCTGGCCTTCTTTCTTTTCCTTTGCTGGTAAAAAATCGTCCTGGCTGAAGTGGGTACTGCAAACACGATGGTCCAAACGTCTTACAGCTTTGCCTTTCATGTTTGGGTCCCGAGAGCTGAGAGCGAAATCAGCTGTGACTGAGCGCATGTGCAATGTCCTCTTCATCTACTCAAAATTATGGATAAATCTCGGATTACAGGCCACTTTGGACTCAAACGAAAGTGTAGACTAAGACATTGAGCTTCTATGATTTGAAAAGTGCTAAAGTTTGTGTTATTTGGAGACCGCAAACATATGCCCCGAGAACTCACGTTACGGATATCGCAAATCTAAAACATCTCCGGAAATGCTCTAAATGACACCAAAGTGCTATGGGTGAGTAAAACAACTTGTTTTATTACCGAAATAAGGCTCAGATTGTAAAAAACGTTAATTCTCCTTTAAACAACACTTTATTAATTCAACTAGTCAAAGCTGTTTCAAACCAGAATCTTCATTTCTTTGTGTTACTTTGTGCCAATTACAACTGCATGGCTGGAATTTAGTCAAGTACATGTTTCAAAATCGACAAAACTACTACTCAATTGCAGTAATGTGAGTATGTGTAATTGGTACGTGTCAAGCCTGGCAGCTGGATGGGTATCTGGTCCAACTTACTCTGTGGATAGTTTGTAGTAGGTTCAACTTTTCACTCTCTGACTATATGGGAGCTAACATTCACATACATTCAGCTGTGATGAACTACAGTATATTCCATTAGTTTAGCCCGACTTTTTTTTTCTTCATTACAGTTGCGAGCTGAGTGAACCACCGTCACTAACACTTTGTGACAATAACAGTCCGTCCATTAGCCCCAGTATTTATTATAAGGTGAGAACTCTTGTTTATTTGACTTCCAATAAAAGTGTGTTCTGTTTAGCCTTGAGGTCTAATATTATGACAGATGATTAAGTTGTCAAGCTTCACATGGCTTCAGCCTCTGCTCAGCTCATGTGCAGTTTTTTTTTTTTAGATGTGCGCTGTAAAAGTAACATAAAGCTTTTGGCTAATGGACCAAATAGACCTCCAAACTGTGTATATTACAAAGAGCACTTGCATAAAAGTAGTAAACATGGTTGTATTTCAGTACATTGTAAGATAATGTGGTCTTGCATAAAAAGACATAGAAAAAATATTTAAATTACATTAATTAAAAGCATTACTACACAAAACTGACTCTTGTGAGCTTTAAGCTTAAAGGTCCCATGGCATGAAATTTTCACTTTCTGAGGTTTTTGAACGTTAATGTGAGCTCCCCTACCCTGTTTAGGGCCCCCCTCCCCATGGTTAAAAGTTGTGAAATGTCTAAACTGAGCATTTGCGATCCTTTTCTGCGTTTGAAAAAAACACAGCTCAAACGGGCGATTCTGGACAAGGCACCTTATTGACGTCAGATCGAAAAAAGAAATGCAAATGCAGTTCCACCATCGTCTGGATCTCCACCCCCTGTCTCTGGAAATCACGCCCAGAGAGTTTGGACTGCGGAGGAGCTACGCAATGCGAAATGCGTTTTTTTATTTGCCTGGAGGCACATGCGAGTGTTTCTAGGCTCCTTTACCCGACCCTCTGGACCTCTGAAACAGCAGTGGTTTAATTTTATTTTCTGTGAAAATGTGTTTTTTTCACTGAAATGGCTCTCCTTTCTGTCTTCGTGCTTTAAAACGCGGAAGTTGGGAGACAGCCACAGCGCTCCAGCGGCTTAGAGGAGCTCCTCTAAGCCAATCTGTGTCCTTCTCATTTGCATTCAAGCAAGAAGGCCCAGAATGAGTTGTTCAGAGAGTGAATTTGTGACCATGTCTGTGTAAATGGGTCTTTCTCATGCACTGAGTGTTGATTTTGAAGAAGGATTCATTTACAGTATTAGGGAACCATTAAGGCACCATATAAAAGCATCAAGAAGTACCATGTCATGGGACCTTTAAGTTTTATAATGTTGTTACCTCCTCAAAAACATACCTGAAGTTGTGCTTTGTTTTATTCACACGTCTGTGTAACCATTTATTAACCATATAGTTAGCTAGATATAGTAACCAAGGGATAGTGCGTTTTTTTCCAACGTGCAATATCGTTTTTTCAATACTTTCCTTGTCACTGTTTTATTATTATTACTTATTCGATTATTACTTATTTTATTATTATTATTACTTTTATTATTACTTATTACTTATCTTTATGCCTGCATGCACTTTTCTTTCATGTTCAAACTGTCCCTACCTGGAGCTACTGTGACAAGTAAATTTCTCCTGCGTGAGATCAATAAAGTCTTATCTTATGTTATCTTATCTTTTTTGTTAATCTGTATGGCTTCCCCTTCAACAGTGTCCTGAGATTAACACAGATTTACCCATGATGGCGTGATCTGGTCCTGGTTCTCCTCCGGTAATGTCCGGTAAGTTAGCCAGGACAGTTAATAAAGCTTGTTTTTCTTCTCAAAACAACATTTGTCCAAAAAGTGATACATTTGCATCACAAACAGCTAAAAATTCTGCAGCGTAATTCGCATTTGCGTATTTTCTCTAGATTCATATCACTGCGTCCACGTTAGCTCTATTAGCCTGTTCGCTTGTCGCTGTACCGCATCCGCCGTAAACGTCCGCTTAAAGTGAACAGGCTAATAGAGCTAACCTGGGCGCAGTGATACGAATCTAGAGAAAATATGCAAATGCGAATTACGCTGCTGAATTTTTAGGGGACAACTGTTTGTGACCCAAATATATCACTTTTTGGACAAATGTTGTTTTGAGAAGAAAAACAAGCTTTATTAACTGTCCTGGCTAACTTACCGGAACTACGTTTACGAGCTACGTTACCGGAGGAGAACCGGGACCACATCACGCTGTCATGGGTAAATCATTGTTAATCTCAGGACACTGTTGAAGGGGAAGCCATACAGATTAACATAAACAAAAAAAGGCATTATCCTTTTAATAGTTTGTCTACATGTCCAATGCTCAAAATGCCCAGTTCCATCTTATGATGTCATGCGGCAGTAGTTTTCAAGCTACATGTAGAATCAACAGCAACAATTTACCTTTTGTTCACTAAAGATTGGCGATTCCAGTGCTGAATTTATCCAAATGATTCTAGTCAAAGTTCATGGAGATTTAAACACAGTGGGGCACTCGCCTTAGAAGAACTCACCTTGTGTGAATGAAACAAAACACAACTCCAGGTATGTTTTTGATGAAGAAACACGGATATAACATGGATCAGAACATAGCGTAATATGAGCCTTAATTATAAAGCTATACCAGTCAGTCAAATGATTACTATAACTCATTTCTTCATTTCTTTACTAAAAAAGTCAATAAAAAGTTCATAAAATTCTGCAGCAGTGTTTAATAACCCTACAGCGATGCATGATGGGAAGTAATAACCGCGTCATTACCAGCCGAGCCTTGGCCTTGTCACTTGTCAGAGATACAAAAGGGGCATGCCGGGTACACCGCAGGGCCACGCTCACACATACGGAGCACATCCTCTCTCCCACACACACCAGAGCCAAAACAAGGGCCCGGCGTTTCCGTCCCCGCCCTGTCGTGTGAGGGCCGAGGTCACTGCACTGTCAGGGAAAGAGCAAGTCAGCTGGTATTGGAGAACTGGCTGCTAGGACTCATTAAGTTTGGAAATGATCGCTACTTGGGATTGTTTCAGAGGAATACTGGAACTGTATGTAACCCCGGTGGAAAAAAACGTAATTATTCCTTATTTCCCATAATGTGTAGTAATGTACATGTATGTAGCCTGCACTTTTACTCAGATATCACAAATGAACCTGTAGAAAAAAAAAAAATCATAATTCAATCCCTAAATGTTCGCTAACCCAGACCAGAACTTCTAAATTAAATTACTAGTTGACCATTACAAATTTGGTTCGACGAAAACTCTACCAATCCATTAAGACTTACCTAGTTTACACACTTATAGACGAAATACTGTCAGTTGTCCATCCATTTTCTTCCGCTTTTCCATTTTCTGGGTTGCGGGGGCAGCAGTCCAAGCAGGGTTCTGCTGCCCAGAACACAATGCACCAGCCCCCATGAATCCTTCCGCGGGTGGTGGGTCCACAGGAGGACGGCTCACGTCACAACAGGCCTTGATGTATCTTCTGCCATGGGGGCTACCAATGTCCACAGACACTGGGGGCAAGGTGGGGTTAAGTGTCTTGCCCAAGGACACAACGGCAGCGCTCATCTGTGGGAGCTGGGATCACATGCGGTCAACCGTCAAGAGCGGGATTCGAACCGCCAACCCCTGGATCACAAGGCATATGCTCCACCAACTGAGCTACTGCCGCCCCTGTCAGTTGTATTTATTTATTTCACCTTTATTTAACCACAATAGTCCCACTGAGATTAAGAATTCCAAGTTTTTAGAGCTAGAGGAAACCTACACAGGCACGGGGAGAACATGCATCTAACCGGGACCTTCTTGCTGTGAGGTGAGAGCACTTACCGCTTTGCCACCATGCTACATTTGGCAATAAATATTCCCAAATGTTGTAATCTAGACAAATTGCTAATTGCAAACATTCTTATTGCAACTGATCGTAATCTCTCCTCTCTCCTCTGTCCTCGTTCCCTTTCCCCTGTAGCTTGTGTTCATGTGTAAATGTGTCTGAGGAGGAGGATCAGGGCTGGGGCAGCTGTCACTCCAGACGACGCTGTGGTTTCACTGCACAAACACTCACAGACTTAACACCGTGGCCTGACATGACGGGCTTCTTTACACTGCGCCGTGCCATATCTCCTTATAAGGGCTGCAGTCTGCAGTCTAGACACAGGGTTAGAAAGTAAGACAATGCTACACTTGATGGAACATAAAGAAAGGAGCCTATAGATGACACATTAAGGACTAACTACATTGTGTTTTAAAGATGTACTGTGTGTAGCTCTTCTGGTAGAGGGCGTGCAACCTGCTTATCTTTATGGAGTTGTAGGTCTGGCTTTAAAACTCACAAAATTGAGTCTTGTGAGCTTTAAGTCATGTTAGAATGTTGTTACCTGGTCAAAAACATACCCAGAGTTATGGAATAAGAAGGATGACAAAATAATGTGTATTCACAAGAAATTAATCCACGCGAAAACGTGTAGTCAGAAGAAATTAATCCATGCATATTTTGGATATACACGCGTCTTTGGGTGTAGTTGAGCATAAAATAAATATTTGCAAACTTATACGAATACGAATTTCTCAGATGGAAGAAAGTGGACAAAAATACGTCATCGGTTACGTCATCACGTCACGTCGGCCGAGACCACTTGAAGTCTGCAGCGGTTAAAAAAATAATTCTGGAGGACGGTTACAGTCCTTTACAAGTACAGTTACAGTATATCAGAAAAGTGCACAAATATTTTGAGTTAACGCCCACCTTATTTCGGTCTGCCATCCTGTCAACTCCAGCGAAGACTGTCCTCCAGAATTTGAAAAATGCAATTTCAACTCAATGTTTTAACATTTAACAATGAACTTGCATTGCATTTCACAGAATTTAGTCATGCTTTAGTCTTCATTTGTCCTGCTCTGGTGGGAGGGGCCACGCACAGAGGCGCTGGAGACTGCTATGCTAAGAAAATTAACAATATTTTAATAGAAAATGTAAAAATAATTTTAAAAATGTAATAGAAAATCTGATGAGGGCCAGATTAAAGGTCTTGACACCCCTGGTCTACATCATAAATATATGTGAATGAAACAAAGCGGAACTCCAGATAGACTTTTGATGAAAAAGCAACATTATAACATAGATTAGAAAGTAGCATAATTTAATAATAAATAAGTTTTCAATTCCATGGAGACAAGCAAGTGCCAACATCAGGTCAGATCTGTCAGAATGCATATTTTTCAAGGTATTTATGAGCAATAAAAACACCCATAATGACATGCTAGATAAGTTTAATGCAATACTGTGGAACATTCAAGGCAAAACAGTAACACTGCCATAGAGACGAGCAAGTGGCAGAGTTTCCACCAGAAGAAGTTACAAAGTGCATCTTTCGCAATGGATTAGACGTGTATAGTGCCTACTCTGTCAATATACACTGTTAGGTGCAATCTGTGAAACACTCTACTTACACCTCATTTAATACTACCTGTACGATTGTATTTTATTATATTTTATTACATTTTTTATGATATTGTTTACTTTTTCCCTTGTATTTTTATTGCATGCTATTAGTACTTCTCGATTATCTTAGCGAGTCAACGGGTTCTTCTGATCCTAAGCATTTCATTGCGTTGTTGACCTTGTGTTGATCCTGCATATGACAAATAAACAATCTTGAATCTTGAATTTTGTATTTACCACTAATTAAATGCTTACTATACTTGCATAAACCAGCGTGGAAGAGTTGCCAAGGAACACCACGATAATACAACCTTCTTGTAAAACGCTCAAACTCCTACACAGATGCTAACCCTATATTACGTTCAGTTGCTTGCTATTAATCCATTATCTGGGAGAATCTGATCGTAAGGCCAAATAAACAAACCTGGGTACATCATATAGAAGTAATGAGCGATCCATAAGAAATGTTGAAGGAAACAAAACTCACAATCCTTAAAGGAAAAGTAAAGTTTTTTTTACAATTTGAGCCTTATTTCGGTAATAAAACAAGTTGTTTTACTCACCCATAGCACTTTGGTGTCATATGGAGCATTTCCGGAGATGTTTTAGATTAGCGTTAGGCTAACGCCGTTAGCCTAGCGCGACTTATAGCCATAGCTCGGGGCATTCCTCGAGCATGTAATATGCCCACAAACTTTAGCACTTTTCAAATCATAGAAGCTCGATGTCTTTAGTCTATGATTTCGTTTGGTCAAAAGTGGCCTGTAATCCGAGATTTAGCCCTAGTTTCGAGTAGATGAGGACGCCAGTGCGCATGCGCGGAGTGTGCTCTCAGCTCCCGGGACCCAAACATGGAACGCATAGCTGTAAACTATGGATAAATCTCGGATTACAGGCCACTTTTGATTCAAACAAAATCGTAGACTAAAGACATCGAGCTTCTATGATTTGAAAAGTGCTAAAGTTTGTGTTATTTGGAGCCCGCACGGGGCATATTACATGCTCGGGGAATGCCCCGAGCTATGGCTATAAGTCGCGCTAGGCAAACGGCGTTAGCCTAACGCTAATCTAAAACATCTCCGGAAATGCTCCATATGACACCAAAGTGCTATGGGTGAGTAAAACAACTTGTTTTATTACCGAAATAAGGCTCAAATTGTAAAAAACGTTACTTTTCCTTTAAGCCGGTGTAACGCGATCTCCAATCGACAGGAGAAATAAATAAATCTAAAGCTAACCAGCACTACTTGTAATTCAAAACCATTTTGCATATTACAGACTTTTAAACAAACCCTAACCTTTATGAGCACCGCTGTGGCCAAATATATTTAAACCCACACCGCCAACTTTCCCCAACTCCTAACCTAGCACTTTTCGGTTAGAGATCCGACCAAACTGTGATTGAAACCTTACATAAAAATACTTCAAAACAGCAACAGCCTGAACACTTCGCCAAGAATCACTCAACACAGAGACTAGCCTACCTAACTCCATCTAATTTCCTAATGTCTTTTTCAAACTAGAACGTCTCCTAGCGCCACTTTTAGCAGAAAATGACATGTTGCGAACCGAGATTGGGTTTCATATATTTTGTTGTTGCACGCCCATCGCGCTCCGAGGCTCTCACACCCCCACAGCTCTGAACATGCAGAGTACAAACAAAACAGGCAAAACTGAACGCGAACGCAATATCTGATGTGAAGAGTATGCTGAAGGAGTGAGTCTTCATTACCAACTGTCCGTCAAAACACAGACCGGCCAAGTTTATGCAAACCCTCTCAATGATTCACTGTCTTTTTCTAAACTGGCAAGAAGCGTGCCGGCACCCCAGACGCCAAGTTCAGAGAAATGACTTAGCAGTGCCAAGATTGTGTAACGCGAGTAAATATAATTGAGGAAGGCTAAAGGCATTTTAAGAAGTTTATCTAGCGCCAACAGATCTGCATGTCAACAACGCGAAAGAGGACATTGTTTGAAGAAAAGACAAAAAAAATAACATCGCCTGAAACCACGATTTACATTACTCACCCCCACGTGGAGCTGGTGCAACTGGGGTAAGCCCGTAAGCTCCAGACTGAAAGAAATCTAGTCTAGTTCAGATTGTCTCCTAAAAATAATATAATCCAGAATTGTCTGCTTTGTGTCCTGTTTGGAGGCATCTTGGTGGTTTTGGTAACTGGGTAGACCGTCGTGCCACAGCGGAATGGGCAATCTGGGTTTAATTCTTGGTTTCAGTCTGCTAGCTACGCCAGTTTAAGAATTGCAACTTTAATTAGATATTTAGATTGGTAGATCGGATCGGCAGATAGTATGTTCCGAATTAAGCGTCTAAAATAGCACTGCTGATTCGATTTGATATAGCAGTTTATTAAAGAAGAAGAAGAAGAAGAAGTGACTTTATTGATCTCACACTGGAGAAATTCTTCTCTGCATTTTAACCCATCCTATATATATATATATATACATATATTAGGAGCAGTGGGCAGCACACACATTAGGGCGCCCGGGGACCATCTCCATGATCTTCTTGCTTCGGCTTGGTCAGGACCTAAGCTGCACGATGTAACTTTTCTGGTGGAAGCTCTGTCACCTGCTTGTCTCTATGGACATACTATTGGTTTTTCTGGAATGTTCCACAATATGGCATTTTACTGATCTCTTGATGCCTCATATTTAACCTCCTGAGACCCGCCCATTAATTTGTGTCCTTTATAGTGGACATTGAGTTAACCAGTCTGTCTTTTAAAGGAAAATTAACGTTTTTTTTACAATCTGAGCCTTCTTTCGGCAATAAAACAAGTAGTTTTACTCACCCATAGCAGTTTGGTGTCAATTGGAGCAGTATCGCAGAACTTATGTTGAGCTGTTCTGTTCTACTAATGATCCCGTATCCGTTAGCATGAGTGCTTGGGGCATTACTTTGCGGTGTCCAAATAACACAAACTTTAGCACTTTTCAAATCACAGAAGATCGCTGTGTCAGGGTAGACTTTTAGTGGATTCCAAAACGGCCTGAAACCCGATATCCAGCTCTAGTTTCATTTGATGACGTCATCAGAGAGGACAGTGCGCATGCGTGAACTCAGCTGTTTTGTAAACACAGCTAGTCCGAAAGAAGCTAACACCGCTCTGAACTTTACTTTTCTGTTGCGATATCGGGTTTCAGGCCGTTTTGGAATCTACTAAAAGTCTACCCTGACACAGTGATCTTCTGTGATTTGAAAAGTGCTAAAGTTTGTGTTATTTGGACACCGCAAATCAGTGCCCTGAGCACTCACGCTAACGGATACGGGATCATTAGTAGAACAGAACGGCTCAACATAAGTTCTGCGATACTGCTCCAATTGACACCAAACTGCTATGGGTGAGTAAAACTACTTGTTTTATTGCTGAAAGAAGGCTCAGATTGTAAAAAAAACCCTTTAATTTTCCTTTAAGTGTTTTGAGATAGACTCTAGTTTGTGGCTGCGCTATGATTAAAAATAAATACATAAATAAATATAATAATAAATAAGTAAATAAAAAGTAAAAAAATTAAAATAAAAAAAATTAAGTAAAAACTAAAAAAGTAAATAAAATAATAAATAAATAAATGCAAATTACAAATTAAAAGGGAGTCTAAAAATTTTTTGAGGTGAAATTTTGGTCATCAAAAAAAATGTTTTTGTTAGGTTGTTAATTTCATGTGGATTTAACACTATTACAGTCCATCACAGAGGGAATGTTGCAACATAAATAAAATAAAAATAAAATGAACAAAATGTAAATGCTAAGGTGTTCATTTACCTCCAAATAGAAAATCACAAACAAACAAACAAACAAACAAAAAAACTTTTTTTCTTCGGGTCCCAGGAGGTTAATAACGTACAGGTGATGCTAATGAAAAAAACAACAACATCCTATGACACCATTTGCTTGTTGCCATGGAGCTTGTTCATTTTAAAGGTAAACTAACTTTTTGGTTGGGGGTCCGTCATCTGCTTGTTTCTATGGATATGCCACTGGAATGTTCCATAGTATAACAGTTAACAGCTCTCTGTTATATTTATTCAGTTACAGGTGGTTTTATAGCTCAAAAATACAGAGCAAAACAGGAATTTTGACTGTGAGGGGTGGCCTCTCCACAGATCTGACCTGTAACTTGTTCTGGTTTGATCTCATGAAGATAGAAACCTTTAACACCGTGCTATGAAACATTCAGACAAAGCAATAACATCTCCATGGAGAAAAGCATTTGACGTACTGTCCATCCATCCATCCATCCATTTTCTTCCTCTTATCCGGGGCCGAGTCACAGGGGCAACAGTCTATGCAGGGACTCCTAGACTTCCTTCACCCCGGACACTTCCTCCAGCTCCTCGGGGGGACCCCAAGGTGTTCCCAGGCCAGCCGGGAGACATAGTTCTTCCAGTGTGTCCTGGGTCTTCCCCGGGACCTCCTCCCGGTGGGACATGCCTGGAGCACCTCCTGAGGGAGGCGTCCGGGCTTTTTGATGAACCATCCACCAGAAAAGTTACACAATGCACCTTTAATGCCATACCGCTGAACATCTGAGGCAACATGATCTCCATGGAGGCAAGCAGATGGCTGACCCTAAATTAAAGTAAACTGACCTTTAATTTATTTACTGTATTATAATGTATATCCTACGCTAATATATTATACTTCACTACACTTTTGCTTGTTAGTTTGCAAGATATTCAATCAACATTCAATGCTTTACATAAAAAAATTAATTAACATAGAATCGCCCAACCGTACTATATAAGTACACATGCAAGCTCCCATAACAAACTAAATCTTTAACTGACTTCCTTTTGTTAACACACGCCTGAGTCACGTTGCCCGGACCCACGCGTTTCGCCCCAAACCCTCGCCAGCTGTTTCCAATTACACCGGCACAACTCGAGCAATGCTGCACACTCCACCAAAACGTCCAACTACTCCACGCCAGCAATTCTTTCAGCTTTCAAATCACTCGCACTGAATCCCTGTAAACACAGCATGCTATCTGGCATCTTTTTTGGTGGTTGCCATGCACACCAACGCACCAAACAAAACACAACATCAACTATTACTCCCCGAGATATTAAAATGGCAAAGTTGTTTATAGAAAATGACCGAGGAGTTGCAAGGAATAGACAGAAATCCCAGAATCTTGTCAAGTGACATAATATTGCTTTGAAAAACGGAGTAGTTATTGTCTTGGTAACCGCAAGAGATTTTCCTGAGATGTTCCAGCCGACTACGTGCTCACACAACCACGGCATTGTGCGAAATGTCCCTGGGAAGATGATGGGCATGGGTCGTTTAACAGTGGAAAAGTGTGCCTGGGAATTGGTAAGGTGTCTTGATTTAGGTGCGCAAGAACCACCTGATAGGAAACACCTGCAATAGAGAAAATTTAAAGCTAGAATAGAAAACCTTTAACTCTTTTACGTGCAAATCTTTCCTATATATGACTTAACAGTGTCAAGACCAACTCCAATACCACAATGATAATAAAAAAAAACACTCTTTATTTAGTAGAGATAGATCAATATATGGGTTGGTAGATATTAGGGGTGTGCAAAATAATCATCATGACAATGCATCGCAATACTAACTTTCACAATATACTGCATCGATTCTCGGGGCATTACTTTGCGCTCTCCAAATAACACAAACTTTAGCACTTTTCAAATCACAGAAGATCACTGTGTCAGGGTAGACTTTTAGTAGATTCCAAAACGGCCTGAAACCCGATATCGCAACAGAAAAGTAAAGTTCAGAGCGGTGTTAGCTTCTTTCGGACTAGCGGTGTTTACAAAACAGCTGAGTTCACGCATGCGCACTGTCCTCTCTGATGACGTCATCAAATGAAACTATAGCTGCATATCGGGTTTCAGGCCGTTTTGGAATCCACTAAAAGTCTACCCTGACACAGCGATCTTCTGTGATTTGAAAAGTGCTAAAGTTTGTGTTATTTGGACACCGCAAAGTAATGTCCCGAGCACTCACGCTAACGGATACGGGATCATTAGTAGAACAGAACGGCTCAACATAAATTCTGCGATACTGCTCCAATTGACCCCAAACTGCTATGGGTGAGTAAAACTACTTGTTTTATTGCCGAAAGAAGGCTCAGATTGTAAAAAAAACGTTACTTTTCCTTTAAGTTATCCTCTTTTTTTGGTACATTTTCACTGAAGTATGTCGAATATATTGCAATGCATCGCAATAATTCAAGTATCGTGATAGTATCGCATCGTGGCATATGAATCGTGATTCAAATTGAATCGTGACTTCTTTGCCAATACCCACCCCTCGTAGATATATATATATACAGTGCCGTGAAAAAGTATTTGCCCCCTTCCTGATTTCTGTGTTTTTTGCATATTTATCACTCAAAACATTGTCAGATCATCAAACCAATTTTAATATCACACAGAAACAACCCAAGGAAAGACAAAATTCAGTTTTTGAATGATGATTCCATTTATTAGTGCACAAAAAAAATCTAAACCTATCTGGCCCTATGTGAAAAAGTAATTGCCCCCTTAATCTAATAGCCAGTTGAGCCTCCTTTGACAGCAATAACTGTAACCAAACGTTTGCGATAATTGGTGATGAGTCTTTCACACCGCTGGGGAGGGATTTTGGCCCACTTCTTCTATGCAGAATTGTTTCAATTCTGCCATATTGGAGGGTTTTCTTGTATGAACTGCCCGTTTAAGGTCACACCACAGCATCTCAATCGGATTTAAATCCGGACTTTGACTTGGCCACTCCAAAACCTTAATTTTGTTTTCTTTGAGCCATTCAGAGGTGGACTTGCTGGTGTGTTTTGGATCATTGTCCTGTTGCATGATCCAAGAGCGCTTGAGTTTGAGGGCACGAACTGATGGCCGGACATTCTCCTTCAGGATCTTCTGGTAAACAGCAGAATTCATTTTTCCGTCAATCACAGCAAGTTGTCCTGGTCCTGAGGCAGCAAAGCAGGCCCAGACCATCACACTGCCACCACCATGCTTTACTGTGGGCACCATGTTCTTTTTATCAAATGCTGTGCCATTTTTACGCCAGATGAAACGGGCTGCAGACCTTCCAAAAAGTTCAATTTTAGACTCATCGGTCCACAAAATGTTTCTCCAAAAGTCTTGAGGGTCATCAAGGTGCTTTTTGGCAAAGGTGAGACGAGCCTTTGTGTTCTTTTGTGAAAGCAGTGGTTTTCTCCTGGGAACTCTTCCATGGATGCCATTTTTGGCCAGTGTTTTTCTAATGGTGGAGTCATGAACACTGACCTTAACTGAGGCCAACGAGGCCTGTAGTTCTTTCGATGTGCGTCTAGGTTCTTTTGTGACTTCCTGAATGAGCCGTCGTCGCACTCTTGGAGTAATCTTAGTTGGTCGACCACTCCTGGGAAGGGTTGCAACTGTTCCCAGTTTCCTCCATTTTTGAATAATGGCTCTGACAGTGGTTCGCTGGAGCCCCAGAGCTTTGGGAATGGCTTTGTAACCTTTTCCTGAATTATAGACTTCTATCACTTTTTTTCTCATTTGTTCTTGAATTTCTTTGGATCGTGGCATGATGTGTTTGTTCTTGAGATGTTGTAGCCAACTTCACTTTGTTTGACAGGAACTATTTAAGTGATTTCTTGATTCAACACAGGTGGTGACAATCAGGTGTGGGTGTGGCATGTAGAACTGAACTAAGTTTTCTCAAAACTGTGGTTAGTCACAGTTAGTTTGTGATTTAACAAGGGGGGGCAATTACTTTTTCACATAGGGCCAGATAGGTTTAGATTTTTTTTGTGCACTAATAAATGGAATCATCATTCAAAAACTGAATTTTGTCTTTCCTTGGGTTGTTTCTGTGTGATATTAAAATTGGTTTGATGATCTGACAATGTTTTGAGTGATAAATATGCAAAAAACACAGAAATCAGGAAGGGGGCAAATACTTTTTCACGGCACTGTATATCGGGCCGATATCACTGGTCTACAAGCAAAATGCTTCCGGAACAAAAGTAGTTAAATTTTTCTTGGTTTAGGTCACTCATAAAGAAAAAGTAAGTCAGAAGTGCTGATTGGCTATAGTTTCCAAGATGGTACTGGCTCAAAATAGGACATTTAGGCAAAAAAAAAAAGTCAGAAACTAGTTTATCAGAAGGTACAGTGTCTACAAGCAACAGTTCTATCTGAAAGTCTGTCTGCACATTCACATACATTCACTTTAATATGTTTTAACATCAAATATTTTTTGATTTCACATGAGACGCCTCGAAATTGTGTTCATCTGATGTCTTAAGATATTTCTTGTTTATTTCTTGATGGATAAAGAAGTGCGAGTTAAATATTTTCAAAATATAAATATTATTTTTAGGCAAAAATGCCTAAATCTACTGTATAAACAGATGTGATTTTGATGTAAAACAATATCATTAAATATCTTGAATACATTACCTAACCAGCACAGTTATCAATTGATTTTCATTTCATCTGATCAATATAAATGAATTTTAGCCACTTTTATCTCGGAAGCAAATCGAGTCCAAACATTTGTAGACCAGTGTAATTGGACTTTTTTGCGTAACAGCTCAAATCACCAGCACAGGTCGAATTTTTTTGTTTGTTTTGTTTTGGTTAATTTGCTGCTTAAAAACACGCACAAAGCTTTATTTTAACACTTGAATACAAAGAGATAATTGCACTAAATGTGATTCACAACTCTCTTAAAATATTTTTTGGTTAAAAAAAAAAGGGGCTGTAGGTGAGTTTGTACTAAATTTTATCGGCCCAGAGTTTATTGGCCATCCGCTGCTCTGGATTCTAAACAAATGTTATTGGCACTGGCGACGAAACAAAAACATATTGGTTGATCTCTATTATTCAGACACTAGAATGTAATTTTCAACATTAAATAACAGTCTTTTATATTACCATGTGTTCTTACGTCTCAGTCCTCCAGGTAGGTTCCCTAGTGGACGTAAACTAATATGGAAAAATTATGATATTATATTGTTTTGTCATACTGCCCACCCTAAACACCAAAAAAAACAGAAAAATGACTTTAATCAATATATAAACAGCTTGTCTTGTTTAATTTTTGTACCAATGTGTCAAAAGCTGCAGCTGTCAATTTTGCCACTTTGCACAATTATGCCAAAAAGGTAAATGCCACTGGTTACATTTCAGTAGATAATTGAAATGTTAATTGCTAAAAGTTGGAGAAACAAGTCTCACAGCCTGAAAATATTCATAAATTATAGATTCTGTTGTAATTAGTCAGATAAGTATGAGTTTGACCTTTATATAGTACTTGAAAAACTCTTTTGGAACACAAAGCTACAAGTTTGTACTAAAATTGCCAAAAATGACTAGAAAGAGTAAACAAAGCCATTAAAACATTATGCACACAGCTTAGTAGTAAAAAAAAAAAGTTGATTCACTTTAAAGGAAAATTAATGTGTTTTTTTTTTACAATCTGAGCCTTCTTTCGGCAATAAAACAAGTAGGAAAAACGGTAGGTGGGAAAAACGGTCTTAGGGATGAATAGGGATCGTTATCTAGACGCCAGAGAAACAAAAGACAGAAACCAATGAGATAGGTTCGGAAAGTAGTTAGTTCTAGTTAGCTCCTCCCTGCAGCAAGATATAAGCAAGTGTCTTACCAGTATTCTTCTTAGAGCTGATGAAGCCTCTCGGATGAGCAGCGAAACGTTTTCAACCAAACAAACTTTGTCCAGTTGACAAATTGAACTTCTCCTTTTATCATGGATTCTACCTGGACGACTGAGGGACTTTTCACGAATAAAACAAGTAGTTTTACTCACCCATAGCAGTTTGGTGTCAATTGGAGCAGAGTGCTCGGGGCATTACTTTGCGGTGTCCAAATAACACAAACTTTAGCACTTTTCAAATCACAGAAGATCGCTGTGTCAGGGTAGACTTTTAGTGGATTCCAAAACGGCCTGAAACCCGATATCCAGCTATAGTTTCATTTGATGACGTCATCAGAGAGGACAGTGCGCATGCGTGAACTCAGCTGTTTTGTAAACACCGCTAGTCCGAAAGAAGCTAACACCGCTCTGAACTTTACTTTTCTGTTGCGATATCGGGTTTCAGGCCGTTTTGGAATAATAATAATAATTCATTGGATTTATATAGCGCCTTTCATGACACTCAAAGTGCTTTACAGTTCATTGTTCATTCACTCCACACTTGGTGGTGGTAAGCTACTTTCTGTAGCCACAGCTGCCCTGGGGCAGACTGACGGAAGCGAGGCTGCCAATCTGCGCCATCAGCCCCTCCGATCACCTCCAACACTCATGCACGCGCCACTTTCATACTAAAGTATGGGAAGGAATCTACTAAAAGTCTACCCTGACACAGCGATCTTCTGTGATTTGAAAAGTGCTCAAGTTTGTGTTATTTGGACACCGCAAATCAGTGCCCCGAGCACTCACGCTAACGGATACGGGATCATTAGTAGAACAGAACGGCTCAACATAAGTTCTGCGATACTGCTCCAATTGACACCAAACTGCTATGGGTGAGTAAAACTACTTGTTTTATTGCCGAAAGAAGGCTCAGATTGTAAAAAAAAACCCGTTAATTTTCCTTTAAAACTCATGTCACAAACATTTGGTCGATCCGTAGACCTATCTGGACCAATATTTTACCACCAAATGGAAAAAGGCTCCACAATCTTACACTACATTTACAAAAACAATAAAACCGACTATAACTTCTGAACGCGCCCTTTACTACTCACTAGACAGGTCAGTGCTCAAGGTCCAGAGACAGGCCAACAAGCTGTCAAAGGAAGAGTCCGAGCTAAATTACGATCGACACGACCAAAAATCTTACAGCTTGCATAGGAATTGAGTGCCGGAAAAGTCAAGCAGGGACAATGTGAAGGCAGACATATTTCACCGTGTGATTGAAAACAGATGCAAATCGGCTGCGGTTTGGTGGTGTTTTTTTTCTACCGTGGAAGCTAAAACTATTACGTCATTGACAATTAACGCTTAGCATGCTAATGAAGATGTACAAAGTGTGTGCAGAGAGCCCATAAAAGTCCACTTTGGTGTCTTGTCTTTCATTCATCTATTTTTCATTCAGCTACTTTTTTCCATCGCGACTTGCCAATGTGAACCACGTATGGGGATTAAAGGCTTTGTACTTGATTTTCAAATCCTGAGCAAGGAACATACAGCGCTGGAAAAACAAAAAAGAAGAAGAAAACACTGCAAAATTATCAGTTTTTTCTGATTTTATTACTTATAGGTATGTGTTTGGGCAAAAGGAACATTTTTGTTTGAGTCTATAACAACATTTCCCCCAAATTCCAAATAAAAATATTATCGTTTAGAGCATTTATTTGCAGAAAATAACAAATGGTCAAAATAACAAAAAAGATGCATGTTTTCAGACCTCAAACAATGCAAAGAAACAAGATCACGTTCATTGCTGCTGGTACAACACTCAAACCAGTTGAATCACTTTTTAAAAAAGCTGTGAAAATATTAGACAAGAAACCATTCTCAGTTCACCACTGCACAATTTTAGACAAGTACAACTTGCTCAATTTTAATAATTTTGCACATTTTAAATATGGTTGTTTTATATATAAAGTTTTACATGGACTTGCTCCTCCTCCGCTGCAGGATTTTATCAAAACAAAGACTGTGAGGTCCACACAGACACTCTACATTTGGACAAACTGTGCTCTCAGTCAGAGGCACTAAGTTCTGGAACTCTCTCCCATCATCAATAAGAGAGACTCCAACACTTTTAAATCATACTTGAAACAGCCTTGTGGACACTTTTAATGTTTTAATGCTTGATGCTTAATGTTTTAATGTTTTAATGTTGGTGTTATTGTCAGTTGTCATTGTTTTTGTTTTCTGTGGTGTCACCTGCCCAGGGACTGCAGATGGAAATTAGCATTCTTGCTATAATCTGGCATATTTACACTGCAATGCTGCAGATGTTCATTGATATGCACTGTCCCTATTAAATAAATAAATAAAAAAATTAAAACAACATAATTCTAATGTTTACACTTCAATATTTGGTGCAATAACCCTTATTTTTAATCACAGCTTTCATGCATCTTGGCATGCTCTCCACAAGTCTTTCACATTGTCCTTTAGTGACTTTATTCCACTCCTGGTGCAAGAACTGAAGTAGCTCAGCTTTGTGTTTGTGTTGGAATTCAACAGACGCTGGAATGGAATGGCTGTAATACATGTAGAGATGCTGATTTCAGAAAGAAAAAAAAAGTAGTGGTCTCTTATTTTTTTTCAAGAGCTGTATTTTAGGTTGAACTATAAGCTCCGCCCACTTAGTCAGGACGGAGGTACAGGGCGCTCAGGTGCAGGAGGGCCCCTCTTTCGCCCTCGGCCGTCACATTTCTGAACAACAGGCCCTGCTGAGTGAACTGTAATGTTGATTGTAATGTGTCTGTGTTTGTTGTATTGCGTCGTGGCTGTATATGTACATCAAACAAGCTTTTTGTGCGTGAAAATGAATCTCCCCTTGCGGACTATAAAAGTCTAAAGTCTAAAAGTCTCTTCTCTCACTCTGTTGTGTTGAACCATGAAAACCAACTGTATGGGATAGTCCCAGGCAGCTGTGCCACATGGTTTTCATCCCACAAAGTCTCTGATAGGGTCGAACGATCTTTCCCAAAACAGTACAATTCTCCTATCCAAAAAAACCAACACTATTCTCCATTCTGAGCCATCTAAAGGTCCTATATTATGCAAAAAATGAACTCTGGTAAGCTTTAAGTCATGTTATCACGTTACCTCATGAAAGCTGTGTTTTGTTTCATTCACACATGTCTGAGTAATCTTTTTATCATTAGTCTGTCGACATCTCCAAAGCTCAAAATGCCCTTGTGATGTCATCAAGTTAGCAGCTACCTTTTACGTTTTGTTTAGCGAAATTGGACGTTCCGGGGCAGAGTGTTTACAGTTTGAAAGACGAACTCAGCCTAAAATGCAGCGTTTGTGTGTTAAACACGTGCGAATGAAACAAAACATAACTCCAGGTATGTTTGAGATGAGAAAACAACATAACAAAAATCAGAAAATAGCGTGATATTCCCTTCAAATCACGCAAAAAATACTGCACTAGTATCCATCAGTTAACCTCAATCAGTAAAGCACGCGCTCCAAAAAAAAAAGCAATGAGAAAAGCTTGGAAAACTTTAGCCTGCCTCTTGTTTTGCCTTTTTGCCTCTGCACTTTCTCACCCTCTCGCCTCCTCTCTCGGCGTCGTAGATCATCGCACACCTCTGTAGTGACGTGCTTCACCCCACCCCCCCATCCTTCCCCGATGCTTCGACCCCAGGGGACATCAAACGAGCGGAACGTTTCTGCAGAGTCGGCACTTCCACGGCTACTACCTCTCCTCCCCGGCGTGGCCTGCGGTTTGGGCTTCACGACCCCAAAGCGGGAAGGCCTATCTCTCCACCGCCCCGCCCCCGGGTAATTTAGGAGCTCGTGGGGCGATGCGGGGGGGAGCAGTGAGGGGGAGCGTGGGTGTGATAGCGTCTCGAGTGGGGTTGTAAGAGTTAAAGTGTTTCACAGTGTCGCATGTTATGATGTTTTGGTGGTTTATGAATATTTAATTTCCACTGAAGTTCACGTCCAAACAGCAGCTCTGGGAGGCTGACATCCTGCAAAGAAATTCAAGCAGAAACTCTCCACAAACTCACAAGTTCAATGGATGCAAGAATTGTAGGTATTTATTTATTCTTTGCACTTCTATTTAGATTTTGTCTTAGATAGTTTTGTATTGTCTTTATATTGTATTTTGCACACTGTCTTTTTGCACTGCTTGGCCAGGGAGAAACGGAATTTTGATTCACTGTATGTCGAACACATACGGCAGAATTGACAGTACAGTCCCTCGTTTATCCCGGGGGTTAGGTTCCAGAAATAACCCGCAATAAGTGAAATCCGCAAAGTAGGACAACTTTATATTTAACAATTATTATTCATGTTTAAGCCTGTAAACGCCTCACCACACACATTATACGCTTTTCTCAGACTGGTATTAACCTTTTCTCACATTTCTCTCTTGTTTAAACACTCAAACGTTCGTAGATTTTCAACAAAATGTATTAATAGTGAAGCGTGGGGGATGGGTGCGTGCGGACACGTGATGTGGTCACGAAACAAGGCAAATGCGGTGGTTTAATCCTGGTTTAGACCTGGTATAGACCTGGTTTAGTCCTGGTTTAGTCCACGTTTAGTCCTGGCCTAGTCCTGGTCTAGTTCCGGTCTAGTCCCTGTCTGGTCCCAGTCTGGTCCTCATGTTCTTAGACCCCCTTACTCCCCCCCGGGTCCCCCCTCTATAACATCTTTATAAATGTGTCAAACTGAACACATTCTGTACTGTACAGGAGACACGGAGGAGAAGGCAATCAGGACATAGAACACAATGTTACACTATAAAAAAAAAATTGAAATAATTTTTTTTCAAGGCCACGAAAAGTGAACCGCGATAGAGCGAGGGACCACTGTAAAGTTGACTTTGAACTTTGAATTGTGAAGCTCCTGTCACATAAGGGCTCCTATGTTAAATTGTAACTGGACCCGTTAAGACATTTTGACTGAAATAGCTTTTGATTTCAGTAATATGCTAATGCTTCTAAATGAAAAATCAACAAATGACCATTTTCAGTTCTTTACAACAATAACATGGTTTGAAACTCTGTTGTTATCATTGGAAGGTTGGTTCAATAACATTCAAACTGTACTCTAAAGGTCGATGACTTGAAAATTATGAATTACTTTCATTTATATTGACAACTTGGCAAAATGAGAGAACAATATCATTTGCATCAGCTCGAAGGGTTGACCAATTGGTTAGAAAGAAGCAGGTGATGCCATCAGGCCTGTTCACAGTAAGAATGCATGTACTGTGTAACATTCCAGACAATGCAGATACCCCCACTAGAAAGGTTACACAGAACTTTCATGTCTGCATTGTATAAAACCTGGAACAGAAATAATGATAAATATGAACAAGTTGCACAGTTTTTTTAATGGTGGCGCCACAAATTCATACCACAAATTATGTAAGATAGTTGCAAATGCCACCACCATGCCAAGTTTAATAATTTATTACAAACATCTACTAAAGTTCTAAGCAAGACACAAAGAAAACCATTCCAAATGCCATGTCAAAACACTTAACAGATACTGCGGTGGACTAAGTTACGCAGTTATATAGAAATTCCAAAATAATGGGAGATGTACCACAGTAAATGCACTGAAAACAATAGACCATGACTGCGTGTAATCCAGCATGTGCATGTGTCGGAAGGTTTGTTGATGCTTTCGGAGCCTTCGGAGTCACGTGGCAGAACAAATCATTCTGGGATCCATTATTACCACAGAGAAAACGTGCCAAAGTCAACCCCCTTCTAACTCTTTCTCTCCAACTCCCTGCGAGTCAAAGAAGAAGTGGAACATTTTTTCCCTAAACCTGGACAGATTCTGGCATATTTTACTGTCCCCATAGTTGGAGCGCTACACAAGGAAGCTATGAAGAAGAAATCCGAGCTCTAGCCGTACACAAGGGGAGATTTATATACGCATGTAGTACTTACTCAAGAGAATGGAGGGCCTAAATCATAACTAAACCTCATGATCAAGGTTAGGGAAGGTCACGGTTGAAATGTAATAGGGTGCAGATTACTATTTTGCTCTTAAAACTGAAGTAAGTAAGAGTGGCTATTTTTAAAGCGTGCAATTCACAATGGAAAGTTTCTTGTTAAAGCTGTACACATGGAGTTGGGGATTGGGAGTTGCATCAGACCGTGTGGCCATAAGTGTGAGTGCATACAAAATGGACAGCAGTGGACAGAAATGGTCTGAAATGGTCCTTACATTGGTTTCAGGATGGCAGGGCAATTTTAAGGTACTGAGAAATAACAGGGAAATAGCTGTTTGTGTTTGACCACATGTTATTCCTTCTGTCATAATGACAGTTATTGATACTAAGAGCAGGATTCACCCCCAGCCGTACCCTACGTCAATGAAACCAAGCACAGTTTGGATGTGTCTAGCCAAAATACACTATGGCATGTATTGCAGGGTGACCGGATTGCTGTTACAAAAAGGACGACATTTGGTTTTTAGAGCAGGGAAAAATATTTTCTCCTTTTATTTTAATTGAAATAGTTGTGGCATTCATGAACGTATTTCAGCAAAGATGAGATTGATTTTGGTCAAATAATGAAGTACAGTGGTACCTCACCATACGAAATTAATTCATTCCAGAAGTGGTTTCGTAACGTGAACAATTCGTAAGTTGAGTAGCTATTTCAATGGAAAAAGCCTGATTCGTTCCAAGGTCCCGATTCAAGTTTTTTTTTATAGTGTAACTTTTTTTATAGTGTAACATTGTGTTCTGATTGGTTTCTCAGACTGGATTTAAACTTTTCTCACATTTGTCTCTCGTTTAAACACTCAAACTTTCATAGATTTTCAACAAAATTATTAATAATGAAGTGTGGGGGGAAGGAGGAGGGGGGAGAAGACTGCGCTCTGACACGTGTGTGATAGCGGCATGTGTGACAGCTGACCCGGCTGCCAGCAGGTCTAGACCTGGACTAAACCTGGACTAAATCAGGACTAAACCTGGACTAAACCAGGACTAAACCTGGACTAAACCTGGACTAGACCAGGACTAGACCAGGTGGATTAAAGCGCCACACGTGGGTCTCTTTTCTGGTATCGTTTCGAGTCACAGCCGAGGCGAGCCGCCGCTCGCACGCAAGAGCCGCGGCGGTCCAGACCCACTACAGACCTGCCCGCGTAAGGTGCTCACAGAGCGGCCTGGATAGAACCGTGAGGTCGGCCTCTTCAAGACCTCCAGGCCGGTGACCGGGACAATCCCCGGACCCATGCCCGCTTAGGGAGCTCTTAAGGCGGGCTGGCAGTGTCCCCCTGGGTCGCTGGATGTCTGGGGCTCCGTGCCTGGAGAGCAGGTCTAGACCGCGGCTCTTGCATGCGAGCAGCGGCTCGCCTCAGCTGTGACTCGAAACGATACCAGGAAATAGACCCACGCGCGGCGCTTTAATCCACCTGGTCTAGTCCAGGTTTAGTCCTGATTTAGTCCAGGTCTAGACCTGCTGGCAGCCGGGTCAGCTGTCACACATGCCACTATCACACGTGTCAGAGCGCAGTCTTCTCCCCCCTCCCCCTTCCCCCCACACTTCACTGTTAATACATTTTGTTGAAAATCTATGAAAGTTTGAGTGTTTAAACGAGAGACAAATGTGAGAAAAGTTTAAATCCAGTCTGAGAAAAGCGTATGTGTGTGGCTGAGCGCGCATTATTTGAATTTTTGAGATTTCGCGTTTCATAAGTTGAATTTTCTTTCGTATCTAGAGACCAAAATTTACCGTGAAGGCGTTTCGTAACTTGAAATTTTCGTTTGTTGGGTCATTCGTAAGGTGAGGTACCACTGTACTCCGTTATCAGATTATACTTAACCACAGTACCTGTCTTCACAATAATTAATCAATTTAGGTCTTTTTTCTCTTCTAAAAGAGCAGTTTGGGCACTGGCTGTGTCAGATGTGGGAGCAGACTGAAGTGAAAAGTTACATCTGATCAGATAAGCCGAGATTGTCACAAAAACTAAGAATAGTAGCCCACTCAAAGCTACTGACTGGGCCTATTTTAGCATGTTTCAACACACAAATCCAACATATTGCTGAGTTCTTCTCTCAGACAGAAAACACTCTGTTGCCCCTTGTGATGTCATGTTGTAATACAGGCTCCACTTTGTTTTTTAAATGCCATACACCTTCAGTAGAATCATTTGGATGATGTCAGCCCTGGAATTGCCAATCTCTAAAGGTAAAAGGTACCGTATTCTCCGGATTATAAGTCGCACCAGCCAAAAAATGCATAATAAAGAAGGAAAAAACACATATAAGTCGCACTGGAGTATAAGTTGCATTTTTGGGGGGAAATTTATTTGATAAAATCCAACACCAAGAACAGACATGTCATCTTGAAAGGCAATTTAAAATAAAAATACAATAGAGAACAACAGGCTGAATAAGTGTACGGTATGCTAACGTTACATGACGCATAAACAACAAAGCTTTTTTTGTTTTCTTTATTTCAGTAAGAGTAACCTCCGCTTTTCGCTAGTCCCTTAAAAGTTTCTCGCTCACTCACCATTTTCGGCTGCATATTTCACTACTTGCAGCTTGTAATCTGCAGAATATGATTTTCTTTTCGGCACCATTTTTGTTCAGCCCTTCTCTGTTGTTTTTATAAGTTACCGCCAATGTTGAAATTATCAACACAGGCCTAGAGGGCCCTCTTGCGGTTTAGTGTGAAAATAACATGTGAAATGATATAATAATGTGTTAATAATTTCACACATAAGTCACTCCAGAGTATAAGTCGCACCCCCGGCCAAACTATGAAAAAACTGCGACTTATAATCCGAAAAATACGGTAGCTGTGAACCTGAAAACCACTTTATCACATCACAAGGTGGAACAGTGCATTTTGAGCTTTGAAGATGTAGACAGCCCAATAATACAGATCAATAATACAAATTAAGATTCCTGATTTTCATTTTGTTTGATTTTTTCATGAAAGAAGGCCACGTATAGTAAGAGGAGTTCTAGTCATCCTAATGTATTACAGACTGGAAAAATCCCACTCACTATTCTAAAACTTTAGACAATATGGACACGGTACTTTCTAATCTAAACCTGATGAACTGTACTTACCTGTCCATAGTATTATTAAAGTATTAAAGCAAATCTATGTCTGACTCACACCTAACTAATGGCAAAAATCAATCCCAGAGGAATGTGTGTGTGCTGCAGATGGACCAGTGACCCCCGTCCCAAATGAGCCATGACAATCAAAGTCAGCCAGCACGAGAAATGTATCTGCCATGAGCAAATAAACCTGATGATGCAAAACTCCACCGAGCATGCAAAGCTCCAGCCGCATTCATTTATTATTCTAACCATAGATCGCGTATTGACTTCATATGGAGCCAGACACTCAGCATGGAGCAGCAGATAGTCCACTAACGCAATACTTTTAATATACTTGTCCACTGTCCCGAATAAACACATGTTAGCAGCGAACCAAGGTCAAGAATAGTGTGTGCAAATAATTTGTGTCTGAACCTGTTTAGAGTAGCAGCAGGGTGGGGTTACCGCACCGGGACAATTGAGTACGCCACAAAACACAACAAAAATGGGAGTTGGAATGACCCAGGAGCAAACCGCTGAAATCGAGGAGAGATATGGTGGACTTTTACTAGATCTTACACAATATACAATAATGCCAAAACCCCCAGACTGGCCCGCAAGATTGGTCTCAAGGCTCAACACTGGGTGGGCCCGTGACTTTAGTTCCAGGAAATTAGGGCTGTAGCTACTATAGAAAAGTGGGACAGCTACAATAACTGTTCAGTGGTCAGATTTGCAATAACGTTGTGTGCCCCACATACACAACGATGCTGTTTGTCTGTTGGTGTAGCTGTAACAAATATTACATTTATACTACTGTTTTAACCCTAGAGCACTATCGCCGGGTGAGTTTCACCTGAGCTAAAGTATTTACATGATTTTCAATATGTTGCATTTTTCTGAGTGTCATGAGTCCCTGGGGAGCTTCACCATTGTTTTTGACATCTTTGAAGGTGTAGGTGTTTCCTACCCCAAAGCCCAAAGGCAATAGTAAAAGAGGAATGTAAGAATGTAATGAATTTAATGTAAGAGGATGTAAAAAATAGGTAAGTAAGAGTGGTCCTGCAATGTGTATCTATCCTTATTTAGTGCAGTGGTTATGAATAAATATGACAAAGTGGTGATTTCAAAGGGAATTCTTATGGTGAAAACAATATTTTAGTCAACTGGTCATTTTTAGCCACTGAAAAAATACTATTTTTTGTTCCTCTCTCCTGCAACTGTTTGTGTGTCGAGGACTCAGTGCTTCACCAGGGAAGTCTCACATGTCCCAGGAATGGGTTACCTGGCCAGCCAAATGATATCTCTCTGTATTTCCTATACAGCGCGATACCATTTGGACACCCTCGCTCCACTCTCGCTCCTCCGGTTAAAAACGGACTCCGCGATTCTGATTCGTTCAAAGATGGTGACGTCAGTGCACCCGCCTTTGCCCGCAAAGTCACTCTTAGGCAGCGGAAGTTCCTCCTCAGTTTTGAATCAAGATGGCGCAATCTCTGATTGGTTCACTTAGCTGTCTGTCTAAGCGCAACAGCAGTGCATTCTGTGGATCAAGCGTTACCAGACTCATCCGCTGTTACAGCGAACAAAAACATACAGCTTCCTACTGTATGTTTTTGTTACACATACCACAGTTGAAAAAAAAAAAAAACACTGTAATTCATCATGTGTTGTCATATTTTGATCTATTTTTCATGATAAGTACTTTTTGTTGGGTATATTATATCGGGTAAAAAATACTAGCAAAAGTGTTCTAAGGTTAAGGAATCAATATTTGATCTGTCCTCATTGAAATGATTGTTTAGCTAAAGGAGGAAGGAAGGAACTTCAACTTTAGAGGTGAACTATATAAGTTTTCCTTGCTCGGAAAATATTGTTTTGCCTGTTATTGTTCCACAGTATGGCATTAAACATGTCTCTCTCTCCATGGAGACACTAAAGCAAAGAGGTCCCTTCTAGTCAAGTTGCAAATCAGATCTGTGACGCGGAGGAGGAGGAGGCGCTGGCAGTTCGAATCCCATGACTGAGCGCTTAAACGCACGGGTTGGCGGTGCAATTCCAGCCCTCACAGATGAATACTGTTGTTGTGTCCTTGGGCAAGACACTTAACCCCCTTCCCCCTAGTGTCTGCATATAGAAATGTGCGTGTCGTGGAAAAAGCACTATATAAAAATGTGATTGAAAAAAACAAAATGGATCAATTTAATGCAATACCTTGGGCCATTCTAGCCAAAGTAATGACATCTCCGTGGAGACGAGCAGCTCACTGACCCTCATTAGGAAAAAAAGTGTTTACCACGAAAAAGTCCCACTGCAATTCAACAAACTCCAAACTCCTGATTCTTTCTATAATGTACCTTCACTGATGCATTGTGGGACTTACCCGTCGCCGCGGCTGTTTGCCAGAGAAACCCTTTTTCTTTCATTTGCAGTGCACCGCTCGGCTTAACTTTATAAACCATGTCACTGCAGAACAATATGACCCTTTCCATGACCTCTGCACCGCTGTCGGACGAATGTGCACGGCGAGCTGTACCAGTCTCCGCTCGCACAAGAGAAAAGAAGAAGCCAAACCAGGTGAAATCTGAGACGCTGTTACATTTTTGACTTAGACTTTATCTGTAAGTTTTAAAAGTACTTAACATATTTGCTGGCATTTGTGTATAGAGTAATCCAGAAATGCCCCACGTACGTTAATCTTGAACCTGACCCAAATAAGAATAGAATTATGCTAAACCAGATTACACTTTTTGTATTTTGTAATTAAATATATGGACGTATTTTGATGAAACTATCCAACTCCTTAACTTTAAAGTACTTCAAAATGTATGCAGTCAGAAGATATGTTGTTATAATCCTACCTGTATACAATGTTGTTACTACTCAACTTTATATTAAGTTAAACTTGGACACAGTAGCTAATAACAAAGACAAAAAATATACTTGGTAATAATAAACTATAAATATGTGTCAAAAATAGCCAGAGACTGGTGTTAAACAAGGCATAATTGCATAAATATTTAGAAGTAAAAATAAAATATAGAAATATAGTATAGAAATATAGTAATACACTGCATTTTTTTCTGAAATCAGCATCTCTACATGTATTACAGCCATTCCATTCCAGCGTCTGTTGAATTCCAACACAAACACAAAGCTGAGCTACTTCAGTTCTTGCACCAGGAGTGGAATAAAGTCACCCAAGAACAATGTGAAAGACTTGTGTGATTAAAAATAAGGGTTATTGCACCAAATATTGATTTCTGAACTCTTCTTAAGTGTAAACATTAGTATTATGTTGTTTTAAAATGAATTTGATCTTGTTTCTTTGCATTGTTTGAGGTCTGAAAACATGGATCTTTTTTGTTATTTTGACCATTTGTCATTTTCTGCAAATAAATGCTCTAAACCAGACCTGGGCATTTCAAGGCCCGGGGGCGCGCTGAATCTGACCGGCCCACGAAAGGTTGCTTGGAATTAAGAAAATAAAACCTACTTTCAAAATTGTACATGCATTTGTACTGATGATCATCTGTGGGACTTCACATCTCCACCTCAAACATGAACCTGACTTTGATGCACTTGTTAAAGCTCAACAGAGGCGACATTTCTCTCACTGATCAAGAAAAAAACACTAAAACATGCTAACTTTGACTTTTTTCTACACAGTTTGGCAGTTGGACAAAAATGTTGTGACATTTCTTGTATTATATTATTTGACAAACAAAGACATTGTGGTGTCTTTATACAAAGTTAAGAAAGTTAAACTCAGAAAACATTGTGGGGTTAATGTGACTGAAAAAGAGTTACAAATGTTTCACGTTTACCATTGTTTTGAATTATTTTACTGAATAAATTCAGTTTTTAAAACCTCACTCTCTCATAACTTAATAATAACACAGAACTTACCAGCTTCTGTAAACAATGACATTTCCTGATTTCAACGTAGAAATAAAATAAATAACCAGAGCAGACTTCAAACTTTTGGCCCTCCACAATATTTTCTGCTTCTCATTTGGCCCCTGGGGAAAAATAATTGCCCACCCCTGATCTAAACGATAATATTTTTATTTGGTATTTGGGGGAAATGTTGTCAGTAGTTTATAGACTCAAACAAAAATGTTCCTTTTGCCCAAACACATACCTATAAGTAGTAAAATCAGAAAAACTGATAATTTTGCAGTGGTCTCTTATTTTTTTTCCAGAGCTGTATCTCAGCCATATATAACAGTGCAAAGATGATGACTGAAGTTACATTAGTGATTAGAGCTCACCCAAGTGCAGAAAATGTATTGTGTTTCTTATTGGTTTGGAAAGAGCCTTTTTAGCACTTTATATCTCTGTGTGAATTGAAATGAGCTCTACATAACTAAGTTTGTATTTGATGAAAATATGGCAAATCTAAACTATGCCATTTCTAAATTTGACTTGACCAGTTTTGAAATTGGACTACAACATTGCACCAGCTCTAACCAATAAATTACCCAAAGGGAGACCAAAAAGTGGATGAAATTACTTTAAAGTCAATACATTTTAGTACCACAGTTGGATAAACACTATGGGATATTATTAGACAAAAAGCAGACTCTTTCAGACAATATATTTTGGCCACATTCAGAGCAAGATCTAAAGAAGTCAGATATGATTGAAATTTCACCCCACTATTTCAAAATAATTTCAATATCAACACTGTGTTAAGCTTCATTTCAGCACTCAAACTAATGATATCTGACATAACGCAGTCAAAATACAGTATCAAACAGAGACATATTTTGACTGTACAGTCTTCTATTTCCATGCGCAGGAGAACACAGAGAATATTCCTGGCACTGGTCGCCTCCATGCATGTATGGATGAGTGTATGTTTACCTTTGTTTTACAGTGATTGTCTCGTAAAACGGACAGACAAAGTGAACTCCTCCTCACCACATCCTCCTCCTCCTCCTCCTCCTCGCTCCTCTGCTCCGGCCCAGAACGACCACCTACTATGACCGGCCACAGCCTCACCTCTGCAGTTTCTAAGCCATGTCCGGACGCCAGAATTACAGCTTTGGGCACAGTCTGTTTGCATGCTGCTTATGTGAAAGTGACAATTAGGCCATGACTTACACGACACTTGAGGTAGTTTTGTTCTACAGTTTTCAAGAACAAACCTTCGAAAAGTATTATTATAACATTTGAAAGGTACAGGCTCACCTTGGGGTATATTGGGGTATTTCACCTTTCTAGCTTAAAAGTCAAAGTTAAAAGTCAAAGTATACTTTATTGTCAATTCACTATGTAACACAGTGTTTCCCAACCTTTTTTGTCTTGTGTACCCTCTGAGCCTTTTTGTCATACCTCGAGTGCCCCCTCACTCATACATGTAAATGAATCCTTCTTCAAAAATCAACACTCAGTGCATGAGAAACAGAGATAAGATGAGAAAGAGTCATAAACTCACACGCCACACATGGCATTTCTCACGCTGATTTTTTTTTTTTTTTGTGCCCAGAAAATCGGTCTGTGTGGCTCAGCGAAAAAAACTCCCCCTCCTCCCCGTCCCGCTCCCCGGAAAAAAATCAGCCAATCAAAAAATAGATTGTTCTGTTGTTGGGCAGACTGTAGAGTGTAGTTTCAGCTGCTAAGCGCACACTGCGGTGATGATAAAACAAACTGAGAACCATCAGGTAATAACTTCATTTATATAACTCTCATTAGTTGCTTTGTAGTTTAAGTTTGCTCTTTAGACAAACATTTACAGCAGGGCTCTCAAGTCTCACACATTGAGAGAGACAATTCGACGTGCTCACACGGCATTTCTCACGCAATTCAAGCGCCCCCCCCTCGCAGTCTCACGCACGACCCCGCTCAAAACTTTAGAGCCCTGCATGTAAGAGTGATATATACTCTAGTTATTACTATTATTATTTAGTTTATGTTCGCACCTTATCACCGAGACAAGTTATCAAGTTCCTAGTTTTGTGAATTCTGTCACTTGACAATGGCAATAAAAGTCTTTCTGATTCTGATTCTGATAATTCTCCAAAAGTAGAACATGAAACAACGGATGATTAAATGAAAATCATTTTATTTCATCTCCTTAATTTGAAAATTTAATTATCAGACATTTTCTCTCTTTTGTTTAACTCAAATTAGAATTAAAAATTTCAAAAAAATCTCCCCCTGCGCCTGGCAGTGACACTGCCGAGTACACCCTGCAGTGCGCTCGCGTACCCCTAGAGGTACTTGTACCCCTGGTTGGGAAACACTGATGTAACAGACATTACACAGAGGACTGAAATTGTGTTTCACCAGACACCAAATGTGCAATTTAAACTAAAATCTAAAAACGCACACAAACACACAGCTACTGCAGATCCTTCATCCCCACCGCCATCAGACTGTATAACTCCACTGTACAGTCCAAACGTGCAATATTGTTTTTCAATACTCTCCTAGTTACTGATTCTTATTATTATTACTTGTATAACTCCACTGTATGGTCCTAACGTGCAATACTGTTTTCCAACGTGCAATATCATTTTTTCAATACTCTCCTTGTTATTGTTTTATTATTATTACTTATTTGATTATTACTTATTTCATTATTATTATAACTTATCTTTATGCCATTCTTGCTGCATGCACTTTCTTTCTTGTTCAAACTGTCCCTACCTGGAGCTACTGTGACAAGTAAATTTCTCCTGTGTGAGATCAATAAAGTCTTATCTTATCTTATCTTACAGACATCAACAATAGATTAAGACATACAGGTAAACATATTCACTTCAACCAGAAGGAAAGTTCGAGGTAGAATGAAATGTGCAATATGTGATAAGTGCAATAAGTGAAGACACAATCTGTAAAGTGCAAGAGTGTAAGCAGCATGGACATCAGTGTGTGTAAGGTGTGTGTGTGTAACTTAAAGGTCCTATATTACACAAAATTGACTCTTGTAAGATTTAAGTCGTGTTATACACTTGTAACCTCCTCAAAAACATACCTGGAGTTGTGTTTTGTTTCATTCATACAAAACACAACTCCAGGTATGTTTGTGATGACAAAACAAAATAGTAACACAGTTGGTGAAAGTTCCAAAAGTGAAAATATAGTATTATATATGTCGTTTAACCATACGGCTTCATTGGGTTAGAAAATATTCATGTGGAAATTATTCTACAATAAAAGGAGATGTAGTAGCAGTAGTAAAGATTCATATAGTGCATAGTTCTTTCAAAGACTACGTGATTGCTTCTGGCTACTTCTCAAACTTTTCTTTCACTGCACTGCCGCAGACTAAATAAATATCTAAAAGTAGCTATAGAGTGACCGCACATGAATATTTCTTGGACAGTAAAGAATGTAGCATGTGGTACAATGCGACATTCCGCTATACTGTTCACAGTGCAAGTATATTTTATTGATAAACATGAAGTCAATGCGATTTGACTCGGCGGTTAAGTGGTCTGCACTCAGGCATCACAGTGAGATGCTGTGGGGCTGTTTCTCCTGGTGTTCCAAATTCGATCCTAGACTTAAAAATGCACAAGCTAATTCAGATCAAACCTGGAACACATTTGGGGAGTAAAGTGTAATATAACTTGAATTACATGGTTAAGATTAGCAGGCCTGCTTAATATATTGGGTGCTTGGAATGCATAAGGAATACCTGGACCACTGCAAACTATTTAAAATAAAATGGATTGATTTTAAAGATCCCATGACATGGTACTTCTTGATGCTTTTATATGGCTCCTTAATGGTTCCCTAATACTGTAAATGAATCCTTCTTCAAAATCAACACTCAGTGCATGAGAAACAGAGATAAGATGAGAAAGAGTCATAAATATCTCTCTCAAACTCTTTATTCTGGGCGTTGTTGCTTGAATGCAAATGAGGAGAAAACAGCTGGCCAATAGTAGAGGGTGGGGGCGTGGCCAAACGCTCCGCTCAGAGCTCAGAGCTGACAGCTGATCCATTTCCTTGTTTTTGCACGGGGGGAGAGATTTGAAGCGTTCCATTGAAAAATAAACACATTTCCACATAAAATAAAATTAAACCACTGCTGTTCAAAGGTCCAGAGGCTCAGATAAAGGACTTCCGAGCCTAGAAACACTCGGACGTGCCTCCAGGCAAATAAAAAAACGCATTTCGCATTGCCTAGCGCATTCGCAGTCCAAACTCTCTGGGCGTGATTTACAGAGACGCTGAGTACAGACAGACGGGGGTGGAACTGCATTTGCATTTCTTTTTTTAATCTGACGTCAATAAGGTGCCTTGTTCAAACTCGCCCGTTTGAGCTCCGATTTTTTGTAACGCAGAAAAGGATCGCAAATGCTCAGTTTAGACATTTCACAACTTTTAACCATGGGGGGGGGGCCTAAACAGGGTAGGGGAGCACACATTAACGTTCAAAAACCTCAGAAAGTGAAAAGTTCATGCCATGGGACCTTTAACAGGCTTAAAAACATGAAAAAACAAAACTAGTGCATTCTGAACACTTTGCAATGATCCAAACTTATTCCTTATGCATTCCGAACATTGGAATTATTCACTGTGACAGGTTTATAAGCTCTTTTTGCAACTCTCAGAGACCAAAGTAGAGTTTCAGTCACAGTAGCACTAAAAACAGCTAGCAGACTAACGCACACTACCTGATAATTGGAAAATAAAACACTATAATAACATAGATAGATAATAAGAAAGTATCCTGAAGACATATTTTGACCACAAGAGCTGCTTATACAATATATCTGTACGAGGGCAAGACAAATTTTGATCAAATACATGGGAAAAACACAATATAGGGTCTTTAGTTCTGTTTTTCATGTTTTTAAAGGTCATATATTACAGAAAATGGATTGTTTTGAGCTGTAAGCTGTTGTGTTTTGTTTCACACGTTTGAGTAACCCTTTATTATTAGTTTGTCGACATCTCAAAATGCTCCATTCCACCTTGTGATGTCATAGAATGGTAATTTTTATGGGTGGCAGTAGCTCAGTTGGTAGAGCGTTCGAATCCCGCTCTTGACATTAAAAAGTGGGTGTTGTAAAGCACTCTGGTGCCTTCAGTGTGGGAAAAGTGCTATATCCTCCTGGGACCTAAAGAAAAAAAGTGTATTTCAAATTTTTACTTTTTTTCATTTTGTATTTAGAGGTAAATGAACACCTATTTTTATTCATAATGTTGTAACATGTCCTCTGTAATGGACTGTGATAGTGTTAAATCCACGTGACGTTAACAACCTAACATCTCTGACCAGCTTCTACAGTCGCCCCAAAAAGTTTTTAGTCTCCCTTTTAATTATTTATTTATTTATGTATTTATTTTTCGATCATAGTGCAGCCATAAACTAGAGTGTATCTCAAAACACTTAAAAGACAGACTGGTTAACTCAATGTCCACTATAAAGGACACAAATGAATGGGCCGGGTCTCAGGAGGATGTAAAGATGTGACCATTTACCATTTTACCATTTATTTTGTTCAGTAGAGACTGGAAATTCCTTGCCTGGAAGAATCCATGACTCATCGCTGTACCAGCGGCGAGTCTGGTAACGCTTGGTCCAGAATGCGCTGCTGTTGCGCTTAGACAGACAGCTAAGTGAACCAATCAGAGAACAGTTAACGGACAGCGACGTGAACCAAGCTGGTAGGAAGCAATGCAAAAACATCTTTTTTGAAAAGAAAGGCCTCTAGCGCTGTCAGCTGCTGTGGTTTTAAGGAATCGATGTGTTTTAGGTCATTTAAGACCAATTTTACAGCTGAATGGAAGGGACGTTGCGGGCAAAGGCGGGTGCACTGACGTCACCATCTTTGAACAAATCAGAATCGCGGAGTCCGTTGTTAACCGGGGGAGCGAGGGTGGAGCGAGGGTGTCCAAATGGTATCGCGCTGTATAGCAAATACAGAGAGATATCATTTGGCTGGCCAGGTAAGGAAATTCCAGCTAAAATCATCTAAATGATTCTAGTGAAGGAGTTTAAAAACAAAGTGGAGGCATTTTTCATTTTATTGAATTGATGCAAAACTGTCCAGGTATGTTTGTGATGAGGAAACGACTATAGCATAGATCAGAAAATTATATGAGCCCTTAAAGATAGTAAAAATCCCGTACAGCGCCTTTAACAAAATGACGGAAACGCTCAGTGACAAATCCCACCGCAAAACGAGCTTCCTCTTATCGTCTGTCACCTCTACACCCAACAAGCCACTCCTGTATCGTGTTGTCCACTCCTGCATGCCCTTGTGCTCTGCGCCTCGCCGACCTGACTGGCTTCGATTTCGTACAACCTCCATGACGACGCTGCCTCCGATGCCCTAATCACGTTACTCCCGGAGTCTTTACTGGAGCGGGATCAACATCAGCAAAAACGTGGAATGAGAAGAGACGGAATTAACCAGAGACTGAGAGGAAACTTTGAAGTTGGTTGCTAGACAGATTTACAAATCAGACAAAAAAATGCAAAGAGTCTAAATTAATCATAGCAACAGAGATCAGCATGTATTTGTTCTATCTGCCCGCCACATCTGCATTCCCCGACTGTGATGTACGAAAGCTTAGCCTGGAGACTGGATGCCCTTGTTCCCACCTGCTTTGGGCATGATCCGGGGGCTTTGCAACAGTCTACAACTTTAGAATAATGCACTCCAACTAAGCACAGTACGAGACTGGTTTTAAGGATGGCGGCATGAGATCTGCTAATATTTTCCAACATGCGTTTTTCCTTAGAAAATGTTCAGCATGTGCAGTTTGATGCACTTGAAGACTTTATTAAAGCAAATCTGATATAAGTAGTAGTAGCATTTGTTGTTGGGGAACCCATGTGATGAATTTCAAGTCTTAACTTAGCAGATAACTTTAACTTTCTTTGAGTGCATCGCTGTACAGTGGTCCCTCGCTATACTGCGGTTCACTTTTTTTATTCCAATTTCTTTTATAGTGTATCAACGCGCATTGTGTTCTGCGTCCTGACTGCAGGACTGTAGACCTTTGCCGATTTGTCCGTCATTCTCCTCCGTGCCATGTCTCCTGTACAGTACAGAATGCGTTCAGTTTGCCAAATTTATTCATGTTTGATCGCGAGCAGTGTGATTCTGAAGTGCTGTATGTTTGCAAGTTTTCTCCCTGACAAAACCCGCGACAGTGGTGCGGCGCCAGGACGAAGAGGCTCGGTCATGTTTAGGGCCTGAAAACAGGTTTGGATCTTTGGTTTCGTTCTATAATACTGTGCTTTGTTGTTGGAAAATTTACGAACGTTTGAGTGTTTAAACGAGACAGAAATGTGAGACAATGTTAATTCCAGTCTGAGAAAAGTGTAGAATGTGTGTGGTGAGGCGTTTACAGCCTTAAAACATGAAGAATAATTGTAAAATATAAAGCTGACGACTTCGCGGATTTCGCCTATCGCGGGTTATTTTTAGAACGTAACCACCGCGATAAACGAGGGACCGCTGTAATAGAGTTGCAAGCACAAAACTAAAAATATACAGTTCAATTTAACTCATGCATTATTTGTTTTTTACTATTGTTTTTTTATTGCCACTAGTGTTTAAAGTTTCTCTATGTAACCTTCTTTAGGGTTACTTGGAGATATTATTGCTTTGCGGGATATTTTCCTCAGTATAGTTACAAAACCTCTATCTCCACCAGCCCAGTTACAGGTCAGATCTGAGGCGAGGTGACCACACTCACAGTAACAATACTGTTAAGGCATTTTTGTGCAACAGAAACACCTCAAAAAACACAAAAAAATGGAAAGCAGATAAGTTCACTGTCGTACTATGGAACATTATAAGCACAGCAACCAAATCTCCATGGAGACAAGCTGATTGCAGACTCCTTCCAGAAAAGTTTTGTTTTATTTTATTTATTCATCCATCCATCCATCTTCTTTCGCTTTCTCCATTTCTGGGTCGCGGGAGCAGCAGTCCAAGCAGATCTGCCGCCCAGAACACAATGCACCAGCCCCATGAATCCTCCCGCGGGTGGTGGGTCCACGGGAGGTCTTTTAAGAGTGCAAGAACACAAATCACAGTAAGAAAAACAATAAACATTTGCCCAAAAAGGAGTGAAAACTGATTTAATCCCACCTCCTCTTCTAATTTAACATAATGAGCTTTTACCAACAATAGAAACAGACAACAGACACTATAATGTAATGGACAGAACATACCAACAATGATAAGAAAAAAGAAACAACAATCATAAGCCAGCACTACAAAAGTTACATAGTGCACCTTTAAAGGTCCCATGGCATGAAATGTTCACTTTCTGAGGTTATTTAACATTAATGTGAGCTTCCCTACCCTGTTTAGGCCCCCCCCCATGGCTAAAAGTTGCGAAATGTCTAAACTGAGCATTTGCGATCCTTTTCTGCATTAGAAAAAAACACAACTCAAACGGGCGATTCTGAACAAGGCAACTATGTGACGTCAGATCGAAAAAAGAAATGCAAATGCAGTTTCACCCCCGTCTGGATCTCCACCCCCTGTCTCTGTAAATCACGCCCAGAGAGTTTGGACCGCGAAGGAGCTACGCAATGCGAAATGCGTTTTTTTATTTGCCTGAAGGCACGTGCGAGTGTTTCTAGGCTCGGAAGTCCTTTACCCGACCCTCTGGACCTCTGAAACAGCAGTGATTTAATTTAATTTTCTGTGAAAATGTGTTTTTTTCATTGAAATGCCTCTCATTTCTCCCATCACGCTTAAAACGCGGAAGTGGGGAGACAGCGCACAGAGCTGTCTCCCAGCGGGTGGGAGACAGCTATCTGTGTCCTTCTCATTTGCATTCAAGGAACAACGCCCATAATGAGGTGTTCAGAGAGTTATTTTTTGACTCTGTTCCATACATGTGTCTTTCTCATGCACTGAATGTTGATTTTGAAGAAGGATTCATTTACAGTATTAGGGAACCATTAAGGAGCCATATAAAAGCATCAAGAAGTACCATGTCATGGGACCTTTAACCATTCACTTCCAGAAGCCCCTCCCCTGTCCCAATTCCCACAACTCCCAGTAACCCATTCTGACATCTCCTCCGCCCTTTCCCATCACAGTCTTTCAGCTCTAGACATCCCTCTACAGTAGCCACGAGCGCACAGAGCCATGCACACTACGAAAAATGCCCGGGCTCGGCATTGGCACAGACTAAAACATAACAAAAGCAGTCTAAATGTGAGCTAAAAGGAAGGCCCGCTGAACACTGGGAGCGTGTTTACTTTCCAGTGGGAACAATGGTGCGGAGGGGAGGAGGGGGGGGAAGGACTGATGTGGCACTCAGGGGCCTCCCCGAAAACAACAGTTCATCACCCTATGAAAACAATGGTAGCAGCCCGGCCATATGGAGAAGGTGGGATTGTATGTGAGAACGAGATGATTTGTAATGCTGTGTCATGAGCGCTACATAAAATACTTTAACACTGCAGTTCAACCTCTTTTGGAATGTACTGCCAGTAGTGTTGTCATGATACCAACATTTCAAACTAGATTTTGATTCTAAGGAACAGACTTAATACTCCGATTTTTTATTTTTATTTGTTTGTTTATTTCATTCCTAAAGTATAAAAAGACATCAACAGTGTGATACCAATACAAAATATTAAATGAGAGGGAGCAAACTTATGTAAACTTAGTAAACTTATGTTATCCGCCCCTCTTCCCTTTTCCAGACATTAACAACGATAGTGGCTTACCAGCATTCTTATTAGAGCTGATGAAGCCTCTCGGATGAGTGGCGAAACGTTTTCAACCAAACATACTTTGTCCAGTTGACAAATTGAACTTCTCCTTTTATCAACGATAGTGACTATAAAACATTTCATCAATACATTCCATTTCAATCACAATTATTAATCAATTGTAAACAGAAAGCTTAATTTTTATGCGCAACAACTTGTTTTTTTCAACAAAATGTATTAATAGTGAAGTGTGGGGGGCTCAAATCCGTGATAGCGCAGCATGACCGGCGCGAGACCGCGCGTCCCACCCGAGACCGCGAGCACGAGACCCGTGCCCAAACCGTGCCTCCTCCTTGGGACCGTGGACGAAGCGAAGCAAACACGCACATCAAACCTCGACATGAACGAACGCAAAAGCCGCACGAAACTAGGCAAAGAGCCGCACGGAGTGGTTTAATCCTGGTTTAGACCTCGTCTAGTCCTGGTTTAGTCCAGGTTTAGTCCTGGTCCAGTCCTGGTTTAGTCCAGGTCTAGACCTGGTCCAGTCCTGGTTTAGTCCAGGTCTAGACATGGTCCAGTCCTGGTTTAGTCCAGATTTAGTCCTGGTACAGTCCAGGTTTAGACCTGGTTTAGACCTGGTCTAGTCCTGGTTTAGTCCAGGTCTAGACATGGTCCAGTCCTGGTTTAGTCCAGATTTAGTCCTGGTGCAGTCCAGGTTTAATCCTGGTTTAGACCTGGTCTAGTCCTGGTTTAGTCCAGGACTGGACCTGGTACAGTCCTGGTTTAGTCCAGGTCTAGACATGGTCCAGTCCTGGTTTAGTCCAGATTTAGTCCTGGTACAGTCCAGGTTTAGACCTGGTCTAGACCTGGTTTAGTTCGCGTTTAGTCCTGGTCTAGTTCCGGTCTGGTCTTGGTTTGGTTCTGGTCTAGTTCCACTCTGGTCCCGGTCCCCTCCCCGCGTCCCCCATCTATAACATCAATCGGCAAAGGTCCCTTAGCCAATCAGGACACAGAACACAATGTTACACTATTAAAAAAAATGTAATTGAAAAAAAACAAAAAAAACAAAAAATCAAACACGTTTTGAAAATAAAAGAAGACATTCAAAAATTCATTTTGCCTGATTTTCAGTCTGTATAAAATGTTATCTCAGAATTAAAAATAAATAAATATCGGTATCACCTAAAATTTTCACATTGGTGCATGTCTATTGATTAATATCTGTTTTTTTGCTACTTTTAACCACCCTATATGTCAGCGTATGTATGTTTGTGTTTATGTTTTTATGCCATTCACTATTTATCCACTTGTTTAATAGATGACAGATGGGACAATAAATTTCAGGGCTCAATATTTATCATGGGCACTTTTCCATGTACTTTGTGGGGAAATTCATTTTCAAAGCATTTGGTAACAATTATGTGTACTAAAATCTCTCTCATCACAGTGTGGTCATTATGGCAACATTTCAAGGTCTTACTATTCACAAAAATACCACGAGACAGCAAAAATACAGCACGGACAGTATAGCATAATAGAGTCTAGTATAAACACAAGTCAGGTAAGCTTAAAATATACTTATAACTCATTATAAAATATTTCACACAACTTGAGTGGATGTTAAGAATGGAATGTAGAGCGTGAACCCAAAAGAGTGAACATTAAAATAACAATAGTCGCTGGAAGAGCTATAACCCCGCTTGTCAAACATATAAATCTGACAGCGCTTATCTGAATGGACACACACCTGCTCTGAGTTCAAAATCTGGAACAAAATCTCCAATCCACCTCTGCGTACCTTCCAACACTGACATCCAGGATATGATGAATCAAAACTCGATTGAGGTGAAATTAAAAACATCCTGTCAAGCAGCAGGAATGGAACCTGAATTCGCCAACAATGGACCAATCCGCTGCCAACAAATGTCTTTCTAGAGATTCGGCCCCCAAAGAACTACTAACAGGAAAGTACGCTGGGATTTCTGGGTAGTGAAATCATTTCCAGCGCATTCCTAAGCTAAAGCTACAAACAATGATGAACGTAGGGCTGCGAGATGAACGACCAAACTAATCAATTAGTAAATCGCAAAGGCTGCAATTTTTGAGTTACAATTTTGTCCACAAATAACAAAAAAATTGTCTTAAAAACTGCTAATCCTGTAGTTTAGAAATGTACAAACATGTTCTTGTTTTAGATTCTTGTTTTAGTTTGTCAGTTCATATTTCGGTCTTTGTGTCAATTTGTCTCGACATGTTTGAAATGCGAACTTTGAAGAGAATCCAATTACTAAAAAAGAAATCACAATCGCAACACTTTTCAGATCACATTTATCTATATTTTTTTTCTTTCTTATCGTTCAGCTCTAGATCAACATCAGCAGTACGTCCATTAGAGAAAATGCGTTCGCCGAAAAGTTAAAGGAAAAGTAAAGTTTTTTACAATTTGAGCCTTATTTCGGTAATAAAACAAGTTGTTTTACTCACCCATATCACTTTGGTGTCATATGGAGCATTTCCGGAGATGTTTTAGATTAGCGTTAGGCTAACGCCGTTAGCCTAGCGCCGTTAGCCTAGCGTGACTTATAGCCATAGCTCGGGGCATTCCCCGAGCATGTAATATGCCCCGTGCGGGCTCCAAATAACACAAACTTTAGCACTTTTCAAATTATAGAAGCTCAATGTCTTTAGTCTACGATTTCGTTTGGTCAAAAGTGGCCTGTAATCCGAGATTTAGCCATAGTTTCGAGTAGATGAGGACGCCAGTGCGCATGTGCGGACTGTGCTCTCAGCTCCCGGGACCCAAACATGGAACGCAAAGCTGTAAACTATGGATAAATCTCGGATTACAGGCCACTTTTGATTCAAACGATATCGTAGACTAAAGACATCGAGCTTATATGATTTGAAAAGTGCTAATGTTTGTGTTATTTGGAGCCCGCACGGGGCATATTACATGCTCGGGGAATGCCCCGAGCTATGGCTATAAGTCGCGCTAGGCTAACGGCGTTAGGCTAACGCTAATCTAAAACATCTCTGGAAGTGCTCCATATGACACCAAAGTGCTATGGGTGAGTAAAACAACTTGTTTTATTACCGAAATAAGGCTCAAATTGTAAAAAACATTACTTTTCCTTTAAGCTAGGTGTTGTGGCCCCGAAATGAGAGTAACTGCACTAACTTCACTGACACTTCTAATCAGCTGTACTTGACAATGATGCTTTCAAGGATGCATAGAAGGTCAGGAAAAATCCCTTCTCTCCACTCTCCCCGGCTTGAGTCCGATTTGTTTAAGATCAACGCTGTCGATAATGCTTGTCTAACCAGATTCTTTTTATTTGAGAATTTCCAAAACAAGGTGCACACGAGTTGGGGTGGGGGGAAAAACATGCCAGCTACAAGTCAAATCATTGCAGAAAATGGGGAAAAGTAGAATGTGAACGGGTCACAGCCCAGGGGATGGAAATAATCCCCTGGTAGCTACTGGGTATCTGGCACATAAACACAGAAGTGGAAAAACATTAGTTCAAGTCTGAAAGTTTATACGATAGTACCACAGTGCACTTTGACGCCGCACCTACTGCCTGCAAAAATAGCCCAACTTGCAATATGTGGTGCAGCCAACCTAGACAACAATTTCAACACCAAAGAAAACTGCCAGGACTCTGACGAAAATAGACTCTTTTTTACTGCTTAAATCACATGCTTCGACTGCAAAGGTGGTGTGGTAAAGTCATCTAGTTCAAAAGTTCAAACCTGGAAACAATATGGATTTTTAAGATTGGGAATGGAGCAAAAAGGCATGGTACCGGATCAAAGTAAAGAAGAAATCGTTCCTACAGGCACGCAAACCGCACATTTAATATTCCCGTTAAAGGCATACGGTGTAACATCTGTCACCTGCTGGTCGCCATAGAGATATTATTGCTTTACCTGGAATGTTCCACGGTACGGTATCAAACACCTGGAGGCAAGCAGGTGACTCCGTTAAGTCAGATCTGCAGAAATGCAAGTCCAATCCTTGCAAGAATGCGTGTTTTTCAAGGCAATAAGGACACATTTTATTGCTAATGGATAACTGAGTGTAATGCCATACTGTGGAACATTCCTGGCAAAGTAATAAGATCTTCATAGAGACAAGCAGCTGTGGACCCTCCACCAGAAAAGTTACAATACAATACACTGTGATTTGATATTAAAGGGATAGTGCAGATTTTTTTTTTAATGTTAATCTGTATGGGTTTCCTTCTAAAAGTTACGTGCGGTAACACCAGCTTACCTCTGACAGTTTGCGCTCAGCCCAGTTCGGCTCGCGTTCTGGAGCTCTGGTAGTTAGGTCCGGTAACTTCGCGGGAACTCGTAATAAAGCTTGTTTTTCTTCTTAAAACAAAACATTTGTCTGAAAGGTGATATATTTGCGTCCCAAACAGTTGTCCACGAAAAATCCAGCAGCGTATTTTCGCATTCGCATATCTCGTCTCGGTTCGTATCACTGCGCTCACGTTAGCTGCCTGTTGCCTGTTCACTCGTAAACTTCCCCTTACGGCGGACCGCATCCGTCGTTCACTTCCGCTAAAGGTTAACAGGCTAATAATACGAGTGATACGAACCGAGAGGAGATATGTGAATGCGAAAATACGCTGCTGGATTTTTCGTGGACAACTGTTTGGGACGTAAATATATCACCTTTCGGACAAATGTTTTGTTTTGAGAAGAAAATCAAGCTTTATTACGAGTTCCCGCGAAGTTACAGAACGTAATTACCTGAGCTCCAGAACGCGAGCAGAACCAGGCTGAGCGCAAACTGTCAGAGGTAAGCTGGTGTTACCGCACGTGACTTTTAGAAGGAAACCAATACAGATTAACATTTTAAAAAACCCGCACTATCCATTTAAAAGTAGTTAACAGAAGATATGCAATACTAATTTAAAATACGTATACACTATGTATCTGATATGCTAGGTTTTGATAGATGGTTCTTTACCTTTCAGTCACAATTTCACAAAAAATAAAAACGGTTACTTGATCTGCAACATCTTACATTCACAAATGCCACAGTAATAGGTAATAAGGTCAAATGTACGTGGCCTTAGTAAACCGTGAAGTTTAAAATGACACTTTCGTTCAGTTTCACTCCAAAGAGCATACATAATTACAACATGGAATTTAACACGCCAGCTATACGATACCGCTTAGCTAATTTTGTGCCTATATTCTGTATAAGGGTAATGCTAATGTCTGTTTTGCTGAGTGTAAAATAGCAGGTAATTGAAGATTGAACTTAAGGTTATTATGTTACACTGGCTTAACCTATTTCTGGCAGGATATTTGATGAAAACCAAAAGGACATTATGCAAATGAAATGGTAAGATTAAATTTCATCCTTCCTGGCTTTGCATCTTTCTTAGTCTTAGGAGGTCACGTAATTTGGACGGTCACGTATTGCCCGTGGTGCAATGCATGCTGGTACCTTGGGACCACCTTCAGTGTTAAAACAGCTCTAGGCTAAAAGAGGCTAAAAATGTAATACTGGCGCTCACGGTTCACGTCTGCACTGAATTAGTTTCTCGACATGAGACGTCGAGAGAGCACACATAGGCTTAAATGTGAAACAGAATCAGTGAATGAGATATTTCTACTCAACGCCGCCCATAAAAGCACTTTTTTTCCTGATTTGTGCGGTTCATTTCAAACACTTATGTCATTAAAGTCACGAAAGAGGATAAGAGCTTGTCACAGACACTTGGTTGAGTTTCCAACTTTGGAATAAAAAGAGAGGAAGGACGATTTGTTGAAGCAAGTGGGTTTGGACAGCAGAGTGCAGTTATCGTGCAAGGGAACAGGGCCTTGCGAAACCAGTCCAAAAATATGATGAGTTAATATAACACATGAAAAACTTATTTAATTATCAAGCAGACAATTGCAACGGGAGGCTTTGCCCTAAGTGTGACTTGGACACTCTTTACTATTTTTCCCCCGTGCAAAATCTTGATCTCATTTCACATATTCCGTCCAAACGCCTTTACAAATGCCAATGTGTGAGTTCATGCCCTCCCGCTGCCAAATAGATCAGCCATAGAACAGAATATAATAGCAACAGTGTGGAAGGATTGCAAGTCAGCAGCGTACTCACCTCAGCGCGTTGTGTCCGGGGTTGACTTGCGTCCGATTCTATGGCGTAGACATCCACCTGGTAGAGATCCGACCCTTTCTCCCGGTCAAGTTCCGCAGCGGTTTGAACGACTCCAGTGTGCCGCCCGATGGTGAAGAGTCGCCCGACCGCTTTCCCTCCGCTGCGTACGGCCACGATGAAATACTCCACTTTGCTTGAGGACCCCCGCGGGCTTGAAGCGTCCAGCGAGATGACGTTGGTTCCAGGTGGTTGGCCCTCCTTGAGAATTGTGATGTATTTCGGCTGGGAGAAAACAGGTCCGTCAATACCTTGTAAAATGATCGTAAGTTCGGTTCTGGATGTCTTCCGGTCTGAGCCGTGATCCATTGCGGCTACTGTTAGCGTGTACATTAGCCTGGACGGCACTAACTGGGAAGCTAGCCTGATGTCCCCGCTGTACCTGTCCATTATAAAAGTGTCAGAGTCTCCTTCAACCAGTTCGTATTCCACTTCTCCGTTTTCTCCATCGTCTGGGTCAAACGCAAGCACTGTTGTGAGGATCGATCCGATGACTATATTTGGCTCAGCGACAAGTGCATTCTGGGACACGAAAGTAGGGATGTTGTCATTCTGATCCGTTACCCAAATTGTGACATTTTTAAGCGCATATCGGCGGAATTCAACAGGGAAGGCTTGGTCACTTGCTTTTATAGTCAGCTCAAATAAATTGGAAAACTCCCTATCAATGTCTCTATTTGTGAAAATGAGTCCAGTGCTTGGGTCAATGCTAAAGTGGTTTCCTCTCGGAACTTGTTGTACAATAGAGTACTCCAGTTCACCGTTGATATCTGCGTCTGTGTCATGTGCTATGATGGTTATGACTGAGGAAGCTATAGGGAGATTTTCGGGAATGGATTTGAACATGTCTCCAGGCGTGAACACAGGTGGATTATCGTTGAAATCTCGTACATGAATAACGACAGGGATGGAGGAGGAGCGAGGAGGTCTGCCGTTGTCTTTTGCTGTGACATTGAGTTTGTAAAAAGATTGTGTTTCAAAGTCCAGTTTTTTAACCAGAAATATACTTCCAGTGTTGGGGCTAATGCTAAATGTGCCGTGATTGTTCGTAGCTGTGATGCTGTAAGTTATATCTGCATTTGGACCCGAATCTGAATCTGTAGCCGTCACAGAAGCCACAAGCTCTCCTACCCTCATGTTTTCCAAGACATCCACAGACAGAGAGGATTTGGGGAAGGCGGGTGAATTGTCGTTTTCATCCAGAACGCTAATGCTAAGCAAACACGAAGACGACAGGGGAACCTCTCCAGCATCGACAGCAATAATTTTCAGGGAATATGATGAAGTTGTTTCGTAGTCCAACTTCCCAATTAGAGTAACCTGACCGATGCTGCTATCTATAGTAAATTGCCCTTCCTCGTTCCCTTCGGAAATGCGATAATGAACAAGTCCATTTTTGTTCTCATCCACGTCAGATGCAGACACCCGCAGAAGTTGTGTCATGTTTTGCGCTGACTCCGAAATGGAGGCCTGGTAAATGTCTTTCGTGAACTTAGGTGCATTATCATTGATGTCTTGGATGTAAACTTGGACTTTGGCCTGGTCTCGGAGGGACTTGGGGAGACCCTGGTCAGAGGAGACGACCACAAAGCTAAAAACCGAGGCGCCTCTTTGTCTCATAAGCGACTCGCGATCCAACTGCAAAGTACTCGTCAATTCCCCAGTAATGGCGTTGAGTTCAAAGTTTGGCTGCGGGGTTTCGAATGTGTAACGGATCTCGCTGTTCGGGCCAAAGTCCTTATCCTCGGCGAAGACCTGGCCAACCAAGGATCCCCGCTTCTGCTCCTCTTCAAAATGAAACACGTAATTAGTGCTGTTGAATAAAGGGCGGTTGTCATTGACATCGTCCAATATGATGCTAACGTTGACGGTGGCACTGAGCGGTTCCACAGCCCGGTCTGAGGCCACTACAATTAAATTATATCTGTCTTGTGTCTCCCTGTCCAGCTCTGTTTTGATGTACAACTGTCCATCTGGAAAAATACCAAACACATCCCTTGTATTCCCACCAGCGATGTCGTACATGATTTCACCGTTTAGTCCAGAGTCTTTATCTGTAGCTTCCACTTTGAAAAATCTGCTGTTAACTGGCTCGGATTCTAGTATAATGACTTCATAAGAAAGCTGGTCAAAAACAGGAGAATTGTCGTTGACATCATACACGCTGACTATTAGGACCAGACTGGAGGTAAGCTGTGGGAGCCCCATATCTGAAGCAATCACCTCCACCTCATAGGAACTGGTGGTGACCTCAAGCGGCCCCGTCAGAGTGATAAGCCCATGCTTCTCGTGAATATGGAACAGGCCTCTTGGGTTTTGTTTGAGGCTGTAGACCACCACGCCATTCGGGCCTTCATCTGGATCTGCGGCTCTGGCCTGGAATATGACGTGACCTGTGTTCCAGTTTTCAACCGCGCTCACATGTTCCACTGCGTGAATGAAGCGAGGAGCATTATCATTCAAGTCTTTGACAGTAATGTTAACAAAAGCTTCCCCTGTGATGTCACCACCCTGGGCCACTATTTTGAGCTGATAGAAAGCCTGCTCCTCTCTGTCTATTTGGCTTGATGCTATAATCTGGCCCGCGTTGCTGACGGTAAAAAGCCCCCTTTGGTCTCCAGATGTTATAAGATACGAGATGTTTGTGTTTAGATCAACAGTTGTGGCTGAAACTGTTCCTATGACTGTCCCAATGCCCACATTCTCAAACATGACAAAACTATATGCTTTCTGGTTAAATATTGGAGGGTTGTCCTGCGTGTCTATGACTGTCACAGTAACTATAGCCTGGGTTTGTGAGCGGAGACCATTACCATCTGTTGCCGTTACCTGCAGCTGGTAAACGGTTTTCTCCTCCCTATCCAGTGGCACCAGCGTGCTAATTTTCCCACTGTTGACATTAATGCGGAATTTGGATGTGTCGCCAGCAGTAATGATATATTTAACAGTGCCATTCCGGCCTAAGTCTGGGTCTGTGGCTGAAACTGTGGTTACGTAAGAACCAGAAGGCTCATTCTCCTTCACGTTAGCAAAATACTGCACCGGGTAAAAGACTGGCCTATTGTCATTGATATCCCTAAGGGTGATGTTGACTTTTCCAACAGAGTGCAGAGGGGGGCTGCCTGCGTCTGCTGCCTGGATGTGGAGTAAGTATGAGCCCTGATCCTCCCTGTCTAACTCCACCGCTGTGCTTAATCTCCCTGACATAGCGTCCAGGCGGAACAACTCCTGGACTTTGGCCGGTGTCTCTGCTTCAAATGAGAACCGGATCGTGCCGTTGGCCCCGAGGTCGTCATCTGATGCAGACAGCACCAGGAGCTCCGTCCCAGCGGGGGCGTGCTCCACTACAGAAACATGATACGTGCTCTGTGTGAACGTGGGCACTTGGTCATTCACGTCTGTTATGTTTACTATCAGTTTAGTGTACGAAATCTTAGGCTGCAGCCCCTGGTCTTTTGCACTAATATTGAGCACAATTTCAGATGCAATTTCCCTATCGAGCAGAGCGGCGCTGGTAACTAAACCACTGTTTTCACTGATGGAGAACCAGCCCAAAGCGTTTCCAGACACGAGGGAATAACGCAGGTTGGCATTCTGCCCGGAGTCTCCATCTGTTGCCGAGACTCCTTTAATGTAGCTGCCTTTAGGAATGTCTTCACTGATATCCACTCTATACTCTGCCTCCTGGAATATTGGGGGGTGATCGTTGATATCGTTCACAAAAATAACCAGGCTGGCGAAAGAGGACCTGGCCATAGGTTTACCATTGTCTGACACGGACACGGTTAAGTTATAAGAGGAAATTCTCTCTCTGTCCAGCACGCTCGCTACTTTTATCAGACTCAAATTAGGCACTGGAGACGTGTGCACTTCAAAGTGTCTCTGCTCATTCCCCCCTAAAATGGAGACAGATATGTTCCCGTTGGCTGTAGGGGAGTCTGAATCCGAAACGGTCAGCAGTGCTACGACTGTGCCAATCTGTGCGTTTTCATCCACGGATGCAAATTTAGAAGTAGTGGGAAAGTAGCGAAACTTCACTACTGGATCATTATCATTGACATCTAAGAGTTTTACAGTAGCTTCTGTCCTGCCTGATAACGCCGGCACCCCATTATCCACTGCATGTATAGTTAAGGAATATTCACGTTTACTCTCAAAATCTAAACCCTCTTTGATCACTATTGTACCTGCTTTGGGGTCAATTTGAAAAGGACTCCCCTCATCTAAGTAGTACCTAATTTCTGCATTTACCCCTTCATCTTGGTCTGTGGCTGTGATTTGCAAAATACTCGACCCCACTGCTGCGTCCTCATATACACTTGTTTGATAATGCTCCTGGTCAAAAGCTGGTGGGTTGTCGTTTATGTCCTGTATGGTGACGTTCACTTGCAGGTAGCCAAACTTTTTCGGCTCCCCCTTGTCCTCCACTTCAATCAGGAGCTGGTAAAACGGAGTGACCTCTCTGTCCAAGCCTCCTGTCGAAACCAGGTGCAGGAACGCTCCCTCTCCGCTGGGATTGACGGTGATGTCCAATCTGAAGCGCCTCTGCTCGTTTCCTTTCACTATTCTGTACGTAGTGTGGTCCACGCCGTTGCTCCCGATGTCCGAGTCGGTGGCGGTGTCCAGGATGACCTGTCTCCCACTGCTGGCGTCCTCTTTGAAAGAAACCACGATGGACGCGTCTGGGAATACGGGCGAGTTGTCGTTGATATCCAAAACTATTATTCGGACTTCCGTGGGGTAGGTAGGCTGACTGGACAGCACCACCACGTTAATGACATCGCTTTGTAACATCTCTCTGTCAATCACTGAGGACGTGTAAATAACTCCCGTGGTGCCGTTGATGGCGAAAAGTTTATGGTTTTCACTGAAGCGGTACGTGAAGCTGGGTCGCGTCTCTATCGTGCCGACGTACGTGCCCACGGGCTGCTCTTCCAGTACGCGGAACTCTTGGCGGACCTGGCTGGATGCTGAGTACCGCGAGAGGGTCCACAATAAGAGGAGAACCAAATGAAGCCGGCCCGAGCCCCTACCTGCGTGCGCCATGGTCGTGATCCGCGCTCAGACACAGTCCATGCCGATGAAGTGTCCACTTTTACGCACGGTTACTTGGGCATTGTACTCCGCTGTGCGCACGGGGGAAAAGTCAATGGGAAAGTTCGCCAAAGTGTCCAAAAGTGCTCCACAAGTTTTGATTATCCTCTCAGAACGCGAGATAACATCCTGAGTGAGAAATCCCAAGACAAAAGTTAAATCCCCGGCGCGTCCTGGGTGATAACAAAAAGTTCATGCAAAGTCAGTCAGTGCGCAATCCGGTGTGGTGCGGTGCGGTGTGGACCAGACTGCGCGCGGCTGAAGCGGTACACGCACCGTCCCGTGGAAATAACGGTGCAGAAGCTTCAGTCATATTGCGCTCAGGAGTCCCCAGTAAGTTAGGACAAAGCTGGAGTTAGTGGAGCTCCCTCCCATCGTTCATCCCATTGGACGGCGGCGCGCCTGAGCCCGCCCTCCCGCTGTCTCCAGCCCCGTGTGCGCGGGGGGGACGCGGTGGACATGCGTCAGTTAGACGGACAGGTAAAGCTACTCGCGTTTCTGTTCCGTTAATGTGGGGTCAAAGGGACAACACGAGGGACAAGACACTGAACCAAAACACGGGGCTGGATGGAGGAGGAGGAGGAGGGAGCGGAGTGCCAGGCAAGGAACCTGTGGAAAGCAAACTTTACTTAATAATTATGTGGGTTTTTGTTGTTGTTTTTTAATCAATCAATCAATCTTTATTTATATAGCCCTTTACAACACCAATGGTGACCAAAGTGCTTTCCAATTAAAGCACTAGGATTAACTAGGATTAATTTTGTCCAGTTGACAAATTGAATTTCTCCTTTTATCATGGATTCTACCTGGATGACTGAGGGATTCTTCACGCTTTCCAATTAAAAACAGAAAATACAAGAATGCAAAAGACAGAACATTATATAGAATAAAACAATGTAAAACAATAAATAGTAAAACACACAGTGAAAATGTGTAAATGTAAATGTGTTTTGAGCCTAAATTTAAAAACATTTTGTTTTGTTTTGTTTGTTTTGTTTGGACTCTTTATATCACCAGTCACTTTAATTAAGTCATGTTTGCACTACTGTTCTGATGCTGCTCCTCTGAACCTTTTTGTTATTTGGGTTGTTTATTATTTTTTACTATATTATAGCTATATTTTAGTTATTATTATTATTTAGTGTCTGTGTTTTATGTCCGCACCTTATCACCGAGACAAGTTCCTAGTTTTGTGAATTGTGTTCACTTGACAATGGCAATAAAAGTCTTTGTGATTCTGATTCTGGTTCTGATTTGTTATTTAACTTTTCTTATGAGCAATGATTCTTCCAGTACACATGTTTATATGGTTTATTATTATTATTATTATTATTATTATTATTAATTAATTAATTATTATTTTTTTTTAACCAAACACGCCCTCAAAATATGTCTCATAGCCTACATAATGTGTGTAGTAGACTGTACACATACGACTGAAATTTCTATATGTTTCAGTTTAAAATAAATACACTAATAATAGTAGATTAATAGCAGTAGTGATAGTAAATTGATTATTTTCGTTATTTTGTAGACCTACTATAAATGCAAATGGAATCCTTGGACAGACCAAAGTCACAACTGTGGAGAAGTGGCTCCATCTAGTGTCAAATAAACGAATCTCGATTATATCAGAGTTGGAGGTCGATGGTGACGTCACGCAGATGTACAAACTCTGAAATATTATACTATTTAATGTCAGATTTAATATTTTAATAGATGTTGTTATGTATTTAGGTTCAACTATGCGGTTTATTCTTTTGTTCTTTAACTGTCTTGGCTCAATGTTTGTAAAACAACGATGAAACCTGTTGCATTACTGTTATGAAGTACAGCTCTGGGGGAAAAAAAAGAGACCGCTGCATTTTTTTCTGAAATCAGCATCTCTACATGTATTACAGCCATTCCATTCCAACGTCTGTTGAATTCCAACACAAACACAAAGCTGAGCTACTTCAGTTCTTGCATCAGAAGTGGAATAAAGTCACCCAAGAACAATGTGAAAGACTGGGACTAAACCAGGTCTGAACCAAGACTAAACCAGGTTAAAAAGGGGACTAAACCAGGACTAAACTAGGATTAGACCAGACCTAAACTTGGACTGAAGTGGGGATAAAAACCAGGACTAAACCAGGTTCAAACAGGGACTAAACCAGGACTAAACTAGGACTAAACCTGGTCTGAACCAAGACTAAAGCAGGTCTAAACTAGGACTAAACCAGGTCTGAACCAAGACTAAACCAGGTCTAAACTAGGACTAAACCAGGTCTGAACCAAGACTAAACCAGGTCTAAACTAGGACTAAACCAGATTTGAACCAGGACTAAACCAGGTTAAAAAGGGGACTAAACCAGGACTAAACTAGGATTGAACCAGACCTAAACTTGGACTGAAGTGGAGATAAAAAAAAAACAAAAAAACAAGACTAAACCAGGTTCAAACAGGGACTAAACCAGGACTAAACTAGGACTAAACCAGGTCTGAACCAAGACTAAAGCAGGTCTAAACTAGGACTAAACCAGGTCTGAACCAAGACTAAAGCAGGTCTAAACTAGGACTAAACCAGATCTGAACCAAGACTAAACCAGGTCTAAACTAGAACTAAACCAGGACTAAACTAGGACTAAACCAGGTCTGAACCAAGACTAAAGCAGGTCTAAACTAGGACTAAACCAGGTCTGAACCAAGACTAAAGCAGGTCTAAACTAGGACTAAACCAGATCTGAACCAGGACTAAACCAGGTTAAAAAGGGGACTAAACCAGACCTAAACTTGGACTGAAGTGGAGATAAAAACCAGGACTAAACCAGGTTCAAACAGGGACTAAACCAGGACTAAACTAGGACTAAACATGGTCTCAACCAAGACTAAAGCAGGTCTAAACTAGGACTAAACTAGGACTAAACCAGGTCTGAACCAAGACTAAACCAGGTCTAAACTAGGACTAAACCAGATCTGAACAAGGACTAAACCAGGTTAAAACAGGGACTAAACCAGGACTAAACTAGGACTAAACTAGGACTAAACTAAACTAGACCTTCACAATGGCATTATTTTGTTGTCAAAATGAATAATGTGTATTTAGAATGGTTTTATTTAGTTCAACTATACTATTATTATGGCTATTCAATAATTAAAAATGACAAATTGGCATTGACATATGCGCAGCCCTCTCCATTATACCACACATCATGTTATATCTTTGCAAATGATTTCTAAATAAACACATTCAAAGTGCCACTGACAGATCTTCTCACTAAAATAAAGAAATCATCCCTTCGCAAGACAGTCTTTCTGCTTATTTTGAATTTTGGACATTTGTGTTTTCTGTCCCCTGGGTGTTAAATACAACAAGGCAATAAATAATAAAATGTGTAATATCATTTAGGAGATGGATTTGCCTTGACATGGATTCAGAGGTTTGTCGACGCAGACGGCATCCGATCATTTTCTGTCAGGATGTGGATTAGAGTGACTAAACCAGCAACTCCCACAGCTCTTTTTATGGAAACGTCAGCTTGAAGGCTGGAAAGATAACTCTGTGCTCAGGAGTTGTCAAAGATGTGTGGATAAAATGAGAATGAAGAGCGTTAATTCAACCAGACAGATAGTTCTTCATTGTCCCTACCTCCTTTATTTATTTTAGTTACTGTTTCTTATTATTATTACTTATTTTATCAGACCGTATAACTCCACTGTAACGTGCAATATCGTTTTTCCAACGTGCAATATCATTTTTCAATCCTCTCCTTGCTACAGTTTTATTATTATTACTTATTTTATTATTACCGTATTTTTCAGATTATAAGTCACAGTTTTTTTCATAGTTTGGCTGGGGGTGCGACTTATACTCTGGAGCGACTTATGTGTGAAATTATTAACACATTATTATATCATTTCACATGTTATTTTCACACTAAGCCGCAAGAGGGCGCTCTAGGCCTGTGGATTGAAGATTTTGTTGGATTTAGTGATTTGGAGTGACACTGATGGTTTGGTAAACTTGTTAGCATGTTCTTTATGCTATAGTTTATCTGATTAACTCTTAATATGTTACGTTAACATACCAGGCACGTTCTCAGTTCGTTGTTTATGCGTCATGTAACGTTAGCATACCGTACACTTATTCAGCCTGTTGTTCTCTATTCTATTTTTTATTTTAAATTGCCTTTCAAGATGACATGTCTGTTCTTGGTGTTGGATTTTATCAAATAAATTTCCCCCAAAAATGCGACTTATACTCCAGTGCAACTCATATGTGGTTTTCCTTCTTTATTATGCATTTTATGGCTGGTGCGACTTATACTCCGGAAAATACGGTGCTTATTTTATGCCATTCTTGCCTGCATGCACTTTTATTTCTTGTTCAAACTGTCCCTACCTGGAGCTACTGTGACAAGTAAATTTCTCCTGCGTGAGATCAATAAAGTCTTATCTTATCTATCTTATCTTATCTTTAATTGTATTTATTCAATTATTTTTATTTTATTCATTTTTACCACATTTTTTACCGATCACAGCCTGCTAACTGCTCACCAACCACTCATAGAAATGCACTCTCTCTCTCCTACTTCCTGCCAGTTCAGCATCACACTCTTTACCTGCAGCCGTTTAAGTGCTAATGTGTATTTTGTAAACCAATCTTTAATTAGATAGATTTTAGAAGCAGCTCTAGGGGTCAAATTGAGAGTGTATATCATTTGCAAACCAGAAGTTTATTCATTCAACAATCCTAAATATTTAAAAAGAGTAAACTCAGTGACATTAAACAAAAGTGTCCTGGCCAAGTGGCAGCAGCTCAAATACCAAACCGTCAACTACATTTACAAAACACACAATATTAGGCCAAGATGACCAGAGATACATTTAAAACAACCACAAACACACGGTCTTTGAGGAGAACTTTGAAAGAGTGCAATGATATAAGGTCCTTTAGCTGTAATTTATCTTGAAGCTTGTTCCACACAGAGAGTGCAGCAAAGGAAAAGGACTTTTCCCCAGGTCAGTGTGAACCTTAGGGACAGTCACCACAGACAAGTGTTTTGAGCACAGCTGATACGACCCTATGGCCTATGGTGTGCTGCAGGTACAAAGCAGCAGCCCCAGCGTCGTCTTATAGGTGAATCCAGCAGTGGGCAAACAGACAAAACCACCCATAATAATAATAATAATGCATTAGTCTTATATAGAACTTTTCCAGATGCTCAAAGTCACTCTACAATTTGGTGCATTATTCATTTATTCCGTACTTGTACTACTATAGCCACAGTTCCCTGGGGCAGACTAATGGAAGCAAAGCTGCCAATCTGCCCCGTCAGTCCCTCCGACCACCACCAAGTCCCCTCAGCTGGACTTCTGACCCCTACCCTCCTCCGCTGTTCCCTCAGGACCCTCACTCCCCCTGTTTTCCTTCCTGACCTCCCTTGTGTTTCCCCCAGGTACCTTCGGGTCCCTTGGCCCTTGCACCCAGTGGTGTTTGTTCCCATGCACCACTTTCATACTAGGCAACATGGGTGAAGTGTCTTGCCTAAGGACACAACATGGGTTTTTGCCATTGGGGGCCCACTGTGGTGCATGAGGTCCAGGTCCAGCTCTGCTCAGCTTCTGCGAACTGATGAGATCAGGCTTTGACAATTTTGACAAATTTGACAATTTGGTCTTAAAGGGACAGTGTGTAAGATTTTTACCCGTTAATTACTGAAATTGAAGATACCCATTCAAAAATACATTGTTTTCCAAGCCTTTTCACTTCCATCATGAAATCAAAGTATTCTTTTGGACTTAGATATAGTCACATAAAAGGGGGATCTTCCCCATGCAGAGGCAGCCATTTTGAATACGAGAGCCGCAGAAGGACATTTGGGCTCCGCCTTCGGCAAGGCTCGTGGTTTTGGGTAAACAACACAAGCATGCTGCTGGATCACACGTCGTAATGAATCTAACACATGTTTTGGACTAAATTGTTTTACTGGGTTTTATTTGCTGGATCCTTACGGACAAATTGAGAGCAAGTTTATGGTGAAATACAGAGTTTGACCTGTGCAAAGCATTCTAAGGTAAGCTAACCTCGTTTGGTGCTTTTCCGTATAAAAGCCCCATGTGCTCGGGGAGTGTTTGTTGTGCAGGGAAATGAATTGCATAGTCAAAAAGAGGAGACTGTAAGGTTTCATTTGATGTGTAGAGTGTCATGGTACATGATCGGGAATGTGTGTTTTCATGAGAAAAAAAAACAAAAAAAAACGGGACTGCGTTTTATTTATACATTAGCGGCGTGCGGCTCGTGCGCGCGCCCGGGTGACCCTCGAGGTCTGCCGTAGCTAAAACAGAAAGTGCAATAGCACCATCCACATATGCGCCACGAATCCTACACACTGGGGCTTTAAATATTTATATTAACCTGCTCTACATGATTCTGGTGTTTTTATTTTGCTATTTGGTCCGTTAAAAGGTCCTATTGGGTCCAAGTTCATAACCACTAAACTCCAGCATCATGAAGGATATGGGTGATGTCCACTTCTTTATACGGCCTGTGGCTGTGAGAAGTGAGGGACTTCAGCTTCATGATAAATGTCAAGGCTCCATGAAACACTGTGTCTAAGGCCTGGAGACACTGTGAGCTGGAGTATCTCACTGTAGTCCATGCTCGGCAGAAATATACTGATAATTTACTTCTTGGCTTTAAATGACAAAGAAGATTTAATTCAATAACCAGAAACAATCGTGCACTGTTAGCATGCTAGTTGTTGTTAACATTACGGTAATGTGAAAAGCACTCCGAGGAATAACTCAGGGGCAATAGGAATCAAGTTTGACATTTTTCTAAATATTTTGTGCAGAATTAACATGACAGTGAACAAGAACAATGTCACATAAACATCATCCATGGTCCAACTGTGATGTCACGTTCAGGTCCGAGACAGGCGTGTGGGATAAATATTCAAAAAAGAAATATAATCAAAGTTAGAAGAGCTGTGTGAAGTTGCCAGGGGAAAAAACCAACACACTGAAAGTCAAATTGTGTTTTAGAAATGAAAAAAGGAAAAAAAAAGAAATGATTCAATTAGCCTGAATAGATTTATGGGGTCTGTTTGAGCAGAATCCACATTCACAACCAGAGACAGATGTGGGTTAGTGAAAATGGCTCACAGGTTCATGTGTTGTATTCTTACTGCAATGTTCAAATCGATCGTTTCATTTTTGGATGGAACAGCGAAACCTGAACTCATCTGCTGACGGGCACAGAGGGCACAGAGGGCACAGAGGGTAAATCTGATCCAGGAACACACTGCCCAGGGCTCAGTTCTGCTCACAAACATCAGGTATATTTCACTGCTGCTGCTCTGAACTCTCTTCTTTATAATATTATAAACTGGAATAACAGAAATTTAAACTTGAAATATCTTGAACCGCATTAAAGAGTGAATATACTGATTTATTGTGAATAAGAAAAACACTGCGAGTTTTGGTTCTCGGGTTGATCAATTCAGAAAGCAAAAATAGTCTCACGAGTCTCTCATTTTGCCACTTTTAATGCTGAAATCCAGTTGGATCAGAAAACTCATGGTATATATACACCACAAAAATAGCAATAAGTCCAAATATTTGTGCAGAGAAACACAAATCTATTACAGAAGTCTTTTTTATGTGATGAACTCTTTCTTTTACAAAATATTATAATATTACGAACAACCTGAAACTTTAAGAAAAATGCTATTTCAACCCCATGTTTTAACATTAAAGGTCCCATGACATGGTACTTCTTGATGCTTTTATATGGCGCCTTAATGGTTCCCTAATACTGTAAATGAATCCTTCAACACTCAGTGCATGAGAAAGACCCATTTACACAGACATGGTCACAAATTCACTCTCTGAACAACTCATTCTGGGCCTTCTTGCTTGAATACAAATGAGAAGGACACAGATTGGCTTAGAGGAGCGGGTGCCCCCCCACCCGCTCCTCTGCGCCGCTGGAGCGCTGCTCTGCGCTGTCTCCCAACTTCCGCGTTTGAAGCACGAAGACAGAAAGGAGAGCCATTTCAGTGAAAAAACACATTTTCACAGAAAATAAAATTAAACCACTGCTGTTTCAGAGGTCCAGAGGGTCGGGTAAAGGACTTCCGAGCCTAGAAACACTTGCATGTGCCTCCAGGCAAATAAAAAAAACGCATTTCGCATTGCGTAGCTTCTCCGCAGTCCAAACTCTCTGGGCGTGATTTCCAGAGACAGGGGGTGGAGATCCAGACGATGGTGGAACTGCATTTGCATTTCTTTTTTCGATCTGACGTCAATAAGGTGCCTTGTCCAGAATCGCCCGTTTGAGCTGTGTTTTTTTCAAACGCAGAAAAGGATCGCAAATGCTCAGTTTAGACATTTCGCAACTTTTAGCCATTGGGGGGCCTAAACAGGGTAGGGGAGCTCACATTAACGTTCAAAAACATTAGAAAGTGAAAATTTCATGCCATGGGACCTTTAACTTTTTCTTTTTGCTCCTGAAACTTGGCATCTTTTAGTCTGCACAAGTGCGTCAATACCAGTGTCTCATAGTGACGTTTAAGATTATATTCCTTGAGCACCACCACTTGTTGCAAACACACCGAGCGTACAGGTTTCCCATTCACCTCCATGAACAAGTAGGGGTTAGTAAATTTTTTGGGGAAAATCCTGCACTCGAAATCCACTTTTCTCATTTTTGACATTTTGCTGATGAGGGTGTCACGGTCAACAGTCAAAACGATGGTCCTTAAAGAGCGTTTGGAAAGAGGCAAGTCTTCATTTGTGCTGCTCTGGTGGGAGGGGCCACGCACAGAGGCGCTGGCGACGCTGCTATGCTAAACTGCGCAGAAAATGACCAATACCCCAAAAATAGCAATAAGTCCAAATATTTGTGCAGAGAAACACAAATCTATTACAGAAGTCTTTTACAAAATATTATAATATTATGAACAACACGAAACTTAAAGAAAAATGCAATTTCAGCACAATGTTTTAACATTGACTTGTATGCATTTCACAGAATTTAGTCACGCTTTAGTCTTCATTTGTGCTGCTCTGGTTGGAGGGGCCATGCACAGCGCTATGCTAAGAAAAAGAAGAAGAAGAAATGACTTTATTGATCTCACACAGGAGAAATTGTCCTCTGCATTTAACCCATCCTGTTATTAGGAGCAGTGGGCAGCACACATTATGGCGCCCGGGGACCATCTCCATGATCTTCTTGCTTCAGTTTGGTCAGGACCTCAGCTGGAGGATTTTACCTGGAGCATGTTGGTGGGGGAAACCGGAGTGCCCGGAGGAAACCCACCCAGACACGGGGAGAACATGGAAACTCCACACAGAAAGGCCCGGGCGACCCGGAGAAAAGACAGCACAGAAAATTACCAATATTTTAATAGAAAATTAAAATATAATTAAAATATTTTAATAGAAACTCAGCTGAGGGCCAGATTAAAAGTCTTGGAGGGCCGGATCTGGCCCCCGGGCCACATGTTTGACACCCCTGTACTAGACCAATGAATCCAGAGAAACCAACGGTCGATAAGGTCTGCTGATATTTTCTGGCTGAAATGTAGGGCCAATTTTTAGTATTTTTCCCAAATTATATCATTGTAATTTATTACAAACTCATCCATAACCTTGAGAGAGCAGTGTGCAAATGTTTATACACATTTTATTTTTTTAGGCAGATGATTGACCAAAACAAAATATGAATATACTGGAGATTTAAAGCCGATAGCCAATACGCTAAAAAGTGCAAATAGCGGCCTGATACATCAGCCAACTGATATACTGTACTGGTCTATCTAAAGTAGAACCTACAAAGTCGCCTTAAACTGAAAATAGTGCACAGAATCAAAAGAATATACGCTTTCATCATAAAACATGTTCATTAAAATATAGATGTATCTCTGGCGGATGGTGAAAAAAGTGAATGAGGTTCTGAGGCAAACGGCTCATATCATCTATCAAAGTGAGGAAATCTCCAACATCATTCAGCTCAATTTTAGGAACTTTTTAAAACACTCCTGAAGTCTGTGAAGTTTAATGGAAATAAACGCTCTTTGACTTCGCACTTGTCAGATGTGGAAGACAGATCTCTTCAGTGAGATTAGTGTGGGCCATCAAAGCTCACCTCTGCAGGTTCAGAAAGGCACCGTGCATGTTGGGATGTCTGCGCCTAGAAAAACTCCGCATGACGTAAAGCCGGAGGTTTAAAGTGAGAGGCAATGAGGAGAGACAGACAGACGGATGGAGACTTGGGAAAATATTGATACTTTGCAGCTGATCTCATCTACATTCCCTGGGCGTGTGAAGCTAACTGAAGTTAATCTGAGCTTTATTTTAAGACAATTTGACCAGAAAGAAGTGATCTTAGCTGGAACTACAAAAGGGGTGGTGATTTGTGTGCTTTAAAGGTCCCATGGCATGAAATTTTCACTTTCTGAGGTTTTTGAACGTTAATGTGAGCCCCCCCCCCCCCATGGTTAAAAGTTGCGAAATGTCTAAACTGAGCATTTGCGATCCTTTTCTGCGTTACAAAAAATCTGAGCTCAAACGGGCGAGTTTGAACAAGGCACCTTATTGACGTCAGATCGAAAAAAGAAATGCAAATGCAGTTCCACCCCCCCCGTCTGTCTGTACTCAGCGTCTCTGTAAATCACGCCCAGAGAGTTTGGACTGTGAATGCGCTAGGCAATGCGAAATGCGGTTTTTTATTTGCCTGGAGGCACGTCCGAGTGTTTCTAGGCTCGGAAGTCCTTTATCTGAGCCTCTGGACCTTTGAACAGCAGTGGTTTAATTTTATTTTCTGTGGAAATGTGTTTATTTTTCAATGGAACGCTTCAAATCTCTCCCCCCGTGCAAAAACAAGGAAATGGATCAGCTGTGGGCTCAGAGCCGAAAGTGGAGAGTTTGGCCACGCCCCCACCCTCTACTATTGGCTAGCTCTTTTCTCCTCATTTGCATTCAAGCAACAACGCCCATTATGGAGTGTTCAGACAGCGAAAAATTACTCTTTCTCATCTTATCTCTGTTTCTCATGCACTGAGTGTTGATTTTGAAGAAGGATTCATTTACAGTATTAGGGAACCATTAAGGAGCCATATACTGTAAAAGCATCAAGAAGTACCATGTCATGGGATCTTTAACAAGTCTCTCATAAATAAACTTACAGTGAACAAGGGGCAGGGTTTAGTTAGTCACTCTCACTTTTTTGTTGAAAATCCAACACCTACTGTAAACAGGACCATGAACGCTCGTATTGATCACAATCAATCCTGAAAATGTGCTGTTTAAGGGTGATTTTCCACCTATCAAAGAATTTGTGTCCCAGGCAGAAATAAGAAAAACAAAAACACGTCATTTTTTAAAATTCATGCTGCACTTAAAGACACAAAGACAAACTTACAAAAAATGTATGATAGATAAATTACAATTTTTGTTATATAAAATATGTTTTTACATTGAGTGTTTTTGCTATGTCTTTTGTCCCTTGTTCAGGTTTTGGACCCTCAGTCCCTCATAAGACTGAAATTAAATTTGATTCAACAGTACAAATTAACAAATGGCACAGAAATTCCTTATTTTAATGAAAAATATCATGTGGTTGAAAGATATATTAGTATTTTATTTATTTTTCATAAAAAGAACACCTAGGGATCACTGTCATTTCCACCACAAAATGTAACTTTTAACTTTTTTTAAACAGGGCTCTCAAGTCTCACACATTGAGAGTGTGACACACGCAATTCGACGTGTTCACACGCTCACACGCCACACATGGCATTTCTCACGCTGATTTCTTTCTTTTGTTTTTTTTTTTTTTTGTGCCCAGAAAATCGGTCTGTGTGGCTTAGTTTATGCAGGCTCCGCGCGTTTTCAGCGGGAAAAAACCTCTCCTTGCTCCGGGCGCACGGTCCGAGCGAGGCCGGAGCAGACGCGCCGTGCCCCGGGCACGTGCTGAGCCTCAGTCCTGGTGTCTCCGACGGCTTACGCGCGGAATACGCGCGGCCCAGAGCCGAACTGCCCATGGTGATACGCGGTGAGCCCGCTCCCGCCCGCCCCGGTCCCTCCTCCCCGCCCCTCTCAGCGCGATGATAAAACAAACTGAGAACCATCAGGTAATAACTTCATTTATACAACTCTCATTAGTTGCTTTGTAGTTTAAGTTTGCTCTTTAGACAAACAGGGCTCTCAACACGCAATTCGACGTGCCCCCCCCCCTCCCCCGCTCCTCGGGAAAAATTGTTCACTCGCCAGGACTAAACCAGGACTAAACCAGGACTAAACCAGGACTAAACCAGGTCTAAACCAGGACTAAACCAGGACTAAACCAAGACTAAACCAGGTCTAAACCGGGTATAAACCAGGATTCAACTGGGACTAAACCAAGACTAAACCAGAACTAAACCAGGACTAAACCAGAACTAAACCAGGACTAAACCAGGACTAAACCAAGACTAAACCAGGTCTAAACTGGGAATAACCCGGCACTAAACCAGGACTAAACCAGGACTAAACCAGGACTTAACCAAAACTAAACCAGGTCTAAACCAAGACTAAGCCAGGACTAAACCAGGTCTAAACCAGGACTAAGCCAAGACTAAACCAGATCTAAACCGGGTCTAAACCAGCACTAAACCAGGACTAAACCAGGTCTAAACTAGGACTAAACCAGGTCTAAACCAGGACTAAGCCAAGACTAAACCAGATCTAAACTGGGTCTAAACCAGGACTAAACCGGGACTAAACCAGGACTTAACCAAAACTAAACCAGGTCTAAACCAAGACTAAGCCAGGACTAAAACAGGTCTAAACCAGGACTAAACCAAGACTAAACCTTGGTTTAGACTGTGTGTGATAACATATTATCCTGTGCATTATTGAATGATAACATGGACTTTTAGTTATAAAAAGTACCTTCTAATTCTGCCCCCCCCCGCTCCTCAGGAAAAAATTTCAACCCCCCCCCCCCGGGAAAAAAAAGTCACTCGCACCCCCCCCCCCGCGCTCCTCAGAAATCTCACTCCTAGCAATCTTCAAAACTTGAGAGCCCTGTTTTAAAACTTTGTTGAACCACATCAGTTGTGATGTGACAGGAGCTCATGTTAGCATAGCAGCGTTAGCTCCATGGAAGGAAGGGAAACAAGAACAACAACAAGGTCAAGTTTTGCGAAACCAAGAGTAGGTTTATTGGTCGTCATTTCCAAACACCTCATATTTCCTTTGAATGTACAAATAATGAGAAAAATACCATTTTATATTGTGTATTTTGAGTATATTTTACGCTAACTCTAAAACAGAGATTAGCATGCTAACATGTTATGAGATTTTAAAAGAAATGCTAAACATTGTCATTTCCACAACAGTCATTTCCATCACTTTATTTATTGTTATTGTTTAATATTATTTATTTAATATTTATGTCATTTCATTACAACAACTATCAGTTAATGTTTCTACACACTGATAAAGTAGAACAAATCAAAATATTTATATAATATGTGTTGGATTTTCTGAAAAATATCAGACCAAATTTGACTGTAGTTGGAGAATTACCCTTAAATCATACCCTTAAAACATCCCCAGCCTGATCAATAGGGTAAGTCAGAATAGAGAATGGGAAGTTGTAATTAGATTCTTTTTAGCTTCTCCTTTGTTTTGTTGTGTTGTTGCTTTGTTTATGTTGTGCATGTTTCATTTAGATCATCCGCACCGTAAATTGAACCTGCAACTGTCTGACTTTGACACTTTGGTGCATTTTAGATTAATGCCATTCTGGAACTGTGAATATTCACTTTGCCAAAGTTATTATAATGTATTTTTCTCTCTCTATGTGTTAGATTTTTCTTTTATCTAGCTAAAAAAAATGTTATTATGATTTCCACATTTTATTTTTTTTAACATTTTAATTTATGGCAATGCTGGGATGATATCACAGGAGCATGTTTGAATTCGTCACTAAATGAAGATAAAAACTAATGCAAGAATGTAAAAACAAAACTTTAAAACTACCTTCAACCAGCAGTGACAGTAACAACCACCAGGTGTCACTGTTACATTCTCAAACTCCCTTTATATTTTTTCCTCTTGTGCAGTATTTCATGAACTTTTTCATAAACATTTTGGTTGTTTATTCTTGCAGACTGCACGTGTTTATAGTCCAGTCGAGCAGTTAGACCGACTATTCTCTGGGAGTCGTCTGAGGCCTCCCTGTTTGGTGCAACGTGAAAAGCAAAAAGTGTTGATGTCACTGTTATGAATGAACCATGGGTATTTAGTTTATAAGTCCTACAAAATGCCAAGAAATGTGTTTATTTATTTTTGCGGCACTTTCTTCACTGAGCACAAAAATAACACAGATGCAATGGGGCATGTCGAAACTCAGCACTGCTTTGCCTGGATTGTTTCACTGTTTTGCATTAAACTTTGCATCAGTTCTATGTTTTTATTGTGCAAAAATACCTAATAAAAACATGCATTCTTACTGTGAGCGGGGTGGAGTGTTTTTAGTTTGAGAGAAGAACTCTGTGTGTTAAACATGTGTAAATAATAATAAAAAAAAACAACAACACAACTCCAGGTCTGTTTGTGATGAGGAAACAACATTATAACATAAATCAGAAAACAGCGTAATAATGGGCCCTTTAAAAACCGCCATGACTAAGAAACATAATAAAAGTCTTCATCCCTCACTGTTGAGGACACATACTTTTGGGAGGGGAGTGGGCAATTGGCTAAATATAAAAGCTTTTTAAAAAGTGGAGAAGTAATTTTAGACTGATGACTTCATGTGGAGGGATTATGTAATGGATTACACACTTGGAGCCACAGTTTGAACATAACTATCTGCTTAGAGGATTAGCCTACTGGACATGTTTTAGACTGTGAATGAAACAAAGAAAAAAATCCAAATAGAGATGCAAATATCACAACTGAAAGTGTCAACGTCACATTACATTATTATGACAATATTAAAGAACACATGTTCTAAATAATACTAATACTCTAAATCAGAGGTCTTCAACAGGGGGGTCGCGACCCCTAGGGGGGTCGCTGAGGTACTGCAGGGGGGTCATGAAATCTTTTTATTTCACTTTAAAAAATATAATGTTATATTTTATAGTGTAAAATACAGTATTAACCTGTGTATTATTTCCTTGTATTGGATGTACCATAACAGAGTAGCAATGTTTATACATGACACTAAGCTCAATTTAATATAAAACACAATTCTATGCCGTATATATAGTAGGGGGTCCCTGGCCCAGTTCGCCATCTGTTTGGGGGTCCCTGGCCTGAAAAACGTTGAAGACCCCTGCTCTAAATAATACTGCTTAATACTCTAAATAATACTGAACTCTCAATAATACTGCACTAAACTACCTTTCATTATGCATAATATGTTTACTGCTGCTGCTCTGTATGAATGTATCATGTTTGTCACTAACTCACTGTAAATTACTGTTACCTGTGCAATAATCTGTGCAATAACCTATGTGGAATATTTAAACCATACTATGTGCAATACGAACAACACCTATACCACACCATATTATGTGCAATCTGTGAAATACTTACACCTTATTTGATCTTTGACTTAATCCTACCTGCACCTTTGTACATTGTACCTTGTGTTTTTATTACATTTTATTACATATTTTTATTATATTGTTTACTTCTTCCCCTGCACTTTTGCAACACTTTTTTTTACCATGTACTATTATTGCTGTTATTAGTACTTCTGACTATCTTAGCGAGTCAACGGTTCTTCTGATCCTAAGCATTTCATTGCATTGTTGACCCTGTGTTGATTCTGCATATGACAAATAAACAATCTTGAATCTTGAATCTTGAATCTTGTGCTTGAACCTGCTATATACGGTAGTTATAATCTATGACACCCATGGATCATTATGTATACAGATCTGGGAAAAAGAAAAAAAATAAGACTGCAAAATGATCAGTTTTGTCTGATTTTACTACTTAGTTTACTGCTATAGTTATGTGTTTGGGCAAAATAAACATTTTTGTTTGAGTCTATAAACTACTGACAACATTTCCCCGAAATTCCAAATAAAAATATTATCGTTTAGAGCATTTATTTGCAGAAAATGACAAATGGTCAAAATAACAAAAAAGATACATGTTTTCAGACCTCAAACAATGCAAAGAAACAAAATCAGATTCAGACTGGCCTTGATGCTTCTGTCATGGGGGCTACCAGTATCCACAGACACTAGGGGTGAGGTGGGGTTAAGTGTCTTGCCCAAGGACAAAACGGCAGCACTCATCTGTGGGAGCTGGGATCACAACGGATCATCAAATACAACTTGAAGAGGGTAAAGAGAAGGTGAAACCTAAAACATGGTTAACAGCTCTGAAAAGTTGATTTTGCATAGTAGGTCTGCTTTAAATGATACTAAGAATGTGGTATTGCTGTCATTTATTCCAAACAACTAACGTCATGCACTGATTGGTGAATGGCGAAGGATTCTTCACAAACACTTGGGCAGAGAGGAGCACTGCAGAGGACTGAGGAGGACAGTGACGAATGGGCCGCTCCTCATCACTGACTCATCCCACTCAAACTGCACTGCCCCGTCTGTACGCTAGGAGTCAGTGACGCAACAACAGAACAGAAACCTGATCTGCCCCCGTGAACTACCCCTGTGAACTTTCTGCTAAGAGAAGAATCATTTAAAGGTCCTACATAATGCAAAATTAACTCTTGTGAGCTTTTAGCCATGTTATTATGTTGCTCCCTCATCAAAAACATACTTGGAGTTGTGTTTTGTTCCATTCACACATGTTTGAATAATCCTTTATAATTAATCTGTCTACTGTATATCTCCAAAGCTCAAAATGCTCTGTTCCACCTTGTGATGTCATGAAGCGGTAGTTTTCAAGTGAATAGCCTTTTACCTTTTAGGTCAGTAATTCTTAAATGAAATTTTCACTTTCTGAGGTTTTTGAACGTTAATGTGAGCTCCCCTACCCTGTTTAGCCCCCCCCCCCCATGGCTAAAAGTTATGAAATGTGTAAACTGAGCATTTGCGATCCTTTTCCACGTTTGAAAAAAAGACAGCCCAAACGGGCGATTCTGAACAAGGGAACTTTCTGACATCACACTCGTGGAAAGGTTTCCACCCCCCATCTGGATATCTACCCACCGTGTCTGGAAATCACGCCCAGAGAGTTTGGACAGCAAACGAGCTACGAAATGCGAAATGCATTTTTTTATTTGCCTGGAAACACGTGAGAGTGTTTCCAGGCTCGGATGTCTTTTATCCGAGCCACCGAACCTCTGAAACAGCAGTGGTTTAATTTTATTTTCTGTGGAAATGTGTTTTTTTTAATGGAAAGTGTGTCATATCTTCCTCTGCTCTTAAAACACGGAAGTGGGTGACAGCGCACATCGCACCGCTAATCCAGGAAACAGCAGCATATTTGGCCACACCCCCACCCACAGCACTGACCCGTCTCTGTACTCCTCATTTGCATTCAAGCAACAACGCCCAGAATAAAGCTTTTCAGAGACATATTTAGCCTCATGAAAACAGTCAGAGTCATATCTCATGCACTGAAGTTTGATTTTGAAGGATTCATTTACAGTATTAGGGAACCATTAAGGCGCCATATAAAAGCATCAAGAAGTACCATGTCATGGGATCTTTAAAGGTCCCATGGCATGAAATTTTCACTTTCTGAGGTTTTTGAACGTTAATGTGAGCTCCCCTACCCTGTTTAGGGCCCCCCCATGGCTAAAAGTTGCAAAATGTCTAAACTGAGCATTTGCGGTCCTTTTCTGCGTTAGAAAAAAACACAGCTGAAACGGGCGATTCTGAACAAGGCACCTTATTGACGTCAGATCGAAAAATGCAGCTCCACCCCCCGTCTGTGTCTACTCAGCGTCTCTGTAAATCACGCCCAGAGAGTTTGGACCGCGAATGCGCTAGGCAATTCGAAATGCGTTTTTTTATTTGCCTGGAGGCACATCCGAGTGTTTCTAGGCACGGAAGTCCTTTATCTGAGCCTCTGGACCTTTGAACAGCAGTGGTTTAATTTTATTTTATGTGGAAATGTGTTTATTTTTCAATGGAACGCTTCTCATCTCTTCCTCCGCGCAAAAACGCGGAAATGGGTCAGAGCGCACAGCTGAGAGCTGAGAGCGGAGATTTTGGCCACGCCCCCACCCTCTACTATAGGCCATCTCTGTCCTCCTCATTTGCATTCAAGCAACAACTCCCATAATGGACTGTTCAGAGAGAGAAAAATTAGTCTTTCTCATCTTATCTCTGTTTCTCATGAGTCTTGATTTTGAAGAAGGATTCATTTACAGTATTAGGGAACCACTAAGGCGCCATATAAAAGCATCAAAAAGTACCATGTCATGGGACCTTTAACACTGGCTTACCTCTCACAGTCTCGTCTCAACCCGGTTCTGCTCGGGTTCTGGAGCTCACAGAAGTAGGTCCGGTAAGTTCGAGGGGACACGAAATAAAGCTTGTTTTTCTTCGCAGAACAACATTTGTCCAAAAAGTGATATATATTTCCGTCACAAACAGTTGTCGGAAAAAATCCAGCTGCCTAATTCGCATTCGCATATTTTCTCTAGATTCGTATCCCTCTGCCCACGTTAGCTCTATTGCCTGTTCACTCGTAAGCGGATGGTTACGGCAGATGCGGTACTGCGACGACGGATGATTACAAGTGAACAGGCTAGGTTGGCTAGGCTACGCACGCTGTGATACAACTCCGAGAGAAAAGGGAACCGTGTGAAATAGGCAGCTGGATTTTTTCGGACAACTTGGATTTCTCCTTTTGTTTACGTCAGTAGATTTATTCCAGGGAGGAAATCATCTAAATGATTCTAGTGAAGGTGTGTGGGGTTTAAAAACAGTGGAGCACTTCCTGTATTACCACATGACACCACAAGTGGAAGAGTATTTTCAATTTGAGAATGCAAGGTTTGTGTAAAACATGTGCGAATGAAATAAAACATAATTCCAGGTATGTTTTTGATAAGGAAACATTTTAACACAGATCAAAAATGGCATAATATGGGCCCTTTAAGCATAATCTGAAAGTCTTAAATAAACAAAAACATCATTGCTATAGCCCACTACAATAATCACGTAACATCATCTTGCATCACATCGTAACATCAGTTATGAAACATTATACCATAAAATCTAAAAATTGTAGAAGTTAAAGTTCATTGCTTGTGATGCAATGTGAAAAAGAGCAAGGAGCAACACCCAAGAGCCTGTACTTTATTATTATTTATGCATCATTATAAAGTATTTACTCCAGGATGTCTCTCAGGTGTGACGGATTGGCCTCGCACAGGAATCAAGTACAAAGTTCCCTCTGCTTTTCTCCGGTTGACAAAAAATAATATAATATGTAGTTGCATTTGTTTTGAGTTGAGTCTGATTAATTTTACATCATGGGTAACCTAATTTATTACCTGGGTTCCAGAATACACACTTCTTCAATACTTTACGAAGATGTGAGGGCCTGTTTACACGAGAACACTTACGGGTAAAACCGACAAAATATTTTAGCGGAAGTGCCTTTCGTTTAGACGGTGACGGCGTTTCGGGGGCTTAAAAATGCAAAAAACTGAAACCGTCCTCCAAAGTGGAAAACTTGAATACGCTCCTCCACAGCGTTTTCGTCTACACTGCCCAAGACGCAAAGGACTCCCACTCCACACCTTGTTGCGCCTTCGTTGCTTTGTAGTCTAACATGGTCTGAAGCAATAGTTCCGTGCTTCTCAATTATTTTCTGTGACGCCCCCCCATAGGAAGAAGAAAAAAATTCCCTCCCTGCGTGCGACTATAAATTATATTATTTGTCTAGAAAATTGTTATTAGTACACCTATGCATAACATTGTATCCTTTTATTAGCATTAAAAAAAAGAAAGAAAGAAACTTACAGCAAAGATTGCACTCTTTGTTGTAAGATAGTGAATTTATAAATATCAATGTGTTTTTAATGCAGCTTTGTGCACATTTGTTTACGTTTTACAGAAACGAAACTTAAAACTACATGGGTAATTTGCATAAACTAAAAGCGCTGAAAAAAAAACGCTCTCTCCTTGTGTCGCTGATGCATCAGCTTCTGTCGGACTAAAAGACACGACTCAGTGGAATATACGTGTTTTTTTCTGTGACAGAGGATGTTCTGCTGATGGTGAGTCTGTTCTGTATATCGCATATTTCAGGTTGCCACCCCCTGCCCCAGAGCGACAATGAGAGCGCCACTGCCAACTACTGTTGTTGATGTGCAATTACACTTAGTTCTAGTACAGTATGGCAAAAAAGCATGTTTCCCAGGGTCACACGCGCCCCCCTGGCATCACACCGCCAGGGGGGCATCTTTTTCTGACCACCGGTAGCCATGTTTTGTTTTGCTTTTTGCGGCGCAGATGAGAAGAAGGAAGATTCTACACATGCGCACGGACATAGTGATAATGTATCACAGCACACACCTAGCTGCCTGGCATGCATACCCAATCGAATTCCACACACTTTTGCGTCACCGTATGCACGCAGATTTCCTCCTGAAAACGCTCGTCTTAACACAGAATAAAAAGTAAAGACACGATGCCACTTTTGCGCCTTCTGTTCAGACCGTCATCACATAAACGTAGCCCGAGTCTGGTCACTGGTAAATCTCCCAGTTTTCAAATGGTAAATGACAGGTGGATTAGTCAATCAGGAACACCCAGGGTCAGGCCATATTGAAAAAAAAAAAAAAAAGGAATAAAGTATCACAGAGAACTGAAAAACATTACTGATTTCTGCTGAATCTTTGAATGAAGCACTAAACTCTAAACATGAAGAAAATACAACTTTTCCTCATAAGCAGCAACTTTTAAAGATATTTCCTGGCGTACTTCCTACTTCCCTCGACACTGCGAGTGAAGATGCCCTGCCTATGCCCTCGGAACAACTCTTTATTTCTATGGATTTCTTCAAACTGTCATATCTCAATTTTACTTGGGAGGAAAGATATTTTACTGTTCCGAAAACCCAGATACCTACTGTTCTTATCAGTAATAACTTGGGAACATCAGGCCTTAGGGTTTCCCTTCGAACGCACCAAGTGAGATTGATTTCTGATGTAAAAGTCGGTGGAAAATACAGAAAGTTTGGAGAGACTGTTAAATCCCACTTATCCTTGGCTGCTGCTGCTGCTGTCTGGCTTTCTGTTGAGTTCCGACGAGTGGGTTGGTGTATTAGCTGTCCAGGTTTGACGTATAGAAGAAGAGTACGTTCTCAGTAAATTGGTATTGGCATTAGCTACACTGTGTACAAATTGTGGTGGAAAATGTCTCCTATATGTTATGGAGAGGTTGAGTTATTGTCACAAAACTCCATTTCAGTAATAAGGAATATATTTGATACTCATTACTGATTCTGATGCCACCATGGTAATTAAAACACAAAATTCTGGAACAGTCTGGATACACATCTCAAGTAATGCCAAAATATCCATAAATTCAAGCTGTTCTATAAACATATGGTCTGGTCACAGTTTATAGAGAGTGGGTGTGAATATTAGACAAACTGCATCCTGTAGAGCTGGTTTATGTTTATTGTTTCCGCACCATTGTTGGTTTGTTCTGTTCATTACATTTTTGATTGAGTCTATAAACTACTGACAACATTTCCCCCAAATTCCAAATAAAAATATTATCGTTTAGAGCATTTATTTGCAGAAAATGACAAATGGTCAAAATAACCAAAAAGATACATGTTTTCAGAGCTCAAACCATGCAAAGAAACAAGATCAAATTCATTTTAAAACAACATAATACTAATGTTTACACTTAAGAAGAGTTCAGAAATCAATATTTGGTGCAATAACCCTTATTTTTAATCACAGTTTTCATGTGTCTTGGCATGCTCTCCACAAGTCTTTCACATTGTTCTTGGGTCCTAGTTTAGACCTGGTTTAGTCTTGGTTCAGATCGGGTTTAGTCCCATTTTTAACCTGGTTTAGCCCTGATTTAGTCCTGGTTCAGACCTGGTTTAGTCCTAGTTTAGACCTGCTTTAGTCTTGGTTCAGACCGGTTTAGTCCTGGACTGGTTTAGACCGGTTTAGTCCTGGTTTAGTCCCATTTTTAACCTGGTTTAGTCCTGGTTTAGTCCTAGTTTAGACCTGGTTTAGTCTTGGTTCAGACCTGGTTTAGTCCCAGTCTTTCACATTGTTCTTGGGTGACTTTATTCCACTCCTGGTGCAAGAACTGAAGTAGCTCAGCTTTGTGTTTGTGTTGGAATTCAACAGATGCTGGAATGGAATGGCTGTAATACATGTAGAGATGCTGATTTCAGAAAAAAATGCAGTAGTCTCTTATTTTTTTCCAGAGCTGTAGTTCAAACTGTCCGAAGATTGCAAAAGAAAGCTCATTATGCTAAATTAGAAGAGGGGGTGGGATTAAGTAAGCTTTGTTCTTCCCACTCCTTTTTGGGCAAATTTTTTTTAAAATATTATTATTTCTGTTTATTGTTATTTCTGTTACTGCGCCTTTAAAAGAATGTAAGTTGCTTACGTGCCCAAAATAAATAAATATAAAAATAAATAAATAAAAACGTTAAGCAATAGAACATGATTTTCAACATTAAAACACAGTACTTTCTTTTATATTACCATGTGGTCTTATATCTGTATATCCCTTATCCCTTACATCCCTCAGTGGTCCAGGTAGTTTCCATAGTGGTTCATGTGTGTATAAAAGTCTATGTGGTCTTATTCTTGTTCTGATACAGCCCAAGATCATTCTAAAGCTAATCAGGAAACGTCCATTTGCGCCCTGTTAATGTGACTTTTTTAGTATCGGGACTCGCTCAAATGATTATCTAGTTTTGATACTAGTTTTAGTAGTGATTAATATCTGTGTTTTGATACTTTTGACAACCTATACTACTACCTATACTTTTGACTACTATACACTCTTTTAAAAAAAATCTGCAGTTTTTAAGGCAGACATGTGAACCGATTCGTGTACTACGAAAGAATCACGTGATCAAATGGGGCGCTCCAATGAAAACAAATACACGAGGACGAGCGTTGGCTTTTAGTGCGCTCTTATTCGCAGAGAAAATGAAACAAAAAGATAAAAAACGAGGATTAAATCCTGCTCGGAAAGGTGCAGCAGTTTGTTCTCCACACTTCTACAGTTTAAAGGTCCCATGGCATGAAATTTTCACTTTCTGAGGTTTTTGAACGTTAATGTGAGCTCCCCTACCCTGTTTAGCCCCCCCATGGTTAAAAGTTGCGAAATGTCTAAACTGAGCATTTGCGATCTTTTTCTGCGTTAGAAAAAAATCAGAGCTCAAACGGGCGATTTTGAACAAGGAAACTTATTGACATCAGCTCGAAAAAAGAAATGCAAATGCAGTTCCACCCCCGTCTGTCTCTACTCAGCATCTCTGTGAATCACGCCCAGACAGTTTGGACTGCGGAGGAGCTACGCAATGCGAAATGCGTTTTTTTATTTGCCTGGAGGAACTTGCGAGTGTTTCTAGGCTCGGAAGTCCTTTATCTGAGTCTGTGGATATCTGAAACAGCAGTGGTTTAATTTTATTTTCTGTGGAAATGTGTTTATTTTTCAATGGAAGGCTTCTCATCTCTCCGCGCAAAAACACGGAAGTGGGTCAGAGCGCACAGGCACAGCTGAGAGCGGAGAGTTTGGCCACGCCCCCACCCTCTACTATAGGCCATCTCTGTCCTCCTCATTTGCATTCAAGCAACAACGCCCATAATGGAGTGTTCCAGAGTGACATTTATGACTCTTTCTCATCTTATCTCTGTTTCTCATGCACTGAGTGTTGATTTTGAAGAAGGATTCATTTACAGTATTAGGGAACCATTAAGGAGCCATATAAAAGCATCAAGAAGTACCATGTCATGGGATCTTTAAGATCCAACACTAGGGGGTCTGGTATGAACTTGCTGCCCTGATGGTTGTATTAAAAGTCCTGTACCTGATTTTTTTTTGTCTTGCCCTAGAACAGATATATTGTATAAGCAGCTCTTGAGGTCAAAGCAAGTCCACTGTGTACTGTCTGCATCTATAGATAATCAGGAAATGCGCGTTAGCATGTGTTGTTCACGGCAAAACCTCACTCTTGTCTTCGAGAGTTGTGAAAAGTGCTTATAAACTCATCACAGTGAATAATTAGGATTCTGAAAATGCAAAAATGCATAAGGTAAGTGAGGAATAACTTTGGACCAACGGAAAATTAACTAGTTCAGTTTTTCACATTTGTAAGACTAAAATTTGGACTCAAAATTCTCAAATGTATGGCCAAAAAAATGATGGAAAGGAAGGATTATGGGTTATCTGATTACTGGCCATGTAAAGGGTAGAGTATGACTGTATGTAGTTGCTATCAATGGTGGAATGTAATGACGTAAAAACAGTAATGTACTGTACTTAAGCGAAAAATATACACTGTTTTATTTACTTGACTTGAGTACGTTTTATTGTGGATACTTTTCACTTTTACTTCACACTTGCACTGGAGATTAAGTATCTGTACTTTCTCCTCCACTACATTTTTCAACAGGACTGAGAGGTATTTTTGATAATAGTTTGAGACCTTCTATAAAATCTCAGAGGTTTTAACACGTTCACACAAAAATATACAGCTCTGGGAAAAAAAATAATATGAGTCTATAAACTACTGACAACATTTCCCCCAAATTCCCAATAAAAATATTATCGTTTAGAGCATTTATTTGCAGAAAATGACAAATGGTCAAAATAACAAAAAAGATACATGTTTTCAGACCTCAAACAATGCAAAGAAACAAGATCAAATTCATTTTAAAACAACATAATACTAATGTTTACACTTAAGAAGAGTTCAGAAATCAATATTTGGTGCAATAACCCTTATTTTTAATCACAGCTTTCATGCATCATGGCATGCTCTCCACAAGTCTTTCACATTGTTCTTGGGTGACTTTATTCCACTCCTGGTGCAAGAACTGAAGTAGCTCAGCTTTTGCCTGGAAGAATCCATGACTCATCGCTGTACCAGCGGCGAGTCTGGTAACGCCTGGTCCAGAATGCGCTGCCGTTGCGCTTAGACAGACAGCTAAGTGAGCCAATCAGAGAACAGTTAACGGACAGCGACGTGAACCAAGCCGGTAGGAAGCAATGCAAAAACATCTTTTTTTGAAAAGAAAGGCCTCTAGAGCTGTCAGCTGCTGTGGTTTTAAGGAATCGATGTGTTTTAGGTCATTTAAGACCAATTTTACAGCTGAATGGAAGGGACGTTGCGGGCAAAGGCGGGTGCACTGACGTCACCATCTTTGAACGAATCAGAATCGCGGAGTCCGTTGTTAACCGGGGGAGCAAGGGTGGAGCGAGGGTGTCCAAATGGTATCGCGCTGTATAGGAAATACAGAGAGATATCATTTGGCTGGCCAGGTAAGCTCAGCTTTGTGTTTGTGTTGGAATTCAACAGACGCTGGAATGGAATGGCTGTAATACATGTAGAGATGCTGATTTTAGAAAAAAAATGCAGTGGAAAAAAACAACTGATTCAGTTGTTTCTGTTGAACAAAATTCAGCATAAATCTTTAACAAAATCAATACGTTTCAAGCTTTTGATCTGGATTTTTTAAACAGGTACTTTAATACTTTTAGTTAAGTAGATATTGTCATATGATACTTTTTTTGCTCTGGTATCTGTGCTTTTATGTGTTTTGTTTTGTTTTGTTTGTTTTATTTAATTCATAAAGTATAAAAAGACATCATCAGTGTGATAGCAATACAAAATATTGAATGAAAGGCAGCAGAAAGAAGAGTAATCTAAATCTTTATTTAAGTAACAAGCCGACATGGATAGACTACAAGCAGCTTTAAATAATTTCCCTTGTGGATCAATAAAATTTGTCTAAGTCTAAGTTTATGGGCTCCTTTTCTTCCACTCTGAGTTAAAATCCATGTTTGTCGGAGCGTAAAATAACTGTTTAGAAATATAGCCGTTTTAATGGTCTGAGATTTTCATGTAAACAGAATGATAAATGGATATGTACTGTAAACCCAAAATACTGAACCTTCCCCTGAACTCTACTGGGTGTAAAACGGGAGCTTGGGAAAGTCCCATCCACAGACTTACAGACATAGACTTCTCATAGGGTTAGTGTTAGTGTGTATAAATCATGACTGTATGATTATAAATACATGTACGGTAGGCTATATAAGCTGTTTTTTTTTCTTAGCTGCATACACTCGCAGACTACATCAAAGGATATTCCATTGCAATGAATCTAAATGCAATTAATTTCCAAATCAATATGTAATTCAGCCCTACGTAATGAGTTTCAAACTAGCTTAAGAATGGATAATGGATAAAAGTCTATCGACATGTGAAGAACCAGAACAGGCAAGAAATATCACTAATTGGATACTACAAAATGCCAAATGCATCATGGGAAAATCCACTGCGGTGATGCTGTGTGGGTGATACGGACGAAAATGAATTTATTGACATAGGCTAATGTCGATATTACCGTATGTGCAAATGCGTAAAAAAGCGAATGGACTGTAAAATTAAAGGGCCTATACCTAATTATTTCCCATGTCTCGCCCATAGACTGTATAACGAAGTGGACCGAGTGTGACGCCACCCCATAGCGTTGACGCTCAGGAGGCTACAGATTTAGAAGTGAATTTGGAGTTGATTTATGGACAAAATAGCGAAATAAAAACACCAGGATTAACCCAGAGTGAGTTAATTTGAACATTTTAAGACCCGGATGGCTCACTGCGGCAGTTACAGTGAAAAGGGCTGATCATTTTTCAGTGTAAAATCTATTGGAGTCGATGGAGCCAGAAGCACTCCCATGTTCCCTTCCAATTCTAAAGGCTGCGGATAGTGGGTTACAGTAGCTATGTCCATTTATATATACAGTCTATGGCAGGGATGGGCAAACATTTTGACGCGTGGGCCACAAAGGGTTCTAAAATTTGACAGAAGGGCCGGACCAGGAGCAGCTGGATTTAGTGTTATAAGAGCTCATAAGAGCAAAAATAACATGGGATATGTAGAAAACATGTGCTTTATTTCAATTAAAAATGAACAAAAGCATTACAACAAAATGTCCATCTTTCAAGTTCCACGGTATTTAGCATTTATTGAAATTACTCTTAAAACACAGAAAAATGAATTACTAAAATACAGCTTTTTTATTACTAACAGTTACGATTTTAAAGCACTGAAAGTTTTGTTTTCCTTCAGGTTCTTTCGTTCTTTCGTTGACTGTTTTGTGGCAAAGGGACGCCTGATATTCTTTAAAAACCGCTACAGTCTCTTGGCATATCAGGCATACAGCAGCTGATAAGTATTCGGTGAAAAAATATTTACTTGTCCACTCCTTATTAAACACTCAACATTCTCTGTCCACTTTTCTTTTCTTAGTTCCGCTCATCTTTACAGGAGGGCTGAGAGGTCAAGGAGTAAAGCACAACCGTGGAGCAAAACGCTGCACCTCAACAAAGGTCAATGTATCTAGTGCGCCAGCTGTTGGAAAATGCCAGAATTGCAGGGAAATGAAAACATTAAAACATTAACAAGGTTTATTAATATAATTTCTTCAAGTTCGGCAGGCTAGTTTGCCCATGCCTATTAATTACTGTAATTAATTTTTCTGTGTTTTAAGAGTCATTTCAATAAATAGCTAAATACCGTGGAACTTGAAAGACATTTTGTTTTATTGATTTTGTTCATTTTTAATTGAAATAAAGCACATGTTTTCTACATATCCCATGTTATTTTTTGCTCTTATGAGGTGGATTACCAAAACACTAAATCCAGCTGCTCCTGGTCCGGCCCGTCTGTCAAATTTTAGAACCCTTTTTGGCCCACGAGTCAAAAAGTTTGCCCACCCCTGCTCTAGACACTTTAAAACTGCTGCTAAAAACTATTGCACATTTTTTTTTATCTTTATTTTCAGTGCACATTCTATTGCACATTACTGCACATTTCACTGCTGCATCTTTCATTGCACATTTTGATGCACACTGCACATTTTTGGATATCTGTGAATAGATATTTATTTTTTGCACTGCTTTTAGATTTTGTTTTACATCGTTTTTTGTATTGTTTTTATATTGCATTTTGTACACTATCGTTTGTGCACTGCTTGGCCAGGGAGAAACGAAATTTTGATTCACTGTATGTTGAACACATAATGGAAAATTGACAATAAAGTTGACTCTGACTTAGGCTTAGCATGGTAGTAGATGTTAGCTTTGCCACTGGAAAACTGCAAAACTCCAACTCCATGTGAGAGTTATGACGAGCATCTATAAACTCATTGCAGTGAATAATTAGGATGCTCAGAATATATAAGGTAAGTGAGGAATACAGTGGATAGATTTTCAACAAAATTATTAATAGTGAAGTGTGGGGGGAGGGGGGAGAAGACTGCGCTCTGACACGTGTGATAGCGCACATGACCCGGCGCGGAGCTGACAGCAGGTCTAGACCAAGGTCTAAACCTGGACTGGACCAGGACTAAACCAGGACTAAACCCAGGACTAGACCAGGTGGATTAAAGCAGCGAGGAGGGGACTGCACGCAGTCTGAGCGCATGAACGCATGAACGAGACCCATGCAAGAGCCGCGGTGGTCTAGACCTCCTCTAGACCTGACCAGGTCTAGAGGAGGTCTAGAGGAGCCGCGGTGGTCTGGACTAAACCAGGACTAAACCTGGACTAAACCAGGAGGAGCCGTGGTGGTCTGGACTAAACCAGGACTAAACCTGGACTAAACCAGGAGGAGCCCGCGGCTCTTGCATGGGTCTCGTTCATGCGCTCAGACTGCGTGCAGTCCCCTCCTCTCTGCTTTAATCCACCTGGTCTAGTCCTGGTTTAGTCCTGGTTTAGTCCTGGTTTAGTCCTGGTTTAGTCCAGGTTTAGTCCTGGTTTAGTCCAGGTTTAGTCCTGGTCCAGTCCAGGTTTAGACCTTGGTCTAGACCTGCTGTCAGCTCCGCGCCGGGTCATGCTGCGCTATCACACGTGTCAGAGCGCAGTTTTCTCCCCCCTCCCGCTTCCCCCCACACTTCACTATTAATAATTTTGTTGAAAATCTATGAAAGTTTGAGTGTTTAAACGAGAGACAAATGTGAGAAACACGCAGAACACAATGTTACACTATAAAAAAGTTACACTATAAAAAAAAAGAAAACCTGGATCGGGGCCTTGGAATGAATCAGGCTTTTTCCATTGAAATAGCTACTCAACTTACGAATTTTTCACGTTACGAAACCACTTCTGGAACGAATTAATTTCGTAAGGTGAGGTACCACTGTAGTTCTGTTTTTGACATTTTTTAACGGTGCAACGTGTAAGTTTTCTGATGGACGGTCTGCTATTTGTCTCATGGAGATGCTATTTGACCTGTAACTTGGCCTGGTGGTGTCACATATTTCTTGTAAGAATACACTGCAAATATACTTCAGTATTCTTCATTTTTCTCATATCTGCAAAACAAATAAATCACACTCCCACCACTATACTTGAAAGCGCCTGTACAGTGCAAAACTAAAAGCAGGTTTCTGTTTGAACTAATGCCAATGGCAAAGACTGAGGAAATGCTCTCATTCACACATCATCATCTAGTTGCAGGTCTGTTTTGGATTGCAGGCAAAATGCTGGCTGCTGTCATTGAAATTATTGAGTTTTGAAATACTGATATGTATGACCAAATAGATCAGTGGAAGAATCGCTGAAAGGAAAACAACATATTTTCTGTCCAAACATCAGCTTCACATTTCCATTTGGGATATTCAGTTTTAACCAGTTGCTGTCACTTAAATTCATTCTTGTCTGGTCCCATCAACAGCAGTTGTCTCATTTTGTTTTGTATTTTTATTTTACAGCAGAAAACGGTAGACTGTGATTTTACTGGTTTAAAAAGCTTAAAAATTCTGGTTTATATCCATAACTGAGCCTTGGTTGCCAGTGCCTTAAAGGAAAAGTTTTTTTTTTTTACAATCTGAGCCTTCTTTCGGCAATAAAACAAGTAGTTTTACTCACCCATAGTAGTTTGGTGTCAATTGGAGCAGTATCGCAGAACTTATGTTGAGCCGTTCTGTTCTACTAGTGATCCCGTATCCGTTAGCGTGAGTGCTCGGGGCACTGATTTGCGGTGTCCAAATAACACAAATTTTAGCACTTTTCAAATCACAGAAGATCGCTGTGTCAGGGTAGACTTTTAGTAGATTCCAAAACGGCCTGAAACCCGATATCGCAACAGAAAAGTAAAGTTCAGAGCGGTGTTAGCTTCTTTCGGACTAGCGGTGTTTACAAAACAGCTGAGTTCACGCATGCGCACTGTCCTCTCTGATGACGTCATCAAATGAAACTATAGCTGGATATCGGGTTTCAGGACGTTTTGGAATCCACTGAAAGTCTACCCTGACACAGCGATCTTCTGTGATTTGAAAAGTGCTAAAGTTTGTGTTATTTGGACACCGCAAAGTAATGCCCCGAGCACTCACACTAACGGATACGGGATCATTAGTAGAACAGAACGGCTGAACATAAGTTCTGCGATACTGCTCCAATTGACAATTGACACCAAACTGAGATTCAGATTTTACAACTCAGATTGTAAAAAAAACGTTAATTTTCCTTTAACCTGCATATAAAGGACACATAAAGATTAAAGTCATGTAAGGCTAATTCTGCTTTCTGATTGGATAATAATCTTGAGAATCAAAAGGTGCACCATGTTTTATTTATTTATTTATTTATTTATTTATTTATTCGTTCATTTTCAGCCACAAACAGCACATACCATTGTGTGCAGTCACACACAGACACATACAAACTCACAAAACAAAAGTCACACAGCAGTAACACACAAGAGGCAGGATGGCGACAGGGGCATCGGGAGGTGACAGGACTGATCCTCAATTAACACTGGTCTACAAATGTTTGGACTCGATCTGCTTCCGAGATAGAAGTGGCTAAATCTCATTTATATTGATCAGATGAAATGAAAATCAATTGATAACTGTGTTGGTTAGCTAATGCATTCAAGATATTTAATGATGTTGCTTTACATCAAAATCACATCTGTTTATACAATAGATTTAGCCATTTTTGCTTCAAAATAATATTTACATTTTGAAAATATTTAATTTGCACTTCTTTATCCGTCAAGAAATAAACAAGAAATATCTTAAGACATCAGGTGCACACACTTTCGAGGCGTCTCTCTTATGTGAAATCAAAAAATATTTGATGTTAAAACTCTAGACATTTTAAAGATCCCATGACATGGTACTTCTTGATGCTTTTATATGGCTCCTTAATGGTTCCCTAATACTGTAAATGAATCCTTCTTCAAAATTAACACTCAGTGCATGAGAAACAGAGATAAGATGAGGAAAGAGTAATTTTTCTCACTCTGAACACTCTATAATGGGCGTTGTTGCTTGAATGCAAATGAGGAGAAAACAGCTGGCCAATAGTAGAGGGTGGGGGCGTGGCCAAACGCTCCGCTCTGAGCTCTGAGCCTCAGCTGATCCATTTCCTTGTTTTTGCACGGGGGGAGAGATTTGAAGCGTTCCATTGAAAAATAAACACATTTCCACATAAAATAAAATTAAACCACTGCTGTTCAAAGGTCCAGAGGCTCAGATAAAGGACTTCCGAGCCTAGAAACACTCGGACGTGCCTCCAGGCAAATAAAAAAACGCATTTCGCATTGCCTAGCGCATTCGCAGTCCAAACTCTCTGGGCGTGATTTACAGAGACGCTGAGTACAGACAGACGGGGGTGGAACTGCATTTGCATTTCTTTTTTCGATCTGACGTCAACAAGGTGACTTGTTCAAACTCGCCCGTTTGAGCTCCGATTTTTTGTAACGCAGAAAAGGATCGCAAATGCTCAGTTTAGACATTTTGCAACTTTTAACCATGGGGGGGGGGGCTAAACAGGGTAGGGGAGCTCACATTAACGTTCAAAAACCTCAGAAAGTGAAAATTTCATGCCATGGGACCTTTAAAATGAATGTATGTGAATGTGCAGACAGGCTTTCAGATAGAACTGTTGCTTGTAGACACACTGTACCTTCTGATAAACTACCGTTTTTGCCTTATTTTGCATAAATTTCCTATTTTGACCCAATACTATATCTTGGAAACTATAGCCAATCAGCATTTCTGACCTAAACCAAGAAAAATTTCACTACTTTTGTTCCAGAAGCATTTTGCTTGTAGACCAGTGTAACCATTTCTTTAATTGTAAGTAAATGTAAGTGGGGAGGCTTCTAATTGTGGTGGGGGTGGTGTTCCAGTTATAGCCAGATTGCACAGAGAAGGTGGTTTGGCCAAAGAGACTTTTTCTGAGGGGGATGATACAGTCCCCTCTTGATGCCCCTCTGGTTCTGCTGTGTTCAGAAGTCCTGATGTGAATAAACTGTGTGAGTGGAGGAGATGACAAGCCATGAATGATTTTATATATGAGACACAGATGAGCATATTTGACCATGTTTTCCCAGTTAAGTAGATTGTGTTTTTATAGGATTGGACAGCGGTGATAAGAGTGGGGTTTCCGGTCGAGAGTTTTGATGGTACGTTTATAAAGACAGTGGATGGGTTTTAAAGCTGTAGAGGTTGAGTGAGACCAGATGTCACTTTTTGGATAGGGGATCCACTACCTGCTTGTCTCCACAGAGCTGTCATTCCTTTCACTGGAATGTCCCACAGTATGTTAATAAACATATCTATCTTGCATTTATTCAGTTACAGATAACATAACATAACATCTCTTCACAAATCCAATCTGTAACTTGACTTTGTTGTGTCAGTTTCTTCTCTCCATGGACATAGATATGTGCCATGCCATACTGAGGAACATAGCGGCCAATGAAATAATCTGCCCATAGGAACACAAAGGTGGTGGACCCTTCATCTGAAAAGTTACATAGTGCACTTTTAACATCAAAATCTATCATTAGGTCTATGTCAGGCTATGTTCAGACTGCAGCCTGAAGTGACCCAAATCCGATTTTTGTGCCTCTATGTGACCTGTATCTGATCTTTTACTGACACTCTGAATGACACAGATGCAATTTTATCAAATGTGACCCAGGTCACTTGGATATGTGGTCCTAAAACCGATACATATCCGATCCTTTGACATTCAACTTCAGTCCGAACGGCCAGGTCACATTCATACCCTCTGGTAGACGATACAGGAGCCTGCCAGCACACACAAAAAGACTCAAAGACAGCTATTACCCCCAGACTACTGAACTCTGGATAATACTCAAAATAATACTGAACTCTCAATAATACTCCACTAAACTACCTTTCATTATGCATAATATGTTTACTGCTCCTGCTCTGTATGAATGTATCATGTTTGTCACTACCTCACTGTAAATTACTGTTACCTGTGCAATAATCTGTGCAGTACGAAATCCACATGCAACACCTATACCACACCATATTATGTGCAATCTGTGAAATACTCTACTTACACCTTATTTGATTTTTGATTTAATCCTACCTGCACCTTTGTACTGTATTGTTTACTTCTTCCACTGCACTTTTGCAACACTTTTTTTCACCATGTACTATTATTGCATGTTATTAGTACTTCTGACTATCTTAGCGAGTCAACGGTTCTTCTGATCCTAAGCATTTCATTGCATTGTTGACCCTGTGTTGATTCTGCATATGACAAATAAACAATCTTGAATCTCGAATCTTCATCCGACCTACACATCATCAACAAGCGAGAATGTATGTAGTAGGTGCTCACAAATGTACACAAACGTTCTTCTCGTCATGTAAAAATTGGGTATGAAGTCCGTGTCAGTGAATCAGCAAAGCACACAGCAATCCCAGCACTCTCAGCACCAACACGTTTCTTTCTACGGACGTTGCTGCCACTGCCCCACAAAACGCCAAGGCCAAAAACCTTGTCCTTTTCAATGTCTTCCATAAAACAAATAAGTTGTACATGTTCTGGCTCTGGTATGACAGCAATTTTAAAATCGCCAGGCGCTCAATGCTAGTGTCCATGTTTAGGCTACTTCCGTATACTAATTCCGGCTCGCTGCATGTGACCTCGTCGTGTCCTCCAAGGCGCATGCGGGACACTTTTGGGGCATTTAAAGTTCACACGAGATCATATACAAGTCGCATTTAATTGGAAATGTGAACGACCTCGCACATTTTTTTTATTTCACACAAAAAAAATGCGAATTGAGCTTTAAGCCCTGCAGTCTGAACGTAGCCTAAGACAAGCAAACTGACCAATACTGAAAGCAAGTAAGCAAATGTACTGTATAATTGTCTATAATCGTGTAAAAATGCGAGTACAAACTGCTACATGGAAACTGTCCAGCTGGCTCCTATTCTTCTACTGGGAGATACATTTCATGTTTGTCAAAGCAGAAAATAATTGGTTCGAGAGTTATAGTCGGTCATGAAATATAGCTAAGTAAAAAGTAGAATAGTGCTGACGGTGACGGTTTGATGCCTCCCACTAGAAACACACAGGAGATCTGATTTGTGTCCTTCCATTGAAAGATCACATATCAAAAGTGTGAAGGCCCGCAGATGGATCCCTGAGGCACACCATTAAGCAAAGTTTAACAGTGTAAGCATTTCTTCAGTTACAGCCGTATCAGATGCACTGCAGCTGATGAAGAGCCTGGGGAGTTTTTCTTTTTTAGATCTGTGAAGAAGAGGTGGATTCAGTTAAGGCTTTAGCTACTGTTCAAAAGAAGCTGTTGATGAAGTACTGAAGAGAGACTTATGGGCTATAAACATGAGTTTTCCTATGGGTCAAAAGGGCCTCAACTGGTGAGAAAAATACTAAATAAAATCAGCACAATTAAATCAGTTACATTACCTACATACCTGCTTGTCAAAGCCTGATCCCGTCAGATCTCAGAAGCTAAGCAAGGCAGGGCCTGGTTAGTACTTGGATGGGAGACCGCTGGGAATTCCAGGTGCCACAGTGGGGTGCCAGTCACAAAAAACGTCGTAGTGTCCTTAGGCAAGACACTTCACCCACATTGCCTAGTATGAAAGTGATGTGTGCGTGAGTGCTGGAGGTGGTCGGAGGGGCCGATGGCGCAGATTGGCAGCCTCGCTTCCGTCGGTCTGCCCCAGGGCAGCTGTGGCTACAGAAAGTAGCTTACCACCACGTGTGGAGTGAATGAACAATGAACTGTAAAGCGCTTTGGGTGTCATGAAAGGCGCTATATAAATCGAATGAATTATTATTATTATTATTACCACAAATCAAGCATTGTATATACAGGTTTATATTTTAAAGTGCCTATGACAGGTTAGACCACTCATTTGACTAAAACACAGTTAAGATGATTATATTTAAGATTTTACAAACAAACAAACAAACAAACAAACAAACAAACAAAACAAAAAAATTCACCCATTTTTTAAATTTTACTTCCTGGTTGGAAATCACACTAGGGAAATCTATTACTGTTACCTAGCAACGATCTAGTACACTGGGCTAAAACACCTCTAGTATAAACAGAAATGATTATTTGACAAATAAAAATATAAGAAAACACTTTTATTTTGTTTAAACAATGTTTAAAACATTCAACATCCAAATCTGAGACCATGGTTCCTAACTGGAAAAAGATGGCTTGCCCAGGTGGGTGAGAGGAGGATGGAGCGTGAGATTGACGGGCGGATCGGTGCAGAGTCAGCAGTGATGCGGTCGCTGTACCGGACCGTTGTGGTGAAGAGGGAGCTGAGCCAAAAGGCGAAGCTCTCGATTTTACCGTCAATCTACGTTCCTACCCTCACCTATGGTCATGAGCTCTGGGTAATGACTGAAATGACGAGATCGTGGATACAAACGGCCGAAATGAGTTTCCTCTGCAGAGTGTTGGGGCGCACCCTTAGGGATAGGGTGAGGAGCTCAGTCACACGGGAGGAGCTCGGAGTAGAGTTGCTGCTCCTCCACGTCGAGAGGAGCAGCTGAGGTGGCTCGGGCATCTGTTCCACCTCCTGGACGCCTCCCTCGAGAGGTGTTTCGGGCATGTCCCACCGGGAGGAGGCCCCGGGGAAGACCCAGGACACGCTGCAGGGACTATGTCTCTTGGTTGGCCCCCCAGAGGAGCTGAAGGAAGTGTCCGGGGTGAAGGAAGTCTGGGAGTCCTGCATGCACTGCTGCCCCCATGACCCGGCCCCGGATAAGCAGAAGAAAACGGATGGATGTTTAAAATATTGGGAAAATTTAGTTTTGTGTGAAAATTGTGCTGAAGTTGTGGATAGAATACCTGTGTGATCCATAGGGAACTCTACGGACTGTAATTTTCACGATTTTTTTCACAAACTGCTTCTTGATTGGTGTAAAACTATAATTTATAGTTACACCAAGTTTTATTAAGTCAAAATTTTAGAATCATCAAACCTCAGCATACGCACTTTAAATTCATTATTAACATCATCATGAATCTGAATTTTGAATTTTTACAGTGGGTAAACAAAAATAGTATTAACTACTTCATAACAAGTTTTGAGGGAATCAGCGGGCCTGTACATGATTTTTTTTCCCTATGTATTTTAACAAAATTTGTCTTGCCCTAGTACAGTTATGTTGTATTGTTGTGAACTGTTTGCATCTACTTACGAAGCCTTTTCTTGTTTTCTTGTCTCAGGAATTGTGTGGTTATCATGCTATTATTACTGTGGCTGCAAAACTCTGCTCTGGCCTCTGAAAGTTGTGAAAAGCGCTTATAAACTCATCGTGGTAAATAATGAGGATGCTCAGAATACATGAGGTAAGAAATTAATAACTTTGGACCATTGCAAACATTTTAAAATAAAAATAATTATGCTACAACAGCTTTAACAATGGTTAAAAAACTATAACTGACTAACTAACTGAAAGTTTTAAGTGAGTCAGGCAACTTAGGTCATCACTTCTGTCTTCACAGTGCAATATTTTTGAAGAAGACAAATAATCCAAGTTTTATTAACAAAGATTATTGCTTTGCCAGGTTCCAGCTTGCCATTTTTATTATCAAAAAGCCCTTAGAGACAGATTTTTCTACAAAACAAACTTTTTTTTTTCTCGCTATATGTTGGCCATGCATGTCTTTTAAAGAATATTGTTACTTTGAAAACTCTGACAGAGAAAGTGAAACAGCTTGAGTGGAGGGTGTCATGTAAGGCCAGACTTCTGGTGACACATTTAGGCGGGCTGCTGCAAGCTCCTCTGAGGGTTGCTCCTTTAATTTCCGCAGTGCAATAATGTGTCCAGCATGCTGTGTGGTAAAAGAGTGATTGGAGCTCAGGGTGGATGGGATGACACAGCTCTCCAAGTCTCCTTCGTCACATCTGTAATTAAATATGTGCACCCCAGGAGATGGAGCATGGGCTTGTAGCTAACTGACTGACTGACTTGCATCTGTCCTTCCTTACTCTAACTCTGATGATGAATTTGTTGGAACACTAACGAGTGACCCACATGCAAGTAATGACAAAACTTACATTTTAATAAAAATAAAGATAATATGATAATTCAAGACGCCCAAAGTGCTTTACATTGTATTATTTATTCACTCCATACTTAGTAGTGTAAGCGACTACCTGCCCTGTGGTAGACTGAGGCTGCCAATCTGCCCCATCGGCTACTTTAACCACAACCAACACCGAAACATGCCACTTTCTTTCTACTAGTCAGAGTCCATGAAGGAATCAATTTTAGTTGTTTCATTATCCTCCATTAAAGTCCCTGACCTCTAAATACAATGGTCCCTCGCTCTATTGCGGTTAACTGTTCGCGGCCTCGCTGTTTCGCGGATTTTTCCCGGCACTGCCACGTCCCGGACGCGGGGATGAGTCACTGGATTCCTGCAGATCCAGTGACTCATGTCTCCGCTCCCCTCGCGCGTCCGGCGGAGCCTCCACGCTTCACTATTAATACATTTTGTTGAAAATCTATTAAAGTTTGAGTGTTTAAACAAGAGAGAAATGTGAGAAAAGGTTAATTCCAGTCTGAGAAAAGTGTATAATGTGTGTGGTGAGGCGTTTACAGCCTTAAAACATGTAGAATAATTGTAAAATATAAAGTTGTCCTACTTCGCGGATTTCTCTTATTGCGGCTTATTTCTGGAACCTAACCCCCGCGATAAACGAGGGATTACTGTATGTCATTTTAAGCACATGTCTTTTTTAATTGAAGGTTAGCTGAGGTAGAACTCCACTAATGTCTTCAAAGTGTTAGATTTATATTGCATCAGTATTTCCCAATCCACTCATGTGCAGAACAACAAAAACATACTTATTTCGGTCAGAAAGAGAATGCAGCATTAATAAACATTGTGTCTCACTGTTTAGTATAGAATGTCAACACAACAAAGCCCTAATAGTTTTCCCGTCAAAACTGCACATTGTCTGCTCTAAATCCTCAAATCAAAATGAAATTATTCTCAGTATGTTCTGAAGAAAGGATTGTGTGATTTTCGAGACCAACGCTCGATACTGACAGGGACAATGCATAAACACCGTCAAAATGTCAACGCCAATAATTTGGTAATTTATCATTGAAACTTTTGGCTTGGCTTATCACAGCCTTAGTTACTTTTACAATTACACATTTTGTCACTTCTTGGCATTAGATGCTGGTTGCTTTTATGATATGCATTCATAAAGAAAACAAATAAAGAAACAAACAAAAAATGTCAAACATGGTGGCAGTGGTGTAGATCATTCTGTAGTGCTGTTGTGTCCTTGGCAAGACACTTCACACACTTTGCAGCAGTGGCGCAGTGGTTAGAGCAGTGGAGGATTGATTTTCACTTGAACAAAGTTTGAACCAAGAGCGATTGGTCCAGTGGTGCAGATTGGCAGCCGCACTTTTATCTACCCCATTCATCTATCAGTGCTCTGTTCCACCTTGTGATCCCATCAAGCGGTTATTTTCAAGTTCACAACTACCTTTTACCTTTTGTTAAATTGAGATCTCCAGCGCTGAAATCATCCAAATGATTCGAGTGAAGGTGTATGGAGTTTCAAAACACAGTGAAGCACTTCCTGTATTACCACATGACATCACAAGATGCAAGAAGAATTCATCCTAAATATGCAGGATTATCCAGGTATATTTTTGATTGAGAAACATTATAACATAAATCAGAAAATAGTCTAATATGGGCCCTTTAAAGGCAAATTAATGTTTTTTTTTACAATCTGAGCCTTCTTTCGGCAATAAAACAAGTAGTTTTACTCACCCATAGCATTTTTCTGTCAATTGGAGCAGTATCGCAGAACTTATGTTGAGCCGTTCTGTTCTAGTAATGATCCCGTATCCGTTAACATGGTGCTGTATCATATGCTCGGGGCATTACTTTGCGGTGTCCAAATAACACAAACTTTAGCACTTTTCAAATCATAGAAGCCCGATGTCTTAATGAAAGATTTCGTTTGAAGCAAAAGTGGCCTGTAATCCGAGATTTAGCCATAGTTTCGAGTAGATGAGGACGCCAGTGCGCATGCGCGGACTGCTCCGGGGACCCAAACATGAAACGCAAAGCTGAAAACTATGGATAAATCTCGGATTACAGGCCACTTTCGCTTCAAACGAAATCTTACATTAAGACATCGGGCTTCTATGATTTGAAAAGTGCTAAAGTTTGTGTTATTTGGAGACCGCAAAGTAATGCCCCGAGTACTCACGCTAACGGATATGCTACAACATAACTTTTACCAAACAGCTCCAAATGACACGAACGTGATATGGGTGAGTCAAACGACTTGTTTTATTACCGAAAGAAGGCTCAGATTGTAAAATAACGTTACTTTTCCTTTAAAGTGAAGTTATTACAAAGTCACTGCACAGCTTTTGAGCCCCTTGTGTGTTTCATTTTATTTCATTATTTTCATTTATTTCATTTCGAGCAGGTCAACACAAGGAAATAAATACATGTAACCAATATACAGTCAAATACATTCTACTCGAAAAGGAGTGGGAAGAAGCAAACTTACTGAATCCCACCCCTGTCTTCCACAACATATCTTAAATTATTGATTTAGACTACGTTCACACTGCAGGGCTTAATGCTCAATTCCGATTTTTTGCGAGGTCGTTCACATTTCCAATTAAATGCGAATTGTATGTGATCTCCAGTGTGAACGCTAAACTCCCCAAAAGTGTCCCGCATGCGCCTCGGAGGACACGATGATGTCACACGCAGCGAATACGCTCAATGTTTACGGAAGTCGCCTAAAGTTGCTTTCGTACCGGAGCCAGAACATGTACAGCTTATTTGTTTTAAGGAGGAGACGGAGAAAGAGAAGGACAAGGTTTTTGGCCACGGCGTTTTGTGGGGCAGTGGCAGCAACGTCTGTAGAAATGAACGTGTTGGTGCGAAGTCGCAGACAAGAGTGGTGGGATTGCTACGTGCGTCGCCGCTTCACTGATACGGAGTTTATATACTATTTTCGCATGACGAGAAGAACGTTTGTGTACATTTGTGAACACCTACTTGTACCACTCTCGTTGGAGGAAACACGCCCAGGTCGGATGAACGCGACCTGGCCGTTCAAACTGAAGTCGAATATGTATCGGTTTTAGGTCCACATATCCAAGTGGCCTGGATCGCATTTGAAAAAATCAGATCTGTGTCATTCAGACTGTCATTAGAAGGTCAGATACAGGTCGCATAGAGGCAAAAAAAACGGATTTGGGTCACTTCAGGCTGCAGTCTGAACGTAGCCTTAGATTCCTTGTCAGTTCAGTTGAAAAACACAAAAACAAAACAAAGGCAAATTCCATTCTTGTACAAAAAAACCCCCTTTTGATTAGGGACAATAAATTACACATAAGGTGTTTCTATCAGGAACAAGTAAACATACCAACAATGGTAAGCACAAAAAAACACCAAAAATGGTAGCACAAGTTTCAAAAAACTCTTTACAACGTGGACCATGCGTTTCTGTGATTGGTTAAGCCGCCTGTCAATCATAGCTCCAGGGGTTGAGATGAGAATCCACGCTACTATCAGAAAACAGCTGGTCTTAGCAGGCTAGGTTCTGTACCAGCAAATTTCATTACCGTCTTCAACCACGGCACGTTATTTGCAAGTGTAACCCTGTCAAATAACACAATTCTCCCTTAGAAATGTGCTCCTTCCTTGACTATAAGCGCCCCGCTGCGTAAAGTCTAAGGCAGCAGGTGATGACAGCATGACAGAGGAATGTAATACGAATCCCCATTACTATCTCGCTCTGCATCGCTCCATAGAAAAAAAACACGGTGAGTCTTGGTTCTGGCATTCAGGTGTAATGAGGCCCTCGCTACCGTTACTGTTCTTTGCAACCATTAGGCACTGAGCATCGAAAACACCAAACCTTTAAAATATGGCATCCCTTTGTAGGTTTTAACAATAAAGGTAAATTAGGTTTCATCATGGTGGATGTGGTTTTGCCCCCGGCGCGCATAATGGACCATAAATCCACTTTACCGCTGCGCATTCCCAGGTTTGAATGTCGCCTTACGGAGCTGGATTAGGTGTCACTGTGCGAACACAATGTCTGCGATAGAAGCTGCTTATTCGGTATCTTTACGATCGCGGTGGAGGGGTCGAGTTTCGCAGAGTGGTTATCTCACGTTTCAACTGACAATTCTCAACGATCTATGAGCTTTTGCTTCCATTTTTGCTTCCATCGTCTGTGGCATGTTTATTTCTGGTTGTACAGCTCTATCACTGTTCTGCGCTCAAACAGAAAACACAGAAAACTGTGTTTTTACTACAATAACTTGGGTAATTTCAGGAAAAACGGTAGCTGTTAACTTGAAAACTACCGCTTCATGACATCACAAGGTGGAACAGAGTATTTTGAGCTTTGAAGATGGATTACTCAAACATGTGAATGAAAAAAAACAACTCCAGGTATTTTTCTTAATGATGTAACAACATTATAACATGGAAAAAAGCACAAAATGGTGTGTTCTGCATAATATAGGACCTTTAAACCAGGGGTGTCCAAACTTTTTTCATCAAGGGCCATATATCTAAACACAGATGCAGCAGAGGGCCGATCGAGGGCCACAGACCAGTGCTCAGTACAGTCAATCATTGAAATATATGCATGTTTAACACGTTAGAATGAGCTATCAGTTCTTTATTCATGCCAAGATCCTCAAAACCATGCATTAAATATTGTCTTATCAAGGTAGATTAAAAAAAAACTTTCAGTCAAAAGTTCTGCTCAAGGTAATTTGGGCCAATTCACCTGGAAGCCTGAGGGCCAAGAAAAATTAAACCTTAAACCTGCTTTAAACCATTGTATACTTTAGCTAAAGACATTTCAGTCAAATTAGAGATATGATCAACAGTGTTGTACGCGTTCATATTTTGGGCGAACGTGAACTGAACGCACTGTATTACTGCCTGATGAACAAACTGTGAACGAGTTCATTCTGGTGCCTGTGAACGACACGCGCTATCTATTTAACTTCGTTCAATAGGGTCTCAGATTTCTGTAGTGTTCCAGGCGAAAACCCGCAGGAAAACATTTAATTTAACAACACCAGCGTCACATCGCCGCATGTGTCATCGACACCCGGGGAGAGGTCCCGCGAGGGGATCCTCCCGCACCGGGCGGCCGTCCCTTGCCCACCGAGTTGACCCAGACCGCGCGGACCCCACCCGTTTACCTCTAAACGGTTTCACGTCCTCTTTCAGGCTCAACCCTATTTCCTACTTCAGCCTGGTTCATACCTGTTTGTGGTAGCAGAATGTTCAGTACGCCACTGTCCTGTTTTCCTTTAATAATAATAAAAAAAAAAGACCATCCAAGCAAGTAGCAAGTTTTCCCTCATGTTTTTGAGAATATACTGTAGGGGTGAGAGTTGCAGCTGCTACTAGTGTGGACTGAACAGACAGCAACAATGGGGAAATCCTATTTTCCTAAATGTTATTGTGATCCTGGTTGGATAAGGATGTGAAATTGGATATGAAGATGGAATCTAGCACATGGTTTGATTGTTAAAACTGATAATAATTGCTGTCTGTGGTTCTATATGGGCTTTGGCAATGATATTGAAAAATAATCGCTCGCAGCAATGTATTTGGGGAAAAAAAGAACTATGAACTAGTTCATTTTTTGGAACTATGAACGAACTACTAACTATAAACAATTATGAACTATGAAGGAACATTTTGAAATGTGTGAACTGAACTTTGAAATAGTTCATGTAGAAAATGAACTTTCCCAACACTGATGATCAAAGCATTAGTGTTAATAATAAATTATTTTATTGTAATAACCTAAATTTACACCCTGGATTCTGCAAGAACATTTCAGATATTACAATGCAACAATCTGTATTTTGGCAGAGATATAAGCACACAGAAAGAATCTAGAGTTTCACATTAGAGTCATTAGCCTGAATCATCTGTCGAGGCAAATTCATTTTAGTGTTGCGAAAAGAGACATTACAACTGACTAGAGACTTACAAGCAAAGTCTGGGATCAGTTCCTTCTCAAGGCCATTATGAAACATTCTCATTCACACACTGATCTCATTCAAATAGGTCAATTTAAATTAATGCTGAAAGGGAAATGGTTTGTAACTGTTTTTAAATGGCCAATATAATGCTCTTTTCTGATTTGTGTTACAGTATAATGTTTAGTCATCACAAACACACCTGGAGTTGTGTTTTGTATCATTCACCCATGTTTAACACACACACACACCCTGCGTATTTATACTGAGTTATTTTCTCATGTGGAAAACACAGTGTGATGTCATGTGGTAATACAGGAGGAGCTCCACTGTGTTTTTAAATCTCTAAATTTAAATCAAATATTCTCCAATCTCTACTGAACTAAGTCTACGTTCACACTGCAGGGCTTAAAGCTCAATACCGATTTTTTTGTGAAATCCAATTTTTTTGCGAGGCCATTCACATTTCCAATTAAATGCGACTTGTATGTGATCTCCAGTGTGAACGTTAAACGCCCCAAAAGTGTCCCGCATGCGCCTCGGAGGACACGATGACGTCACACGCAGCGACTTGTATGTGAACTTTACGGAAGTCGCCTAAAGTTGCTTTCGTACCGGAGCCAAAACATGTACAGCTTATTTGTTTTAAGGAGGAGACGGAGAAAGAGAAGAACAAGGTTTTTGGCCACGGCGTTTTATGGGGCAGTGGCAGCAACGTCCGTAGAAATTAACGTGTTGGTGCGGAGTCGCAGCCAAGAGTGGTGGGATTGCTTCACTGATATGGAGTTTATATACCATTTTCGCATGACGAGAAGAACGTTAGTGTACATTTGTGAGCGCCTACTTGTACCACTCTCGCTGGAGGAAACACGCCCAGGTCTGATGAATGCGACCTGGCCGTTCAGACTGAAGTCGCATGCCAAAAGATCGGATATGTATCGGGTTTAGGACCACATATCCAAGTGGCCTGGGTCGCATTTGAAAAAATCAGATCTGTGTCGTTCGGACTGCCATTAGAAGATCAGATACAGGTCGCATAGAGGCAAAAAAAATCGGATTTGGGTCACTTCAGGCTGCAGTGTCAACGTAGCCTAAATGTAAAAGGTAGCTGCTAACTTGAAAACTACCACTACGTGACATCACAAGGTGGAACAGAGCATTTTGAGATTTGAAGATCAGAACAGAACAGACTAATCACATGTGTGAATGAAACAAAACACAACCTCATGTTTTTGATGAGTTCCCACCATCATAAATTGACTTGCGCTCACAAGAATCAATTTTGTATAATATAGGACCATCAAACTGAGAAGTTTTTGTGATTGTCTAAATGTATACCGCTGTATTCTTTGATATGTGTTTATTAATCTCAATCGGCTTTTTCCTGGTTAAAGTTACAATTAACCTTTAGTTGAACCTTGACTTGACTGTGTCGCATCTGTACTGGTCAACTTTGCATTGGACCCCATTTCTATGCGGCGTATACACTTGCCATTTTCATCATTTCTATCCAAGTGGAAAATGGAAACTGGCTGCGATACCCCCTCACGACTACCAGCCCATCATTTACCCCTCGGCTAAAATGAGATTTCCGCCGGTGGATTCATCTTTTACCAAAATACACAACGCTCCACACAGAATACCTCGACTTCCATCAGACCAGATAACGCGTCGTGGTTCCACTCTGGTGCTGTTTAGATGGACCAAAAAGCATCTGTGAAATCTGTGAAACGTTCTGGTTATCATATGTACCATGGGAAGCTGGTGTTTTTCTGTACACAGACGCTGCTCGTTCATCAAACTTGTCATGATGGACTGGGGTTTGTGTTGTCAACCTGGCAAATGATCTGTGACAAAAGCAGTCACACGTCCCAGTGCACCATATAAGCAAGTCTATATTCCGCAAATAAAAACATGCTCCGAGCTGAAATCAAATCTTTACCTTAACTGTATGCAATTGGGTTTACATAAAATTTACTGGTGAAAGGTGTAGGTACTTGGCTGGATGTGGATGGTGTACTGCCAATACTGTAAAACTTTATAACAGTCCACTAGGGCTGTCAAAAGTATCCAAAATCAGATACAAATTGATACTAAAACTAGTATTGAAACTGGTATCAAAACTCAAAAAGTCACATTCACAGGACAGAAATGAACCTTTCCTGAACAGCTTTAGAATGATTTTGACTTGTGTAAGAGCACATAGACTAGTAAACATCAATGGACCACTATGGAACCTACCTGGACGACTGAGGGATTACACAGATATGAGGCCACAGGATGAAGTTCAAAAGTTCAAGTTCAGCTTTATTGTCAAAAATCATATGTACAGGTTGCACATACAGGATTTGAAATTGCAGCGCCCCCTAGGCCCAAAGTGAACACAAAACATCTGATAAACAAGACAATAAACACCATGACTAAAACAGCACATATACACACAATGCGTAGCGTAATAAAGCTCAAATGGTAATAATAATAATAATAATAATACATTTTATTTATTAGGCGCATTTCTGGACACTCAAGGTTACCTTACAACAAGTATAATATACATTATAGGCAGTTAAAAGCAGTTAAAAGCAACGGTTAAAATACAAACAGTTTAAAACAAACATGTCATTTAAGTGTCATTTAAAGCAGCAGTGTCAGTGTCATTTAAGCAGCAGTGTCAGATTCATTTAAGCAACAGTGTTAGTGTCATTTAAAGAAAGAAAGAAAGCTATGCCTTTATTAGTCCCACAGTGGGGAAATTCCAGTTCTGCATTTAACCCATCCTGTTATCAGGAGCAGTGGGCAGCACATTACTGCGCCCGGGGACCATCTCCATGATCTTGTTGCTTCGGCTTGGTCAGGACCTCAGCTGGAGGATTTACCTATGGTGCATGTTTTGGGTTGATGGGGGAAACCGGAGTGCCCGGAGGAAACCCACCCAGACACGCAGCAGTGTCAGTGTCATTTAAGTGTCATTTAAAGCAGCAGTGTAATTTAAGTGTCATTTAAGCAGCAGTATCAGTGTCATTTAAGCAGCAGTGTCATTTAAGTGTAATTTAAGCAGCAGTGTCAGTGTCATTTAAGTGTCATTTAAAGCAGCAGTGCAATTTAAGTGTCATTTAAGCAGCAGTATCAGTGTCATTTAAGCAGCAGTGTAATTTAAGTGTAATTTAAGCAGCAGTGTCAGTGTCATTTAAGTGTCATTTAAAGCAGCAGTGCAATTTAAGTGTCATTTAAGCAGCAGTATCAGTGTCATTTAAGCAGCAGTGTCATTTAAGTGTAATTTAAGCAGCAGTGTCAGTGTCATTTAAGTGTCATTTAAAGCAGCAGTGCAATTTAAGTGTCATTTAAGCAGCAGTATCAGTGTCATTTAAGCAGCAGTGTCATTTAAGTGTAATTTAAGCAGCAGTGCCAGTGTCATTTAAGTGTCATTTAAAGCAGCAGTGTAATTTAAGTGTCATTTAAGCAGCAGTATCAGTGTCATTTAAGCAGCAGTGTCATTTAAGTGTCATTTAAGCAGCAGTATCAGAGCCATTTAAGCAGCAGTGTTAGTGTCATTTAAGCAGCAGTGTTATATTCATTTAAGCAGCAGTGTTAGTGTCATTTAAGTGTCATTTAAAGCAGCAGTGTAATTTAAGTGTCATTTAAGCAGCAGTGTCAGTGTAATTTAAATGTCAGTAATTTAAGTGTACAAGTATAACATGTACAAGTTTTCAAACGTTTGCACATCGAACAAAGAAATGGCTACTATCATTTGCACTCATTAGTGATGATTGTGTGTGAGTGAGGCTGGTGAGTGTGTGTATGGATGAATAAAGATGAATTTTTTTGAATGTTTTTAGAAATGGCAGCGTGAGGGTCGGAATTTTATCTGATATGTATGCACATGTGATTATTCTTATGCACTGGTCCATTACCCATTTATAATCTCTGTCACAGTATATTTAATTAACATCAACCTGTCCCGGGACTACAGGCGGAAATGAGCATTTTTGCTATAACCTGGCACCTGCATCTTTCTTTTGTTTATTTCAAAGGTCAGTGAAATGTTGTGCATTGTCCCTGTGCAAATAAAGAAAGCATACCATACCAAGTGTCATAATATAAAACAATTTTAATTTTATTTTATTATCATCATGTTATCAGAATCGGTATTGAGCATTATTGAGTCTATACCTTAGTATCAAAATCGAGTTTGGAAATTTAGGAACGTGACAACACTATTCTGCACTTTTAACAGCCTTTATAAAGCATGAACAAAATGAATGAATTTATTAAGAAAGATTTGGAGTTAGTAACTAAAAAAATTGCTTGCTAGAGTGAGGTGCAGCCATCATAGGACGAGCTGAAAGCATGCGGGAGTTTGTTGTGAAGACATTTACGATGACATACCATAAAGGGGCAGGTGGGAAACTGTTTCTAATACCTCAATGAAGTCATCAAACTTGTTTCTTATAGATCAGTATTGCAGTTTACAATGTTCAAAATAAAACATTATGATCCACGGGTGTCATAGATTATAACTATAAAGCACACAAAGCACAATACGTCTACTTTAAGAGATACAGAGACACAGAAAAGATGAATTGTTGAGGTGAGAAATTGTTTTCAGTGGTTATGTTGAGCCATACCAATACCAGATTCTACAAAAAATGTCACGATGATGGAGTTCTAAATTTAAAAAAAGGGCCTAAGACTGCATAACGGACTCATATTGTATATCAGATCATGTTTTTTATTTGTCCTGTTTATGAGGTCTACATGCTCTTAGCCTCATAAAACACATCTAAATTTTCCCCAGACTATTTTGTCACAGGTGGAAATCTTTTGCATTTTTTTTTTTAATGTTTTCACAGGTCCAGTCCTTTTTTTTTTGTCTTAAAAAGTACTTCATTTTAAAGTCCTCACTTATCTAATGCATTCCGAGCAGACTAATTATTCACTGTGATGAGTGATGAGCGCTTTTCACAACTTCCAGAGACCAGAGCGGAGTACGGCTGTCACGCCTAACAACAGTTCACATTATCAGCCAATAATAATGTTTAATAATTAAATGCAGATGTTGGCCTACACAGCTGAATTATTTTGACCCCTAAAGCTGCTTTTACAAATATCTGTACAGGGCAAGACCTTTTCTGCTCAAACATATGAACAAAAATCTGGAACAGGGTGTTTAAGTTCTGAGCGTTTCTGCTGTCAGATAATGTTTATTAAAACTGCGTGCTAATGTTAACATGTCAGCCATGTTGTTTAAATGCTTAGTGTTTGTTTTCATCAATGGCTCATTCCCTGCTGACATAAGAGGGCATGAAAAATGTGTTTTCTACAGGCATTATTTTAGGTTATAAAACAACTCAAACATACTTTCTTCAGGTGCCAGAAGGATATAGGTGTGTGTTTGGGCAAAAGGAACATTTGAGTCTATAAACTACTGACAACATTTCCCCCCAAATCCCCCAAATTCCAATAAAAAATATTATCGTTTAGAGCATTTATTTGCAGAAAATTACAAATGGTCAAAATAACATAAAAAGATCCATGTTTTCAAACCTCAAACAATGCAAAGAAACAAGATCAAATTCATTTTAAAACAACATAATACTAATGTTTACACTTAAAGGGATAGTGCGTTTTTTTATTTTTTATATAAGTGGATGTTTACAAGTGAACAGGCTAATAATACTAATAGGCGCAGTGATACGAATCGACAGAAAATAGCACCAAGCGATTCTGAATGCTGACTTTTGTGACGCAAATATATCACTTTTTGGACAAATACTTTCATGTGTCTTGGCATGCTCTCCACATGTCTTTCACATTGTTCTTGGTAGGGATGCACAATATACAGGGGGTCCTCGGGTTACGACGGTCTCGACTTACGACGTTTCGTGGTTACGAACGCGCCCCCATTAGAAAAAATTAATAATATTACGCGTCATTCCGTCTTACGCGGTTTAGCGTGGTAACCGACGTAAACAAACGCGAACGGCGCGCGGCGCACAGTGGAAGAATACGCTCTGTTGTGGTTGTAGGGAGAAGAAGACGGCCTCATGTGCGTGCCCAATGTGGGCGGAAGTACCTGATGTGGGCTCTGATCTGCTCCTATGAAAGCGACAGTGATAACCAAGCAGCGTAGTGGTCTAATTATTGAGATGGAAAGGTTATTGGTGCTTTGGTTGGAAGATTAAAGTCAAAATCCGACTTACGACGAAATTCGGGTTACGACGCGTCTTAAGAACGGATCAACGTCGTAACCCGAGGACCCCCTGTATCGGCATTAACATCGGTATCGGCCGAAATCGTCAAACATTTTAACATATCGGTATCAGCCCAATGTGTAAAACTGGGCCGATATTAACGACATTTAACGATATTAACGATATTAACGACCGATATGTGTCAGTACTATAAATACCAGATTAAGAGTGACATGGTGTGTCATGTCTTTGTGTTAAAATACATCAAGATTTCATAAGATCAATAAGTTAGTTAAAGGTTATAAATGAGTTCATTTCATATTTGTAAATTGTTAAAAAGAGTTAGGTAAAATAAGAGTGAGAAATCTTCACCTTTAAGGATCGTTCTATTTTGAGTAAAGAGTGAGTGTTCCTGTGTTAAAGTCCGCTCTGTTTTATACAGGGCTCTCAAGTCTCACGCTTTGAGAGTGTGACACACGCAATTCGACGTTTTCACATGCTCACACGCCACACATGGTATTTCTCATGCTGAAATTTAGTTACGCAATTAAAGCGTTGTTCACGCTGAATATGTTTTATACGTTTGAACCTCGGCAAGCTTTTGCCTTTGTGAGTATTTTATGTTAACAAGCACTTTGATTAAGGTGATGTATATTACATTTGAACAAGTGAGACCTGAACTTGTGGCTTCACGGAGCTAACTGTTTAAGCTACTCGTATTTTGTTCATCACATGTTCTACGAAATTAGTAATGTGCCTTCTTTGTTCTACGTTTCAGTTACTACATAAATATATACGAGACCTCCATAAAACAAGAAAAGTAGGAGGACTTTTTTTTATTAGTTCGCTGGCTGTCGAGCCTCACATAGTCACGTGTCATGAGGACAGCACATGGTGATTTTTTTTTTAAATCTAAACTTTCTCACGGGGTTTTGTGAATAAAATAAGTTAAAGGAGAATTAACATTTTTTTCAGTAATAAAACAAGTTGTTTTACTCACCCATAGCACTTTGGTGTCATATGGAGCACTTCCAGAGATGTTTTAGTTTAGCGATCTCCGTAACGTGAGTGATCGGAGCATGACGCTGCAGTCACCAAAATAATACAAACTTTGCACTTTTCAAATCATAGAAGCTCAATGTCTTAGTCTACACTTTCATTTGAGTCAAAAGTGGCCTCTAATCCGAGATTTATCCATAATTTTGAGTAGATGAGGAGGACAGTGCGCATGTGCTCAGTCACATCTTATTTCGCTCTCAGCTCCCGGGACCCAAACATGAAACGCAAAGCTGTAAATTATGGATACATTTCGGATTACAGGACACTTTTAACTCAAACAAAAGTGTAGACTAAGACATTGAGCTTCTATGATTTGAAAAGTGCTAAAGTTTGTGCTATTTTGGTGACTGCAACGTCGTGCCCCGACCACTCCCGTTAACGGAGATCGCTAATCTAAAACATCTCCGGAAGTGCTCCATATGACACCAAAGTGATATGGGTGAGTAAAACAACTTGTTTTATTACCGAAATAAGGCTCAGATTGTAAAAAACGTTAATTCTCCTTTAAGCTTTATGGAGTCAAAACACATTTTGAAAATAAAAGAAGACATTCAAAAATTCATTTTGCGTGATTTTCAGTCTGTACAAAATATTATCTCAGAATAATAATAATAATAAAAAATAATAAAATAAAATTGGTATCGGTTAATATCGGTTATCGGCCACAACAGCAACATTAATATCGGATATCGGTATCGCCTAAAATGTTCACATCGGTGCATCCCTAGTTCTTGAGTGACTTTATTCCATATATCCTGGTTTATCCCTGGTTCAGTCCAAGTTTAGGTCTGGTTTAATCCTAGTCTAGTCCTGGTTTAGTCCCCTTTTTAACCTGGTTTAGTCCTGGTATAGCCCTGGTTCAGTCCAAGTTTAGGTCTGGTTTAATCCTAGTTTAGTCCTGGTTTAGTCCCCTTTTTAACCTGGTTTAGTCCTGGTATAGCCCTGGTTCAGTCCAAGTTTAGGTCTGGTTTAATCCTAGTTTAGTCCTGGTTTAGTCCCCTTTTTAACCCGGTTTAGTCCTGGTTTAGCCCTGGTTCAGTCCAAGTTTAGGTCTGGTTTAATCCTAGTTTAGTCTTGGTTTAGTCCCCTTTTTAACCTGGTTTAGTCCTGGTTCAGACCTGGTTTAGTCCTAGTTTAGACCTGCTTTAGTCTTGGTTCACACCTGGTTTAGTCCCAGTCTTTCACATTGTTCTTGGGTGACTTTATTCCACTCCTGGTTCAAGAACTGAAGTAGCTCAGCTTTGTGTGTGTGTTGGAATTCAACAGACGCTGGAATGGAATGGCTGTAATACATGTAGAGATGCTGATTTCAGAAAAAAATATGCAGTGATCTCTTATTTTTTTCCAGAGCTGTATGTGTAATTTAGCATTACATCTGAGCTCCATAGAATGTCCATTGACAGAAATTCCCAGACAGCTTAACTGGATCGATGATGTAAGCAGCTTTCTGTATGTACACACACCGCCATTTGGGTAAGGTCTTAAAACCTTTAGTACCACAACAGCAGCAGATATTTTCAGATTAGTACGATCTGCTCGGATAATTCACTCTCCAAAGCTTGTACAACTGCTAAACTTCATCATCTCTGGAACTATTCAAATAAGCACCTTTTTTCTAATACAAACCTCCGCCTTGGCTTTCTATTCTTCAAATTAAAACAAGGCATTATTATTTGGCATTATTTCGCTTGTGTTGTCCAATCTCGAAATGGCTGTTTGAGCTTGACAAGTTTCATTGTATTGTTGCCAGATTTTTTTTTTTTTTAAGCTCCCAGGCCGTTTAATGGACACGTTTGGGCTTGGGGCCAATGCAGTCATTTTCAACTCTGCTGCTCTATGAAATGACTCAACAATTAGCTCCATTCAAGTGACTGTCAACAGGCTAATCTCGGGTTCCTTAGAAATAATTTCAGGTGAGGCTTTCAGGGTGCTTACACAAAACAAGGTCAGATTTTGTTAGAGTGAGTTAGTGAGGGATTTGGCGTAAGGATGGTGGTTGGGTTGTTACTGCGGTTGGTTGACGGTTAGTGAAAGATCTTAAGAGCTCGCGTAGATGTTTGAAGCCAGAAAGAAGCTTGTTGCTGCAACATTCCTCCCTGTGCTAGACTACAGGGATCTTTTGTATATGCATGCCCCAGCCCAAGCTCTGCGCTCTCTGGACTCAGTATTTCACGCCTCTTTGCGCTTTATTACAAACTGTAGTGCTCGGACCCATCATTGTGAACTCTACTCTCGTGTTGGATGGCCTGCTTTAGCGACCCGGCGGCTCACACACTGGTATAAACTTATTTATAAGGGACTTGTTGGGCTGCTCCCTTAATACCTCAGTGTGTATCTTCAGCGGAGGCCTGACGGACCCCAGAATTTACGTTCTCAGGATGTTTTCACGTTGCTGGTTCCTACTGTGAGAACAGAGAAAGGAAAACTGGTTTCAGTATCGTGCTCCAGCAGACTGGAATTCTTTGCAGAGAGTTTTAAAACTTCAAACACTCGTACCTATGGCTTCTTTTAATACTCTTTTAAAGGACATGGAAACGCAATCGATGATATGCCAATATTTTTAAACTGTTTTTCATCATTTTATTTGTGTTGATTTTATATTTATTTGTTGTCTGGTGAATCGTATTGTGTTTCTAATTGTTTTTAACATTTTATCTGTGTTGACTTTATATTTAATTGTCGTCTTGTGAGTTGTATTGAGTGGGCCTCTTGGCCAGGACTCCCTTGAAAAAGAGATCTTTGAATCTCAATGGGACTTCTTTCCTGGTTAAATAAAGGTAAATAAATAATAAATAAGTTAGTTGGAAATTAGTGCTACAGAAAATAATACTTTACTATATCTCTATTTTCTGATGTTACGTTTCCTCATCACAAACATACTTGGAGTTTTGTTTTCGTTCACACACAAATCCTGCATATTTAGGCTTTGAGTTCTTCTCTCAAATGTAAACAGTCTGTTCCATCTATTTTTTTCCACCTTGTGAATTCATGTGGACGCGCTCTTGTTGGGAGAATAAATCACGAGAGTGATTGCGTGTTGCTTCTCTCATGCAGAAGTTTATTGCAATGAGGAGAAACAGCGCGAAATCCCCCATGTGGTGGGTGAAGGCATTACCAGTCGCTAAAATAATGGATCCCAGACTTAGTAGTCGATGACAGATATGATCACAGTTTCCTTGAACGAAATGACAGAGCATTACAGAGAAATGGAATAGAATAAACATTTTAGCAGACTTTTAACATTTAACTGATTTGTTTTTAGGGCTTATGTAAATTAATATTTATGAGAAACCTTTTACTGTTTTTAACCTCTTGAACATGACTGTAAGTAGGCACAGAACATAGTATTAGGGACATATAGTACCATTCTAACCTATCACACTCTACTGTGTTTTTAAAGTCCGTACAACTTCAATACAATCATTCGGATGATTTCAACCCTGGAATTGACAATCTCTAGCCTTTTGTCCAGTTGACAAATTGAATTTCTCCTTTTGCCATGGATTCTACCTGGACGACTGAGGGATTCTACACAAATCTCTACTAAACAAAAAGAAAAGGGAAGCTGTTACCTTAAAAACTACAACTTCATGACATCACAAAGTAGACCAGAGAATTTTGAGCTTTGAAGATGTAGACAGACTGATAGGAAAGGATCTCAAATGAATGAAACAAAACACAACTTCAGGTATGTTTTTGATGAGGTAACAGCATTCTAACATGACTTAAAGGACAATTATCATTTTTACAATCTGGACCTTATTTTGGTGATAAAACGTCATTGTACTTTGGTGTCATTTGGAGTATTTCCGGAGATTTCAGAGTTGAGCTATATCCTTTTACCGTGAGTGGTCGGGGCACGCTGTTGCAGTCACCAAATAACACAAACTTTATCACTTTTCAATGTTCAAATGTTTCAAAAAGTTCAATGTGTTAGTTTACACTTTCATTTGAGTCAAAAGTGGCCTGTAACCAGAGATCCAGTCATGGTTCCGATTGGATGACATCATCGACGAGGGCCGCGTGCATTCACAGATATTTGCAGATAAGACGACGCTCTCAGCTCTCGGTTACAGTCATAAAGAAGCTAAGGAATAATAATAAGAAAACATCTCTGCTTGAGAAAACCCGAAATGGTGCAAAATGCATTTATCCCGGTTGTGAAAACCAAATGACAGCTTGGACGAAGTTGAGTTTTCACAGGCTTCCTCGTCACAATCCGGAGTTATTGAAGCTGTGGCTCGTTGCCTTGAGAATGGACCCAAACGTGAAAGGCAAAGCTGTAAGACGTTTGGACCATCGTGTTTGCGGTACCCACTTCAGTCCGGACGATTTTTTACCAGCAAAGGAAAAGAAAGAAAGCCAGCGGATTCAGCGCACGATTATGAGAAGTAATGCGATACCGATGGTTGTTCTCTGGTGCGCTGCTCCTCAAACTGTCTCCGTTTCATTCTTTCTAATACCTCCTCATCCGTATACTCAGGCTCAAAACGATAGGGACGGCCATCATACTCAAATAACTCCTCTTCAGTCTCATAGTCCGAATCTTCAGCCATGTCTCGCTTGCAACAAAAAAGTTCTGAGCGTCTTCTAAGCAAAGTAGAGGAATGAATGCATGCATGCGTGACTGGATCTCTGGTTACAGGTCACTTTTGACTCAAACGAAAGTGTAAACTAACACATTGAACTTTTGTCATTTGAAAAGTGATAAAGTTTGTGTTATTTGGTGACTGCAACAGCGTGCCCCGACCACTCACGTTAAATGGACATAGCCCAACTCCGAAATCTCCGAAAACACTCCAAATGACACCAAAGTAGAATGGGTGAGTAAATGACGTTGTTTTATCACCGAAATAAGGTCCAGATTGTAAAAACGATAGTTGTGCTTTAAAGCTCACAAGAGTCAATTTTGTGTGATATAGCACCTTCAAGACACTCAAAGCCACCACCATAAAGCAACTAAAGGTGGTCTATGTAACTTTTCTGGTTGTCTCCATGGAGATCTTTTTTCTTTGCCTTAAATGTTGACCGCTATGGCATTAAATGTATCTATCTTGCATTTATTGTTATTGTGAGCAGGGTCAGCTCTCCACAGATCTGACTTGTGGCTTGGCTTGTGTGATAGATATGTTTAATGCCACACTGCAAAACATTCCAGGCAAAACTACAACAACTCCATGGAGACTAGCAGGCATTGTACGAACCCTCCATCAGAAAAATAACAAGGTGCACCTTTAAATGGTCACATCTTTATATAGCACTTTTCCACCTTCAAGGCACCCAAAGCGCTTTACAACAAGGAAACATTCACCCATTCACACACCAGTGTACGCAGACACTGGGGGCGAGGTGGGTTAAGTGTCTTGCCCAAGGACACAACGGCAGCATTCGTCTGTGGGAGCTGGAATCGTACCAACCAACCTGTGGGTCAGTGGATCTGACCGCTCAACCACTGATGTTTCTTATGTCAAGAGCGGGATTTGAACCACCAACCTTTGGATCAGTGGACAAACGCTCTACTGCCACCCATTATTCATTCATTCATTCATTTTCTTCAGTTCAGGTCGCGGGGGCAGCAGTCCAAACAGATCTGCCGCCCAGATCTCAACACACCAGCCTCCATGGATCTCCCTGCGGGTGCTGGGTCCACGGGAGGACGGCCCCACGTCGCTTGACGCAACCGGCCTTGATGTACTTCTGTCATGCGGGCTACCAGTGTACGCAGACACTGGGGACGAGGTGGGGTTAAATGCCTTGCCCAAGGATACAACGGCAGCATTCATCTGTGGGAGCTGGGATCGTACTACCAACCTGTAGGTCAGTGGATCTGACCGCTCAACCAATGATGTATGTCGAGGGCGGGATTCGAACTGCCAACCTTTGGATCAGTGGACAAATGCTCTACAAACTGATCTACTACATTATAATAAAAAAAATATAAAATATACATTAAAAAAATAACTGTATTATATTTTTTTCTATTATACTGGTATGTTACATTATAACATACAAGTATAATTAGGAAATATACTACGGCTAACAACATAAATTGCTTGTGTGAGAGATTTCAGTTCAAAAAAGTGTGTTTTGAGCAGATATTTAAAGATCCCATGACATGGTACTTCTTGATGCTTTTATATGGCTCCTTAATGGTTCCCTAATACTGTAAATGAATCCTTCTTCAAAATCAACACTCAGTGCATGAGAAACAGAGATAAGATGAGAAAGAGTAATTTTTCTCTCTCTGAACACTCCATAATGGGCGTTGTTGCTTGAATGCAAATGAGGAGAAAAGAGATGGCCAATAGTAGAGGGTGGGGGCGTGGCCAAACTCGCCGCTCAGAGTTCTGAGCCCTCAGCTGATCCATTTCCTTGTTTTTGCACGGGGGGAGAGATTTGAAGCGTTCCATTGAAAAATAAACACATTTCCACAGAAAATAAAATTAAACCACTGCTGTTCAAAGGTCCAGAGGCTCAGATAAAGGACTTCCGAGCCTAGAAACACTCGGACGTGCCTCCAGGCAAATAAAAAACGCATTTCGCATTGCCTAGCGCATTCGCAGTCCAAACTCTCTGGGCGTGATTTACAGAGACGCTGAGTACAGACAGACGGGGGTGGAACTGCATTTGCATTTCTTTTTTCGATCTGACGTCAATAAGGTGCCTTGTTCAAAATCGCCCGTTTGAGCTCCGATTTTTTGTAACGCAGAAAAGGATCGCAAATGCTCAGTTTAGACATTTCACAACTTTTAACCATGGGGGGGGCTAAACAGGGTAGGGGAGCTCACATTAACGTTCAAAAACTTCAGAAAGTGAAAATTTCATGCCATGGGACCTTTAAATAAGGTAAGGATTATGAAAGCTTCTCATTGTTTCCTTTTCACTCTGTTATATTTTTGTTTAATTGCAATAGCACAGAATCTCCTACACTTACCATACACCCCTGTAAAATTACAAAGAGAGCCTTTTTATGCATTCTTGTCAATTTGAAAGCCACAAAACCATGACTCATAACTATTCCTCTCCGTACAGTAGAAAGATCCTGACGCCCGCTGACAGGTACTTTGAGTGGGAGACTGAGGAGGAGTTCTGGTGGGTCACGACTGGCCCTGCGCTCTGACTCACGGACTGCATGCCAATCAAACTGGGCCCTGCTGTTAGAGGAATGTGGTAAACAAGGCTGTGTGGTCCTCAAGACATAGAGCAGGGAACATCCATGTATCTCGAGGAGAGGGTGATTCAGTCGCACTGCTGCCCACTGAAGAGCCTCGCACCTGGGCTACGGTAAACTAAAAACACCCATCTGTCTGTGTGTGGCTGGAGGAGCAGCGATGGAACGCCTCCCCTGTTCTGCCTGGGGCCAAATGAGCAGAAATGATAGTGATAGTGTAAGAGTCAACTGCTCCTCTGCACAAATACAACTCACAAATACAAAAAATAAGAGACCACTGCAAAATGATCAGTTTTTCGACTTATAGGTATGTGTTTGGGCAAAAGGAACATTTTTGTTTGAGTCTATAAACTACTGACAACATTTCCCCCAAATTCCAAATAAAAATATTATCGTTTAGAGCATTTATTTGCAGAAAATGACAAATGGTCAAAATAACAAAAAAGATACATGTTTTCAGACCTCAAACAATCCAAAGAAACAAGATCAAATTCATTTTAAAACAACATAATACTAATGTTTACACTTAAGAAGAGTTCAGAAATCAATATTTGGTGCAATAACCCTTATTTTTAATCACAGCTTTCATGTGTCTTGGCATGCTCTCCACAAGTCTTTCACATTGTTCTTGGGTCCTAGTTTAGACCTGGTTTAGTCTTGGTTCAGACCGGCTTTAGTCCTAGTTTAGACCTGGTTTAGTCTTCGTTCAGATCGGGTTTAGTCCTAGTTTAGACCTGGTTTAGTCCCATTTTTAACCTGGTTTAATCCTGGTTTAGCCCTGGTTCAGTCCAAGTTTAGGTCTGGTTTAATCCTAGTTTAGTCCTGGTTTAGTCCCCTTTTTAACCTGGTTTAGTCCTGGTTCAGATCTGGTTTAGTCCTAGTTTAGACCTGGTTTAGTCCTGGTTCAGACCTGGTTTAGTCCTAGTTTAGACCTGGTTTAGTCCTGGTTCAGACCTGGTTTAGTCCTAGTTTAGACCTGGTTTAGTCCTGGTTCAGACCTGGTTTAGTCCTGCTTTAGTCTTGGTTCAGACCTGGTTTAGTCCCAGTCTTTCACATTGTTCTTGGGTGACTTTATTCCACTCCTGGTGCAAGAACTGAAGTAGCTCAGCTTTGTGTTTGTGTTGGAATTCAACAGACGCTGGAATGCAATGGCTGTAATACACGTAGAGATGCTGATTTCAGAAAAAAAAACGCAGTGGTCTCTTATTTATTTTTATTTTTTCCAGAGCTGTATATAGTACTCGGATTGGAGTACTTGTACTTCTTGACTTTACTTGAACATAATGCTGGATGGATGACTTGGGATGTTTTTTAAGGGAGGATAGACTTGGATTCATTGACCAGAGATTTTGACCTGGACTTGACTACATTAACCAGTGTAGAATGTATAACAGTTTGATGGTTTTCAGTTCATAATTATTAATTATTAAAGCTCTGAGAATTCACCGCAGGGTCCACAGAGCCTATATGTAACTGCTTGTAGTTGAATGATTGTGAACAGTATCTAGAATTTTAAATAACCCCAGGAAGAGTAGCTGATGCAGTACGCTGCAATTGCTAATGGGGATCAAAATAAACAATAAGCAATGGGTAAAATAAGAAAACTATCAATGATTCAACTATAATAAATTCTATTGCACATTTTGATGCACTCGGCACATTTTTGGACATCTGTAAATAGGCATTTATTCTTTGCACTGTTCTTAGATTTTTGTCCTTGGATAGTTTTTGTATAGTCTTGTATTGTTTTTTGTACACTGTCTTTTTTGCACTTCTTCGCCAGGGAGAAACGGAATTTTGATTCACTGTATGTCGAACACATGGCAAATTGACAATAAAGTTGTGTGCATTTTGCCTTATCGAGGTAATAAATACATTTCATTGTCCACTCAGCAGACAATCATTTGCTTATTTCATCAGACAAAAATGTAGTTTTAATTATTGTAACATTTAATACACAAGGAAATTCCAAGTTCCTGATTAGACTATAACATTTTCAAAAGCATAGCCTCCTTTTTGGTCAAGTAAATTCATTACAGAAGATTAGAATGAACTAAAAGTAATTAGAATGGCTAGACAAACACCTGCCTCCTGACCACTACTCTGTCCGACTCTTCCAAAACCAATACGTTAAGGCTGCGTCCCATTTCTCTATCTTACCCCTTCCCCTACCATTTTATCTACATCTTTGTTCTGCCCCTCGATACCGAGCTGAGAGGGCTCGGGGTACGAATGTTCCCCTAAGAAATGGGACACCACTCGATTACCGTTTCCGTTATCATCTCTTCCCTCTACCTGGCTGCTACGTCTACAGAGGCGACGACAACTGACGCAAACAAACGTAAACAAATGTCAAGGATTATCGGGTACCTCAGCTTGACAAAAAAACTAGCTTGTTTATACATGAAAGGTTGTTGAAAACGATACCGTCGGCTAAACAGACAGAAGCGTCATAATTGTAAATCATGATAAACCATGTGGATATCCTAAATGGTGTTTCAACAAAACCAAGAGAGACAAGGACAATAAACAAGACAACAGCGAATCCGAACCCAGGAGGAAAAGGGTGGCGATTCCTTACCTGGCCGGCGTTACAGAGGATTTTCAGACAATATGAAATCCCAGTTTATTTCATACCCACAAACACTTTAAGACAGAAACTGGTCCACCCAAAGGACAAAACACCGAGCCACAAACAAAGCAATGTGGTCAACTCCATCCAGTGTAGTGAAGACTGCAGTGAGCGCTACACTGGAGAAACAAAACAGCCACTTCACAAGAGGATGTACCAACACAGACGGGAGAGCCAGAGTGGACCGTCATCTGCCGTACATCTCCAACTAGAAGCCACGGGCCACTCCTTTGAGGACTGTGAGGTTCAGATCTTAGCCAGGGAAAAGAACTGGTTTGAGAGGGGAGTTAAAGAGGCTTTTTTTTTGGTCAAAAAAGAGAATCCTTCTTTAAACAGGAATGGGGGAGTCAGACATAATTTGTCTCCCATATATAATTACATTCTCAAACCTAAATCAAAACAAACAAAGGAAACAATAGGGCAGACAGGTCAGGTCCAGAGGTGTGAAAACACCCATTAGGGTTTTGAATGGGTATGCTAAACTAGACGCCATAGAGAAAGTGAAAACAAAAGTCAGAAACTGAAAACAAAGAGGTGGGATAGTTTCAGAATAATTTCAGTATAGTTAGCTCCTCCCTGCAGCTAGATATAAGCAGTGTCCATCAGCACTCTAACCAGAACTGACGAAGCAACTCGGATGAGCTGCGAAACGTTTTCGACCAAATAAACTTTGTCCAGTTGACAAATTGAATTTCTCCTTTTGCCATGCTAAACTGTTAATCGATAATTACAACTGCTGAAAATACATTTATGAGACTCCTTGGCTGGTCGATGTGAAGCTGCCATCCTGATCCCAAAACCTGCCTGAGCTTGTAGGTGTACCCCTTTGTTTAAGTCTGGTCGAGAGTTTACTTCATTTCAAGGGGTATGTACAGTAGCCCTCGGTCGTGGCCTGAGCCCTTGATCAAAATTAGAATCAGGACACCCCTTGCCCTCACATGAACGCGCAAAACCAAGGGGAGGGGTAAGAGAAGAGAAATGGGACGCAGCCTTAATCCTCATTCTCTCTTACCTCATCTCTTCATTATGCTGCAGTCATGGACCGACGCTGGTTAATCTCACTGCTTTAATGGCGTAGCTATCGACTTGAACGAGACACAACAAACAGGCCTTAACTCAGCACTCAGCACTATCTCATCTGTGAGGGGGTTTTCAAACAGAGCAGGGGGCCACAGCCTGACGCTCCACTGCACCGGCCAGACGCTAAGTGCCCCAGCAGAGGCAACATCAATACAAGGCCCAGGGCAGCAGCTGTTCACACTGTCTGCTCGGCCTCACTTCTAATAAGGAGGAAGAAATACATCAAAAGTTGTATGTATTGCATAGGGATTTGCATGGCTTTTAACAAACAGTGACTGACAGATGTGAGTGAGACGCTAACAGTTGCGTTTATTGTAGTGTTTAGATCGATATTATATTGATGTCTCCTCGTCAAAAGCATTTTAACACTCCCAAGAGTCAATTTTTGTGTAATATAGGACCTAGAACACTTTTGCTATAAAAAGTAACACCATCACTTTTGCCGGGTAATTTTTACCCGATATAATATACCCAACAGAAAGTACTTGTCATGAAAAATAGATCAAAATATGACAACACATGATAAATTAGAGTGGTTTTCTTTTATTTTCAACTGTGGTATATGTAACAAAATGGAAAAAAAAAAACACAGGAAGACGCTAAAACATGCTCCAAAATTACTGAAAAATTAGGAATATGAAAGAAAAAATCTTTAAAAAAAAAAAATAATAATAATGATACTGGAAACTTGGTGTTTGGTCCACCCATTCCTGGGACATGTGAGACTTCCCTGGTGAAGCACAGACTCCTCGGCACACGAACATTTGCAGGAGAGAGGAATAAAAAATGGTATTTTTTCAGTGGGTAAAAATGACCACTTGACTAAAATATTGTTTTCACCATAAGAATTCCCTTTGAAATCACCACTTTGTGATATTTATTCATAACCATTGCACTAAATAAGGATAGATACACATTCCAGGACCACTCTTACTTATTTTTTACATCCTCTTACATTAAATTCATTACATTCTTACATTTCTCTTGAAAATCACCCAAAAGTCTGTAGGGTAGGGAAACACCTACACCTTCAAAGATGTCAAAAACAATGGTGAAGCTACAGGGACCCATGACACTCAGAAAAATGCAACATCATGTACAGTGGTCCCTCGCTCTATCGCGGTTCACTGTTCGCTGTTTCACGGATTTTTTTTTTTTTTTAGATTTTTTTTCAATTTTTTTTTTTTTTTTTAAATAGTGTATCAACATTGTGTTCTGCGTCCTGATTGGCTTCTCTTCCGTGTCTCCTGTACAGTTCAGAATGTGTTCAGTTTGACACATTTATATAGATGTTATAGAGGGGGGACCCGGGGGGGCTCCGGGAGTCCCGCTGGATGCACAAGGAGCCGAGACATGAGTCACTGGATCTGTAGGAAGTCCAGACCGGGACTAAGACATGAGGACCAGACTGGGACTAGACCAGGACCAGACCAGGACTAAGACATGAGGACCAGACTGGGACCAGACCGGGACCACACTGGGACTAGACCGGAACTAGACCAGGACTAAACCAGGTCTAAACGTGGACTAAACCAGGTCTAAACCAGGTCTAAACCAGGACTAAACCAGGCCTAGACCAGGTCTAAACCAGAATTAAACCACTGCATCTTTGCCTTGTTTCGTGACCATGGCACAGTGTTGTATAAAGTACTGGAAAATCAAACTCAAGTAAAAGTATAGGTACCCCTCCCGAAAATGACTTTGGTAAAAGTCGAAGTCACTGACTGAAATGTTACTTGAGTAAAAGTCTTAAAGTATCTGGAACTTCTTGTACTTAAGTATGACAAGTAATGTAAAAATAAATGTACTGAAGTAATGTAATTAAAAGTACAAGTATGAAGCAAAGGCAGTCTGAAGCTAACCTTTGCTTTGTTACTTAAATTTTTAAAAGTAGGCACATGTTAATGTTATTTTTTGTCCTTTTGAATTTGTGTGCCCTTTCTCATTCGTTACACTTAGCCTACAGCTATGCCTTCCCTTGAGCCGAAAAAGCTAGGTAGCCTGTTAGCTCCAACATCGTCAAATACGCTTTGTGTAACCGAAACAATGTCACACAAAGTTCATTTCTACATGTTATGCTCAAGGTTTCACAACGGTGTCTAGAAAGTCTGTGCTCTGGTTACTGAAATTGGAATATAGACGCTAACAATTTCATTAATCTAGAACTTACCTCGATGTGTTTCTTGAGGTTGGATGGGGAGTTTCTGTAAGATAGGATTTCCACGTTTCTTGGAAGGCGCAAGAGGCACTTCATTCGATAGGACGAATCCTTCATATCAGGATATGTAGCCGTTCATATGTAGCCGACGTGGATGCTGTCTCCTCTTCCATCAGGGATGTTGACTGATTAAACTAGCTGCATGAAACCAACAGGTGTAGGCTGATTGTCATGCGCAAGTAGTGAACAAGCCCAGACACGTCCTGACTTCCTTGCAGTCAGTAGAGTTTTTTTTTTTTTGTAACGAGTAACTAAACGGCACATTGAAAATGTATTGGAGTAAAAGTATGCAATTAAATTCGGAAATGTAGTGAAGTAAAAGTAAAAGTTATAATTTTTTTTTAAACTCAAGTAAAGTACAAAGTCTCCCAAAATGTACTTAAGTACAGTAGTGAAGTATTATTACTTCGTTACTATACAACACCCCCCCACGCTTCACTATTAATACATTTTGTTGAAAATCTATGAAAGTTTGAGTGTTTAAACGAGAGAGAAATGTGAGAAAATGTTAATTCCAGTCTGAGAAAAGTGTATAATGTGTGTGGTGAGGCATTTACAGCCTTAAAACATGTATAATAATTGTAAAATATAAAGTTGTCCTACTTCGCAGATTTCACGGGTTATTTCTGGAATCTAGTCCCCGCGATAAACGAGGGACCACTGTAAATATCTTTGCTCGGGTGAAAATCAGCCGGCGATAGTGCTCTAGGGTTAAGTAGCATTTTTGACATGTGTTTCACATCCAAATAGAACTGTCTATGTACGTGCATGGACAGAACTCTTGGATCAACAGCTGTTAAACTACAATGACACCAGCTTTATCTTGTAGCCTCTGGCTCCAGTGCAGTCTGCGGCAGTTGTTTGACACCATTGTAACATTTTTTTAGTAAAGTCAGCCACACCAGTTCACAGCAGCTGTGCTCCTTCCCACAGCTGAGAGTAGCACTCACAGCATAGCAAAGTGGAGAGTCACTTTTGTTTTGGTCTTTATATTTTAGCAAATTGAGCTTATTTATAAAAACAAGACATTCATTCCAAAAGTAGCATCTGCTCAAGTAAACAGTAGTACATGATGTAAATACCAGAGATGTGTTAAAGTGCCCGTGTTATTCTATTTCCTGATCTGTTATGATGTTGTTGTTGAGTTGTGTTTTGTTTTGTTTCATTCACACATGTTTAACACACAAATCCTGCATATTTATGTGTTTAATTCATGCAAACAAAACACAACTCCAAGTATGTTTTTGAGGAAGTAACATTATAACATGGCTGAAAGTCTACAAGAGTCAGTTTTGCGTAAGGACAGAACCTTGAATAAGTTTGAGGGAGGGCTTGGGGCAGTATTTACAGTATATCCAAGTGGATCACATGAAGTCATCAAATGCCACAAATTCAGATCAAACTTCTATAATATCTTGGCAAAAGATGGTGGGGACATGGGCCGCCATCAGAAAACTTGCCGAGGGCGTGTAAAGAGCTAGGGCCAGCACGGACATCATTCATATACTGACTATTGTGAGCTTGTTGCTTATTTTCTCTGGAAATCTAAGTTCTACTGGTGATGGGACTTTCGTCTCTCTTGTGGGATCTGAATCTGTTGGATCTGTTCACTTTAAAGCCGTTCAATTAGATATAAGCTAATCACAGAGAGAAATGACCAACGCTCAGATTTGTTTAAAATGGTTGAAAATGAGAGTTGGGAGTCTCTTTCACTACAATAATAATAATAATAATAATAATAATAATAATAATAATTATTATTATTATTATTATTATTATTATTTAAAAAAATTGTGCAAAATTTCATGAGTTTTCGTCAGTGGGAAGTACCCGAACCTTGCAAAAAGGGGGGGAGGAAAATAATAATAATAATAATAAGAAGAAGAAGAAGAAGAAGAAAAACCAGAACAATAACAATAGGCCCTACGCTTGAGCGCTCGGGCCTAATAATAATAATAATAAGAAGAAGAATAAAAGAATAAATAAATAAGATGCGTGAAGAGTCCCTCAGTCGTCCAGGTAGAATCCATGATAAAGGAGAAATTCAATACAAAAGAAACAGATTAGTTGAGATAGTTTCAGAGCTATTTCAGTGTAGGGAGCTCCTCCTTGCAGCTAGATATAAACAGGGTCTAACCAGCACTAGAACCAGAACTGACGAAGCCTCTCGGATGAGCGGCGAAACGTTTTCGACCAAACAAACTTTGTCCATTTGACAAATTGAATTTCTCCTTTATCATAATAAATAAATAACTTATTATGATGCCAGTGTATAGTATGTTTTTGTTTCTGTGCTAATTCTTGTGTTGGTTCAGGGTTAATCGTTATAAAAATGCATAAAATTTGAAAGAAAAATATTTGGTTATTTTAAAAACTGATTTCCAAAGAGTTTAAAAGAGTCGATTGGGTTATGATTCTCACAAATGTCACAACACTAAATTTTACCTTCTCAAGACGACTCTTCTGTGCCATTGGCCACCCACCTTCTGTCCATCAGTCTAACAATAAAAGGTTTCAGTAAAGTCAACTCTCGCAACAATCCAGTTTGTAGTGAAACTTTGCCAGGCAACTATGAAAGCCTTTATATTTGTGCTGGAGAGCCGGAGACAGACGTTTACAGCTGTTGTGTTGGACACACACCACAACACAAATTCTTTCCATAAAAGGTCAAAGCCATTACAACAATATGTGCCAAACGTGGCACCAGAACCATAGCGCTGTGTCCATGTTGGCTCAAAGTTACATCAGCTGCTCAGACACTGCCTCTGCCGTGTGTCGTTCCATCAGAGTTGCCTAGCCAGCCAAAATAACACACTTTGAAAATGCTTTACAAAGACATTTGGGTCTGGAACTGCATCCTGTCTCCCTGATTTCAGAAAAGTGTGATTAACAGGTTAGGTGATTAACCAACCAGAGAAGCACGTGGTTCATTTGTGTCAAAACAAACAACGGTTTATGATTTAAACCGTTGTTTGTCTACTGATCCAAGGGTTGGTGGTTCGCAACCCGCTCTAGACGGGTTGACCGCGTGTGATCCCAGCTCCCACAGAGTGCTGCCGTTGTGTCCTTGGGCAAGACTCTCAACCCCACCTCGCCCCCAGTGACTGGACACTGGTAGCCCTCATGGAAGAAGTACATCAAGGCCAGTTGTAACGTGGGCCATCCTCCTGTGCACCCACCACCCGCGGGAGGATTCATGGGGCTGGTGCATTGTGTTCTGGGCAGCAGATCTGTTTGGACTGCTGCCCCTGCGACCCAGAAATGGACAAAGCGGAAGAAGATGGATGGATGGATGAATTGATGGAGAAATAAAGAGAATTGAGAAACAGTTGGGATTTCTGCAGAATCAACAAGCAAAGTAGTAAACTCTTTGACATCATAGAAGTTATAGATTTTGTAATGAATGAAACAAAAATATTTGAAAGGTGTCTTTCACATTTAAGAGACATGAGTGATAAAGTAGTGGCTGTGTCTCAAGTTAGCATGGTTACCTGTATTATATTTTTGTCAAATTTGCCACCTTTTGCTTTGATCGCTGCTTTGCACCCTCTTGGCATCCTCACTGTGAGACGGCCAAGGGTTTGCAGTGCTGCCGCAAAACAAAGGGTGTCTACTTTGAGGAATCTAAAACATTTTTTTTTTCTTTGCTATGTTGTGAGATATGTGTCTAGCTCCTATGTGCATAGAGTAGTGTGTGGTGTGAGTGAGCGCTCCTGGTGTATGTGAATAGAGTGAATGAGTGAATGAGTATCTGTGAAGAGAATAAGTGAGCACAGAGAGATACTGAGCAAGTACCCTGTTATTATGTGCATTACGGCGAAATAAAGCCACAGACTCTTGAGCAACAAACAGCGGTGTTCTTTGGACTCACAATCTTAACAATTGTGAAGTTCAGAATAGGGATTTAAAGGAGTATTGTGTACTTTTCTGGTATCTGTTATTGCCTTGTCTGGAAAGTTTCACAGTATGGTATTAAATAGCTGTTTTTCTAGGTATCTTTTAGCTCTAAAACCACCAGTAATTGAATAAATGTAAGGTAGAGCTGTTTAATGTCATATTGTGCAACATTCCCGGCAGAGCATTGACAGGTCCCTGGAAACAAGCTGGTGACCACCAACCAAAAAGTTACATAGTGCACCTATAAACCCCAGAGGATGAGTGGCTGCCAAGACCCTTCAGCTCTGGGGACGAGGACAGTTCTCCCCTTGGTCCTCTGAGCAAGGGACAGTGACAAGAAGAGTTTAACAATGATGTAGTTCTATACATCTAGCTTCATATACAAAAAAATAAGAGGCCACTGCATTTTTTTCTGAAATCAACATCTCTACATGTATCACAGCCATTCCATTCCAGCGTCTGTTGAATTCCAACACAAACACAAAGCTGAGCTACTTCAGTTCTTGCACCAGGAGTGGAATAAAGTCACCCAAGAACAATGTGAAAGACTTGTGGAGAGCATGCCAAGACGCATGAAAGCTGTAATTAAAAATAAGAGTTATGAAGATTGACTTTATTGATCTCACACAGGAGAAATTCTTCTCTGTATTTGACCCATCCTGTTATTAGGAGCAGTGGGCAGCACATTACTGCACCCAGGGACCATCTCCATGATCTTATTGCTTAGGCTTGGCCAGGACCTAAGCTGGAGGATTTATGGTGCATGTGTGCCCGGAGGAAACCCACCCAGACACGGGGAGAACATGCAAACTCCACACAGAAAGGCACCATGCCGCCAAATATTGATTTCTGAACTTTTCTTAAGTGTAAACATTACGTTTTAAAATGAATTTGATCTTGTTTCTTTGTATTGTTTGAGGTCTGAAAACATGTTTTTTGTTATTTTGACCATTTGTCATTTTCTGCAAATAAATGCTCTAAACCAGGGGTGCTCAGGGGTGCGATCGAGCTACCGGTCGATCGCGATCGACGCGTAGCTCGGGGGCCAAGTGTCAGTCGATCGTCAGGGCTTAATGCTCAATTCCGATTTTTTTGTGGAATCCGATTTTTTGCGCATGCAACAGGACACAACAAGGTCACACGCAGCGAGCGTGCTCAATGTTTACAGAAGTCACTGCAAGTCAAGTTGCTGTAGTACTTGCTTCGCCGCTTCACTGCAGGCATGAAAATCCCTCAGTTTAAGGCGAAATTCGACGATACGTTCGGGATATGTCCCATTCTCCGGAGCTCTGGATAATTAAGGTACAGCGCGATACATGTGGATACATGAACTATCAACAACACGGCAAACTGTTACTACGGAGCTGAACGCGTTCTTATGGGGTGAGTCATATTATCATGTTATTTCTGCATCAAAGGGACAGATTATCTGACAGCAGGGGCCCGGGACTAAACCGGGACTAAACCAGGTCTAAACCAGGTCTAGACCAGGTCTAAACCAGGTCTAAACCAGGTCTTAACCAGGACTTAACCAGGACTAAGGTGTGTGTGGGGTTAGGGTTAGTCCCTCCAAATTTTTGACTGGTAGTGCACACAATTTGTTACATAACAGAAAATGACTAGGCGCGATGGCAGAGACTAGAGCTACCCCATCAGGGAGGGACTGTGAGGACAGAGACTGCACACTTTGCTCTGGGTGTGGTGCGGATGGTGGTAGCGCTTGTATTGAGTGCGGCGAAATCTCAACCATTAATTGCACAAAGTCTTTTCATTTGAGCCCAAAGATGAGCCTGATTCAAGCCAGCTGTGGTCGGCTGGTATAACAGGCCTCCCCTCTGGACGTGGGCGGGTGGTGAGGTTACACATTCGCCCGCCACAACTAAAAATATAAGATCAAGGAGCTCTTAGCTGACATCTTGGTCTGGTTAAACTTGCGTACTGGAAAAATAAGGTCTAAAAACAGCGAAATTAGTGTTCAGTGGGCTTTATATTACTGATCTAACAGCTTTCATTTGGATTAAGAGATTATAAGAAAGATGTGGTAATTAAATATTTCAGTCTGATAATGAAAATATAACTTTTGTATAATACATGTTTTGCTTTTATGGATTAATTTAGCTAAAGTCCCTGAAGATTATCTTGTGTGAAAAGGTAGTATAAAATTGCTAGTGTTTCTGCTTAATACTTCTACTTAATATCTAAAAACAGCTATTGTGTTACTTTTCAACAGTGAGTAGCTTTATGCCGATAATAATACATGTATTTTTCTTATACTATTCTTTTCCAGACAGATCTAAGACACATCCTAATAAGGTATACTGTATATCCTTAGAAAATATCAGATTTTGTGCCTCATTTAAAGAGTGGGTATTCAAATGATTTTTTTGAGCTTTCTACCATGTTACATTGTTCCATCATCAAAAACATGCCTGAAGACGTTTTAGATGTCACCCTTGCATGCTTCAGTAATTTAGTGATCTCTCCTGGACTCTATTCGAACCCTCCTTACGGTTAACTATAAGATTCTGTCCAATGCTCAGCAAGCATTGGACAGAATCTTATATCTATACAAAAACGTGATACCAAAGTGACACAACAAACCTGCTATAATGTGCAGTGGTTTCATTAGCGGGATGCTTGCTGATTGTGTTGTGATAGTGTTCTGAAGGGGGCGACATAGTGCGGAGAGCAAAAACAAAAGTGAAAGAGGCACCATAGAGAGCATCCTCACCAGCTGCATCACTGTGTGGTACGGCACCTGCACCGTGTCCTGCCGGAAAAAGCTACATCGAGTAGTGAGAGCAGCTGAGAGAATCGTGGGTGTCTCTCTCCCCTCCCTGCAGGACATCTACCGCACCCGCCTCACCCGCAAAGCCCTCTAAACTGCCCACCCACCCATCCAACTGCCTCTTCAGTCTGCTGCCATCAGGAAGGAGACTGAGGAGCCTCAGGGCCAAGACCAGCAGACTGAAAGACAGCTTCATCCACCAAGTCAGGATGCTGAACTCTCTCCCTGCCCTGCCCTCCCTCCCCCAACAACACTGCTGCTTAAATGACACTTAAATGACACTGACACTGCTGCTTAAATGACACCATTTGAGCTTTATTACGCTACACATTGTGTGTTTTACCTATTTGTATCATATACAAGTTTACTGTACTTTTGCTACAGGTATATGTGATGTTTTAGTCATGGTGTTTATTGTCTTGTTTATCAGATGTTTTATGTTCACTGTGGGCCTAGGGGGCGCTGCAATTTCAAATTCTGTGTGTGCAACCTGTACATATGGTTTTTGACAATAAAGCTGACTTTGAACTTTGCAAAACATGTTAATATGTTGTTTTTTGTGAATATAGCATTTTCAATAAACGGTAACATGGTGATCTAAATATGCTATTAGTAGGCTATATGTAGCAGTTAATACCCCATTGAAGTAAAGTCCCTCCTCTTTAATGCTGTTTGCTTCCAAATACATTCCAGGTGCCCCAGGGGGACGCCAGTAGCAAAAACTGTTGTTGTGTCCTTAGGCAAGACACTTCACCTACATTGAAAGGTGCTAGATAAATGCAATAATGAATGAATGAATGAATGAATGAACTTATTACATTCAATTATAAAGCAGATAGTCATGTCCAGTTACTATACTCTGATTTGAGTAAAATTTATTGGACCACTACGTTGTATCTAGAATAATATTATTTTTATCATAAAAGTACACTTGACTGCACTTTTTGGTCCTCTACTTTCTATTTCCCAAATGGTGTCAGACTTTTGCAGTGCCACTTCATATTTCATGTTGATCAGCCGCTGTCCCTCACTGCTGCAGAGACCCTGGTGTACGGATCTAATCATTACAAGCACATTTGGTTTGGTTAAATGTGTCTATTCCCAGCGCCTAATGGAATCAGTTTTTAATTAAAATAGCTCGGATGACATTTTCTACCCATGAAGCCAACAGAGAACTCTCCTGACAGCTGAAGTGTCATACAATGTGAAGTCTAGTCTCCAAACAAAAATATGCCCAAACGTATCCCTTAATGAATCAATATTTTACTGTTAAACTTTCAAATCAGTTTTGTAAGCTAGTTTTTCCCCATAGGTAAGAATGACCAGTGTTGGGCACGTTACTTTCAAAAAGAAATTAGTTACAGTTACTAACCCAAAAAAGTAACTGAGTTAGTAACTGAGTTACTACACTATAAAAGTAACTAGTTACCGAGGAAAGTAACTAATGGGTTACTTTTTTTTTAAGTTAATAATTTGGATTTTTTTTTTTTACAGTGCATTGTACAGCTTTTGCTGCTTGGCTGGAGCGCAGAGCGCAGAACTTAAAACCGTCTGAACAGAGAATTTGGAGCTTTGGAGATGTAGACATGAAACACAATGCAACTCCAGGTATGTTTTTGAGGAGGTAACAACATTTTAACGTGTCTTGAAGCTTACTAGAGTCAATTTTACACAATGTAGGACCTCTAATACAGAAAATGTGTGTGTAGTAAATGTCCTGCCCAAGGAAACAACAATAACATGCATTGCTTCTAGTGAGAATCAAACTACAAAACACCAGATATACATCTCTGGGAAAAATAAGAGACCACTGCAAAATTATCAGTTTTTATGATTTTACTACTTATAGGTATGTGTTTGGGCAAAAAGAACATTTTTGTTTGAGTCTATAAACTACTGACAACATTTCCCCCAAATTCCAAATAAAAATATTATCGTTTAGAGCATTTATTTGCAGAAAATGACAAATGGTCAAAATAATAATAATAATAAAAAAGACCCTTGTTTTCAGACCTCAAACAATGCAAAGAAACAAGATCAAATTCATTTTAAAACAACATAATACTAATGTTTACACTTAAGAAGAGTTCAGAAATCAATATTTGGTGCAATAACCCTTATTTTTAATCACAGCTTTCATGCGTCTTAGCATGCTCTAGGTCTGGTTGAATCCTAGTCCTGGTTGAGTCCCCTTTTTAACCTGGTTTAGTCCTGGTTCAGACCTGGTTTAGTCCTAGTTTAGACCTGGTTTAGTCTTGGTTCAGACCTGGTTTAGTCCAAGTCTTTCACATTGTTCTTGGGTGACTTTATTCCACTCCTGGTGCAAGAACTGAAGTAGCTCAGCTTTGTGTTTGTGTTGGAATTCAACAGACGCTGGAATGGAATGGCTGTAATACATGTAGAGATGCTGATTTCAGAAAAAAATTCATTCATTCATTTTCTTCCGCTTTTCCATTTTCTGGGTCGCGGGGGCAGCAGTCCAAGCAGTGTACTGCTGCCCAGAACACAATGCACCAGCCCCCATGAATCCTTCCGCGGGTGGTGGGTCCACAGGAGGACGGCTCACGTCACAACAGGCCTTGATGTATCTTCTGCCATGGGGGCTACCAGTGTCCACAGACACTGGGGGCGAGGTGGGGTTAAGTGTCGTGCCCAAGGACACAACGGCAGCGCTCATCTGTGGGAGCTGGGATCACATGCGATCAACCCGTCAAGAGCGGGATTCGAACCACCAACCCCTGGATCACGAGGCATATGCTCTACCAACTGAGCTACTGCCGCCCCAAAAAAAAAAAAAAATCAGTGGTCTCTTATTTTTTCCAGAGCTGTAATTTTCCTGACTGTATTTTACTATTCTCAAACTTGTGCATTGAATTTGACCCATGCACTATTTAGAAAAATACCAATGCCAGTGCCAACCTTGTAAGTTACCCCTACCTGATAACACAAAATACCATAACTGCATTTATTTAATCTATCTCTTACAATAAATCAAGCAGTATATGGATGTACTTACTATTAACTTTATTTCTATCTTGTGGTAATCAAGTTCTGCAAGCATGGACATTCTCGAAATAAACCATCCACCAACTGTCAAGGCAGGAACCGAACACAGGCAGAAAAGTCCAGCCTATTTTTAGTGTCCTTGCTGAAATTTCTAATCACCTCTCGGACTCCTGCATGCATAATATATCCACCATTGTCAAGTCCATTCCCCAGGCTGAGGCTCCAGAAGTGACAGGGACTGCACTGTGAGGGGACAGGGACCTGAGTGACCACCGTGTTGGAGACTTAGCCTCCTGTGCCAACGCCATCGCAATAGAAACAAGTGTTTGACAAAGATAAGAGGAAATGGTTTTTATTAGAAGAGCGGGTGATTCTTCAGTCTTGACACATCTCATGTTAATTAGAACTAAGTTTATGGGCTCATCTAAAACATCACCGTAATAAAATATAAGAAGATCTGCCCTTTTGATTGCCTGTGATCCAGAATATGCACTTATGACAGCTGGATTAGCCAATCGGCGACACACATGGGCTGTATCCAAATGGCTGTTAATGAGGAGGAGAAAAAAAACAAAAAGAAATTCTGCTGTCTGTTCATCTGGGGTAAGAGAAAAGATATTTTGCTCTAAATGCTCTTTCGTCTGACTGAAAATAAACAAATGTGTCACTGAAATAAACAAATTGGACGGCTGTGCTTGAACCTGGATCAAGGCACGACAAAGGGAGTGAGGACCAGACTCAGGCATGAAAATGGGTTAGGGTTGCCTGGAAGAATCCATGACTCATCGCTGTACCAGCGGCGAGTCTGGTAATGCTTGGTCCAGAATGCGCTGCCGTTGCGCGTAGACAGACAGCTAAGTGAACCAATCAGAGAACAGTTAACGGACAGCGACGTGAACCAATCAAACAAACGAAAAAAAAGAAAAGAAAGGCCTCTAGAGCTGTCAGCTGCTGTGGTTTTAAGGAATCGATGTGTTTTAGGTAATTTAAGACCAATTTTACAGCTGAATGGAAGGGACGTTCAGTTCTCCGATGCGCCATCTTGATTCAAAACTGAGGAGGAACTTCCGCTGCCTAAGAGTGACGTTGCGGGCAAAGGCGGGTGCACTGACGTCACCATCTTTGAACGAATCAGAATCTCAGAGTCCGTTGTTAACTGGGGGGAGCGAGGGTGGAGCGAGGGTGTCCAAATGGTATCTCGCTGTATAGCAAATACAGAGAGATATCATTTGGCAGGCCAGGTAAGGGTTAGGGGTGAAAAAGGTGAGAGGGGGGGCGCAAGGGGCGACAGGGCCTTTGGTGTGTGTGGTGGGGGCCCTGCTACTTTTTGTTGTTGTTTTTTTACATGGGAGAAATAATATCAAATAATATAAGACCAGACCCTATTTAAATGAATGGCGATTCACCAGTATATGCACTCGCCAAAGACTCACGGCCATGAAAAGCTTTCTTCACCTGGGACAATCCCTTTGTTCCTCTACACTCCCCTTGTTTCTCTTAGCCCTTGTGCCCAGTGGTGTTTATTTCTGTGCCCACACCCCCTGATGTGGATGAAAATATGTACCTGTAGCATATGGTTAAAATCACAATGAAAACTTGATTATAATGGCTTAAAAAGTTTGCTGCTTTGTATTAAAATAAGGCTTAAAAGTTTATTTTGACACTGGGTACTTCACTAACAGCACAAGAAAAACATCGAAGCATGAAGCTGCAGAGTGATTGGAATCAGTGACTTGCACAGGGGGGTTGCTCAGGTTGACCGGGCCCCTCTGCCCTCCTGGACTGACGTTGCCCTTCCGAGCCGAAAATAAATAAATAATAATAACAATAATGGCTTATAACTGCCTGCAGTTAGCTCCTCCCTGCAGGCAGTTGTAAGCAGTGTCCACCAGCCCTCTAGCCAGAACTGTAGAAGCAGCTTGGATGAGCTGCGAAACGTATTCGACCAAATAAACTTTGTCCAGTTGACAAGCTGAATTTCTCCTTTTGCCTTTTCAGAAAAATATTCAAAAGTCCTATTCCTACTACTACTACTACTACTACTACTACTACTACCACCACCATTCATTAGCCTACTACTGAGAAAGCCACAAGACAGTATTCCAGAATAGTGGTTCTTACGTTGATTCCCCACACAGACACAGATAAATGCTTAAGTGCATTAGAGCACAGCTTAACCTGTTTAGCAAAATGAGGTTAAAACTTTTTGAATGCCTCCATTTGGGCTGTTTATCGACCTGTGATTGGCAACTGTCCGTTCAGTGCAGTGGTACATGTGGAAGCAATACTGTTGCACAAGTCCTCCTTTGGTTCACTTGTCTGGTCAGTTAAACGGCGTGTGCAGATGTCTTTTTATTTGCTTGTTTAACATCATTAACTGCTTTAAAACAACTACAGCTTGTCCACTGTACAGTATAGCAAACGCACCCTGCAACTGACTTTTCCAGAAAAAGGCCCAGTCATTATTAAAGAAATGGACTTGGCAACTAAGGTTGATAATAGGAATAGTCATCGATAACCATTATTTTAGTCACAATCTTTAAAAAATATAAAAAAAAATTTGTAAACATTTTAGAAACTAAAATAAATCTTTATATCCAATATATACTCAACTGAAGATAAATTACGCAAATAGTTCAAATCTGTAGGGCCAGAGTCCGTTCAAGACTAAAGGCCGCCACACACTACAGGAGAATTTGCCCGATTTAGGTTGAAATTTGTTTTGGTGAGGTGTGACTGTGTGATTATGAAGCCAGTGCGCTCCTGTGTGTGTGTGTGTGTGTGTGTGTGTGTGTGTGTGTGTGACTCTGAGCTGCTCTGTCAGATCGCTTCGCTACGGTAACAGCCAATAGGGCGTCAGGGACAAACGCGCACACAAAGGCGCAAACTCAGAAAATAGTGAAAATTATTATTACTCCCCTCTCATAAAGATGTCATCTCCTCCACATTATCCATAGAATTTATCCTCCACCAATAATGACCCCAGTCCACAAAACAGCACGATTAATCCAGTTTGAAGCGTTCTTTAAAAGTAAAAAGGCGTGTTTACATCCACACAGAGCTGAATCAGGGTGAAGCTGCAGATTAGTGACAGTGACTACTTTCTGTGTACTTTATCACCAGCCTTCAGTGCATTAAAAAATATTTATCTGAACTATTGCGCCACATTTCACAAATACCGGTAATAATAACAGGGTTTGACTTGTATCTAAACTAGAAGTGCAGTGATGTGATCTTTTGAACACTTTTAAGAGTCTCAAGGAGAGTCGTTTTACTTGAGACAGGAAACAGCTGACTCGAGCGCAGCCTGTGGTACGCCGCCATATCCTGCTCATCTGATTCTCCTTGTGTCTGTGGCGCTTGCTTTTTGTCGCACATTTATAAACTGTTTAAGGCTGAAAAATCCTTTAAGAACAGAGCGGGGCTCATCCAGGAGAGGGTAGGGATCATCCAGCCAGGTGAGGGAAGGAGCGAATCAGGTCATAGGATGGGCATCTAGGGTCCAAGGGTTGAATGTTTGATTTCATAAAATCACAACTCGAGAAACTGTAAGATACAAGACAAGGAGGATGAAAGTAAATAAAGGATTTCAAGTGAAGATAATATCCAATAATTGTGAATTTGTGATGACTCTTCTCACAGTAATCATAACAATAACCTTTGATATTGTTACATATACAGTGGTACTTCACCTTACGAAAGACCCAACAAACGAAAATTTCAAGTTACGAAACGCCTTCATGTTAAATTTTGGTCTCTAGATACGAAAGGAAATTCAAGTTACGAAACGCGAAATCTCAAAAATTCAAATAATACGCGCTCAGCCACACACATTATACTCTTTTCTCAGACTGAATTTAAACTTTTCTCACATTTGTCTCTCGTTTAAACACTCAAACTTTGATAGATTTTCAACAAAATTATTAATAGTGAAGTGTGGGGGGAGGGGGGAGAAAACTGCGCGCAGACACGTGTGATAGCGCAGCATGACCCGGCGCGGGGCTGCCAGCAGGTCTAGACCTGGACTAAACCAGGACTGGACCAGGATTAAACCTGGACTAAACCAGGACTAAACCTGGACTAAACCAGGACTAGACCAGGTGGATTAAAGCGCCGCGCGCGGGTCTATTTCCTGGTTTTGTTTCGAGTCACGGCTGAGGCGAGCAGCGAGAGGGACCGCACGCAGTCTGAGCGCATGAACGAACACATGCAAGAGCCGCGGTGGTCTAGACCAGGTCTAGAGGAGGTCTAGAGGAGGTCTAGAGGGGGCACGGTTTGAGCACGGGTCTCGTTCATGTGCTCAGACTGCGTGCGGTCCCCCTTGCTGCTCGCCTCAGCCGTGTCTCGAAACGAAACCAGGAAATAGACCCGCATGCGGTGCTTTAATCCACCTGGTCTAGTTCTGGTTTAGTCCAGGTTTAGTCCAGGTTTAGACCTTGGTCTAGACCTGGTATAGTCCACGTTTAGTCCTGGGTCTACAGTCTCTACGCAGAACACAATGTTACACGATAAAAAAAGTTACACTATAAAAAAAAAACTTGGATCGGGGCCTTGGAACGAATCAGGCTTTTTCCATTGAAATAGCTACTCAACATACGAAAAATTCACGTTACGAAACCACTTCTGGAACGAATTAATTTCGTAAGGTGAGGTACCACTGTAGTTGATAACTGGTGATAAACACAAATATGGTTAGAAAGTGAGTGCCCTCAAACTTTGTCAAGGAGAACAGGGCAAAAAAGTAAAAAATAAATGTAATCTAAGCACACAGCAGCAACTACTGAGTCAGTTTTATCCACATAAGAGTTTGAATTTCAGACAGTCAACCTAGCTCTAAGCCATGATCCAAAAATACACACAGATGCCAAGTCATTTAAGGCAAAATTTAAATGACCTTTTAAGATATTCATGGGATATGGAAATGTCAAGGGTGTATATGCATGTGAGGCAGTATGAAGGTGCAAATTAAATTATATCTGTCACAATCAAGAGCCAACCATAGGTTATGTTCAGTTCAAATTCTAGTTTTTGATTTTGAAGTCATAATATCAGATGGAGGGCAGGGAGATTCATTGTTTTTGAGAGAAAATTTACCAAACTTTAAGCCAGATAGGCCCAGTAATTACATTAATTGCCCCCCAACAAGGAGAATGACCAAACCAGATAAAAACAGGACTCAAAAGTTTTAAACTGGCACACCAGGGTTAAAATGGACACACAGATATGGCCCAGACCATAAACACAGAAATGCCTACACCACATGAATACATTCCTCAGGAAGCAGAGTGCTCCCTTGATAAGAGGCCAAAATCTTCAGAGGAGAGGATTCTGGAACTGGAAGAACTTCTCCAAAAAGAAAGTGAAGCCAAGACAGTGCTCCATGAAGCTCTAGAGACCATGAGAGAAGAACTATGTGATGTTACTGAGAAGGCCGACAGTTTAAAGGAGGACTTTATCCAGAGTACAGCCCGAAACACCCGCCTTTTCCAGAAGAGGCTGAGTAAGGACGGAGACATCCGTGTGCTTCTAAAGAGAATTAAAAAAAACTGGAAGCAGAGCTGGAGGAAAAGGGGGGAGTGAACCAGGAACTCAAGCTGAAACTTCTTGACTTCTTGAAACTGGGAGAAGAGACACCAGAAGCTCTAGAGAAGACTTTTATAGTTTGAGAGAGCCCAGAGAAAAGCAGTGAGAGCCTGACTAACATGGTTCAAATGCTCCAGGGAACTTTATCTGCAAAGAAAGAGAAGTACAGAGTTCTGCAAAGAAAATTGGATGCAAAAGATGAGATAATTTCCAGAAGCAGAAAGTGAGCAGAGGCAATGCCATAGAGGAGCTCCAGCAGAAAGTCCTGAAATTGGAGCAAGATGTCCAAAAACGGACGGAGGCCACAAAAGCCCTTAAAGATGCCCTGTCAATAGAAAAAATCGAATAAGGCAGAGGTCAGCAGATCTGAGTAGAGCTTCAAGAAATAAGGCAATTACGCCAGAAACTGGAGCTGAAAATGGTACCAAAATGGTATCTGAAGAGGTCTTGAATGCTTTTTCTTTTTATTTGTATTTATTTGTATTTATTTTGAGCAAGTAAGCAATTTATATTGTTATACACATACGTATGACAAAAGTGCAATCATAACAGAAACATCAACAACAAAAACATTTCCCAAAAAGGAGTGGGAAGAAGAAAACTTATTTAATCCCACCCCCTCATGAAGAGGTAACTGTGGAAAGCATTAAGACTCTAACTAACATTATTCAAAGGCTTCAAGGAAATTCATCCAAGGAGATAAAGAAGAACAGAATTCTGCAGGTTGGACTGAAGTCAGAGAAAGACCTTAGTACTGAGAGGACTATTGTTGTGTCCATGGAATGGAACAACCTCCTACAAAAAGAAATGGATGCAAAAAATCATATGATTTCCAAGTTCCGGGAAGATCTGATCAACAACTAGAAGGAGCTAAAGAAGCAGACTGTGAGCAAAGACAAAGCCATACAGCCGCTGCAACAGAAAGTCCTGAAACTGGAGGAACACATCCATATTGCAGTGCAGGCTGAATGTGAAAAGCTTCAAGAGCTTCAGCAAAACCTCCAAAAAGTGAGTGTGGAAAGGGATGCATTCGAAGAGTCCATGAAAGAAACTGAAAAAGCCATGGACAAGCTTAACGATGACCTAATCTACTGCAAGACTGAGCTGGAGATACAAAGGCAGGAAGACAACATCTTGAAGGAGGAGATGCATAGGACAATTTTGGGACTAGAGCAAAATCAACAAAACGCAGAGCAGGAAAAGGACCAGTTAAAGCTGTCCTTGAAAAACTTACAGGGGGATCACAAAAAGAAGGAAGACCTACTTAAAAGGCTTCTGAAAGAGCTGGAGGAAGAGAGAGCAGAGCCAGGTTTTGCAGGAGGTGATTGTCCAAAAGGACGAAGTCATCAACAGATCGCAAGAGCTGAAGGTGGCTTAAGAGAAGAGCTTGGTTAGTGGCAAGCGGAATGCAAGTTCTACTACAACAAGCAGATTAACCTGAGAAACAGGTCAAAGACAAGGACAGGCACCTCAGTGAGATGAGCCAACACATCCAGAGCTTAGGCTACGTTCAGACTGCAGCCTGAAGTGACCCACATCCGATTTTTCTGCCTCTATGCGACCTGTATCTGATATTTTAATGACAGTTTGAACAACGCAGATCCGATTTTTTCAAATGCGACCCAGGCCACTTGGATATGTGGTCCTAAATCCAATACATATCCGATCTTTTGACATGCAACTTCAATCTGAACGGCCAGGTCACATTCATCCGTCCCAGGCGTGTTTCCTCCAGCGAGAGTGGTACAAGTAAATGTACACAAAGCATTCTTCTCGTCATACGAAAATTGTGTATGAACTCCATGTCAGTGAAGCAGCAAAACACACAGCGATCCCACCACTCTCAGCACCAACACGTTCCTTTCTACAGACGTTGCTGCCACTGCCACACAAAATGCCAAGGCCAAAAACCTTGTTCTTCTCCTTCTCAATCTCATCCTTAGAACAAATAAGTTGTACATGTTCTGGCTCTTAAGGTTTATATCCAATAAAATGCATATTTTATTTATTTCCACTGCATATCTAGACAGCCAAGCAACCCTTTTGATGGTAAATGTTTGGAAATGATTTCACGCCATGAGTGAAGAACATGTTTTATACTGGAATATAGCCACGTTCTGCCTGTGGCTTACCAAGTTTCCATATAGTTCTCAAAATGTATGCGCTATAAATATAAAATTACAATATTTTCCTAGCTGCAGACTTCTTCGGCAATTAAATCACTGAAATTATTTATTTTAGATGGTGAACTATTTTTACCTTTTTCCCCTCCAGATTTCTTTCCTGCCACAACTGAGACTAGAGTAATAACAGTGTCTTGCCCAGGGGCACAACAACAGCAAGCACTCAAGCAAGGGTTTCAAGACACCTATGCTTTTTTAGAATGTCACAAGTTTTTACCAACAAAAGAAACATAACCAAACTTGGCATTAGTTTTGGTGTAACACCAACTTGTCAATCACTCAAACTAGAATATAGTGTATACTCCAGAAACCACAACTAGACTCCTACTTACCCTGCATATCCTTCTTAGAGCATCAAAGCTGACATGGCATCACTGTCTGCCCTAACATGGGTAACAGCAGGTTCCTGTCAGTTACATCAGCCTCTCTGTGGGTGATTCACATTCCCCAAAGCACGTCAGAGGGGAGAGAGAGCTCCATACGTCAGAATCTGATTGGCTGCAAACTCTGGCACCATTAAAACCTCTGTGAAGCCGACAGAGCATGGTGTCTGTGTGGAGTTATCAGCGCTAGTGTGAGGAGATTAACGATGATGGGAGAGGGGAAGGAGCAGGTGTCACTGAGGGGGAGAGAAGTGCAAGTGGAGAATCTGTGATAGTTAGAATGAAAATTGTGGCTCAGAAATGTTGATAATAAAGGGATGACCTATATCTTTATTCAAACGTTTTATTTTAAGGTTGTGGTGAGTCACATCGAAGAGTCTTGTAGTCTTGTAGTCGTATTTGCTTATCCCTGCTCCAATCAGTGCAATATTATGTGGTTTCCTTGGGCAAAGTAAAGTGGCATAGGTTGGAAGTCACATGTCTATTAAAACCCAAGGCTGCTGCAACTACAGCAGTGATCTAACATGACCAGGTGCGGGAAGTGGTTTAAAGGAAAATTAACGTTTTTTTTTACAATCTGAGCCTTCTTTCGGCAATAAAACAAGTAGTTTTACTCACCCATAGCAGTTTGGTGTCAATTGGAGCAGTATTGCAGAACTTATGTTGAGCCGTTCTGTTCTTCTATGATCCCGTATCCGTTAGCGTGAGTGCTCGGGGCACTGATTTGCGGTGTCCAAATTACACAAACTTTAGCACTTTTCAAATCACAGAAGATCGCTGTGTCAGGGTAGACTTTTAGTAGATTCCAAAACGGCCTGAAACCCGATATCGCAACAGAAAAGTAAAGTTCAGAGCGGTGTTAGCTTCTTTCGGACTAGCGGTGTTTACAAAACAGCTGAGTTCACGCATGCGCACTGTCCTCTCTGATGACGTCATCAAATGAAACTATAGCTGGATATCGGGTTTCAGGCCGTTTTGGAATCCACTTAAAGTCTACCCTGACACAGCGATCTTCTGTGATTTGAAAAGTGCTAAAGTTTGTGTTATTTGGAGAGCGCAAAGTAATGCCCCAAGCACCATGTTAACAGATACGGGATCATTAGTAGAACAGAACGGCTCAACATAAGTTCTGCGATACCACTCCAATTGACACCAAACTGCGATGGGTGAGTAAAAATACTTGTTTTATTGCCGAAAGAAGGCTCAGATTGTAAAAAAACGTTACTTTTCCTTTAATATAGTACATTTCTTTACTAACACGCTTTACAGGCTTGTCGAAGCCTCTAAAAGCACTAGATTGTAGTCAATATTTGTCCACTCCATAGTCAGTGGTTGTAAGCTACATACATCCACAGCTGTCCTGGGATAAACTGACAAAAGCTAAGCTACCAATATTATGTGCCATCAGCCATCTGACCACCAGTCAGTCACTCACACTGTCACAGTCACACTCGCTTTTCCTCCAGGTTTCTGTATTCAGAGTCTGGAATTCAAGAGTAATGAGCAAGAGAAGTCTTCCGAGGTCGTTCAACAATCTGATATATTTGGTTTTAACCGTAAAAATAGCTTTTCAACCAGAGTCAAAGCGAGTGATTACAGAAAACATAAAAATGTGTGTTTAAGCCTAGAACGTAGAGAGGTCTGCAAGGATTAGTAGCAGTGAAAAGATGGATATGTGGTGGTTTCCCTGCTGTGGTGCAGATTGGTCTGACGTGGGTTGTGGCTTACAGTGTAATTGTAAAGGAAAAGGAGGGAAGAGTGTGTGTTTACAAGAATGTTTCATAAAAATGACTGATTCAGATGTAAAAGCAGCAGACTGTGTGGCTGACAGCAACAGGAGCAGCAAGTTCCACCTTCTATAGAATTTTCAGAGTTGAATTCATGCTTCAAATTGAAATCATCCTGCAAACCACCAGTTGATAACCACAAGTCTAGAACATACATTATGTCAGTTAGACGATATATCAAGCCAATATTTTGACTTTTCAGATCTCCTGAACAAGCCAGTATTTTGTTTTGGGTGACCTGCTGCCTAAGGAGTATAACAGCTCTGGGTTTCTAGTGAATAAAACGCTAATTTGATATGTATCTATCAATCTATATCTCTGTTTACATGGTATGGTTTGCTTTTTATTTGTATATATATTTGTGTGTGTGTGTGTACTAGAGCAGGGAAACCTGACCGAAGTCCAATGGGATCCGTCCATTCAGAACTTATTTAGAACTTATGGGTTGGACTGCTTCATGTCAAGAGTAAAAACACTCGCTTTGAGACTCTTTAAGTGTTCAAAAGATCAGAGCACTGCACTTCAAGAAGAAGAAGAAGACAGACTTTATTCATCCCCGTAGGAAAATTATTTCTCTGCATTTGACCCATCCTTCAGGAGCAGTGGGCAGCTCGTCTTTCAGGCGCCCAGGGACCCATCTCCATGATCTTATTGCTCGGCTTGATCAGGACCTCAGCTGGAGGATTTTACCTGGAGCATGTTTTGGGTTGGTGGGGGAAACCGGAGTACCCGGAGGAAACCCATCCAGACACGGGGAGAACATGCAAACTCCACACAGAAAGGCTCAAGCGACCCGGGGATCAAACCCAGACCATGCATGCAAACTCCACACAGAACCACACAGAAAGGCCTGGCCTCGAACCCGGAACCTTCTAGCTGTGAAGCATGAGTGCTAGCCACTCAGCCACCATGCTGCCAAGTTTAAATACAAGTCAAAACTGTGAAATGTGTCGCAATACTTCAGATACGTGATTTTTAAAACATAAAATATTGGCGATAAAGTACACAGGAAGTGTGTGAGTCACTATCACTAATCTGCAGCTTCACCTCGATCCGTGCTCTGCATGGATGTAAACAGACACACATGAACTACTTTTAAAGGACACCTCAAATTGGATAAACAGTGCACTTTGGTGGACTGGATGTCATTATTTATAGAGGACAAGTTTTATGGATAATGTGGCTGAGATGCTGCACTTTAAATTTACCACTTCATGAGAGGTGAGTAATAAAGTTAGAAGCTGCACGAACAATACCCTACATGTGTCATTAGTAATTCTATGAAAATAGTGTGATTTTAATTGTGTCAGGTTTGGTCGGGCTCAGACATGTATCGTAATGCCTATCGGGCTCAGGTCGCTTGGACAGAAAAATTCGACCCGATCCACACTCTAGTGCAGGCATGGGCAAACTACGGCCCGGGGGCCATAGGCGAAAAGTAACGTAAAGGAAAAGTAACGTTTTTTTTTACAATCTGAGCCTTCTTTCGGCAATAAAACAAGTAGTTTTACTCACCCATAGCAGTTTGGTGTCAATTGGAGCAGTATCGCAGAACTTATGTTGAGCCGTTCTGTTCTTCTAATGATCCCGTATCCGTTAGCGTGAGTGCTCGGGGCACTGATTTGCGGTGTCCAAATAACACAAACTTTAGCACTTTTCAAATCACAGAAGATCGCTGTGTCAGGGTAGACTTTTAGTAGATTCCAAAACGGCCTGAAACCCGATATCGCAACAGAAAAGTAAAGTTCAGAGCGGTGTTAGCTTCTTCCGGACTAGCGGTGTTTACAAAACAGCTGAGTTCACGCATGCGCACTGTCCTCTCTGATGACGTCATCAAATGAAACTATAGCTGGATATCGGGTTTCAGGCCGTTTTGGAATCTACTAAAAGTCTACCCTGACACAGTGATCTTCTGTGATTTGAAAAGTGCTAAAGTTTGTGTTATTTGGACACCGCAAAGCAGTGCCCCGAGCACTCACGCTAACGGATATGGGATCATTAGTAGAACAGAACGGCTCAACATAACTTCTGCGATACTGCTCCAATTGACACCAAAGTGCTATGGGTGAGTAAAACTACTTGTTTTATTGCCGAAAGAAGGCTCAGATTGTAAAAAAAAACGTAAATTTTCCTTTAAGCTTTTTAATCCGGCCCGCCGAACTTGAAGAAATTATATTAATAAACCTTGTTAATGTTTTAATGTTTAATTTCCCTGCAATTCTGGCGTTTTCCAATAGCTGGCGCACTACATACATTGACCTTTGTTGAGGTGCTGCGTTTTGCTCCATGTTTGTGCTTTAATCTTTGACCCCTCAGCCCTCCTGTAAAGATGAGCGGAGCTAAGAAAAGAAAAGTGGACAGAGAATGTCGAGTGTTTAATAAGGAGTCGACGAGTAAATATTTTTTCACCGAATACTTATCAACTGTATGCCTGATATACCAAGAGACTGTAGAGGTTTTTAAAGAATATAATATCAGCCGTCACTTTGCCACAAAACATGTTAACTATGCTAGCAAGCAGTCAACGAAAGAACGAAAGAACCTGAAGGAGAACAGAACTTTCAATGCTTTAAAATAGTAACTGTTAGTAATACATTTTATTAATTAAATTTTCTGTGTTTTAAGAGTCATTTTAATACATTTTTCTACATGTTTTCTACATATCCCATGTTATTTTTAGTGTTTTTACCAAAATACTAAATCCAGCTGCTCCTGGTCCGGCCCTTCTGTCAAATTTTAGAACCCTTTGTGGCCCACGAGTCAAAACGTTTGCCCACCCCTGCTCTAGTGCGTACACATACTGACCCAAAAATAGATCTTACCGGCCATAATAATCAGCCATAATAAAAAGAGACAGGACAGCTGTCTCCAAACAGCAACCTCAACAGCAACCGGAGCAGCCAAGCCTAATGGGGATCGATTGGGCTATGAATGATAATCACTTGTAATTACCTCGGCGCTCAGGTTCCCTCGTCAAATATGTGTCTTTAAAATGGCTCTCCTCTTTTCAAAGTACGTGCAAAAAAAATGAAATAACATTAAAAATACCAGTCTGGAGTCTCTAAATAAGTCCATAAAGCCACCATGAGGGAGTGAGGTACAGCAGTCTAGTCCTCTCTGCAAGCTGGCTTCTAAGAAATGTGCACTTTCGGCAACATGTGCTATCAAAAAGTACATAAATATAGAGGTCAGTCAGAGGGGAGTGAACTGTGTACAGTTTGGTAAGTCTTCTTTTAGATTTGTATTTATTTATTTATTTTTAGAGGTACAGAGGCATCACATTAGATTTTTATATATAAGATAAGATAAGATAATCCTTTATTTGTCCCACAAAGGGGAAATTGCAGTATCACAATGCAAGTTTCAGAAACAGTAGGAAAATATGAGCATGTATTTATTACTCTTTTTGAGACCAGCAAGATCAGTCTAAAAAAAGTGTTGTAGATATCTATGTGGTAACAGTCAAGAAAGTACGTGATATGTCAGAACCCATTTTTTGGACGTGGAATGGACCATGCCTGGACAATTAAGGGGTTACAGAGTCTTTCAAATGATAATTAGTCATATTTTTCCACCTTCAAGACACTCAAAGTGCTTTACATCAAGGAAGCACTCAGTCATTCACAGACACATTCATACACAGACACTGGGGGCAAGGTCGGTTAAGTGTTTTGCTCAAGGATACGACGAGTTCATTGCACTGCCAACCTGATGGTGAGTGGATCTGACCTGATCCGATCGCTCAACCAATGATGTTTATGTTGAGAGCGACTCATTTATGCTCTACATTCTAGATGCATACGGACACACACGGAGGCTTCTGTCCGTCCTCTGTTGTTCCGTCCGTCACTATGAAACGTGGAATTTTATCAACGGAGCTGTACATGAGCTAACCACTGGGACAGTAGTGAACACAGCTCATTTTTCTTGACTCTTTTCTAACAAATACAATCTAAAAATTGCACTAAATGCTAAAAACTAAAAGCTGTGGGTGCCTCTGTGTGTCTATTTGTTGCTCTATTTCATATATGTTTTAACTAGGGCTGTCAGTTTAATGCATTAAGTAGATTAATTAATTACACTACAAATTAACGTGTTATAAAAATTAACGCAATTAATTATGAGTGGCAATTCAATGTGCGTGCATCTTAAATTTGGCGTGCGGCGAGCAAATCGCTGCTCGGGCCTTTGAACGGCAAATTTATTTATAAAAAGAACGAAGACGGAATGATCAACAAGAACTCGGTGATTTGAAGCTTTTGTAAAAAAGAATTTTCCGATCACCGAAGCTGCTCCAGCCTGACGGATCATTTAAACGATAAACACGTCCGGACAAGTTCCATTTTTACCGGTGATAGAGCGAGCGTGAGCGCACTTCAACAAACCAACAAACCACGCTCGCAGAATTTGGGAAATGATTGAGCAAATTCACCACATGAAAACTGACAAACTCAATCGCAAAGTGGGTTCGTTCATTCACTCGCTCACTCACTCTCTCTCTCTCTTGCTCTCTCTTTCTCTCAATCTCCCTCTCTCACACTCTTAAAATACGATTCATTAGATTAATTTATTACAAATCCTGTAATTAATAATTAATAATAATTCATAGCATTTATATAGCGCCTTTCATGACACCCAAAGTGCTTTACAGTTCATTGTTCATTCACTCCACACTTGGTGGTGGTAAGCTACTTTTTGTAGCCACAGCTGCCCTGGGGCAGACTGACAGAAGCGAGGCTGCCAATCTGCACCATCGGCCCCTCCGACCACCACCAACACTCACACACACTCCACTTTCATACTAGGCAATGTGGGTGAAGTGTCTTGCCTAAGGACACAATGACAGTTTTTGCGACTGGCGCCCCCCTGTGGCACCTGGAATTCCCAGCGGTCTCCCATCCGAGTACTAACCAGGCCCTGCCTTGCTTAGCTTCTGAGATCTGACGAGATCAGGCTTTGACAAGCAGGTATGGCCACAATTAATTAGATTAATTGTTTAATCACGTGACAGCACTAGTTTTAATCAATTCTCAAACTCTTTTTGCGCCCTCTGGTGGTGGTTTAAGAGAACAGTCTTGACATTAAAAACATCTGAAAGTATAAATGCAGTGACAGTTACTACGCTTGGAACACACTGATCTGTTTACGTACCAAAGTGGAGGATAAACTAGCCTTAAACCTTGCTATCTCTATCGTCTCTGAGACCTAGGAGAATAATAAGTAATAAGAATATGATTGTGTTACCATTCTAGACACCCAGTTTGTGCATGTGTGAGTACCTCCATTGTCCTGGTACACTCAGCGTCTCTTAAGCAGCACACCTGCCCACACTCTGCCTATTACCGTCTAGACTCCTCCACTATGGCAACCGCTATAGCACGAATACATTAGTCCAACATTCAAATACATTCTGTTGTAGTGCCAGACCCAACAATACATTTGATGCAATTATAAAGCTCTCACCATTAATTGCGTAATTTTATGGCATTGTTCTCCTCTTGGAAACATTGAGGCTTATTGTGGGTCTGCGTTATTAGTTCCACTTGTGCTCCTCAGACAAGACAGACTGTCAGCGCCGTTGGTTCACTATGCACAGTTTCATGCCTAGTTGGAAACAGTTGGAGAAGAGAATTACAGCTCTACGAACATCCCAAAAACTTTCTTAAGACAACTTAGCTTGCTTGCTATAAATATGCACGTTATATATAGTTTGATAATGCATATGGGGAAATAGAGGTGAAACTGTTAGAAGCGGTGTAAATTGCTTGTGGGGTTGCTAATTAAAAGATTCTCACCTCCCTGAATCACTTCTGTATTCATGCTCCATTAGCTCTGGGAGGAGTTGGAATCACTTTTAATCATTTCCACCCAAGACAAAACGTTCTGTCATGCTTTCAAATGTAATTTTAGTAACACCAGCAACCAGTCTGCCAGTTTTGAAAGTTAGGACTTAACTACATGACTTCAAGTTGTACACCAAAAGTGATTTGTATGTGTCTTGCTCCTATCATGAGGTAGTATAGGGTTTATGTCAAAATCTATTTGTGAAGGCAATTGCTTTCCTGACCAGCCAGAAACATGCACTTTGACAAAACTGATATCCTGTCTCCCTGACTGACGGGCAGATTGACCAGACAAGAGAGGCACATGGTCCATTCTTGTCAAAAACAAACAGTTTGCACGTAAAAAAGGGAAAAAAACAACAAAGGATTGAGGATTTTTACAGTATCGACAATTACAGCATTATTTATGAATACTAGGGATGTCAACAATGAATCGACTTACAATTAATTGTCGATCAAGACGTTGGCCGAACAAAATGCATTAATTGTAACTAATCGCTAGAGGGCGCTACTCTGGAATGTGAACACGAGATGCGAACCCACTCGCGAGAAAGACCATAGAGTTAACCCTTTCCTCTCTGGATGTTGCCATAAAACTCACAGTAGAGCTGGACCTAGAAACATATATTTTTGAAATTATAAAAGCATGTAACTTACATGCTTGATTGTTCTGGTTTGAGGCCCTGTAATGTTTTATGCTGTGTCCAGGGGCCCTGTGAAATTTATATTTTGTACTGTAACCCTTCACAGATTAAGGGAGAGAAATATTGTTGATTCAAAATAAATGTTGAGAATGTCCTAAAAATAGCCTGGATTCACCATAATATGTAGACTAAATAACATTCATTCATTCATTCATTCATTTTCTTCCGCTTTTCCATTTTCTGGGTCGCGGGGGCAGCAGTCCAAGCAGTGTTCTGCTGCCCAGAACACAATGCACCAGCCCCCATGAATCCTTCCGCGGGTGGTGGGTCCACAGGAGGACGGCTCACGTCACAACGGGCCTTGATGTATCTTCTACCATGGGGGCTACCAGTGTCCACAGACACTGGGGGCGAGGTGGGGTTAAGTGTCTTGCCCAAGGACACAACGCTCATCTGTGGGAGCTAGGATCACATGCCAACCCCTGGATCACGAGGCATATGCTCTTCCAACTGAGCTACTGCTGCCACTAAATAACATTCTGTTATTTAATTTCTTCTGTTCCTTTTAATTTCAAGATTTCCATGCTGCAAGTGCAACAACTGAGCCAGTCCTCAATTTATTTCAATAAAGAATGTATTTTGTTATTCAGCATCAATACATTTGTCTGCTTTTTACTAAGGAATAATTAATTGAGGAATATACAATATAATAATACTATGATATATTTTTGACTCAGTGTTATGTTACTATAGCTTATATTCTTAAAGACCCTATTGAAACACTCAAATTCAGGTGAAAAACGCTGCTTATCAGTTAACCGTAAATCGATCGATATGATCAGTCAACTATAGATTAATGAATTAATCGATAATTTGCATTCCTAATGAATACTACTACTACTATCTCGAGTATAACAAGTTATATATTTCTGACTGATTGATACGAGAATTTTCAAAAGGAGATGTCTTCCTTATTTGAGAGAAACTCCTACAATTTTGCAGCTGTGGTTGGATTGTCTCACGGGACGGAGGATTTTCAGCCTCTATTGCTTAGTTCCAGTTTCTTCTGAATTCAAACAGAATGTCGAAGGGACTGGCCAGTCAGGCAAAGCAATTGCTGTGTCAAAATGTAATATGGAAGACCAAAATATTGTACTGCAAACTTATCTAATGCCAGACTGATATGTGCAGTGCAGCACTCTGAATTGAGTTTTACCCATCAATCCGGAACAGCTTTTGCTGACAGTGGTTGCAAAAAGTTGGAACGCCATTTCAAATTCTTCACAAAGCACCACAACAGCAGAATAAGCACAGAAATCAAACTGTTGTTAAATCCAGTTAATCCATTTATTGGCATTACTATATTTGCTTTGGTTTGTTTGGGCGCGTCACCTTGGCATGCCATAACCAAAATGCCTGGGGTTTAATATTCTTTTGGATTTTAAATAGATTTTAAACATCATATCTATATTTTGTTTATTTTATTTATTAACTAAGTAAGTTATTTGAATTTAGTAACTTGAACTTAGCTTGATTCAGTTAAAGGTCCTATATTACACCAAACTGACTCCTCTTTAAGTCATGTTATAATCAGTACTCGAGTTGAGGGGGGATGAGGGGGGATGGCATCTCCCCTGTGGGAAAAAATAGTCAAAATCATCCCTCTTCTAAAACAGTCATCCCTTCTTCCATCACTTGTGGCATTTTATCAATCAGGCATGAAAATCCCTCACCTTTTAGCGAAGCCAAGACTAAACCAGATCTAAACCGGGTCTAAACCGGCACTAAACCAGGACTAAACCAGGTCTAAACTAGGACTAAACCAGGTCTAAACCAAGACTAAGCCAAGACTAAACCAGATCTAAACCGGGTCTAAACCAGCACTAAAACAGGTCTAAACCAGGTCTAAACCAGGACTAAACCAGGACTAAACAGGGCTAAACCAGGTCTAAACCAGGTCTAAACCAGGACTAAGCCAAGATTAAACCAGATCTAAACCGGGTCTAAACCAGCACTAAAACAGGTCTAAACCAGGTCTAAACTAGGACTAAACCAGGACTAAACCAGGACTGAACCAAGACTGTGTGTGATAACATATTGTCCTGTGCATTATTGAATTATTGAATGATTATATGGACTTTTTGTTATAAAAGCATTTCCATTTTAACAAAGTACCTTCTAATTCTGCGCCCCCCCGGAAAATATGTCACATAAATGAAAAATTTCACCATCCCCCCTGGTTTCATTTTACAACTCGACTACTGGTTATAATGTTGTTTCCTCATCAAAAGCATAACTGGAGCTGTGTTGAGTAGAGATGAGCAGTTCCAAATGATACTATTGAAGGTGTATGAAGTTTAAAAATAAAAAAAAAACATTACCACCTGACAGTACAACGTGTAACAGAGTGTTTTTGTTTGAGAGAAGAACTGTAAATGAAATATACAGGATTTTTGTCTTAAACATGTGTGAATGAAACAAAACACAACTCCAGGTATGTTTGTGATGACGAAACAACATTATAACATATCAGAAAATAGCGTAACATGGACCGCTTAAATCAGGGGTGTCAAACTCATTTTGGTCCGGGGGCCATATCCAACCTATTTTGATCCCAAAGGGGCCGGATCAGAAAATTCATGCATATATACCCCAAAAATAACAATAAGTCCAAATATTTGTGCAGAGAAATGCAAATCTATTACAGAAGTATCTTGTTATTTGATGAACTCTTTCTTTTACAAAATATCATCATATTATGAACAATCTGAAACTTTAAGAAAAATGCAATTTCCACACAAGTGTACAGGTTTCCCATTCACCTCTGTAAACAAAGAGGAATTAATCAATTTTTCTTGGAAAATCCTGCACTCGGCGTCCACTTTTCTCATTTTTGACATTTTGCTGATGAGGGTGTCACGGTCAACAGTCAAAACGATGGTCCTTTAAGAGCATTTTGGAAAGCGGTAAGTCTTCATTTGTGCTGCTCTGGTGGGAGGGGCCAAGCACAGAGGCGCTGGAGATGCTGCTATGCTAAACTGCGCAGAAAAGAGGCGCAGAAAATTACCAATATGTTCATAGAAAATTGAAATATAATTAAAATATTGTAATAGAAAATCAGCTGAGGGACAGATTAAAGGTCTTGGAGGGCCGGATCTGGCCCCCGGGCCGCATGTTTGACACCCCTGGCTTAAAGAAAAAGTAACGTTTTTTACAATTTGAGCCTTATTTCGGTAATAAAACAAGTTGTTTTACTCACCCATATCACTTTGGTGTCATATGGAGCATTTCCGGAGATGTTTTAGATTAGCGTTAGGCTAACGCCGTTAGCCTAGCGCGACTTATAGCCATAGCTCGGGGCATTCCCCGAGCATGTAATATGCCCCGTGCGGGCTCCAAATAACACAAACTTTAGCACTTTTCAAATCATAGAAGCTCGATGTCTTTAGTCTACAATTTCGTTTGAATCAAAAGTGGCCTGTAATCCGAGATTTAGCCATAGTTTACAGCTATGCGTTCCATGTTTGGGTCCCGGGAGCTGAGAGCACACTCCGCGCATGCGCACTGGCGTCCTCATCTACTCGAAACTATGGCTAAATCTCGGATTTGAAGTCGCGCTAGGCTAACGGCGTTAGCCTAACGCTAATCTAAAACATCTCCGGAAATGCTCCATATGACACCAAAGTGATATGGGTGAGTAAAACAACTTGTTTTATTACTGAAATAAGGCTCAAATTGTAAAAAACGTTACTTTTCATTTAAATACTTCATAACAATACTTGTTTTTAACCCTGCAACAACATTTTGGGTTCAGCTAATGGATACTACAGGTGCTACAAAGAATGACTAAGTAAAATAAAGTAAATAAATACAGACTTTGGAGGTGCATGCATTTATGACAGCTGAGATTGAACCACCAACTTTATGTCAGCACGTAAACCCTCTTCCAACTTTGCTACTGTTGCACGTAACAAAAAGGAACTCAGTCCATCTATATTGTACAAATACAGCTGTTTTCAATTGGCTTTCCCTCTCTGTGTCTAACATATCCCGACTATTTTATGACCACAGATGTCCAGTATCACACCAAAGCTGAAATCCATCCAAACAAAAGCAAACATGGGGTCAGAGAAGTAAGAAAGTACAACAAGCCATCTGGAAAAGAGAGTAAAGAGGTAAAAAAAACAATACAAGTGGATAGAAACAGATGAGAGCCATGTGAAAGCAACTACATAGTTCACAGATCAAGCACAGGTCCTTTATATCAAGTTTTTGTGTGCGAAAAGTGAATTTTGAGTGCTTTCCATTCCTGCCCTCAAATTCTGAATTTTACACTCAGCGGTGCTGTCTTTGTATTCAGTAAGCTGTTATTTGAGATGAGCTCCCAAGCTTTTATTTTGAGTTGGCAGATGTGGAGAGTGCCGTGTCTGTTCGGAGATAAAAATCTAATCTTCTGTAGACAAAACAAACGCAGTGGCAGAAAAAGCCTGGCTGAACTAGGGGAAGAAGAGTTACTAATGAGTGGATACTGTCAGGTTGTGTGACACTTACCCACTATTACAGACGTCTAATAAGCTTCTAAGCGTGGTTAATTTTGGTGTAAAGTGTAGCTGAAATCTCATACAACCTAGTGCTAGTAATATTATAGTTAGCATTAGTATTTTACCATATTTTCCAGACTATAAGTCGCTCCGGAGTATAAGTCGCACCAGCAAAAATAATGCATAATGAAGAAGAAAAAAGCATTGGACTATAAGTTGCATTTCTTGGGAAAAATTTATTTTATAAAATCAGAGACCGAGAACAGACACTTCAAATTGAAAGGCAAGTTATAATAATAACAACAGAATAGAGAACAACTGAATAGGTGTCTGGTATGTTAATGTAACATATTAACAGTTATTCAGAAAACTACAGTGAACCCTCGCTCTATCGCGGTTCACTCTTCGCGGCCTCGCTGTTTCGCAGATTTTTTTTTTAAATTTTTTTCAATTTTTTTCCCCATTTTTTTTAATAGTGTAACAATGTGTTCTGCATCCTGATTAGCTAAGAGACTAGACCAGGACTAAACGTCGACTAAACCAGGTCTAGAACAGAAGTAGACCAGGTCTGAACCAGGATTAAATCACTCCGTGCGGCTTTTGCGTTCGTTTGTGCGTGTTCGGTTTGTGGCTCGGGTTGAGAGCACGCAGTCCGGGCGCCGCAGTTCTATCTCGTGCTCGCAGCCCCGGTGCGGCTTCGCGCTGCATTTTCTCATATTTGTCTCTAGTTTAAACACTCAAAATTTCATAGATTTTCAACAAAATGTATTAATAGTGACGCGTGGGGGGAGACATGGCCCCGGAAGGCCCGCCGGACGCGCGAGGAGCACTGCCACGTCCCGGGATGCGACGCGCACCAACCCCTTGTCCACGATCATCGTGGACAAATCCGTGACAGAGCAGCACGTGTCGCGCACTTCTCCAAGGGGTTGGTGCGCGTCTCGTCCCGGGACGTGGCAGTGCTCCTCGCGTGTCCGGCGGAGCTTCTGGGGCCGTGTCTGCCCCCACGCGTCACTATAATACATTTTGTTGAAAATCTATGAAAGTTTGAGTGTTTAAACTAGAGACAAATATGAGAAAATGCAGCGCGAGGCCGCACCGGGGCTGCGAGCACGAGGTAGAACTGCGGCGCCCAGACTGCGTGCTCTCAACCCGAGCCACAAACCGAACACGCACAAACGAACGCAAAAGCCGCACAGAGTGATTTAATCCTGGTTCAGACCTGGTCTACTTCTGGTCTAGACCTGGTTTAGTCCACGTTTAGTCCTGGTCTAGTCTCTTAGCCAATCAGGACGCAGAACACATTGTTACACTATAAAAAAAAAATGTTACACTATAAAAAAAAAATAAATGAAAAAAAAATTCTGAAATTTTTTTTTTTTTTTTTAATCTGCGAAACAGCGAGGCCGCGAAGAGTGAACCGCGATAGAGCATAGAGAAAAGCGTATAATGTGTGTGGTGAGGCATTTACAGCCTTAAAACATGTAGGATAATTGTAAAATATAAAGTTGTCCTACTTCACGGATTTCACTTATTGCGGGTTATTTCTGGAACCTAACCCCCACGATAAACGAGGGATTACTGTATAGCATAAACAACATAAGAAGTTTACCAAAGTCTCGATCTCACTCCAAATCACTAAATTCATTTAATTCTTCATCCTCAGTGTCACATCTGAGCAACTCTGCCAACTCTAGCTAAATCTCACTTTTAGCCCGTGATTAGCTTTTTTGTTTTCTTCATTCCAGTTAGAGCAGGGGTGGGCAAACTTTTTGACTCGCGGGCCACAAAGGGTTCAAAAATTTAACAGAAGGGCCGGACCAGGAGCAGGTGGATTTAGTGTTTTGGTAAAAACACTAAAAATAAGATGGGATATGTAGAAAACATGTGCTTACAGTGTTTTTTGTTTTTGTTTTGTTGATTGTACATATTTATTATTATTATTATTATATCTTAATTTTGATGCATGCTCATATTTTCCTACTGTTTCTGAAACTTCCGTTGTGACACCGCAATTTCCCCATTGTGGGACAAATAACGGATTATCTTATCTTATCTTATCTTTGTTTCAGTTTAAAAAAGCATTACAACAATGTCCATCTTTCAAGTTCCACAGTATTAGCTATTTATTGAAATGACTCTTAAAACACAGGACATTTTATTAATAAAATACAGCTTTTTTATTACTAACAGTTACTATTTTAAAGCACTGAAAGTTCTGTTCTCCTTCAGGTTCTTTCATTCTTTCGTTGACTGCTTGTTAGCATAGTTAGCATGTTTTGTGGCAAAGTGACGCCTGATATTCTTTAAAAATCGCTACAGTCTCTTGGTATATCAGGCATACAGCAGCTGATAAGTATTCGGTGAAAAAATGTTAAAGGTCCCATGGCATGAAATTTTCACTTTCTGAGGTTTTTGAACGTTAATGTGAGCTCCCCTACCCTGTTTACCCCCCCCCCCCCAAACAGCTCAAACGGGCGATTCTCAACAAGGCACCTTATTGACGTCAGCTCGAAAAATGCAGTTCCACCCCCGTCTGTGTCTCTACTCAGCGTCTCTGTATATCACGCCCAGAGAGTTTGGACTGCGGAGGAGCTACGCAATGCGAAATGCGTTTTTTTATTTGCCTGGAGGAACTTGCGAGTGTTTCTAGGCTCGGAAGTCCTTTACCCAACCCTTTGGACCTTTGAACAGCAGTGGTTTAATTTTATTTTCTGTGGAAATGTGTTTATTTTTCAATGGAACGCTTCTCATCTCCTCCTCCGCGCAAAAACGCGGAAATGGGAGAGCGGAGAGTTTGGCCACGCCCCCACCCTCTACTATAGGCCATGTCTTTTCTCCTCATTTGCATTCAAGCTCAAACGCCCATAATGGACTGTTCAGAGAGAGAAAAATTACTCTCTCATCTTATCTCTGTTTGTCATGCACTGAGTCTTGATTTTGAAGAAGGATTCATTTACAGTATTAGGAAACCATTAAGGAGCCATATAAAAGCATCAAGAAGTACCATGTCATGGGTAGTACATGGGACCTTTAACTTGTCCACTCCTTATTAAACACTCGACATTCTCTGTCCACTTTTCTTTTCTTAGCTCCGCTCATCTTTGCAGGAGGGCTGAGGGGTCAAAGAGTAAAGCACAAACGTGAAGCAAAACGCCGCAACTCAACAAAGGTCAATGTATGTAGTGTGCCAGCTATTGGAAAACGCCAGAATTGCATTAACAAGGTTTATTAATATAATTTCTTCAAGTTCGGCGGGCCAGATTAAGAAGCTTAACGGGCCGCATATGGCCCCCGGAGTTTGCCCATGCCTGAGTTAGAGCATCATCTGCTTTTCGCCAGTGCCTCGGATGTTTCTCGCTCACTCCAAACTTACTTTCCGCTGCTCGATTAACGTTTTCAGCTGCATATTTCTCTACTTGCAGCTTGTAATCTGCAGAATATGATTAACAGTTTATCACCGTGTGATAAAATAAGTTATGATTTTAAATTAACAGTAGTGAGTGGGATACATCTTAATGACCCGGATGCGTTAAATGCAGGTGGGTGTGTAAATTATGACAAACCCAAACAATTTCCCTTGTGGATCAATAAAGTTTGTCTAAGTCTAAGAAGAAATAAATCAAACTTCAGTAGTTGGACATCCATTTTTATGTGATCGATACAACTAGCCTGGTCCTGGGAAAGCCTGAAATCTGCTGAAATTCTACAAGACCTATTTGTCTAAGCTCGGCTGATCGGTGGTAAACTGCAGGTGTAATGCACATAATCAATTAAAGTAAAGAACGAAAGGACATTCTGAGCATTTCTCTAAAAGGGCACATGTTGCTACAGATTAATTAATTAATTAATCTATAGTTGATTGACCTTATCGATCGACTTACGATTAACTGATAAGCGGCGTTTTTCACCTGAATTTTAGTGTTTCAATAGGGTCTTTAAGAATATAAGCTATAGTAACATAACACTGAGTCATAAATATATCATAGTATTGTTATATTGTATATTCCTCAATTAATTATTCCTTAGTAAAAAGCAGACAAATGTATTGATGCTGAATAACAAAATATATTCTTTATTGAAAATAAATTGAGGACTGGCTCAGTTGTTGCACTTGCAGCATGGAAATCTTGAAATTAAAAGGAACAGAAGAAATTAAATAACAGAATGTTATTTAGTCTACATATTATGATGAAACCAGTGAATCCAGGCTATTTTAGGACATTCTCAATATTTATTTTGAACAAAGGCATCAACAATATTTCTCTCCCTTAATCTGGGAAGGGTTACAGTACAAAATATTAATTTCACAGGGCCCCTGGACACAGCATAAAACATTACAGGGCCTCAAAACAGAACAATCAAGAAATTATAAAAGCATGTAAGTTACAAGTTACTTTTATAATTTCAAAAATATATGGTTCTAGGTCCAGCTCTACTGTGAGTTGTGTGGCAACATCCAGAGAGGAAAGGGTTACATGATGTAACGCTATGGTCTTTCTCACGAGTGGGTTTGCATCTCGTGTTCACATTCCAGAGTAGTGCCCTCTAGCGATTAGTTACAATTAATGCATTTTGTTCGGCCAACGTCTTGATCGACAATTAATTGTAAGTCGATTAATTGTTGACATCCCTACTACAGATCTGTACAAAAAGCAAAACATTAATTTCTTGTCTTTATTATCCAACAGAAATAAAGTTGTTGCAAATAGTCAAGAGTCTAAATACATTAAAAAGACATTATGTTGGTTATAGTGCGTTATCCGAGTTAGGAATAACTAGCTCACTGACTACATTCTTCCGAAGTATTGCGGTGGAATAAGTGGCCCTGAATTGGATGGAAAACTGTTCAGGTTCAGTACCAATATTTGAGAGATTCTTTTACACCCACTTCACCCCAGTAAAGACATAAATGGCCAAAAATGGTTGTACCTTTAAAAATCATGCCGCAAACCTTCGGGACATTCATACAATGGCCTTTCAGCTGGATATGTGGCCAAGATACAATAACAGTTTGTTGTGACAGATGTTGCAATTCCCAGTTATAGCAACAGTAAGATGAACGTAGACATTAGACACTGGAGAGGAGCTAAAATGGGATCCACAGAAGATGTGAAAAGTGGGGTCAAAAAGGGGAGCAATACACTACTGCACTAACAGTAATATTAAGGGGACCAATGCATATAAAGAATAAAACAATAGCTAAACACACATTGTACTATTCTGTGCATATAAAGTGGACTAGAAAGATATTTTTTTGAGTAATGTTTTGAATATGTCACAAAATTAAATGAACAAGACTACTCCATAGCCTACCGTTACTGAAATAAAGGGTGCACTTACACAGACTTGTACTTGTTTGGTTCTGGTTGGAGACATACAGCTCTGGAAAAGAAAGAAAGAAATAAGAACACTGCATTTTTTCTGAAATCAGCATCTCTACATGTATTACAGCCATTCCATTCCAGCATCTGTTGAATTCCAACACAAACACAAAGCTGAGCTACTTCAGCTTTAAGTGACTTTATTACTTCTAATAAAGTCACCCAAGAACAATGTGAAAGACTTGTGGAGAGCCTGCCAAGACGCATGAAAGCTGTGATTAAAAATAAGGATTATAAATAAATAAGCGCCAAATATCGATTTCTGAACTCTTCTTAAGTGTAAACATTAGTATTATGTTGTTTTAAAATGAATTTGATCTTGCTTCTTTGCATTGTTTGAGCTCTGAAAACATGTATCTTTTTTGTTATTTTGACCATTTGTCATTTTCTGCAAATAAATGCTCTAAACCAGGGGTGTCAAACATGCGGCCCGGGGGCCAGATCCGGCCCTCCAAGACCTTTAATCTGGCCCTCAGCTGATTTTCTAAAAAAATATTTTAATTATATTTTAATTTTCTATTCAAATATTGGTAATTTTCTGCGCCTCTTTTCTGCGCAGTTTAGCATAGCAGCATCTCCAGCGCCTCTGTACGTGGCCCCTCCCACCAGAGCAGCACAAATGAAGACTCGCTTCTTTCCAAACGCTCTTAAAGGACCATCGTTTTGACTTTTGACCGCGACACAGTTTTTGACATCAGCAAAATGTTAAAAATGAGAAAAGTGGACGCCGAGTGCAGGATTTTCCAAGAAAAATTGACTAATTCCTATTTGTTGGTGGAGGTGAATGGGAAACCTGTACGCTTGTGTTGAAATTGCATTTTTCTTAAAGTTTCAGGTTGTTCATAATATTATAATATTTTGTAAAAGAAAGAGTTCATCAAATAAAAAATACTTCTGTGACAGATGTGTGTTCCTCTGCACAAATATTTGGACTTATTGCTATTTTGGGGGGTATATTTTCTAATCCGGCCCCTTTGGGATCAAAGTAGGTTGGATACGGCCCCTGGACCAAAATTAGTTTGACACCCCTGCTCTAAACGATAATATTTTATTTGGAATTTGGGGGAAATGTTGTCAGTAGTTTATAGACTCAAACAAAAATGTTCCTTTTGCCCAAACACATACCTATAAGTAGTAAAATCAGAAAAAAAACTGATAATTTTGCAGTGGTCTCTTATTTTTTTCCAGAGCTGTAGATTGTAATTACAAATGGACATAGCTAACCCTCTAGCCCTTGTTTTCCAAATAGGAAGTGAGCATGGGTGTGCTTCCAGCTCCATCGACCAATCCTCTATGTAAAGGAAAAACTTTCACCCCTCTCTCTATAACTGCAGCCATGAGCCTCATTATTTTGGTCCTTATATATCATAATAATTTTATATAATCCTGGTGTTTTTATTTCGCTATTTTGTCTGTAACTCAAGATATGAGCATTAATAACAGACAAATCAGGAGCCTACTTTCCCCAAGGTTGCTTTCGCTAGCAGGTTTAATAGACAGTGCTGCACTGGTGTAGCAGGGAGCTGGGAAGGGAGCGATACCTTCAACAGCCTCACAACTTCCAAATATAGAACTCGGCTCCAAATTTACCCCTATAACTGCTCGCCTCCTGAGCTTCATTTGATTGGAGCCGAAAGCTATGGATGACATCGCACTCCCTCAGTCCATTACGCAGTCTTTGGTTTGAGCTCACTTTAATTCAGATGTAGATTTTGCTTTGGCCCTGATATTGTTTGTCCTGGTTTAGGTCTAGTCTAGTCATATTTAGTTGTGGGTTCATTCTCAGTTTAGTCCCAATTTTAATGTGGTGTTTATGCAAGTGTGAATGCACCAACATGCTACTAAAACATCTTACTGTATGTATATCTACTACCCTCCATACAAAATAGGGCAATAAATTAAATAAATGTGTGCAATTTAATAGCGGGTATTTACTTTCTTGGACAACTCCCATATTTCCAAAACCACAAACTCAGAAAATTGAGCAAAAACACATTTTTTTCCCCCTAGCAGTTATATTATTTTCAACTTTCCCAATGACATTGACAAGTTGCAATGCCACACTGTTCTAAATGCAGAAGCATATTCACGGTAGCAACAATGACAACACTTTCTCCGACACCCGTACAGCGCCACATGAAAACAAGACACAAGACTAGACAGGCCCATTTCAGATAACATCACTGTTTCCTGCTGCAACAATAAGACAGGGGTGAGATTTTGGTGCAAACTTGCTCTTGCTTTTAGCTTGTACGTGCCAGGATAAATTAGCTCCTTCTCGAGGCAGGCCAAGTTGTGCGTCTGGCAGCAAAGTCTTGGCCCCGGAAAGTCCACACAGCAAGATACTCTGTTTTATATTTTCACCCTGCCAAAACATGTCTGTAACTTGCACATGAGTCGTTCGAGTATCCACTTGAGAAATCATCCTGTTGGCCTACTTATGTCCATTTGGCCCTTTAAGAGCAGCTTGTTTTCTTTATGTAGTGTTTGGAGATGGCTGCCAGAGAATAAACATTTACCCAAGACCCATAGCGAGAGCAAGCCTTTTCTAACAATGTAATGTGCTTGGACTATGTAGGTCAGACAGCTTTTGGTGAATATTTTATGAAGGCTTGTGTTGGGACTATACAAATTGCTAGAGATGTAACAATAACCGTAATATTGTGATATAGTATCGTCAAAGGTCTCTCAATAATGTCATGCACCTTCACAATACAGTAATCCCTCGTTTATCGCAGGGGTTAGGTTCCAGAAATAACCCGTAATAAGTGAAATCCGCGAAGTAGGACAACTTTATATTTTACAATTATTCTACATGTTTTAAGGCTGTAAATGCCTCACCACACACATTATACGCTTTTCTCAGACTGGAATTAACCTTTTCTCACATTTCTCTCTCGTTTAAACACTCAAACTTTCATAGATTTTCATAGGCCTGGTCCAGTCCTGGTTTAGTCCAGGTCCAGTCCAGGTTTAGACCTGGTTTAGATCTGGTCTAGACCTGGTTTAGTTCTGGTCTAGACCTGGTTAATCCACGTTTAATCCTGGTCTAGTCCTGGTCTAGTCCTGGTCTAGTCCTGGTCTAGTCCCGGTCCCCAATCTATCAATCGGCAAAGGTCTACAGTCTCTTAGCCAATCAGGACGCAGAACACCATGTTACACTATAAAAAAAAATGTTACACTATAAAAAAAAAAATTCGCGAAACAGCGAGACCACGAACAGTGAACCGGGATTAGAGCGAGGGACCACTGTATATCGAATCTCAAGCGTCTTTGCTTAAAGGGACAGTGTGTAAGATTTTTAACTGTTAATTACTGAAATTGAAGATACCCATTCAAAAATACATTGTTTTCCAAGCCTTTTCACTTCCATCATGAAATCAAAGTATTCTTTTGGACTTAGATATAGTCACATAAAAGGGGGATCTTCCCCATGCAGAGGCAGCCATTTTGAATACGAGAGCCGCAGAAGGACATTTGGGCTCCGCCTTCGGCAAGGCTCGTGGTTTTGGGTAAACAACACAAGCATGCTGCCGGATCAGACTCGTAATGGATCTAACACGTGTTTTGGACTAAATTGTTTTACTGGATTTTATTCGCTGGATCCTTACAGACAAATTGAGAGCAAGTTTATGGTGAAATACAGAGTTTGACCTGTGCAAAGCATTCTAAGGTAAGCTAACCTCGTTTTGTGCTTTTCCGTATAAAAGCCCCATGTGCTCGGGGAGTGAATGTTTTGCAGGGAAATGAATTGCATAGTCAAAAAGAGGAGACTGTAAGGTTTCATTTGATGGTCATGGTACATGATCGGGAATGTGTGTTTTCATGAGAAAAAAAAAAAATACGGGACCGCACGGCGCGCGGGTCCCTCGAGGTCTGCCATAGCTAAAACAGAAAGTGCAATAGCGACTATCCACCTATGCGCCATGAATCCTACACACTGGGGCTTTAAATTTATGTTGCAGCAATAGCTAAAAGAAGAAGAAGAAGAGAAGAAGTGACTTTATTGATCTCACACTGGAGAAATTCTTCTCTGCATTTTAACCCATCCTATATATATACAGTATATATATTAGGAGCAGTGGGGCAGCACACACATTAGGGCGCCCGGGGACCATCTCCATGATCTTCTTGCTTCGGCTTGGTCAGGACCTAAGCTGGAGGTACCTATGGTGCATGTTTGGGTTGATGGGGGGAAAAAAAAGAAAAGGAAGGGAAAGAAAGGGAACTACATAGACCACAATCCTTTGCTCTCCAATTTCCTTGATGAAATAACTGACAGAGCAAAAGGCTTGTCAAGAAGGCGTGTCAAGAAAAAAGTAGTATATTCACAATTTTGTTCACTTCTAATAAATGTCATACATGCATATTGTGAAAATGTCGTACAAAAAGTTGGATATCATCACATCCCTACAAATCGGTCAGGACACGGTGAAGATAGTCAGTGGTGCCTTTTGGTACTTTGCAGCGACATTACGCTGGGGATGTTCTACATGGATCTATTGGCGGAATGTTCAGCAGTTGTCATGGCGACACAAAACACACATTAGCAAACAGTTAATATAGTGTGTCTAGGCCTGTCACGATAACACATTTTGAAACACGATGTAGGCTTATTCCTGTAAGTAAATATGGACAATAAATGATAATACTGAAACAAATTTATGCCACTGACACACACACACAATTAAAACATGTAACAATTTTGCTAAAAAATCATGAGCTGCAAGAAGTAAATAACAAAATGAAACACTTTAGTACTTCATTTGCATCTGTAATGAGTCATAGATGTTATGAATTCAAACTTTTATGGCTTAAATCTTAAATCGTCTAGTCGAAAAACAGGCCAAAATTTATGATAACTGATAGCACAAAGAAAAATACACACGATATGGATCCCAAAAAGTATTCCAGCCCTCGTATATTCAACGATAAGATTATTTAGTAATTATCATGACAGGTCTAATATAGTCTGAAAACTAAACAAAAAAGTTGAGTTAAAGTGACTAACTAAAAAACTGTTGGCTAATGCTAGCTCACTTGTGACTGTAATTTTATGTGTGAACTAAAACTGTGAACTAAAGGAAAAGTAACGTTTTTTTTTTTACAATTTGAGCCTTATTTCGGTAATAAAACAAGTTGTTTTACTCACCCATAGCACTTGGTGTCATATGGAGCACTTCCAGAGATGTTTTAGATTTGCGTTAGCCTAGCGCGATTTCTAGCCATAGCTCGGGGCATATAATATATTCCCCAAGCATGTAATATGCCCCGTGCGAGCTCCAAATAACACAAACTTTAGCACTTTTCAAATCATAGAACCTCAATGTCTTTAGTCTACGATTTCGTTTGAAGCAAAACTGGCCTGTAATCCGAGATTTATCCATAGTTTACAGCTTTGCATTTCATGTTTGGGTCCCGGGAGCTGAGAGCACACTCCGCACATGCGCACTGGCGTCCTCATCTACTCGAAACTATGGCTAAATCTCGGATTACAGGCCACTTTTGACCACACGAAATCATAGGATAAGACATCGGGCTTCTATGATTTGAAAAGTGCTAAAGTTTGTGCTATTTGGAGACCGCAAATAAGTGCCCCGAGCACTCACATGATGGAGATCGCAAATCTAAAACATCTCCGGAAGTGCTCCATATGACACCAAAGTGCTATGGGTGAGTAAAACTACTTGTTTTATTACCGAAATAAGGCTCAAATTGTAAAAAACGTTACTATTCCTTCAAAGTTTTACCGCATAATTACCATCAGACATTCCTTCACAGAAAAACAAGGGCACGATGAACAGAGAGCAAAGACAAAACAGTGCTTGTGTTTGCAGAGCACGCTTCACATCAGGTAAAAGAAATTATGTTTATATGTACTGATATGTCGGTTTTATTCTGTACAAATCAGCAAGTTTCTGGACATTAAGCCAAATATTGATCATCTTTAGTGCAGTAGTAAGCGTTAAGTTAACTTGGTAAACAACACGATTTTGTGTGTGGCATCCTTTGTACAGCTCTTTTAAATTCATCCTCATTTGCAAAGTAGAATTAGCCAATCTCTCTCCTGCCATCCAGAAGTCAATAATAATTCAAGTAATAACAAGCCAACATCATTAAATGACTTCTAATGAAGGTATTAAGACTGCACCACAAGGAAGGATGTGCTCTACTGTAGTGTCATCCACTCCACACCTTTATTTATTTGTTTTTCAGTAAACTGATGTAAATGTTTATTTTTGGTAAATTCATCCCACTATTTTACAGAGGGATGAATGTTTTCTTATCCTTTATTTTGAAAATATCCCACTTTTTGTGAATTTTGATACTCATCTTTTTGTTTTTGCCACAACGTTGAGGAGTGATGCTTCATGGTCAAGAAGAAGAAGATCACAGAAGCATTACACGACAGTCAGAAGAACACAAGGGCACACTATTAAGCACTCAAAGAAGAGAGCAACCAACTGAAATACTGTTTCTTGATAACTTTAATCTTTGTAGATCTGTTGTCTCCAATGGCTTTGTCCAATAAAAGCATAATACTGTGTGTACATACAAATGTAACCAGAATTACAATACCCTTTTTCCCCAAACTTTCCTGCCCTAACTATTGTCACTCTACGGCCCATTTGATTATTATTTGAAAAATACAGAAATTTGACAAGTTGAAAATGCCAGTGGATGTTTCCATTTCACTTTTGCATTGTGCCTTTGACATTTACATAAATGTAGATATGCCGGCCTGCCTCCATCGGCATTTACCACAGCAGCTCTAACGTCCCTCCAGAGTCAGTGATTGAACAGACCGACAGTTCTGACATCAAATTCAACCAAACCTGTCATTTCTTGCTTTTAACAAGAATTTAAGTCACACAATAATTTTGAAATTGGGCAGAATTTCTGTGTGTCTGTCACGCAGTGTACCGGAGCTCTGACGACCTGCTCATGATGTATTATTATGTACCTCAAGTATGTGTTATTATGTACCTTGAAATAATAAAAGATTAAAGATCCCATGACATGGTACTTCTTGATGCTTTTATATGGCTCCGTAATGGTTCCCTAATATTGTAAATGAATCCTTCTTCAAAATCAACACTCTGAACACTCTATAATGGGCATTGTTGCTTGAATGCAAATGAGGAGAAAAGAGCTGGCCAATAGTAGAGGGTGGGGGCGTGGCCAAACGCTCCGGTCTCCGGTGTAGCTCACAGCTGATCCATTTCCTTGTTTTTGCACGGGGGGAGAGATTTGAAGCGTCCCATTGAAAAATAAACACATTTCCACATAAAATAAAATTAAACCACTGCTGTTCAAAGGTCCAGAGGCTCAGATAAAGGACTTCCGAGCCTAGAAACACTCGGACGTGCCTCCAGGCAAATAAAAAAATGCATTTCGCATTGCCTAGCGCATTCGCAGTCCAAACTCTCTGGGCGTGATTTACAGAGACGCTGAGTACAGACAGACGGGGGTGGAACTGCATTTGCATTTCTTTTTTCGATCTGACGTCAATAAGGTGCCTTGTTCAAACTCGCCCGTTTGAGCTCTGATTTTTTGTAACGCAGAAAAGAATCGCAAATGCTCAGTTTAGACATTTCGCAACTTTTAACCATGGAGGGGGGGGCCTAAACAGGGTAGGGGAGCTCACATTAACATTCAAAAACCTCAGAAAGTGAAAATTTCATGCCATGGGACCTTTAAAAAAATGAGCATGTGACTGCTGGTCATGTGGTCACAGGGATATTCGACATGTTTAATACCTGTTGTGAGTCGTAGAGGAAGAGAGCTGCTAAAAAGCTGGTGAGAGCACCGTGTGCACAGTAGAATACAGCTGCAGGTGATGTAAACAGCTCCAGTGGGCTGGAGCGAGGTGAGCTGGGCTGATAATTCTCTGACACGGCTTCTGAACAAACCACAGCACACATGACAGTCACAAAGGTTTTGTAAGGTCGAGGACACGTGCATTGGAAGTGAATGGGGAGAGGCACACTGCTCGCACTAGGAGCGTGCAGGTTTCAGAAAATAGAATCCAACCAATATCCCCATGGAAATGCAGAATTTAGGCATTTGTACTTGAATCTGTGCAATGTGAGCATAAGGTGTTCTTGGCTTTCCCTTTGAGAAACAGAGCCAGTGCTATGCAGACATGTAAACACTGACACGTGCCGCGTGTTTACACTGAGCAGATCAGCTTATCCGACCATCGCTCCAGTGTGCACACCTGTCATGAGTTATATGAGATTCAGTCTCTTACTTTATACTTTAGAATGTCTTAAAGGAAAAGTAACGTTTTTTTTACAATCTGAGCCTTCTTTCGACAATAAAACAAGTAGTTTTACTCACCCATAGCAGTTTGGTGTCAATTGGAGCAGTATCGCAGAAGTTATGTTGAGCCGTTCTGTTCTACTAATGATTCCGTATCCGTTAGCGTGAGTGATTATCTCCAAATAATACAAACTTTAGCACTTTTCAAATCACAGAAGATCGCTGTGTCAGGGTAGACTTTTAGTGGATTCCAAAACGACCTGAAACCCGATATCCAGCTATAGTTTCATTTGATGACGTCATCAGAGAGGACAGTGCGCATGCGTGAACTCAGCTGTTTTGTAAACACCGCTAGTCCGAAAGAAGCTAACACCGCTCTGAACTTTACTTTTCTGTTGCGATATCAGTGCCCCGAGCACTCACGCTAACGGATACGGAATCATTAGTAGAACAGAACGGCTACAACATAACTTCTTCAAAACTGCTCCAATTGACACCAAAGTGCTATGGGTGAGTAACTACTTGTTGCAGAAGGCTCAGATTGTAAAAAAAAACGTTACTTTTCCTTTAAGTTTTAAGTTAAAACCATACAAATTTCCACAGTGTGAAAGTAGTTTAAGTCAGACACCAATGCTGCATCAAATGTTTGAAACGCGCTGCTGAAACATTGGACAAGCCTAAACACACGTCCCTCATAGACTTTGCATGTAAACTCAATGTCCTGACGCTGCAGTCTGCAAGTAACTGGAGGTAACGCTGGATTTATAATTTGAATTTATAATGTAATTAAAAGGCCTAGGGTATAATCTTATTATTCATATTCTTCATTATCACAATAAAATTTGCCTTGAGACTTTACCATTCTAAAAAATAATGTGAATAAAACAAAAATTATCTTACTAAAAGTCTCCCTCTGTACCTCAAATACATTTATTATTCCAACTTTCACTTGTTTTGGTCTCATTTAGACTTTCGTCCTTAAAGGAAAAGTAACGCTTTTTTACAATCTGAGCCTTCTTTTGGCAATAAAATAAGTAGTTTTACTCACCCATAGCAGTTTGGTGTCAATTGGAGCAGTATCGCAGAACTTATGTTGTAGCCGTTCTGTTCTATTAATGATCCCGTATCCGTTAGCGTGAGTGCTCGGGGCATTACTTTGCGGTCTCCACATAACACAAACTTAAGCACTTTTCAAATCACAGATCGCTGTGTCAGGGTAGACTTTTAGTAGATTCCAAAACAGCCTGAAACCCGATATCGCAACAGAAAAGTAAAGTTCAGAGCGGTGTTAGCTTCTTTCGGACTAGCGGTGTTTACAAAACAGCTGAATTCACGCATGCGCACTGTCCTCTCTGATGACGTCATCAAATGAAACTATAGCTGGATATCGGGTTTCAGGCCGTTTTGGAATCCACTGAAAGTCTACCCTGACACAGCGATCTTCTGTGATTTGAAAAGTGCTAAAGTTTGTGTTATTTGGACACCGCAAAGTAATGCCCCGAGCATATGATAAGAGCACCATGTTAACGGATACAGGATCATTAGTAGAACAGAACGGCTACAACATAACTTCTACGATACTGCTCCAATTGACACCAAAGTGCTATGGGTGATTAAAACTACTTGCTTTATTGCCGAAAGAAGGCTCAGATTGTAAAAAAACGTTACTTTTCCTTTAACTTCCCAGCTCCCCAGTGTTCCTGACAGGTTATTTGGTGGTATTGTTTGAAGAATGGGTCAAACGCAACAGAAGTCAAAGTCACAAATATAAACATAAACATGAGTGAATGAAATTAGTGAGAAAAAGCTGCTGTTTTGTAGAAGCAACAGCAATTTCAAGCAGCACTTTCTAGCCAAGTGTTACATGACATCAGAGCTTATGTACTGGCACCTTACAATTATGATATAACAGTATTATGCAAACACAACACTTTAACGTTTGGCCTGATTATGTGTTTGTTCAAAGACTAAAGCAGCACTCCCACACTGCTCTTTCTCTCCATTAGACTAAGGCTTTGGACAATCATTGATAACAGAGTGAGTGTGGTGTAATGTTGTCGTTAAACATTAGTGCTGTTGATTATTGTGCTCTTTCCTGTATTGACACATGAATCACCTATAAATATAACCATGCCTAAAAATGGCCAATAGATTAACTGCCCATCCAGGAACTCCTGACCTTGTCCCAGATACTGCACTGTTACTGACTTGTTTCTCCAGGGACATTAAAGGATGTTGTACCTCTTCCTGATCTCCACAGCCGTGTCCCAATTCGAGGGCTGCACACTCCGAAGGTGCTTTTTCAGGGGCACACATCACTTCCGACGTGACAATTCATTTGAACTTTTCAGAAAAGATTATTTTAAATGCATTATTGCACATTATCTGTAAATATGTACATAGCACCTAGCCTATATTTTTCATAGTGTATATTCGGTAAAATTTGTTTCTAATGATTATATTTTTTTACATGCTTCTCTTTATCTTATTTATCTATTTTAATTTTTTGCTCTTGGCATCCAGAGTGGGCAGCAAAGTAAGAATTTCATTGTACAGGGAAACGTGTTTCTTCACTGTGCATATGACAATAAAAACTTTGAATCTTGAATCTAAAGTTTGCATATCTTTAATATGACTGTTGGCTATTGAGTTAAAGGAAAGGTAATGTTTTGTTTTTGTTTTTTTTACAATTTGAGCTTTATTTTGGTAATAAAACAAGTTGTTTTACTCACCCATAGCACTTTGGTGTCATATGGAGCATTTCCAGAGATGTTTTAGATTAGCGTTAGGCTAACGCCGTTAGCCTAGCGCGACTTATAGCCATAGCTCGGGGCATTGCCCGAGCATGTAATATGCCCCGTGCGGGCTCCAAATAAGACAAACTTTAGCACTTTTCAAATCATAGAAGCTCGATGTCTTAACTCTACGATTTCGTTTGAATCAAAAGTGGCCTGTAATCCGAGATTTATCCATAGTTTACAGCTTTGCGTTCCATGTTTGGGTCCCGGGAACTGAGAGCACAGTCCGCGCATGCGCACTGGCGTCCTCATCTACTCGAAACTTTGGCTAAATCTCGGATTATAGGCCACTTTTGACCAAACGAAATCGTACACTAAAGACATCGAGCTTCTATGATTTGAAAAGTGCTAAAGTTTGTGTTATTTGGAGCCCGCACGGGGCATATTACATGCTCGGGGAATGCCCCGAGCTATGGCTATAAGTTGCGCTAGGCTAACGGCGTTAGCCTAACGCTAATCTAAAACATCTCCGGAAATGCTCCACATGACACCAAAGTGATATGGGTGAGTAAAACAACTTGTTTTATTACCGAAATAAGGCTCAGATTGTAAAAAACGTTACTTTTCCTTTAATGAGGTTATGACCATTTGTATTTGAGTATTGATTTGATTATTGGCATAAACAATAAAAGCTGTTTTAGGGCCATGTCCCAGGTGGTCACTGGGACTAAATTCAGAGCTAATGTAATAATATCAATATTAATAATAATCATTATATCATAAGTTTGTATGCTCAGTGCTAAGCTGAAAAGTAAGGTTTCTTTTTAAATCTATTTTCCTATTGTATGTTTTTATTATAATAAATGTTATTTTTATTTTTTGTATATGTTACCCTGCACTGTGAAGTGTGATTTATTACCAATGGCAATTTGAGCTGATTATTTAAGTAAACGTAAATGTAATTGATTCATTATCTTAAAAATTACACTATTGCACAGCACAAAAGTTCTCAGTTTTAATTGAACATTAGCATAAAACATAAAACCTAATAAAAAGATAAAAGCAACTAAGATTATTTACATGAGGCTAAAAAACAGTGATCCAACCATAAAGGATGGTCCCTGGCATATTATGAGGTTAAAAAAAAAGCAAAAAAAAAAACCCCACAAACACTAAAAAAAATAATACAATCACTGGTCTATAAAATGCAACTAATGATAAGGTGTAATATTAGTAATATTATGTTCTTTTAATGCTTTGGATAAATCATTTTTAAAAATATAATTTCCTAATTTTGAAAAATGAACTGCATCCCTAACAAATAGGCCACGGCAGTCAAACTTTAGGATGATGAATCACGCTGCCCCCAAGTCCAACAGTGTCTCTCATTACATTTTTAATGATTTTTTATTTTGCTTGGTTCTGGATTGCTGGAAGCAGTAACTTTTAACAGGAGGTGCTCTGTTTTTTTTTTTGTTTTTTTTTAACTCTTAGCCTATAGGCCTATTTAAAATACATATTAAAATATAAATAAATAGATTGAAATATACACATATACACTTTAATATAGCCTGACAATTTAAGAACAACAAAAAAAAATCTCCCTCTTGCCACTTTCATAGGTGGACACTGCCTGTGGAGGTCCAGCAGGTCCCACTTCACTGTTGCGACCAGCTCCATGCTCTTTATCTTCGCAAGGTCGTTGCTGCCGTAACAGATGAGCAGGACAGCCCGGACGGACCTTCCATAATGTTCCCGCTTAAAGGTTGGGACCAGGTGACACCAGCACAGACCTCCCCGGTCAAATCACTGTACGTGGGCAGGGAGCCCCAGGTTGGAGCCCAATGTCTTATCCATGCATATACATCGAATAAATCATGTTTACACTTCCAGGGCACTTCTGCACCGTGTTCTAAACCTGCGGCTCATTCATGACAGCTCTTTCACATCACTCACATGCTCATTCATGATGTACGTGACCGCTCTGACCAATCAGCACTTAACCTTAGCTACGGCGGGCATAGAGCGTAGCTGAAGCTAATGATTAAAAAGACAACAGACGGATTTGGAGCTGAGAGATAGTTTATGATTAAAATCACCACAAAATCCGACCTTTTTGAAAGCTGTAGGTGCCCTGAACACAAGCAGATTGCGATTACATTGCGCTCTATGGGAAAAATCCTTACTGCACCAGAGGGATTTTTTTTGCTGTAGTACTAGTGAGTGGCAACTACGCCAACTCAAGACAGCTACAAGGTAGCAATACCCTATCCAGTTATTTTAAAAGATCCATGCTCCACAATCGTAGGAGAATCTCAGTGGCTGTGTCTGAATATCCACACTATTCCCTAGTCTAAGGGAACTTAAACTTAGACAAAAATCAAATAATTCAGCCCATTCGATGATTATTTATGATAGAAATCAAATTTGATTTGAGTTTAGCCCTATGTGGCCCTATGTAGTGAATGAGGGGCGAGAGGTTAGAGTGGACATTCGGACACAGCCACTATTTTAAGTTGTAAGAGCATGTTTATTTCAACTGTACATCGCATGTTTGTGCTCGTTTAAAGGACAAATTATACAGAGCTTTTAACCATGGCATAATGTTCCCACATCAACATGCCTTCTAACGTAATTTACACTTGCTTCATTAATCCTGTTATGCTCTGAGCTTCAGAAATTACTGTATACATTTTCGCCGGATTGTTACGTGTCATACTGTATTTGTGGCAATGTTCATTCCCACTTCTCTTGGTAGAAAGAACACCAGATCCAAGTGCAACTGACCCATGCTTGTTTTCCAGGCATTATTTTAAACATGAAATGCCAAAACAAAGGTGTTCAAGACCATATTTTTTCAACTGCACATCACATGTTTGACTGACATGTACTCAGGGTGTGTTGTTTAAAGACAATAGACCCCTTTACCGTTAGTAAACAGACGTGACGTCACCGGCGTGTGCGCGCATTGTTGACCCAGAATCAACCATGGCGGACCATAGCGGAGTATCTGAACGATAGGGAGAGCTACATTCAAAAGCTCACGTTGAGCAACGGGGTTTGACTACCAGATCCTTATGCGATCACGGAGTGGCAGTACGACCGCAGAAAGTGGCCAGATTTACAGTGGCCAGATATCCACTGTTATTTAGTCGAGAAGCCCAGTGTGTATACAAGAGAGAAAGTGCGCGCATACAAATCCATGGATGCCTACCAGTTTGCCGTGTGTGGCCATGTACAGGAGGTAAAATACCACGATATCGATGGGGAGTTTTGCGTGTTGGCATCTGATGTTCTCCCCAGTCAAAGACAAGGCCACAAGACGACCATGTACAATGCTTGGGCTATCATCAACAAGCGCAATAACTAACTAATAACTTGCGTTGCGGGGTAAGTAACATACTACGACTTAATTTCACGAGTCACAGATGTGATCTCAGTCACGTCAAATGCCATTTATGATGGTCATGCGAAAACGTATCATGCATTTTAACAAAGTTATTCATATTCGTTTACATGTGTCTGTTGTAAAGGTTACCCAGTTAATATGTCTGTGAGCTTTGCGGTGTCCTGTGCTTGCTAGTTAATCATGCTGCTTGTTTAGGGTAATTTGCCCAGGTGTTCACTTGTGTGTATGTCAGTTGAATGATATGAACTATCATTTATTCCATCTGTTTCTCTTTATTCGAGTTCTTCTCTTCTATATCTTCGCTGGGGGTTTTATGGCGGCAGTGGCTTTGTTTTGAGTCAAAAATGCACGCGCATTCAGTGATGACGTAGCTTTGAAAATGGTCTATACAGCATGTGTGTCCTTTAAATGTACTTTCTACTCACTCTCCATGTTCACTGTAGCTGGTGGTCCAAGTGGAGTGGGACAGTCTGCAGCAGATTCACAGTTTAAAACCTAATTACCAATGTCAGTGGGAAATGGGCACGTTTGGCTCAACAGCACCGGGATAAGATTCACGGGCTTCCACAAGGCTCCTGTGCACGAGAGCAATGCATTGTGGGAAGGCAGCACCTGTCAGTGGGGGCAGTGACAGCTTGTCTTGTTATATGGCCATGTGTGATCCCGCCCATTAGCAGGCTAATGACACAGTTGACTTGTTTGTCTGCAGGAGGCCAGGGAGCTAATGGAGGTGCAGGACTGGTGGAGACACGACTGTCATCAGATTAAAGATGTCACCTGAGTAGCCTATAGTCATCTCAACGCTGTCCAATTATATTCCATCTATGACACTGTATCAGGCACTGGGAGTCTATAACTACACAGGGGTAAGGAGGGGATGTGACTGTGTCTATTACATATTTTATAAAAATGAATTCTATTTGCTAATGCTGTATACTTAATGATTATGTGACCATGTGTCTGAGAAAAGTGTATAATGTGTGTGGTGAGGCGTTTACAGCCTTAAAACATGTATTATAATTGTAAAAGTTGTCCTACTTCGCGGATTTCACTTATTGCGGGTTATTTCTGGAACCAAACGAGGAACCACTGCAGTAGGGACAGGTGGGACCAATGCTTTTAATGCTCTTGTTTTGTTTTTTGTCCTGTTTTTGTGTGTTATTTGTGTTGTTTTATGTTTTTAAAAGCCTAACCAGGGACGGGGGCTGCGAATTAGCCTGTGCCTACAAGCCTTATGTACATGGACATCGGTGACCTATATGGTGGCAATGTTTTCAATGTACTGTCCCTGTCAAATAAATAAATAAATAAAATAAATAAATAAAAAATATTTGTATATCCTTTTTCGTATAAGTATAACTAATAATTATCACTAAGTATGTGTGTTTCGACGCTGTTTTGTTGTTGTTTTTTTCATGCATGCATTTACTGATATTCCTTTAAATAATCTATAAAGGGGTCAAATTACAATGTACACTTGCACTTTAACTGAGTACATCGAACGTGCATTGAGTAGCAAGTCATGTCTTTACTTTCTATTGTTGGTTCTTCAGTAGAAAACAAAACTGTGAAGGCAGCTGTGTTTCAATCTCCAACAGACAAAATAAGATGTGAAGGTGCAGTGCCTAGTTGCCCTTGAGCAAGCCATTAGTGGGTAAATGGTCCAGTGGAGTGGCCTGGAGTCCTGCAGCACACAGTCTGTCAGACCTTCAGGCTCTTCTGCAGGTGTCCTCTCCTGCCGCACAGAGACAGCCCTGTAAACACATCACTTTGTAGCAAGAGTGCACTTGATAACATTTTTTATTTTTATTCTTTAATGGTCCCATGACATGGTACTTCTTGATGCTTTTATATGGCTCCTTAATGGTTCCCTAATACTGTAAATGAATCCTTCTTCAAAATCAACACTCAGTGCATGAGAAAGAGATAAGATGAGAAAGAGTCATAAATGTCACTCTGGAACAGTCCATTATGGGCGTTGTTGCTTGAATGCAAATGAGGAGGACAGAGATGGCCTATAGTAGGAGGTGGGGGCATGGCCAAACTCTCCGCTCTTTCCTTTTCAGCTGTGCGCTGTGACCCACTTCCGTGTTTTTGCACAGAGGGAGAGATGAGAAGCGTTCCATTGAAAAATAAACACATTTCCACAGAAAATAAAACTAAACCACTGCTGTTTCAGATATCCACAGGCTCAGATAAAGGACTTCCGAGCCTAGAAACACTCGCAAGTTCCTCCAGGCAAATAAAAAAACGCATTTCGCATTGCGTAGCTCCTCCGCAGTCCAAACTCTCTGGGCGTGATTTACACAGACGCTGAGTACAGACAGACGGGGGTGGAACTGCATTTGCATTTCTTTTTTCGATCTGACGTAACAAAGGTGCCTTGTTCAGAATCGCCCGTTTCAGCTCTGATTTTTTCTAACGCAGAAAAGGATCGCAAATGCTCAGTTTAGACATTTCGCAACTTTTAGCCATGGGGGGGGGGGCCCTAAACAGGGTAGGGGAGCTCACATTAACGTTCAAAAACCTCAGAAAGTGAAAATTTCATGCCATGGGACCTTTAAGTTTTCTTAGAAGCCACCTAACAATTTCAAATAGTTTTCTTCCAAAGTTCAACTTCAATATTTTCATAACGTTTTATCATCCTTATGGTTAGGTGTACCAGTAAGTAAAAGCTTTTTGATTTGAGCAGGTCTACCCCGTAACTAGGGACACAGATGGGTTATGTTTCTTTTTGGCTATTATTAAGTCTTTGTTTATGCTTTACCAAGACTAATTAAGGTGTTGTATTTATTTTATTTATTTATTTGATACACACTCAAACATAACACAACATACACAGTATTTGTTTTTATTTTGTCTTGGAAGGGAGAAGCCACAAAATAATTTAAAATAATGTTCAATTTAAGAATGAACATTATGCTACATGTTGCATGTAATCAATCAGCTAAAGGTCTAGCACACTCACCTCAAAACAAGAGTTTTCTGGGTTGGACTCCCCGGCCAACCCAAGACTTTCTGTGGGGAGTTTGCTTGTTTCTCAATTGGAACAATTAGCCCAGATATCAGTTCTTAAACTGGTTTCCTCCAGGCCCTCCAAAATCGCTCAGCCTTAAGGTAGTTTATGTATCATGAGAAAACCACCTCCTCCACTTGATGATCTTCTTCCAATGCTTCTTGGTTGTCATGTTGTCCTGGAGCTCCTGGTTCTGTGTCTTCAGAGCAGGGTTTGTCGTCTGTGGAGGTCAGAGCCTTTGAAAGCTCCTGGATCTTCTTCTGCAGGATGTTCCTCTTGTGTTCCTCGGTGCACTGTAGAGCACTCAGCTCATGCCTGTGTTGCACCTTCAGTTTCTCCATCTCCTGGTTGGTGTCCTGCACTTTCTGTGTGAGCTGGTCTCTTTGTCCCACAACAGAGGCATAAGCAGCATGGCACTGCTCCATCACAGCCTTAAATGTGAGTCTCTCTGTCTGGAGAGTCTGGTTTAAGGCTTGTGTCATCATGATCTGGTCCTGCTCTTTCTCTCGGAAGTGGAGGACTTCAATAGAATGTTTGTCCTCACTGACAGCGGACCTAACCTCTGTCACAGTAGACTCCAGGCCCACTTTCTCACCCTGCAGGGTTTGAAGTTTGGCCTGGGCCTGTCGGTGTTTTTTCCGCTCCTCTGTCAGGGCAGATTTTAGGCAGGTCACTTCTGTGGTGAGCAGCTGATTCTCTCCACCACCTCCAGTTGGTCCTGGAGCTTTCTAATAGAGCTCTGTTCCTCTGCCAGGGCAAGTTTCAGAGTGGAACCCTCCTTTCCTTGTTGTTGTTTTCTGACTCCAGCAGCTCCAGTTGGCTTAGAGACTTTCTAATGGCTCTCTTCTCCTGTGTCAGGGTATGTCTCAGTACAGACATGTCTGCCATCAGCTCCTGCTTCTCTCTCCAGCAGGTCCAGTTTGTCCTGGAGCTTTCTGCCAGAGCTCTGTTTTTCTGTGAGGGCAGATCGTAGAGTGGACCCCTCCATTGTCAGAACATTGTTTGCTGACTCCAGCAGCTCCAACTGTCCTAGAGCTTTTCTAGTGTCCTTCTTTTCCTGTGTCAGGACATGTCTCAGTACAGACACTTCTGCCATCAGCTCTTCCTTCTTCCAGAATGTCTGCTCTGCTCTGGGCTCCTGCAGGAGGCTGTTCCTTCTCATTCAGGGAGGACTGCAGTTCAGCCACCAGACTGCCCAGGCCCTGCTTCTCCACCTGCTCCTTTGAGTGACAGCAGTGATCTGGACCTCCTGCTGATGGTGTCCAGGAAAAAAGCGTGCTTTTCCCTCGGCCTTATGGTTTACTTGGCTGAGTTGCCCTCTGAGGAAAGACTTGGCGCTGGCCTGTCACTTGATCTCCTCCTGCGCCTCCGTTCTGGCTTCCGCCATCTGTTTGCTAAAAGCAGTGGCCTTCTCCTTTTTAAGTTGTTTTTGAGTCTGTTTCTAGAGATTTTCCTCATACACACGACTGCGGTCATACTGCTTCTTCCTTAGCCGTGCTTTCAGCATCCTGGGTGGCCTGATTCTGCCCCTGTTCCTGGGCCTCAGGGACCTCAGTTAAGACCTGCTGAAGGTTGTCTTGGTCATTTGTTTGACCCTCTTGACTCTCTGAGCAGGGCTGTCCTTTGCTTTCTTCGCTCTCTGGGATTCTCAAGTTTGCTGGCCACATGATCCCTATAAAGCACTATAAATGTTTATAGATTTTTTCAGAAATTAAAAAAAAAACTAACTTGCTTGCTACCACAGTATTTTGGATTATTTAAAGTGGGACTAAACACTAGAAATGTGTGCTTTTAGAGCATTGTCTACTGTTCCGAGTCCAAGTTTGTTTGTTTGTTTTGCAATTTTATTACAAATTTATGGTAAAGACTCCAGTTTCAAGTGCTATGTGACATCACACACTGTACTGGCTTAATTAAAGCCAAGAGTTTCTGATGACCTGTTTGACCAATCCCACTGTTCCTTATCGCTCCAGGTCCCACCACTCTTCCCCCTCACTCTCCCCCTTAGTCCTCCAGACCCTGCCCCTTCTATCCTCTCACTGTCCCCTTTAGTCCTTCAGACCACTGGCACTGCCCATCTTACCAGCCTGTCAAAATTTTAGTTGACACATGACACAAAGCCCCAGTACAGTTGTGTTTTTGACTATTAAATAACTTTTCAACATGGATCAAAGCTCAAAGAGTCTGGCCTTTTCAGCTGCTGGTAATAAATCTGAATCTCTCAGCCCTGCATGTAAACATATAGCCCATGTTATGTTAATGTTTATGGGTACATTTTTATAGCTGGTACCCCATCCAACTTGCAATGTAACACCGTGCTACTTTGTGTAAAGCGTGGAGAATGGCAGTTGTGTAAAAATGCTTTCAGAATGAGCACGCTGAACTTTGACCCTGACGTCTTCTGCCTCTATAGCTGCTCTGGAACAATGGAAGCCTTATGGACAGTCCGGCACAGCCCACGGGCATCAGAGAACAACATGGGTTTGATTTATGGATGTCAGAAATGTTTAAGGAGTCTTTACTGTCATATGACATCTTACTACTACACATGCGACCGGGTTTATTGTTGCTGTTATTTTTTTATTTTACACTGTAGTAAAGTTATCAAAGTTATATTTTTGTTTGCCAAGTTAACATTTTTAACACTTTCTCCCCACACAATGGTTATTCCAGTGTTGCAATACTAAAGTACTAAGGTCAAGAACAGCAGTAGAATAAGCAAATGCTGTAGTACAGACAGGAAAATGGTGGGTGGAGAGTCCTTGCCTCAGGTGGAGGAGTTCAAATATCTCGGGGTCTTGTTCACGAGTGAGGGGAGGATGGAGCGTGAGATTGACAGGCGGATCGGTGCAGCGTCGGCAGTGATGCGGTCGTTGTACCGGACCGTTGTGGTGAAGAGGGAGCTGAGCCAAAAGGCAAAGCTCTCGATTTACGGTCAATCTCCGTTCCTACCCTCACCTATGGTCATGAGCTCTGGGTAATGACCGAAAGGACGAGATTGCGGATACAAGCGGCCGAAATGAGTTTCCTCCGCAGAGTGGCTGGGTGCACCCTTAGAGATAGGGTGAGGAGCTCAGTCACACGGGAGGAGCTCGGAGTAGAGCCGCTGCTTCTCCACATTGAGAGGAGCAGCTGAGGTGGCTCGGACATCTGTTCCGGACGCCTCCTGGAAGCCTCCCTCGGGAGGAGTTCCAGGCATGTCCCACCGGAAGGAGTCCCCGGGGAAGACCCAGGACACGGTGGAGGGACTATGTCTCCCGGCTGGCCTGGGAACGCCTTGGGGTCCCCCCGGAGAAGCTGGAGGAAGTGTCCGGGGTGAAGAAAGTCTGGGAGTTCCTGCTTAGACTGTTGCCCCCGCGACCCGGCCCCGGATAAGCGGAAGAAAATGGATGGATGTATGGATGTAGTGCAGATATCAATATATACAAAAATGCTTAAAAACCTTCTGTTTTATTTTGATTCAGACATAATAATAAAACAGTAAAACAGCTTGTCCGTCTTCTCAGTGAGAGAGTCTGTGATATTGTACTGTTTTCGTCACATCATTCCTTGTCATAAAATGATCAAATTTAACTTGCGGATTGCTTCATTTAATATTCTAGCAATACTGGCTGTGTGTGTGACATTATGAAATCCAAGCTGAAAACGGTGCTTTTTTACTGTTTCTAAGAGTAGTTTTAGCTGCACCATGGTTCTGTGTCCGTATGCTGTGTGCTTACTCATGCACTGAAGACCAGATGGTGTGGTGACATACACGAGCTGGTTCACACTGCAGCGACAGAAGGGGGAATCCATGTCAAATCTAGACAAACCCAGTTCATAAAGTAGATTTTAATTATGCCTTTTTGGACTTTCTTTTGAACTATTTTCTTGATGAATTTCTTTATTGCTCAAACACAGGATTCTACTAATCTTTGAACCTACGGTCTGAGTCCATTGTATGGCTAGTCCCTCACGATTCGATACGATACACGATACATGGTTCACAATATGATATTATCAAGATATGGCAATACATGTGATAATCGATATACAGCTCTGGAAAAATTATTACTTTATTACTTCTAGGTATGTGTTTGGGCAATAGGAACATTTTTGTTTGAGTCTGTAAACTACTGACAACATTTCCCCCAAATTCCAAATAAAAATATTATCGTTTAGAGCATTTATTTGCAGAAAATGACAAATGGTCAAAATAACAAAAAAGATCCATGTTTTCAGACCTCAAACAATGCAAAGAAACAAGATCAAATTCATTTTAAAACAACATAATACTAATGTTTACACTTAAGAAGAGTTCAGAAATCAATATTTGGTGCAATAAGCCTTATTTTTAATCACAGCTTTCATGCGTCTTGGCATGCTCTCCACAAGTCTTTCACATTGTTCTTGTGTGACTTTATTCCACTCCTGGTGCAAGAACTGAATTAGCTCAGCTTTGTGTTTGTGTTGGAATTCAACAGACGCTCTACTCCGAGCTCCTCCCGTGTGACTAAGCGGTCTCTTATTTTTTTCCAGAGCTGTACAAGTTTACTGTACTTTTGCGGGTATATGTGATGTTTTAGTCATGGTGTTTATTGTCTTGTTTATCAGATGTTTTATGTTCACTGTGGGCCTAGGGAGCGCTGCAATTTCCTGTGTGTGTAACCTGTACATATGGTTTTTGATGATAAAGCTGACTTTGAGAAAAATGGGTTTAATATAGACTAGGTTAGTTATCTGTTTTTCCTGGCGTGCATGTAAACATAGTGATTGTATCTACGCATTTTTCCCAGTTGTTTGCATCCAGATCTGTTGATGTTTTACCATCCTGTCTCAAAATCAATGTTATTATCCATTTGACACATATTCAGCTAAACATCACATATCATGGGTTTCAGCTTTCCATTTATAGATAATATTTTGACTTCTCACCATTCAAAAGATATAAGGGTCATTCCAGAATTGAAGGACATTTCACATCCCACCCATCAAATATTAAATAATCCACATACAAAATACTAAAACATACAGTTTGAGTGAATTTACTTGTCCTGAGACCAAATCTAAAAAAACTAAGAGAAAAGAATGCTTGAAAATAGTTTTTAAAATACCAAATAAGTCTGGAGTACCTCCCAAAATGCCATTTTCCTCTTGCCCCACCCTCTAATAACCAAATTCAATCTCAAATAAAGCAGTTAAATTGAAATTGAAATTTCTTGTTTTTTGTATAATTTGTTTCATTGCCATCTCTTGTATCTGTGGAACATTTGTTTTAATAGACATAATATTTCAAATAATTATTATTATTCATGGAACATGTGTCCCACAACATGCACGCAACCCTGTTACCAGAACATTTTTAGTCTGGTAGAAGAAGAAGAAAGCAGAACCACATGATCCCCTGGACTTGACATCATCAAACAGTTTTCCAAAAGAATGGGCAGAGCAAAGGTTTATCTTCTCTTCTATTTTTCATATTTTTATAACATCGTTAGCCTTGATTGAATGTCTCACTCTACCTCATGCAACCCTGTTATGCAAATGATCAGAATAAGACAATTTATTTTTTTTTCCTTTACTTATTTGCATAAATAAGTTTTTCCTCTTGATTAGCAGTAACAGCTAAACAGCTTCTACTCCTGAGATAAAGTGAACATTAGTGCGGATTTGCAACCCTGTTACCTGCAACCCTGTTACTGTGATTAGAAGAAATAAATAAATAAACCAAATAAATCATGTCATAAAAATTTTACCATTGATCCGTAAGCTGAGCTAATCAAGCAGTTTATTACCTATTATTGATGAATATGTAGCAGAAAATCAGAAAAGTGAAGGTTTATTTTTCAAAAATTTTAAAGCCAAAATGTCCTCCAATTCTGGAATGACCCATAATATTTTGTGTTAAAAATTGCTAATTGTTATGGCAACAGTCCTAATTGTTCATACTTCTGAAACCCATGGCATGTAGAGATACTGATTTCAGAAAAAAAAAATGCAGTGGTCTCTTATTTTTTTCCCAAAGCTGTATTGCAAATGATGCTCTGTGATCTATTGCTGTTTTTTAAGAACCAAATACATTTGAGCATTTTTATATTTATCTGTTAATCCACGATTTATGCAAAGTTAATATGAAGTACATCTATTTTAATGATCAAAAAGGTGAAGTGTTAAAAAAAAAACTAATTTCCTTCCACTAAAAAAGCAACACAATTGTAGTGTATTCACAAAAAGATATCAAAAAATACCCCCGAATGGCTGTTCTGTTGCTCTGCACCAATAACGAGCTCCTCATTTTCAGTCACAAACAGGATTTCTGTGAGGACTCCCTGCCACTGTGTAGACCAGTACCCATCATGCACCACTACAGCCTGGTGCACTGTCCGAGAGAAAATAAGCAAGTGATAAAAGAGTCCCACAGAGCCCATGAAGCACGGCCTTTGTAGCAGAGAAGTGTGGGTCCAGAGCCACATGTACACAGCTAAAACGCAGACACGAGTTAATTATTTAAGCTCACTCTTCAAGCTGAGCTAAATTAACTTAAGGTATACATTATTCACAAAATAACTTCAATTATACCACAGAAACTCCCCATAGTACTGTTAGTCTGTTATCAGGGTAACTGCATGGTGAGGATGTCCTTTTTTCAACCGTATGCAAGATTTTGATTTAAAAATTTCATAAACCTTTGGCCCCAGATATGTTTACTCATAACAATTTTTAATGCTGATTTATTCTTAGCTACAAAACCATGCTGGCTATGTTGTTTACATTATCATTTGGTGTTTTGGTTCTCAAATTAGTCTCTTTTTTTAGATTGTCAGTTTCAAGGTTGAGTTGGTTGACCTGTCTATAGCTGTGATTTGATATTTTACTTGATATGTTTTATTACTTATTTATCTATTTTATTTTGATTTGTACATATACACTTTTTATTTTTATAATTATGTCTGATGTGACACTGGTCTTTTGCTATCTTTCTTGCTATTCCATCTATTTTTTGTTACCCTCTGTTATATATTATATTTGATAATTGAGCTACTGTACCCAAAACAATTTCCCTTGTGGATCAATAAAGTTTGTCTAATTCTAAGTCTCTAAGTTAAACCTTAAGAGACTTTAATCTGAACCCTCATTACTTCATTAAACCCCAGAACTTGCAGCCAAATAATCAAATATGTCCACACAACTGAACTTAAAGGTCCCATGACATGGTACTTCTTGATGCTTTTATATGGCTCCTTAATGGTTCCCTAATACTGTAAATGAATCCTTCTTCAAAATCAACACTCAGTGCATGAGAAACAGAGATAAGATGAGAAAGAGTAATTTTTTTCTCTCTGAACACTCCATTATGGGCGTTGTTGCTTGAATGCAAATGAGGAGAAAAGAGCTGGCCTATAGTAGAGGGTGGGGGCGTGGCCAAACTCTCCGCTCTCGGCTCTGAGCTCTCAGCTGATTCATTTCCGTGTTTTTGCACAGGGGGAGAGATTTGAAGCGTTCCATTGAAAAATAAACACATTTCCACAGAAAATAAAATTAAACCACTGCTGTTCAAAGGTCCAGAGGCTCAGATAAAGGACTTCCGAGCCTAGAAACACTCGGACGTGCCTCCAGGCAAATAAAAAAACGCATTTCACATTGCCTAGCGCATTCACAGTCCAAACTCTCTGGGCGTGATTTACAGAGACGCTGAGTACAGACAGACGGGGGTGGAACTGCATTTGCATTTCTTTTTTTCGATCTGACGTCAATAAGGTGCCTTGTTCAAAATTGCCCGTTTGAGCTCCGATTTTTTGTAACACAGAAAAGGATCGCAAATGCTCAGTTTAGACATTTCGCAACTTTTAACCATGGGGGGGGGCTAAACAGGGTAGGGGAGCTCACATTAACGTTCAAAAACCTCAGAAAGTGAAAATTTCATGCCATGGGACCTTTAAACAGTGCCTTTTTCATACGTGCCTTGGACTATAATTGTATTTGTATATTGATCTGTAAATGGAGGTTAATGCTGTGTGTATGCAGAGAGACTGAGTATGTAATATAAGTTTGCATGTCTTTGTTTTAAAGTGTATGAGTGAGCGATGCATGTGGAAGCTGTTATTGTATCTGTATTTTGTCATAATTTATGAATTATGTGGGTTTGCTCAGCTGGAAATAAGGAGGGAAATTAGCTTGGGTTACAGTCTTGCATATTTACAGGTATGTGTGTAGAATCAGTCGTCCAGGTAGAATCCACGGCAAAAGAAGAAATTCAATTTGTCAACTGGACAAAGATTTTATTTGGTCCAATACGTTTCTCAGCTCATCCAAGCTGCTTCTTCAGTTCTGGTCAGACGCTGGTGGACACTGCCTTATATCTGCCTGAAGGGAGGAGCTAACTACAATGAAATTACTTTGAAACTACCACACCTATTTGTTTACAGTTTCTGTTAGTTAGGTGGGCCTATTAAATCTGCAGTGGGAGTGGAGTGTGGGTCTTGTTAGCAGAACCATTCAGGACCATAATGGGTGTTTTCACACCTCTGGACCTGACCTGGCTAGCCCTATTGTTTTCTTTGTTTTGATTTGATTTAGGTTTGAGGATAGAGTTACAGATGGAGACAAATGATGTCTGAGACCTCCATTTCTGTTCAAGGAAGGATTCTCTTTCTTGACAAAAATAGCCTCTTTAACTCCCCTCTCAAAAAGTATAATAATAATAAATACATTTTATTTATATAGCGCTTTTCAAGACACTCAAAGACGCTTCACAAATCATAAAAGAATAAAATATCACAAAATTTACAACATAAAGTCAAACATTTAAAATATCACAAAATTTACAATATAAAATCAAACATTAAAGGTACAGTGTGTAGGATTCGTGGTGCATAGGTGGATAGTAGCTATTCCACTTCCTCTTTTGGCTACGGCAGACCTCGAGGGTCACCCGGGCGCGCCGTAACGCAGACAGCTCACGTTCCCGCGCGCACCCGGCGCTGTGCGAGCTCTCGCCGACAACTATGGTATAAATAAAACGCGGTCCTGCGGTCACATTTTTTTTTCTTTTCGCATGAAAACACACATTCCTGATCGTGTACCATGACACTCTACACATCAAATGAAACCTTACAGTCTCCTCTTTTTGACTATGCAATTCATTTCCCTGCACAACAATCACTCCCTGAGCACATGGGGCTTTTATACAGAAAAGCACAAAACGATGTTTGTTACTTAGCTTACCTTTGAAGGCTCTGGACAGGTCAAACTCTGTATTTCACCATAAACTTGGCCTCAATCAGCGCGGCCGAGCAGGCGCTAGCAGGAGCCTAGGCGAAGGATGAGCCCAAATGTCCTTCTGCGGCTCTCGTATTCAAAATGGCTGCCTCTAATATGGGGAAGATCCCCCTTTTATGTGACTATATCTAAGTCCAAAAGAATACTTTGATTTCATGATGGAAGTGAAAAGGCTTGGAAAACAATGTATTTTTGAATGGGTATCTTCAATTTCAGTAATTAACAGGTAAAAATCTTACGCACTGTCCCTTTAAAAGCAATTTTAAACAGGTGGGTTTTGAGTTCTTTTTTGAAGGTGGGGAGATCAGAGCAGTCATGGAGGGGTTTGGGCAGTGAGTTCCAGAGGGTGGGGGCAGCGATGGAGAAGGCTCTGTCCCCCCAGGTTCGGAGCTTGGTCCTACAGGGCAGGGACAGGAGGTTGGAGCTGGAGGAGCGGAGGGAGCGAGATGGAGTGTGGTGGTGGAGCAGGTCTGTGAGGTAAGGAGGGGCCAGGTTGTGAAGTGCTTTGAAAGTGATGAGAAGAATTTTGAAGTGGATGCGCTGAGGGACGGGGAGCCAGTGGAGCTTGTGGAGGACAGGGGTGATGTGTATGTTGTTTTTTTTTTTACATTATCTTGTTTTTAATGTGCATTGTACATTTAATAAATAAATACAAATACCTTTAAAAAAAAACTGTAATAACACAGGCTATGTACAGTATATAATAATAATAATAATTAATAATAATTCATAGCGTTTATATAGCGCCTTTCATGACACCCAAAGCGCTTTACAATTCATCGTTCATTCACTCCACACTTGGTGGTGGTAAGATACTTTCTGTAGCCACAGCTGCCCTGGGGCAGACTGACGGAAGCGAGGCTGCCAATTAAGATTAGGCTTAAGCCTTTATTGGTCTCACACACAATGACACACAGTGACACACGGGAGAAATTTGACTTCTGCATTTGACCCATCCTTTTCAGGAGCAGTGAGCAGCCATCTTTTTTGGCGCCCGGGGGGCAGTACCGTGAAAGGTCTTGCCCAAGGACCCACACTGGTTAGCTCATTGCCCGGGAGGGGTTTGAACCCACAATCCCCATGTCCAAGTCCATGACTTACCAGTTGAGCTAACCAGCCGGTAATCTGTGCCATCGGCCCCTCCGACCACCTCCAACACTCACGCACTCTCCACTTTCATACTACAGACCCTCCAGGAATTCGCGATGTTGCGATTTGCAACTTCAGCCAATCCCCGTGAATTCAGGGCGGTGTTGCAATTTTGACCAATCACCGCAACTTTTCTGCAATTTTTACCATTTTTGACCAGTCATCGGCGACGTATTGAACTCACGTCCTTCTGCCTTACTTCCGTGTGATGAAACGAAACTGCGGCCGTGTCCCCAGTTCGGAGCGTGGTTTGAAGGGGGCTCAGACTGCAGTCAAGGCGGTGCACACTTGCTCAGCCCTGAGTGCACTCCGCGGACCGCATGGCCGTCTGTGAAATGCGACAGTGAAAGAAGTGGAAGAAAATGGATGGATGGAATAATAATAAGTCTATTTTTTTTATATAGGACGTTTAACAAAATAAAGGTGTTATCAATATTATTTGTGTAAAATAATTTGAAGTGTCACACCAAGATATTTACTAAAATCTTGAAATATAATGATGTTAACTGTTGAAAAAGTACTGTAACCTGTCAAATGCACAACCCCACCACCCTCTGCACAGAATCTTCACCAAACAGAAGAGCTTTATAAAATCTATATAAACGCATTTCCAAATGATTAAAACCATTTTCATGCTACAGCATTTGTGCGAGACCTACTATGTCCAAACCTTTCATCTTCAAACTCTCGGAGATGAAATATTAATGTATTCTATAAGGGTTATCTCCACTAATGAGCTCCAATCTGTAAGTACCCCTAGTGCTGACCATGCTAGTTCTGCTTCAGCATTTTAATCCCACCCACTAGCTTCACAGTGTCTCTCATTAAAAAGTACTGAACCTCTCCAAATAAATCTGTAAACTGAACGGTTGCATACAAGATCCCTCATTATCATACATGGGATGACCTGGCAACAGGACACAGTCGTGAACACACATTTTTGGTGTCATTTATTTTTAATAGCACTATAACTGTCCTGGCCAGTTTAAAAAGATGCACTATGTAACTTTTCTGGTGGTAGTCTGTCAGCTCTCTCTGATGTTTCTTGTAGTTTTCATGCGTTGTAGTTTTCTTTTTTACAAATATGGAACGTCCATCCTTATACCATATTTGTAAAAAAAAAAAAGTATGTAAAAAGTACAAATATGGAACGTCCATCCGGGGGCGGCAGTAGCTCATTTTCGTGATCCAGGGGTTAGCGGTTCGAATCCCGCTCTTGACGGGTTGACCGCATATGATCCCAGCTCCCACAGATGAGCGCTGCCGTTGTGTCCTTGGGCAAGACACTTAACCCCACCTTGCCCCTAGTGTCTGTGAACACTGGTAGCCCCCATGGCAGAAGATACATCAAGGCCTGTTGTGATGTGGGCCGTCCTCCTGTGGACCCACCACCCGTGGAAGGATTCATGGGGGCTGGTGCATTGTGTTCTGGGCAGCAGAACACTGCTTGGACTGCTGCCCCCGCGACCCAGAAAATGGAAAAAGCGGAAGAAAATGAATGAATGAATGAAAAGGAACGTCCATCCTTCATCCGTTAGTTCAAACACTGGATTAGGGATGCGATTGTAATCAGAATATAGTTTTGTCAAATTGTACTGTTCTAATTGATAATTGCGCTGTGTTGGAGTGTGTAAAATTAAGGTTTTTTTTCAGTTGCCATGGAGACTGTGCAAGAGGCCTCACAGGCCACGTTTACGTTATGTTTTTTTTTAAATTCTAAATTAATTGCTCCAAATTAAATAGTTTGGAATTAAATTATTCTCCTTCATTTACATGGAAATAATAATTCCAAATTGAGGCTTACATGAAAAACATTAAATTGGCTTTATTTTATTCTGCTCAACGTCTGGGAGTGGGAAGAGTTCTGATTGGACAGGGATATGAACGTATTTACATCAACCAGAAGAAAACAAACAATCAGCTGCTACCGGCTTTTTGTCATCTCTGTTTGGTTAGTGTTTTTATGTTTTCTGCCATCCACTCTTTTCATTATTTGTAGTTCTTCCAGCGTACTTATTTAAAAAACTGTTTCAGTTCGAGACCAGTGTTTGCTCCGGGCCGCCATCTGCAGTGCGTCATCGCGTCAGAAGAGCCCAACGACCATGCGCCAATCATTTTTAAGTGGAATAAACTTTTACATGATTGAGGAATAAATTAATTCGGCTTTGAAATCGGAATAAACCACCCACTTAATTCAGAATTAAGTTTAATTCTGAATAATCATTTTCATTAAGAATTAAATGTTTACATGGTCTTTTTTAAAGCGGAATTAATTTTTATTTGGAATTAAAGGAGAATTAACTTTTTTACAATCTGAGCCTTATTTCAGTAATAAAACAAGTTGTTTTACTCACCCATAGCACTTTGGTGTCATATGGAGCACTTCCGGAGATGTTTTAGTTTAGCGATCTCCGTTATCGTGAGTGGTCGGGGCACGACGTTGCAGTCACCAAAATAACAGTTAGAAGTGACTTTATTGATCTCACACTGGAGAAATTCTTCTCTGCATTTTAACCCATCCTATATATATATATTAGGAGCAGTGGGCAGCACACATTAGGGCGCCCGGGGACCATCTCCATGATCTTCTTGCTTCGGCTTGGTCAGGACCTAAGCTGGAGGATTTTACCTATGGAGCATGTTTTGGGTTGATGGGGGAAACCGGAGTGCCCGGAGGAAACCCACCCAGACACGGGGAGAACATGCAAACAGGCGACCCGGGGATCGAACCCAGACCATGCATGCAAACTCCACACAGACCACCTTCTTGCTGTGAAGCAAGAGCGCTAACCACTCAGCTACCGTGCCGCCTGCAGTCACCATAATAAAACTTTAGCACTTTTGAAATCACAAGGTGGAGTGTTTTCAGCCTAAATATGCTAGGTTTTTGTGTTTAACGTGTGAATTAAACAGCAAAGCTACAGGTTTGTTTGTGATTAGGAGGAGCCAACTACAATGAAATGACTTTGAAACTACCACACCTCTTTGTTTAGAGTTTCTGTGAGTTGGGCGTCAGTGAGAGTGGAGTGTGGGCTCTTGTTAGCAGAGCCATTCAGGGCCATAATGAGTGGTAGTTTCTAAGTCATTTCATTGTAGTTAGCACCTCCCTTCAGGCTAGAGATGCACCAATGTGAAAAAAAATTAGCCAATACCGATATCCGATATTAATGTTGCTGATATCAACCGATACCGATATTAGCCGATACCAATATTTATTTATTTTTAATTCTGAGATAACATTTTATACAGAGTGAAAATCATGCAAAATGAATTTTTGAATGTCTTCTTTTATTTTCAAAACGTGTTTTGACTCCTGATTTTTTTCTTCTTTTTTTTTTTCTTCAATTTAAATTTTTTTTTTACAGTGTAACTTTTTTTTTAATTTTTTTTAAGCGTAACATTGTGTTCTGCATCCTGATTGGCTAAGGGACCTTTGCTGATTGATGTTATAGATGGGGGGGGGGGGACTGGAACTAAACCAGGACCAGACCGGGACTAAACACAGACTAAACCAGGTCTAGACCAGGTCTAAACCAGGTCTAAACCTGGACTGGACCAGGACTAAACCTGGACTAAACCTGGACTAAACCTGGACTAAACCAGGACTGGACCAGGTCTAGACCTAGACTAAACAGGACTAGACCAGGTCTAAACCAGGATTAAACCACCGCGGTGCCTTTGCGGTGGTTTAATCCTGGTTTAGACCTGGTCTAGAGGAGGCACGGTTTGAGCACGGGTCTGGTGCTCGCAGCTCCAGGTCGGTCATGCTGCACTATCACGGATTTGAGCAGGATGAGCGCACGTGCTTCACGTGAGCCCCCCCCCATGCTTCACTATTAATACATTTTGTTGAAAATCTATGAAAGTTTGAGTGTTTAAAGGAGAGAGAAATGTGAGAAAACGTTAATTCGAGGAATTACTGTACTGACAAATATCGGTCGTTAATATCGGCCCACTTTTACACATCGAGCCGATACGATATGTTAAAAATTTGGCAATATCGGCCGATACCGGTGTTAATGCCGATATATTGTGCATCCCTACTTCAGGCAGATATAAGGCAGTGTCCACCAGCGTCTGACCAGAAACCTGGACGAGCTGCAAAACGTTTTTGACCTAAATAAACATTTCATCGACATTGAATTTCTCCTTTGCATTAGCAGCCAACAATATTATGTTTTAATTTTCCAGATTTAAAAAAAAAAAAAAAACTTTATGGAAACTTATGTCGACATTTGCAAGTTCAATATTTAAAATGTTTATTTAAGTATCTGAGTATTCTCCTAGTAGTGGCACCCGTTTGATTTGCTTGAGGTACAGTGGTACCTCACCTTACGAATGACCCAACAAACGAAAATTTCAAGTTACGAAACGCCTTCACGTTAAATTTTGGTCTCTAGATACGAAAGAAAATTCAAGTTACAAAACGCGAAATCTCAAAAATTAAAATAATGCGCGCTCAGCCACACACATTATACGCTTTTCTCAGACTGGATATAAACTTTACTCACATTTGTCTTTCGTTTAAACACTCAAACTTTCATAGATTTTCAGCAAACTGTATTAATAGTGAAGCGTGGGGGGAAGTGGGAGGGGGCGGAGAAGTGCGCGCGCGGACACGTGTGATAGCGCAGCATGACCCGGCGCGGGATGCCAGGTCTAAACCAGGTCTAAACCAGGTCTAAACCAGGTCTAAACCAGGTCTGAACCAGGTCTAAACCAGGATTAGACCACCGTGGCTCTTGCATGCGTTCGTTCATGCGTTCAGACTGCGTGCGGTCCCGAGGGGAGTCCTCGCTGCTCACCTCAGCCGTGACTCGAAATGAAACCAGGAAATAGACCCACACGTGGCACTTTAATCCACCTGGTTTAGTCCAGGTTTAGTCCTGGTCCAGTCCTGGTTTAGTCCAGGTCTAGACCTGGTCCAGTCCAGGTTTAGACCTTGGTCTAGACCTGGTCCAGTCCAGGTTTAGACCTTGGTCTAGACCTGGTATAGTCCAGGTTTAGTCCTGGGTCTACAGTCTCTATGCAGGACACAGTGTTACACTATAAAAAAAAATGTTACACTATAAAAAAAAAAAACTTCAGGCCTTCAATGGAAAAGGCCGAATCAGGCCTTTTCCATTGAAATAGCTACTCAACTTACGAAAAATTCACGTTACGAAACCACTTCTGGAACGAATTAATTTCGTAAGGTGAGGTACCACTGTACATGTTTAATGCGATTCTTGAACATTCCAGACAAAGCAAAACATCTCCATGGAGACAGTAGGTGGGGGCTGCTCTACCACAAAAGTTACATAGTACATCTTTAAAAACACAGACCTTTTTTATTGCATAACATTGCCTCTATGTACCCTATGAGCGTTTTATTTCATCACACTTGCACAGGGGCAGCATTTAATGTGGCAAAAGGCAGTTAGCATTACAAAATACATGACAGTGAGTGCATGATAACACAAAATATAAAACTGGTTGGAAACACAATAACGTGATTGATTTTCATTTGGAATTACAACCCTCCCTCTGCTGTGCACAACCATTAACCTGCATACTTAGATTTAAGATGGCTATTTAAGCGGGTCGCACTCACATATCTTTTTACAGTAAACAAAACTTTATAGTTAAACTCTCTTTACCGGGACAGGAGGTTTATAATGTGTTTTATGGCATACAAGTGCGTTAAGTTTACTGCTGGAGACTGATGCTTCTGCTGCGTCCAACCACAGCCTATTCCACTATTCAAAAAGGGGAATCTGCATAGAAGTAATTAGAGCTGAACCCTATTTTGACTGGAGCATTTCATCAAGAAGGTGCCGTTTAAATCTGCAAATGTTTTATGTAATATTCACTTAAAAAGATGCACTATGCAACCTTTCTGGAGATGGTATGCAACCTGTTCATTTTCATAGAGGTTTTATTGATAATTTGCAGTGACATCACGTTGCGGGTGTTCTGCATGCATCTCTGTTCGCGGAATGTTCAGCAGTTACCATAGTGACAAAATGCACACATTAGCAAACATGTTATAATATTTCAACCTCGTCAAAAACACACCTGGAGTTGCGTTTAGTTTCATTCACACATTTGAGGTTGTGTAACCCTTTATTATTACTCTGTTTACATCTCCAAAGCTCAAAATGCTCAGTTCCACCTTGTGATGTCATGTAATTGTAGTTTTATTTAAGTTAACAGCTACCCTTTACCTTTAGTTCAGTACAGATTGGCAACTCCAGGGCTGAAATTATCCAAATGATTCTGGTGAAAATGTATGGAGTTTGAAAGCACATTGGATTAATTATATTATTATCACATGACATCACAAGTTGGAACACAATGCTTTCGGTTTGACAGAAGAACTCAGCCTAAATATGCAGGGTTTGTGTGTGAATTAAACAAAACAAATTTATTTTCAGATAAAATGTATCTCAAAATAAATTCTTAGGAGGAATTACGGACAGCAAATTATCGCGGAAAGCCCACATCAGGCTAAGCAAAACCTTTATCACAATGCACTTCATATTCTATATTGTTAATTGATTATTCCCTATTTTACATATTGTGTTGAAGTATGGGTCCACTATTTCTTATGCAAAAAATGGCCGTGCAGATCTTTCACAGGGTTGGCTTCTTAGAACACACTCATGGTCAATGTTATTAAAATTTAATGACCTTGTAAAATATTATACAGTGATTAGCTTTTTAAAGCATTTAATAAACAGTTGCCAAAAAATTAGCAAAAATGTTTTGCTCTTAAAGGAAAAGTAACGTTTTTTACTATTTGAGCCTTATTTCGGTACTAAAACAAGTTGTTTTACTCACCCATATCACTTTGGTGTCATATGGAGCATTTCCAGAGATGTTTTAGATTAGCATTTAGCACTTTTCAAATCATAGAAGCTCGATGTCTTTAGTCTACGATTTCGTTTGGTCAAAAGTGGCCTGTAATCCGAGATTTAGCCATAGTTTCGAGTAGATGAGGAGGCCAGTGCGCATGTGCGGACTGTGCTCTCAGCGCCCGGGACCCAAACATGAAACGCAAAGCTGTAAACTATGGATAAATCTCGGATTACAGGCCACTTTTGATTCAAACGAAATCGTAGACTAAGACATCGGGCTTCTATGATTTGAAAAGTGCTAAAGTTTGTGTTATTTGGAGCCCGCACGGGGCATATTACATGCTCGGAGAATGCCCCGAGCTATGGCTAGAAGTCGCGCTAGGCTAACGGCGTTAGCCTAACGCTAATCTAAAACATCTCCGGAAATGCTCCATATGACACCAAAGTGATATGGGTGAGTAAAACAACTTGTTTTATTACCGAAATAAGGCTCAAATAGTAAAAAACGTTACTTTTCCTTTAAAGAGAACATTTATAATTTGAGAGGTTAATGGAAACTTCATTTTGCCTAATGTTAGAACCACTCGTAAAAGTTTCTGTGTGACTGTATGTGGGGTAAAAATGTGGAACGCTCTGTATTTACAGCAAAAGCTCTGCCAAAATATTCACAAATTAAAGTTCTTGTATAAAGACCTGGTCTGGTCTGAATACAGAGAGACGAGTTTGAGTGAACTGTCAAATAGCACTTTTCTGTATCAGTTTTGTGCTTTGGTATCTGCTGTTGTCTCACCCTCGTTGGAATTATGTGTGTGTGTTATTGTAGTTGTGTTACCATTGTTGGTATGTTTACTTTTTCCTGACAGAAACACCGTATGTGTAATTTATTGTCCCTGATCAAACGTTTTTTGTTTTTTTGTACAAGAATGGAATTTGCCTTTGTTTTGTTTTTGTGTTTTCCAACTGGAAAGAAGCTAAATCAATCATTTAAGTTAAGTTTTGTAAGACATGGGTGGGATTCAATAAGTTTTCTTCTTCCCACTCCTTTTCGAGTAAAAAAAACGAGTGTATTTGACTGTATATTGGTTACATGTATTTATTTCCTTGTGTTGACCTGCTCGAAATGAATAAATGAATGACAAACACAACTCCAGGTATGTTTCTGATGAGGTATCAACACACAAATAATGGGGCCTTTAGCTTCTGAATTTATAAGCAAATATACATTTCTTTTTAAAATATGCATACGTCTGGTGAGGGATCTGCCACCTACTTTTCTCCATAAAGATTTTGCCTGTAAAGTTCCAGAGCATCACCATAGTTCAATATGTGTCCATTTATAACCCAAACACAAAAGTCGAGATTGCCTCTGACAAGGCACATAAAGATGGCTCTTACTTCACGAGACTGTTGTGAGTTGGATTCCCGGACACATGGATTTGGCATTTTCTCTGCCTGAAGCTCACAAGATCTCCTTTGGGTATTAGAGGATGAGAAAAAGTGCAATTGTCAGGTGAAGACAGCCTGTTTACGTTTGGTCCAGTACACAATCATCTCATGCTTTATGAACCCAACATTCTCCAAGTATCCACTGTCCACACGCATGTATATCTCCCCATGTTAACTTTGCTCAAGGTTATTGTTGATAACATGTGTACTTTAAAATGAGGAATACGCTCTCTTCCGACCTTGCAAGAAGTATCTCATTTATCCGAGCTGCCGACCAAACCTGCAGTCAGGCACACCCACATGCATGTGCTGGTAGAATGTCCAATGACCTCACGGTTGAAAGGCCACGGCCCCGGTCTTCCTCCAGCCTCCACAAAGGCTAATTGGTGACTTAAATAACACACTGGACCTGCAGGTGAAGGTAGGTAAAAAAAAGGTAGGTAAGAAAACCTGGATTTAAACTTTACATTATGTGGAATAAAAATCCAGGTTCCAACTATATATAGCAAAATATTGACTTCAAGTTTGTTTGCAACTGTAGTGAAACAGCTTCACATCAGAAAAAGTAAATCCTAAGTTCAACTAAGAAAGCTATCTTGGTTATAACCTTATATATATTATAAAAATGACCCAACATACAATATGCATAAAATGTTATTGACTGAAGTTAAAGGTTCTACATTACACAAAATTGATTCTTGTCAGATTTAATCCATGTCAGAATGTCGTGGAGTTATGTTTTGTGTCATTCACACATGTCTGAGTAATCCGCCATTATTAGTCTGCCTATATTTCCAAAGCTCAAAATGCTCTGTTCCACTGTTTCACCCTGTGATGTCATGAATGGTAATTTTCAAATCGACAGGTGCCTTTTATATTTGATTGGCATTTCCATGGGTGAAAACATACAAATGATTCTAGTGAAGGTGTGTGGAGAACATAGTAGAGCACTTGCTGTATTATTCAAGATTCAAGATAGTTTATTTGTCATATGCAGAATCAACACAGGGTCAACAACGCAATGAAATGTTTAGGATCAGAGGAACCGTTGACTCACTAAGATAGTCAAGAAGTACTAATAACATGCAATAATAGTACATGGTAAAAAAGTGTTGCAAAAGTGCAGGGGAAGAAGTAAACAATATAATAAAAATTATATGGAATAAAATGTAATAAAAATACAAAGTACAATGTAACATAATATAGTGTAGTATAAGTGTTGCATGTGTATTACCACATGACCTCACAAGGTGGAGTGTTTTCACTTTTAGAGAAGAACTCCCATTTCTCTGTCTTACCCCTCCGTCTTACCCCTACCCCTTGGTTTTGCACGTTCATGTGAGGGCAAGGGGTGTCCCGATTCTAATTTTGATTAGGGCTTGGGCCACGACCGAGGGCGACTGTACATACCCCTTGAAACGACGTAAACTCTTGCCCAGACTTGGAACGAAGGGGTACACCCACAAGCTCAGGCAGGTTTTGGGATCAGGATGGCAGCGTCACATCGACCAGCCGAGGAGTCTCATAAATGTATTTTCAGCAGTTGTAATTATCGATTAACAGTTGAGCATCGTTTACAATTATGACGCTTATGTTCTACGTTACTTTTAGTGAACTGATGTTGAGGTTTTAATTGTAGTGATGTCTGTTTAGCCGACATTATCGTTTTCATCGAACCTTCATGTATAAACAAGCTAGTTTTTTTGTCAAGCTGAGGTACCCGATAATCCTTGACATTTGTTTACGTTTGTTTAATTAATAAACACAAATAATAATGCTGAATAAAGCAGAATGCCTGAGTCTCATAGTCTTTTCCAGTTAAACACGGTCAGCTGACAGAGCGTCCTTCAAACAGGCCTCGCCCACCTTAACAACTCTCTGCTTCCATCATATTCATTACTCAGACGGGTCAAACTGCAAAAATGCTCAGATATTTTACAAACATTGCGGTGCACATTTTAGCATATCAGCTATCTGCCTTAAAGGGCCTATATTATGCTATTTTCTCATTACAAACACACCGGGAGTTGTGTTTTGCACATGTTTAACACACAAACCCTGCATATTTAGGCTGAATTTTTCTCTTAAATGGAAACATCCACCTCGTGATGTCATGTGATAATACAGGAAGTGCTCCAGTGTGTTTTTAAACTCCATACACCTTCACTAGAATCATTTGGATGATTTCAGCCCTGGAATTCCCAATCTCTACTGAACTAAAGGTAAACCGTAGCTGCTAACTTGACAACTACATCTACATGACATTGGAGATTACTCAAACATGTGTGAATAAAACAAAACACAACTCCAGGTCTGTTTTTGATGAGGTATGGTGACAATTCTAACATGGCTTAAAGCTCACAAGAGTCAGTTTTGTGTCATATTGGACCTTTAATGCAGGTATTCATTCTTCTGTAAATAAAATATTCTTCCCAGTGCATCAAAATCCTTAAGCTAAGACAGTGCACCATGAAAAATTGTAGAGTAACTATAAGTGAGGTTAAATATATCCAGAGCCTGAGCAGGTGGTCTCCTACTTGGACATGCAAAACGTAGATATGCAAATGCATGCTGGTGCGAATTTGCCTGTGGCCGTTGACACATCCCCCAGAAAAGCTGAACGGTGGATCTGTGTTGGCAGTAAAATCAGGTCAAACAAATGGATTGGTAGACATCACAATCCAACTGTCACCGCTGTCGCCCATAGCAACGCACCCAAATCAAATAAGGTTACATACAGCTCCAGGATTGGTTTAGTCCTAATGTAGGGATGTTTGGTCCATTTAAAGTCCTGGTTTAGTGCAGTTCTAATCTTGGTTTAGTCATGGTGTAGTTCAAGTTTAAATTCAGGTTTAGTTCCATTTAAGTCGCCATTATGATGTTTGTGTACAAGTGTGAGGGCATGGAATGATCGTTTGTGGGTAATTTTACTGTCAATCTTGATTAGAAAGACAAAGTATTAAGGCAAGGCACATTTCAACACATTTCTGGTCATTTAAAAATATACAGCTCTGGAAAAAAAAAAAGAGACCACTGCAAAATTATCAGTTTTTCTGGTTTTACTACTTATAGGTATGTGTTTGGGCAAAAGGAACATCTATAAACTACTGACAACATTTCCCCCAAATTCCAAATGAAAATATTATCGTTTAGAGCATTTATTTGCAGAAAATGACAAATGGTCAAAATAACAAAAAAGATCCATGTTTTCAGACCTCAAACAATGCAAAGAAACAAGATCAAATTCATTTTAAAACAACATAATACTAATGTTTACACTTAAGAAGAGTTCAGAAATCAATATTTGGTGCAATAACCCTTATTTTTAATCACAGCTTTCATGCGTCTTGGCATGCTCTCCACAAGTCTTTCACATTGTTCTTGGGTGACTTTATTCCACTTCTGGTGCAAGAACTGAAGTAGTTCAGCTTTGTGTTTGTGTTGGAATTCAACAGACGCTGGAATGGAATGGCCCAGGGCTCTCAAGTCTCACGCTTTGAGAGTGTGACACACGCAATTTGACGTGTTCACACACTCACACGCCACACATGGTATTTCTCACGCTGAAATGTAGTTACGCAATTCAAGCGCAGAAATCGGTTAGATAATGCAGGCACCGCGCGTTTCCAGTGAAAAAATTGTCACTCGCCCCCTGGTCCTCGGGAAAAAATTGTCACTCGCATCCCGCCCCCCGCTCCTCGGAAATTACGCAGTCTCACGCACCACCCTGCTCAAAACTTGAAAGCCCTGTGTAATACATGTAGAGATGCTGATTTCAGAAAAAAAATGCAGTGTTCTGATTTCTTTTTTTCCCCCAGAGCTGTATATATAATCTGATCATCATTGCAATTATCCCACAAATTCAAGATATAACTTTTTATCAACATTGCCCAGCCATAGACATTACAAGAAGTGCTCCACTATGTTTTTAAACTCCATGCACCTTCACTAGCATCATTTGCGTATACTTTCAGCCCTGAAACTGCCAATCTTGACTGATCTTAAGACTCCAGCTTCATGACATCACAAGGTGGAACAGAGCATTTTGAGCTTGGATGATGTAAACAGACTCATAATACAGGATTACTCAAGTCCAAAGTTATGGCATAGAGCAGGGGTATCCAAACTTTTTTCATCAAGGGCCACATGTCTAAACACAGATGAAGCAGAGGGCCGATCGAGGGCCATAAACTGGTGCTCAGGACAGACAGTTATTTAAATATCTGCATGTTTAACACGTTACAATGAGCTATCAGTCCTTTATTTGTGCTAAGATCCTCAAAACCACACAATAAGGTAGATTTTCAAAAAAGTTCTGCTCAAGGTAATTTCGGCCAAATCACCTGGAAGCCTGAGGGCCAAGAAAAATTTCTCTGAGGGCCACATTTGGCCCACGAGCCATAGTTTGGACATGCCTGGCATAGCGTATTAATTAGTCACCACAATGAGTTTATAAGCGCTTTTCCAAACTTTCAAAAGCTAGTGTTTTACTCTCACGGTAAAGCTAACAGCAACGAGCATGCTAACAGCTCACTTCCTGGTTCTCGAACAATAAAAAAGCTTTATAATTAAATACACATACATAAATACACATGTGCACATTTAGCTGCTTTTCCTATGTATCTGTAGTGGGCATAATACATGTACATTCAACGAAAATCGACAAAATTGGGTAGTCACATTAAATAAGCCATGTAGAAGCTGTACCACATAGACTTGTCAGATTTAAGACATCTTCTTTTTCCTTGGCGCCTGTGGTCCAAACAGATACCACTATTCTCCCCGTGTCAGAGCGGACAATTGCTCGCGGGCACCCTCCTGGTTCTCCAAACACTGCCAGCTCTTGACAGGCAAATTCATGATTCACTCCAGATGACTCCTGCGAGGCAAGAGCCGTTCAAATAGGCACCCAATAATGTTGTTTTTGAGCACGTTTTCAAAGAGAGACGCACCGATAAATATGTCACGAGTCTCGTATCAGCTTTAGGTATTTACTTGCAGAAGGAAATGCAATCTGTCCACGCAAAAGTGGGATCGTAAATTAAAATGTCAGGCGTTTGAAAGACAGTCAGGCTCTTTTCATAGCAGAAGTTACAAAATGACAAATTGGCCTGCATAGAAATCAGCTATGGATTTATAAAGCTAATCTGAGCCGCTACTAGCATGATGGACAGCTAACTCGTGGTTAATTACGTTGCGCATGGTAGGCCACTTCATACTCACAAATAGATTGATATTATTTTGTTGGAATTGGCGTTGTATAAGATTTATGGGGTGTTGGTAAGATGGTAAATCACTACCTGCAGTGGCAGCTGGAGAAGGTTATGCTCAAACGGAGGTTGTGACGCTAATGGGTTTGATGGGGTCGAAGGTTAAGCAGAGACGTATTTGAGGGTGAGAATGGATTAACAGATGCTTGAGATCTGAAGTGTTGCTACTTTTGAAGGGTTTTTTTTTTTTTTGCCTAGTCATCTATTCTACTTTATGAAATGAACATTGCAAGGAATGATCTCAATTTGAAAAAGAAAGTAAAAGGCTAAGTTTATTTCAAACTTACCTTTTTACTTTGACATTCATTTGAAAAGTTTCTGGCTTTTTTGTATGATAAAAGGAGAAATTCAATTTGTCAACTGGACAAAGTTTCGCAGCTCATCCGAGTTGCTTCGTCAGTTCTGGTTAGAGTGCTGATGGACACTGCTTATATCCAGCTGCAGGGAGGAGCTAACTACACTGAAATTATTCTGAAACTATCCCACCTCTTTGTTTTGAGTTTCTGTCTTTTGTATTCCCAGTTTCTCTCTGGCGTCTAGTTTAGCATACCCATTCAAACCCTAATGGCTGTTTTCACACCTCTGGACCAGACCTGGCTAGCCCTATTGTTTGTTTTTTGTATGTCATATTTTTATAGAAAATGTGCAAAAATACAGGAGTTTAAGTTTTTTTGTTTTTTTTTTACTTTATTGATCTCACACAGGAGAAATTCAGATTTCAGATTCAGATTTCAAGTGTTTATTGTCATTGCACAAGAAAGAACAACAAAAGTGTGTTTGGAGCATCCACATACGTAGTTGTAAAGTGCGAAATAGTAAAGTGCAAACCCAGTGAAATAAATACCCCTGTGAGTGCAGCGAACCGCCTCACTAGCCTCGGCCTCGGTGTTTCTTGAAGTTTCTTTCTGACGCGTCACGTAATGTAAATAATGAGTCTTGAATCAAAGAGTTTGTCTTTTCTATATATACTAAAGTGAAGGTCATACAGAGTGGATAAAATTAAAGTGAATAAAGAGGGAAACGGAAAGAGGAAGAGTGACTATTATGCGGCGTTACATGACGACCACATGACGTCCTCATGTGCTTCTTGACGTTCCGTATGTGGTCGTCATGTAACGCCGCGTAATAGTCACGTAAGAGTGTACCTTCGGACGTCTCCCGGGTGACAGACGGGATGCGCACCGCTACAAAGCACATACGGACGTCAAGGAAGAACGTCGAGTAGCATCGTCAACAACGCAACATAGGGTGAGTCCTGTCGGGAGCCAAGAAGTACAAGGAAGCCCGGTCTCCCAGTGACAGGCAGGAGCTCACCGCTATACGACACGCAAAGACGTCAAGAAGGACATCACAACACGTACAGAGCCTAACACAACACGCATAGGAAAACCACAAGCATCAGAAATTCCTCTTTCCGTTTCCCTCTTTATTCACCTTAATTGTATCCACTCTGTATGACCTTCACTTTAGTAAAGATAGAAAAGACAAACTCTTTGATTCAAGACTCTTTATTTACATTACGTGACGCGAGAGAAACTTCAAGAAACACTGAGGCCGAGGCTAGTGAGGCGGTTCGCTGCACTCACAACCCCTCAATAACCCCTAAAAACCCCAGTGTAAACATTTGTAAACATCTGACATCAGTACAGCAGTATTGGCAGCAGCATCAGGGCATGTTCAATTCACTTCTGCATTTCCTTTTCAGGATGCAGTGGGCAGCCCATCTTTCAGGCGCCCGGGGGGCAGTACCGTGAAAGGTATGTACTTTATATGTACTGGCCAGTAAACAAGTGGTAAACAGCTAGGATATTATATGAGATTAAATGAACTAGAATGAAACATTAAGGGTTTCTAATTCATTAATATCGTTGACGTAAACGGTCCACTCTAAAGTACTTTGAGCTTTAGTAGATAAAAAAATCAGTGGTCTAGGGTACGATTCTGGGACCATGGGGCATCTGGTGCATGAGTAGGCTACTCTTAGTATTTCCCTGTTTTCTCTGAATCGCTTTTTCTGAAGATGTTTCCTGAAATAAAGTCATCTAGATTGAAGTCCTTATGCAAGGGACTAGCCATCAGATCTTGTCAGATCCAAAAAAAATGCTGGACCTGCAACTGGCCTTAGATTTTTTTTTAAAATTTTTTAGCCTTTAATCAATAGAATGAGACTATTGGCTGTTGAAGGCCCATGAACGTCTCTCACTGTTTGAACTTGTGTTCATGCAAAACTGTTCTGTAGGTACTTGAAGCGTACATTACAGTAGGGCTGTAGTCCTGGTATTCTGTGGTGGTGATTTTGAAGAAGAAGAAGAAGAAGAAGAAGAAGAAGAGACTTTATTGATCTCACACAGGAGAAATTCTTCTCTGCATTTAACCCATCCTGTTATTAGGAGCAGTGGGCAGCACATTACTGTGCCCGGGGATCATCTCCATGATCTTATTGCTCAGCTTGGTCAGGACCTCAGCTGGAGGATTTAACCTATGGAGCATGTTTTAGGTTGATGGGGGAAACCGGAGTGCCCGGAGGAAACCCACCCAGACACGGGGAGAACATGCAAACTCCACACAGAAAGGCCCGGGCGACCCAGGGATCGAACCCAGACCATGGATGCAAACAAATTTTGTTGACCAAAATCTGTATTAATTAACTAGTCATTTTATTTAGATAAGGATTTATATGGAACAACAGCAGAAAGGAGAAGTTAGTGTGTTAGCAGAATAGTTTGTATTTTTTTTTTGGTATTTAGAAATAAAAAGATTAAACATTGTCTTCATTATTGTTTCCTAGTACTTTACTTTGCATAGTTTGTTTTGAATGAACTCCTGTGTATTTATAGTCTCTCTTTGCAAAGGTACAAAGAGATATGTAATCATTTTAAGCACTTTGCCATTTATTTTGTCTATTCAATCTACGGTATGATAAGAAACCATTCACACATCATTTCTCTAATTTGGCTCAGAGCACAGCAGCTTTGGCGATATTCAACAATATCTCCACAGGGCAAACAGTCAAGTGGCCAACAACCCAATAAACACTGGACAAACACAACACCAGTGATTACAAGTGGAACAGCTCCTGTTGCTCTCAGCGGTGTTATTACTCTCTTATATCAAATTTTGAACTCTCACGTCGTCCATTTCCAACAGGAACACAGTCATTAGGCCCTATTGCTTCGGACTGACTTTATTTCTTTTGATCGGGTCGTGAACTCGTGGCTATCCTTCTGCACGGCTCGTCTGGGCTCCACGGACCAGAACTAACTCCAGAAGCACTGTGAAATATTCATGTCCCCGCTGACAGTCTGCGGTGGAAAGGTGAGGAAGAGGAGAGGAGGAAGAGCAAGTTACAACTGAGATTGTTCACAGGAGGAGGAGGAGGAGGTGTCTGTGGCGGGCAGAAGCAACGCTCGCACACGGAGATGACGGAGGAGAGCGGAGCTTCAACTTCTGTGAGTGTTTAAAGGAGTGTTAATTAACATTTAAAGTTGCACAGTGTAACTTTACTGGTGGAAGGTCTGTCATCTGCTAGTCTCCATGGAGATGTTACTGTTTTGCCTGGAATGTCCCGTATGTCCATAAATGTATCCATCGTGCATTTACTTAATAACGTGGATTTTTATTGACCTAAAACAAGCATTCTTACTGTGAGTGAGCTCGCCTCGCCATAGATCAGACATGTACCCTGGCCATGTGCTGTCTCTGTAGAAATTAATGAGTTAAAGCCATACTGTGGAACATTCTGCTGCAATCAGGAAGGAGACTGAGGAGCCTCATGGCAAAGACCAGCAGACTGAAAGAACTTCATCCACCAAGCTGTCAGGATTCTGAACTCTCTCGCTGCCCTGCCTTCCCTCCCCCAATGATACTGCTGCTTAAAGGAGACTTAAATGACACTGACAAAGTCATTATAATTTCAAAGGAATTGAAATCTTTAAAAAAAACAAATTTAGAACAACAACAATGGAAAAATGTGTTTCAGTCAAAGGTGTGAGTCTATGGAACAATCTAAATAAAAAGCTCAAAGCTTCAAAATCTTTTCAAGTGTTTAAAAGAAATGTCAAACATGATATGCTAAAAAAGTATGAAATATGAACTGTCCTTTTGTGCTAATTAACATATATTTAATATTGTGCACGTCATGTAAATAAGTTCCTCAGTGTAGTTGGAACTGATGAAATGTTGTAAATGTCTGATTTTGTGTGTAAAGGGGCAGATGTTATAAGTTTATACTTCTTTCTGCTCCTTTTCATTCACATGGTTAAATGTTACAGAACTATTTTGTATTCATCTTTTATGAATGAAACAAATAAAGAAATGAAATAAAAATGAAAAATGACACTGCTGCTTAAATGACACAATTGAGTTTTATTACACTACCGTACTTTTCGGACTATAAGCCGCTACTTTTTTCTCACACTTCGGACCCCGCGGCTTATGTATGGATTAATTCTTTATCAAGACAGCGAATGTAGCATGTAACCTGAGCTCTATTTCTGGTAGGTGAAAATACCTACGGTAAATAAATGAGGAGAGTTCATGAATTAATGAAGCCTTGTTTTAGCCACTTTAAATCTCCTACAGGTATCAACAGTTCCATGAGATTGAGTTCAGGGGGTTTATCCTTAAAGTTAAACTTGAAACTTTATTTTAAGGCTTCCAGAGGCTACAGGCTGGCTATTTGACAGTTGTTTTACAGCCATGTTTCTGCCATGTTTCTGCTGTAGGTGCTGTTCGAAAAAAGCACGTACCGGTATTTACGTATTTTGAAAATTACAATTTGAAAAAAATCCTTTTGTGTACCATCTCAAGTTACAATGTGGACACCTGCAGCTTATAGTCAGGTGTGGCTTATACACTATATTACCAAAAGTATTCGCTCACCCATTCAAATGATCAGAATCAGGTGTCCTAATCACTTGGCCTGGCCACAGGGCTTGGCCCCTTAGTTCCAGTGAAAGAAACTTTGAATGCTTCAGGATACCAAAACATTTTGGACAATTCCATGCTCCCAACCTTGTGGGAACAGTCTGGAGCGGGCCCCTTCCTCTTTCAACATGACTGTGCACCAGTGCACAAAGCAAGGTCCATAAAGACATGGATGACGGAGTTTGGTGTGGATGAACTTGACTGGCCTGCACACAGTCCTGACCTGAACCTGATAGAACACCTTTGGGATGAATTAGAGCGGAGATTGAGAGCCAGGCCTTCTCGACCAACATCAGTGTGTGACCTCACCAATGCGCTTTTGGAAGAATGGTCAAAAATTCCTATAAACACTCTCCTCAACCTTGTGGACAGTCTTCCCAGAAGAGTTGAAGCTGTAATAGCTGCAAAAGGTGGACCGACATCATATTGAACTCTATGGGTTAGGAATGGGATGGCACTTCAGTTCATAGTATGAGTCAAGGCAGGTGAGCGAATACTTTTGGTAATATAGTGTATATGTACAAATCTTTTTTTTTTTTCTTTTTTTTTATTTGGTTGGTGCGCTCTATAGTCCGAAAAGTATGGTACACAGTGTGTGTTTTACCTATTTGTATCATATACAAGTTTACTGTACTTTTGCTACGGGTATATGTGATGTTTTAGTCATGTTTATTGTCTTGTTTATGAACATAAAACATTGTTATCAGATGTTTTATGTTCACTTTGGGCCTAGGGGGCGCTGCAATTTCAAATCCTGTGTGTGCAACCTGTACATATGGTTTTGGATTATAAGGCGCACCTTCAATGCAATGCACTTTATTCTGGAATTAATCAAAATGCACTTTATCGACTGCAGTTAGTCCAGAATGCTGCTGCGCGCCTTTTAACAGGACGGAAAAAATATGAGCACATCTCCCCCATTCTTGCGTCTTTGCACTGGCTTCCTGTTCGTTTTAGGATTGATTTTAAGATTTTATTGTTTGTTTTTAAAGCTTTGAATGGACTGGCCCCAAAATACATCTCTGACCTCTACAGACCGGTGCTCTGAGGTCAGAGGGCCAGCTCCAGCTCGTAGGCCCTAAGTCTAGACTTAAAACTCGGGGGCCCTAAGACTAGACTTAAAACTCGGGGGCCCAGGGCTTTCTCTGTGGTTGGCCCTAAGTTATGGAACACTCTTCCCCCTCATGTCAAAACAGCCCCCACATTGGAGAGATTTAAGTCTCGTCTTAAGACCCACTTTTATTCTCTGGCTTTTACCGCGTGAGTTGTGTGCTCCTCTGTGTTTTTTATAACTGCTTTTGTTTTTAGTTATTTTATTATTATCACTTTATTTATTGCTATTTTAGTAATGTTTTTATTAAGTTTTATTGATTTTATGTGCAGCACTTTGGAAATTGTTTCTGTTTATAAAATGTGCTATAGAAATAAAGTTGGATTAGAGTTGGATTGGAATGGCCTATTTTAAAACTGTTTTCATATATAGGGCGCACCGCATTATAAGGCGCATAGAATAGAAGCTACAGTAGTGGCTGACTACGGTAGCCATGATTAACTAATATTGATCCATATATAAGGCGCATCGGATTATAAGGCGCACTGTCGGCTTTTGAGAAAATTGAAGGCTTTTAGGTGCGGAAAATACGGTACACAATGCAATTTTAAAGGTCCTGTATTACAAAAAATTGACTCTTTGAGCCATGTTATAATGTTGCCTCATCAAAAACATACCCAGAATTGTGTTGTTGTTTTTTTCATTCAATCATGTTTAAGTAGCCCTTTATTATTAATTAATCAAACCTAAAAATGCTTTGTTCCACTTTGTGATATCATGTAGTGGTAGATTTCAAGTTAACCGCTACCTTTTACCTTTTATTCGGTAGAGATTGGGAATTCTAGGGCTGAAATTATCCAAATGATTCTAGTCAAGTATATGGAGTTTAAATGCACAATGGAGCGCTTCCTGTACTAAAAAATGCTTTCCGTTTGAGAGAAGAACACAGCCTAAATATGCAGGGTTTGTGTCCTGAGAACCGAGGGGGAAAAAAAGTCTAAAAAATCTATTTGGGCCTAAAAAAAAAAACACCTTACAATTTTTTTTTTTTTTTTTAAAACTCCAAATCTGAATCTCCGTCTACTATCTACTATCCCTCTACTATCTCTCTGCTTCATTTCTTTCTCCTACAACAATTGCACATTGTTGTCCTGGTGTCCACTACAGTTGACATTCATTAAATGTTATTTCAAAACAGAAATAATTAAACTGTTTTCAGATGTAAAAATATTGTTCTTAACATGTTTATGAACAAGATTGTATATAATTATCATGTTAAATATAGCAATAGATAAAGAACATTTGACTTGCCTCCCCTTTTTCTATAAAATGTTGTTGTTGGTATGGCAGCCATCTTGATAGAGGGGGAAAAAAGTAAATTTCCCAGCATGCAAATCCATCACATGACACATGACTGGAAAGCCCAGGATGTCCCCTACAGAATACTACAGGGCTTGGAAGGGTAACTCGAAATTAGGTTAAACATGTGTGAATGAAACAAAACACAACTCCAGGTATGTGTGATGAGTAAACAACATTATAACATAAGGTCAGAAAATAGTGTAATATGGGCCCTTTAAACCAGTTTAGGTTGGGTTTGCGGTCACTACATGAAATTTTCACTTTCTGAGGTTTTTGAACGTTAATGTGAGCTCCCCTGCCCTGTATAGCCCCCCCATGGCTAAAAGTTGCGAAAGTCTTCACTACACTGAAAACTACAGAGGATTTTCAGACAATATGAAATTCCAGTTTATTTCAAACCCACAAACACTTTAAGACAAAAACTCGTCCACCCAAAGGACAAAACACCGAGCCACAAACAAAGCAATGTTGTCTACTCCATTCAGTGTAGTGAAGACTGCAGTGAGCGCTATATTGGAGAAACAAAACAGCCACTTCACAAGAGGATACCAACACAGGATACCAACACAGGCGGGCGTGCCAAAGTGGACCGTCATCTGCCGTACATCTTCACCTAGAAGCCTCGGGCCATTCTTTTGAGGACAGTGAGGTTCAGATCTTAGCCAGGGAAAAGAACTGGTTTGAGAGGGGAGTTAAAGAGGCAATTTTTGTCAAAAAAGAGAATCCGTCGTTAAACAGAAATGGGGGAGTTAGACATAACTTGTCTCCCATTTATAATTCGATTCTCAAACCAAGTCAAAAACAGACAAAGAAACATTAGGGCAGACAATCCAGGGCAGAGGGGTGGAGATGGTCGTTAGGCTTGAATAGGGAGGCTAAACTAGACGCCAGAGAAATTTGAAAAACAAAGAGACAGATTAGTTGAGATAGTTTCAGGGCTATTTCAGTGTAGTGAGCGCCTCCTAGGGCTGAATGGATATGCTAATACTAGACGCCAGAGGAATTCGTAATACAAAAGAGACAGATCAGTGGAGATAGTTTCAGAGCTATTTCAGTGTAGTGAGCTCCTCCCTGCAGCTAGATATAAACAGGGTCTAATCAGCACTAGAACCAGAACTGACGACGCCTCTCGGATGAGCGGCGAAACGTTTTCAACCAAACAAACTTTGTCCAGTTGACAAATTGAATTTCTCCTTTTATCAATATCTATGTAATTACTGGGTCTATCCACAGGAAACAAAACAAAAAAAAATGGCACAAAGGCATCTCTGTCATTATAAATAAACAAAACAATATTAACAAAAGTGCATTTTTTTCCCCCACAAAAGCTTCTGAAAATGGTGCCATTATTCAACTCCATTCAATTCAAATTATAATTGTTGTCAGCTGAAAGCACTTTAAGCCATGAGTGCCAAGTGCCATAAATCCCCAGTAGAGTGCTGGAACCTGCTTGTCTCAATTGTGATAGATCGCTTTAATCAATACTGGACAGATAAAATAGCATTTGTACAGAGACAAGTAGGGGGCAATAGAAATGTTATGCAATGCACCTTTAACCCTGGAACACTTTCGCTACAAAAAGTAACACCATCACTTTTGCTGGGTAATTTTTACCTGATATAATATACCCAACACAAAGTACTTGTCATGAAAAATAGATCAATCTATGACAACACATGATAAATTAGAGTGGTTTTCTTCATTTTGTGATATGTGGTATGTGTAACAAATAATAATAATAATAATAATAATAATAATAATAATAATAATAATAATAATAATAATAATAATAATAATAATAATAAATATAGCTGCAAGCAGCAATGAGGGGCCAAGCACCGAAGGTTCATGTAGGCCTCAGCATGTAGGCTGCATGCAGGGTCTGACAGGGTCTAACAGAGTCTGACAGGGTCTAACAGGATCTAACAGAGTCTGACAGGGTCTAACAGGATCTAACAGAGTCTGACAGGGTCTGACAGAGTCTGACAGGGTCTAACAGGGTCTAACAGAGTCTGACAGGGTCTGACAGGGTCTAACAGGGTCTAACAGCGTCTGACAGGGTCTGACAGAGTCTGACAGAGTCTGACAGGGTCTAACAGGGTCTAACAGAGTCTGACAGGGTCTGACAGAGTCTGATAGGGTCTAACAGAGTCTGACAGGGTCTGCTCTGACAGGGTTAGACTCTGTCAGAACAGACAGATCAAAGACAGATCAAAGGTTGCTAGGTGCGTTGCTAGGCAATTGACAAATTCCTGCAACTTTGACCTGCTGGAGCCGCTAGACGGTTGGGGCTGGGGGCCTATAAATCGCTGTGGGTAATGAGGAGACTGGCTGGAATGTGCATGCAAAATTTCACAACTTTTTACCAGACGGTTCTAAGGGTTGCCATAGACGCCCATGTGGAGAAGAATATAGAATAATAAGAAGAAGAATCAGGAGACCAGAACATCAAAGGAAAGATCAAAGGGTTGCTAGGCAACTTCGCTAGGCAACTTCGCTAGGCAACGCAGAGCAAACACTATAGGGTGCCTAGCACCTACGGTGCTTGGCCCCTAATAATAATACTGGAAACTTGGTCTTTGGTCCACCCATTCCTGGGACATGTGACACTTCCCTGGTGAAGCACAGACTCCTTGACACACGAACAGTTGCAGGAGAGAGGAACAAAAAATAGTATTTTTTCAGTGGCTAAAAATGTCCAGTTGACTAAAATATTGTTTTCACCATAAGAATTCCCTTTGAAATCACCATTTTATATATTTATTCATAACCACTGCACTAAATAAGGATAGATACACATTCCAGGACCACTTTTACTTACCTATTTTTTACATCCTCTTACATTAAATTCATTACATTCTTACATTCCTCTTTCACTATTGCCAGGTAAAAAAAAAAAAAAAAGTGGGCTTTGGGGTAGGAAACACCTACACCTTCAAAGATGTCAAAAACAATGGTGAAGCTCCCCAGGGACCCACGACACTCAGAAAAATGCAACATATTGAAACTCATGTAAATACTTTTGCTCGATTGAAAATCACCCGGCGATAGTGCTCTAGGGTTAAAACAATTAAAATGACTTTGTTCCTGTGTTACAAATTGCATTTTACACTGGCTGCGCACTAGTATTTGGTCCAATTCAAAGCCTAAATTGCCTCTCCACGAGTTCAGGGAGGCATAACCCGCGTAACACTTGTCTAAAAACGATTATTTGTCATGGCCATCTCTGGGATCACTGCTCCGAAACCTGAAATTATAAGATTCCAACATGTTATGATCATCTTATCAACAGGCGATCAGGTTTGACAGTCTGCGTTAGGCCCCAGTTGCCTAGTGACATGTCTTTAACGGTAGAAGTAGTGTGAAGGGAACTAACTCAGAGTTTGTGCAAACTTTTTCGTTCAGCATCACTGCTAAAATGACGGTAACAAGCTCCTTACCTTAAGCACAGCGCAGTGACAGCGAGTATAAACTAGTCTTTATAAGCAGGATTTAAATAGTGATGGGAAGAAAATGTATTGAGTTACAGAATACCGAATACCTGCGTTAAAATGTATTTTGTAACATATTCTGACACTTAGTCCAGTCAGAGTGCTGCATTCTGAATACTCTCACACAGAGTATTCAGCAATATAGGATTGAAAACAGCTTTGTATTTGTTTCACCATGACTAATTAGAGAAAGAAATATTACACATGCACACACTATAAGAGCGATGTTTTCGATTTTTCTCACTAATATTGTGCAGTTTGAAACCTAAATTGTAAGATCAAGAACTCCCATGTATTCTTTTGGTTTTAGAAAGGGCAAACTAACCCCCCCAACCGCCTCTTTTCCGTCAACATCACTTAAAGGTCCCATGGCATGAAATTTGAACGTTAATGTGAGCTCCCCTACCCTGTTTAGCCCCCCCCCATGGTTAAAAGTTGCGAAATGTCTAAACTGAGCATTTGCGATCCTTTTCTGCGTTAGAAAAATCAGAGCTCAAACGGGCAATTTTGAACAAGGAAACTTATTGACGTCAGCTCGAAAAAAGAAATGCAAATGCAGTTCCACCCCCGTCTGTCTGTACTCAGCGTCTGTGTAAATCACGCCCAGAGAGTTTGGACTGCGGAGGAGCTACGCAATGCGAAATGCATTTTTTTATTTGCCTGGAGGAACTTGCGAGTGTTTCTAGGCTCGGAAGTCCTTTATCTGAGCCTGTAGATATCTGAAACAGCAGTGGTTTAATTTTATTTTCTGTGGAAATGTGTTTATTTTTCAATGGAACGCTTCTCATCTCTCCCTCCGTGCAAAAACACGGAAGTGGGTCAGAGCGCACAGGGCACAGCTGAGAGCGGAGAGTTTGGCCACGCCCCCACCCCTCTACTATAGGCCATCTCTTTTCTCCTCATTTGCATTCAAGCAACAACTCCCATAATGGAGTGTTCCAGAGAGAGAAAAATTACTCTTTCTCATCTTATCTCTGTTTCTCATGCACTGAGTCTTGATTTTGAAGAAGGATTCATTTACAGTATTAGGGAACCATTAAGGAGCCATATAAAAGCATCAAGATCATGGGACCTTTAACATAACACACATTATCCAAAATAGTGACAAGATTTTGAATGAAAGAATTCATGTAATGCATTACTTCCATCATTCACTCTGCTTGTTAAAACAAAATGTTAGAAACTGCACATATGTAGCTTAGTTTGTCGACCAAAAATTTAGCAGCCTGTTTAAATAATGGGTTACTTGTCTGCAAGCTAGTATTTAGGCTAAACGTGGCAAACTGAACATGTATTTATGAACATTTTTATTCAGTTCATAAACCTTCATGGTGATCGTTTGTTATACATCTCAGTCTCACCTTTTACAACAACATCAAGGCAGTCAACATTCTGACTTTCACTCTCGGTGTCTGAATGGAAGTGAGGAGGCTGCTTTTATTTCATGAAAAATTATAAAAGGAGAAATTCAATTTGTCAACTGGACAAAGTTTGTTTGGTCGAAAACGTTTCGCCGCTCATCCGAGAGGCTTCGTCACCTCAGAGCTGACAAAGCCTCTCGGATGAGCGGCGAAACGTTTTCGACCAAACAAACTTTGTCCAGTTGACAAATTGAATTTCCCCTTTTATCATGGATTCTACCTGGACGACTGAGGGACTCTTCACAATTCATGAAAAATGTTTTAAGTGGCGATTTTTTTTTTGTTCATTTCATTTTCAAATCTAGGCCTAGGCCAACATGAAATTCTGTATCCACTGAACGATTTATTATATTATTATTTATATATTATTTATTTTATTTAATTTTTATTTATTTATTTATTTTTTGGACTCGGAAGGGCAACGTCAGGGCAGGGAGGGCAGAGGGGCAGTTGCTAGTCTGGTTAACACCTGACCATATCACAAGTGAGATATGGGTCTGGAAACTCGCTTCGAAAAATCCCGTAGCGGAGGTGTGGTTAGCGATTGCAAAGGGCCGTTTATTGGGCGTTATGAATGTCTATCATTGAGCGTATACGTAAGTCCATAGCCAATCATGTCAGTTGTCAGTTCAAACTACAAGCTTCCGTTTGTCATGTAGTACGCGTCACCGTCTTGCCACACCTCCCCCGCTCTCTGATTGGGGCCCTAAATCTGGGACTCTCGCTTGGACGAGTTTCCAGGCCGCCTTCCAGTTCGAAACGAACGGAAGCGGCCTGGGAATTCCCAGGCTAGGGCAGTTGCCCGAGCAACCTGAGCAGCCCCCCTGTGCACATCACTGCTTCCTTGAACAGAAATGGAGGTCTGAGACATCATTTGTCTCCCATCTCGTGTGGCCATACCTGCCTGTCAAAGCCTGATCTCGTCAGATCTCAGAAGCCAAACAAGGCCAGGCCTGGTTAGTACTCGGATGGGAGACCGCTGGGAATTCCTGGTGCCACAGGGGGGCGCCAGTTGCAAAAACTGTTGTTGTGTCCTTAGGTAAGACACTTCACCCACATTGCCTAGTATGAAAGTGGAGTGTGCGTGAGTGTGGCTACAGAAAGTATCTTACCACCACCAAGTGTGGAGTGAATGAACAAAGAACTGTAAAGCGCTTTGGGTGTCATGAAAGGCGCTATATAAATGCTATGAATTATTATCTATAACTCTATCCTCAAACCTAAATCAAAGAAAACAATAGGGCAGCAGGTCAGGTCCAGAGGTGCGAAAACACCCATTATGGCCCTGAATGGTTCTGCTAACAAGACTCCACACTCCCACTGTATATTTAATAGGCTTACCTAACTAACAGAAACTGAAAACAAGTAGGTGTAGTAGTAATTTCATTGTATTTCGCTCCTCCCTTCAGGCAGATATATACTGTAGTGTCTACCAGCATCTGACCAGAACTGAAGAAGCAGCTTGGATGAGCTGCGAAACATATTCCACCAAATAAAGTTTTGTCCAGTTGACAAATTGAATTTCTCCTTTTGCTATGGATTCTACCTGGACGACTGAGGGATTCTACACACATTATTCAGAATATGTGTTCTCGGTGCGTGTATTCAGTTACTTCCCAGCGCTGGATTTAAATGTACAGTGTGGCTATCTTTCATGTGAGTGTGACACAAATATTAGTTGCAAAATGTCCTTCTATGTAATGTGAGTGAATACCTGAAGCGGAACATAAACACTAAATAAAGTTGTTTGCTCAAGTCGGATTACTAGGAATTCCAGAAAAGCCAAATAACTTCCCCGCATGTACTCACAAGCAGCAGGAACATAATACGGGAGTTTGAACGTGGGATTTTGAAGGTTAAATACCCTGTGGCTGACAGGTCACTATACTGCAGTTGCTTCATGGTTTTCTTTTTCACAGATTACCTAAAAACACTCCCAACCATGCAGTGCAATGGGAAAACTCTTCATTCCAAATTCATAACCGAAATTCTAAATAATTTATCCTAAAACAATTTCACTTTAGTCTATAAACTGCAGCTCCTGGTAAGGGAAGAGATCTTTCTGAGCTCTCCCTGTCTACAAATATTTGATTATTTAAATATGATTTCTGCATTTTTAGCTGAAATTTAGCTGTTTTCTCTGAGACTTTTTGCAATTTGACAGCATAATATAAACAAACAAAAACAGAACTATTTAATTTTAAAGGGTTTGCAGCGGCCCAAAGTTATTCCTTACTGAACTTATGCATTCTGGGCATTCGAATTATTCACCACAAAGAGTTTATAAACACTTTTCACAACTCTGTACACCAACCTGTGTAGACTCCTTTGATTGCCTTGAAGGTGAAAAAGCGCTGCATAGAAAATGACCATTTACCATTTATAATTAGATGCAAATAGTACACAGTGGACTTATTTAGTAATCAAAAGCTGCTTATACAATGTACAGCTCTGGAAAAAAATAAGAGACAACTGCATGTTTTTTCTGAAATCAGCATCTCTACATGTATTACAGCCATTCCATTCCAGCGTCTGTTGAATTCCAGCACAAACACAAAGCTGAGCTACTTCAGTTCTTGCACCAGGAGTGGAATAAAGTCACCCAAGAACAATGTGAAAGACTTGTGGAGAGCATCCCAAGACGCATGAAAGCTGTGATTAAAAATAAGGGTTATTGCACCAAATATTGATTTCTGAACTCTTATTAAGTGTAAACATTAGTATTATGTTGTTTGAAAATGAATCTTGCATTGTTTGAGGTCTGAAAACATGTATCTTTTTTGTTATTTTGACCATTTGTTATTTTCTGCAAATAAATGCTCTAAATCAAGGGTCGGCAACCTTTACCACTCAAAGAGCCATTTGGAGCCGTTTCACACAGTAAAGAAAACACTGGGAGCCACAAAACCCTTTTGAAATTTAAAATGAAATAACACTGTATATAACGGCTTTTTTGCCTTTGTGCCATAGAATTACATTTTGAAAATGAATGAACTAAAATAAAATACATTTTAATTAAATACAGTGGTCCCTCGCTATGTCGTGGTTCACTTTTCGTGACCTCGCTGTTTCATGGATTTTTTTATTCAAATTTTTTTTATAGTGTATGTATTAACACGCATTTCTGCGTCCTGAAGACCTTCGCCGATTCTTCCGTCATTCTCCTCCGTGTCTCCTGTACAGAATGCATTCAGTTTGCCAGATTTATATAAATGTTCGATCGCAGTGTGACTCTGAAGTGCTGTATATTTGCAAGTTTTCTCCCCGACAAAATCCGCCGCAGCGAAGCGGTCATAAGAACTGTGAAATACACACGAAATACATTTTGGTTTCGTTCTCTATTACTGTGCTTTTTTGTTGAAAATCTACAAAAGTTTGAGTGTTTAAACAAGAGAGAAATGTGAGAAAACGTTAATTCCAGTCTGAGAAAAGTGTAGAATGTGTGTGGTGAGGCGTTTACAGTCTTAAAACATGGAGAATAATTGTAAAATATAAAGCTCACGACTTCGCGGATTTCGCTTGTCGTGGGTTATTTTTAGAACGTAACCCCCGTGATAAACGAGGGACCGCTGTCAGAGGGATCAAAGAGCCGCATGTGGCTCCGGAGCCACGGGTTGCCGACCCCTGCTCTACATGATAATATTTTGATTTGGAATTTGGGGGAAATGTTGTCAGTAGTTTACAGACTCAAACAAAAATGTTCCTTTTGCCCAAACACATACCTATAAGTAGTAAAATCAGAAAAACTGGTAAGTTTGCAGTGGTCTCAAGCAATGTTCCCCCTAATTTTTCATGTGTCTGAGCAAACACACTAACTCCCTGAGCGTTCCTTGGACTCCTGTGAGCAACATCCGACATGCACACTGTGGCCACACCAGCATCACACCTGAGATCATGGCAAGTTACATAGCTTATGAATCAAATTATTGCTGTTATTTCTGTTAGATTACTTTTAATATAACTGATTTTTTTGGTCCACTTCTCAAAAATCTGTTCATGAACTTTGTACATGTTGTATGTCAGTGTGAGGGTCAGTGAAACATTACAATATTTTGAAAAATAACCTGTGTATAAACCTGTGTATAAACCTGTAAAACCACATGAAGAGAGATTTTTTTCAGCTTGATAAATATAGCCTACATGTAGCTGCAGATTTTTTAGGGATGATTGTAGGACCTATAGGACACTCTAAGATGGGTCTTTCTCAAAATAATGATCTCCAAAATAAGTATACATTTTTATCAGTTTATATCTTGCTTTTTAATCATTACCCAGGTTGAGTAATTCTGTGAGAGTGACAGAGCTCTGTGGTTTAACCCTCTGGGGAGAGGATTCACACTTCACACAGAAAGTCCCGTCTTTTTGCTCATAAAAACCTATGGCTTGGACAGAAACAAAGAAAACAGCCGAGGATTACATTATGGCTCTACCTGTCTCCTCTTCTGTGCGGGTGGCGCTCCCGTCGGCTGGTGCGGACCTGCCGCTCTGACCCACGGCGATGCGCACGACAACTCTTACTGAAGGAAGCGAGCGAAATGCGATCGAAATGAATCTGTTTGTAGTTGGCTTGTCCCCAACGCATGTGCACATTCACATGTGCAAACTGAATCTATCAGACTGGATTCCGTGTGTCAAACCAGCGCTGAGTTCAGGTTAGATTTTATTTTATGCGCTGAAAAGGATTTGATGTGCGCGCTGAACGTCTGGGCAGTGCGCAATTGCGCACGCGCGCACCTTAGAGGGAACAGTGGTCTCAAGCTGTATCTGTACTGAGGCAAATACAGTATATGGGGAAAAATAGGGTAGAGGCTCTTAAAGACTTTCCAAATTCATTATATCTTCTGGATGTTAACAGCTTTCATCATACTTAAATTGCAATACAACTTGTACATACCCCACCATTTCCAGCTTCTGCACCCCATAACCCTATATAAATAAACAACCTCAATAATGTGATGTGAACACTACCGAGGTACACGCCAACTTCAATACTTCATCTCATAGCTTATCGCCGACCTTCCTAACACAAACCGATCCCGGGCTAGAGTTATTTTGTCATTTCACATTCTCCTCAACAAACCTAAATGCATAGGAAGACACAAAAGGAAAATCGCCTATGCCGTGATGGCAAATGAAAGAGTTTCAGATTATGCGATTGCTATTATGTTTTACTCAGTGACTGTTCAGTGGCTCGGTAGAGAGCTGTTATGCACATTAACATTCAAAAGGAAAAGTATTGATCCGTGTGTGCCAGAATGTATTTGTACTGTGGGAATAAAGGAGCTGTTAGATTGCATTGTGGCGATGACCACAGTGTAACAAGCGTCGGTACAACATAACGAACATTTCTATAGTGGAGGGCTTGCCACCTGCTTGTCTCCATGGAAATGTTACTGCTTTGTTTAGAATGTTCCACAGTATTGATTAAAGGAAAAGGAACGTTTTTTACAATCTGAGCCTTATTTCGGTAATAAAACAAGTTGTTTTACTCACCCATAGCACTTTGGTGTCATATGGAGCACTTCCGGAGATGTTTTAGATTTGCGATCTCCATAATGTGAGTTCTCGGGGCACTTATTTGCGGTCTCCAAATAACACAAACTTTAGCACTTTTCAAATCATAGAAGCCCGATGTCTTAGTCTACGATTTTGTGTGGTCAAAAGTGGCCTGTAATCCTAGATTTAGCCATAGTTTCGATTAGATGAGGAGGCCAGTGCGCATGCGCGGAGTGTGCTCTCAGCTCCCGGGACCCAAACATGAAACGCAAAGCTGTAAACTATGGATAAATCTCGGATTACAGGCCACTTTTGCTTCAAACAAAATCATAGGCTTCGAAATCGGGCTTCTATGATTTGAAAAGTGCTAAAGTTTGTGCTATTTGGAGCCCGCACGGGGCATATTACATGCTCGGGGAATATATTATATGCCCCGAGCTATGGCTAGAAGTCGCGCTAGGCTGACGCTAATCTAAAACATCTCTGGAAGTGCTCCATATGACACCAAAGTGCTATGGGTGAGTAAAACAACTTGTTTTATTACAGAAATAAGGCTCAAATTGTAAAAAAAAACGTTACTTTTCCTTTAAGGCTGCGTCCCATTTCTCTGTCTCACCCCTTCCCCTTTATCTACATCTTTGTCTCGCCCCTTGATAATTAGCTGAGAGGGCTCGGGGTACAAATGTTCCCCTAAGAAATGGGACGCCACTCGATTACCGTTTGCGTAATCATCCCTCGCCTCTACCTGAGCTGCTACGTCTACAGAGGCGACGACAACTGACGCAAACAAATGTAAACAAATGTCAAGGATTATCGGGTACCTCAGCTCGACAAAAAAACTAGCTTGTTTATACATGAAAGTTCAATGAAAACGATAACGTCGGCTAAACAGACGTCACTACAATTAAAACTACAACAACAATTCACTAAAAGTAACGTAGAACATAAGCGTCATAATTGTAAACCTGCTAAACTGTTAATCGATAATTACAACTGCTGAAAACACATTTATGAGACTCCTTGGCTGGTCGATGTGACGCTGCCATCCTGATCCCAAAACCTGCCTGAGCTTGTAGGCGTACCCCTTCGTTCCAAGTCTGGTCGAGAGTTTACTTTGTTTCAAGGGGTATGCACAGTCGCCCTCGGTGGTGGCCCGAGTTCTTGATCAAAATTAGAATCGGGACACCCCTTGCCCTCACATGAACGCGCAAAACCAAGGGGTAGGGGTAAAACAAAGGGGTAAGACAGAGAAATGGGACGCAGCCTAAATGTATCATGAAGGAGACAAGCGCGTTAAAGCACTACGCTATATTACAGTTCAGATCTGTGGAGAGTCGTCCCTATTCATAGAAGAAATTATGATTTTTGTAATTCATAAATGCTTGATGTATATGTTTAATGTTATACCGCGGAACATTCTACCAAAGCAATAACATCTCCACGGAAACAAGTAGGTAGTGGAACCTCCATCAGAGAAATTGCACAGTCCACCTTTAAGTATACATTTATCTGTACTTTAGTAGTACTTTTACTTCATTACATCTGAGAGCAGGTATATGTACTTTCTACTGTACTTCACTACATTTTTGAACAGGACTGAAAAGTAAAAGTATTTTTTAATATTGTCTTCTTTTTTTCTTTTTTCTTCACATGTGTAGTTTAAGCAAACAAAAATAAACAAAGAAAAGATAAGATGAGGCTTTATTGATCTCACATAATGGAAATTTACTTGCCACAATAGCTCCAGGCAGAGACAGTTTGAACAAGAAAGAAAACCAACCAGGAAAACAAAAAAGATTGATTCAACTGTTTCTGAACAAAATTCAACGTGATTTTGATAAAGACTTGTGCTAATCTTTATCAAAATCACTACATCTGAAGCTTTATTAGATCTCAAAATCCTTGTAGTTTTCTCTTGAAGTTCATGTTTAACAGTGACGTGCGGCCAGGGGAGGCAGTCATTTTGGGGATTTCAATAAGAAATACTTACTTAATACATTATATATATCTCCTATTTAACATATTATTGGTGATTTCTTGTGATTTGTGGTGAGTTCTGTGGTTTAAAAAAAGCTAAATGTCCCAGTGCTTGCCGATATAATGCAAAGAGAGAAGAGGCTGACAGCGCAGCCACAGACACACTGCACATTTACTACACAAACACATTTTCAGTGGTACCTCACCTTACGAAATTAATTCGTTCCAGAAGTGGTTTCGTAACGTGAATTTTTCGTAAGTTGAGTAGATATTTCAATGGAAAAAGCCTGATTCGTTCCAAGGCCCCGATCCAAGTTTTTTTTTTATAGTGTAACTTTTTTTTATAGTGTAACATTGTGTTCTGCGTAGAGACTGTAAACCCAGGACTAAATGTGGACTATACCAGGTCTAGACCCAGGTCTAAACCTGGACTAAACCTGGACTAAACCAGGACTAGACCAGGTGGATTAAAGCGTCTATTTCCTGGTTTCGTTTCGAGTCACGGCTGAGGCGAGCAGCGAGGGGGACCGCACGCAGTCTGAGAGCATGAACGAGACCCCGTGCTCAAACTGTGCCTCCTCTAGACCTGGTCTAGAGGAGGCAGGTCTAGACCAGGTCTAGACCACCGTGGCTCTTGCATGCGTTCATTCATGCGCTCAGACTGCGTGCGGTCCCCCTCGCTCCTCGCCACAGCCGTGACTCGAAACGAAACCAGGAAATAGACCTGCACGCGGCGCTTTAATCCACCTGGTCTAGTCCTGGTTTAGTCCAGGTTTAGTCCTGGTTTAGTCCAGGTTTAGTCCTGGTCCAGTCCTGGTTTAGTCCAGGTCTAGACCTGCTGGCAGCCCCGCGCCGGGTCATGCTGCGCTATCACACGTGTCTGCGCGCAGTTTTCTCCCTCCTCCCCCTTCCCCCCACACTTCACTATTAATACATTTTGTTGAAAATCTATGAAAGTTTGAGTGTTTAAACGAGAGACAAATGTGAGAAAAGTTTAAATCCAGTCTGAGAAAAGTGTATAATGTGTGCGGCTGAGCACGCGTTACAGGGGGTCCTCGGGTTACGACGGTCTCGACTTACGACGTTTCGTGGTTACGAATGCGCCCCCATTAAAAAAATATATATATATTACGCGTCATTCCGTCTTACGCGGTTTAGCGTGGTAAGAGATGTAAACAAACGCGAACGGCGCGCGGCGCATGGCGGAAGAATACGCTCTGTTGTGGTTGTAGGGTGAAGAAGACGGCCTCGTGTGCGTGCCCAATGTGGGCGGAAGTACCTGATGTGGGCTCTGATCTGCTCCTATGAAAGCGACAGTGATAACCAAGCAGCGTAGTGGTCTAATTATTGAGATGGAAAGATTATTGGTGCTTTGGTTGGAAGATCAAAGGCAAAATCCGACTTATGACGAAATTCAGGTTACGACGCGTCTTAAGAACGGATCAACGTCGTAACCCAAGGACCCCCGTATTTGAATTTTTGAGATTTCGCGTTTCGTAACTTGAATTTTCTTTCGTATCTAGAGACCAAAATTTAACGTGAAGGCGTTTCGTAACTTGAAATTTTCGTTTGTTGGGTCTTTCGTAAGGTGGGGTACCACTGTACTACACAAATATGGACTATAAGTTTAAACTAGATATTGTCACATTTCACTGCACTGTTTAACTGAGCCTTTTTACAACTAAAGAAATCATTAGCAAACACATTATCTATAGTCCTAATGTGACAATTCTGCCCACGGATTATTTGCTGTAAGCTTATGTGAACAACCGATGTACCCACGCTATAATGGAGTTTAGCTCAGTTGGTTGATCTGCTTCTCTTTAGTGTGGACAACTGGAGTTCAACGTAAGGTGAAATGGTGATTCTAAAGGTGATTCTTATGTGTTTGTAAAGAAAATATAAGTAGTTTAGTGCCCATCAATATTGAGTGTACTGCATTTTGCCTCACCAGCTGTAAACCTCACCGCACGTCACTGATGTTTAAAGTACTTTCATACTTTCGCGTCACTAAATTATTTCATGCAATACTTTTTTACAGTCGCACTAACACTTTGTAGCTCGAGTAATATAAAAGTTGCTAACATACAGTATGTATAGACACTCTTTTTCAAATATACGATAGCACATTTGAGCACTTTATTTAAGAAATGTGTCGCTCTCAGGTTCTTTGCCTCGTTCACAACACAATGAAACACTCTGAAGCTTGGATAGTATTTATTTCCTTTACTACCTTTTACTATAGTGAATCAAAACAATGAAACATAAACCAGTCCACTAAAGACGGTCCATAATGTCTGTCCTCGCTGAGCTAAAATGACTACACGTATCAATATGTCTCAGGTTTGTCTTGCCGTTTCTTGCCCGGTGCAGCTGAGTGACTCTCATGCCTCTCGCTCTGTGACTGCTGGGCTGGACTAGTTTTGTTTTGGTATAACGCTCAAGAGCACAAGAGCGCTGCTGTGCTACTGCAGTCACAACCTATGAAGTCTGAGATGATGAGCCCAAAACAAAACAAACAGGGCGATGCTAACAGACTGTTTTGTACAGTGAACCCTCGCTGTATCGCGGTTCACTGTTCGCGGCCTCGCTGTTTCGCGGATTTTTTTTTCCAATTTTTTTTTTTTTTTTTCAATTTTTTTTATAGTGTAACTTTTTTTTTTTTACAGTGTAACATTCTGTCCTGCGCCCTGATTAGCTAAGAGACTAGACCAGGACTAAACCAGGTCTAAAGCAGGTCTAAACCAGGACTAAACCAGGTCTAAAGCAGGTCTAAACCAGGACTAAACCAGGTCTAAACCAGGACTAAACCAGGTCTAGACCAGGGTGGTAGGGACAGAGTCTCTGATTTCCTTCACGAGAGCGCCTGGGTGACAGGAGGTGTGGCCTTTGTTTACTTGCACGAGCCATGGAAGAGAGTGCGAGCCGGACCATGGAAGAGCCAAGAATCAACATGGACGGGCCGGGGGAGCCGCAGTGAGGAGAGCCGCATTCGAGGGAGCCGCAGCGGGGGGAGGACACTCGCGCGCACAGAGGAGACAGTGGCTCTTCCCCGTCACGCCGAGAGGACGAACCCGACCCCGTCCTAGAGAGCTGTGGAGTATTGGCGACGCATTGATAGCGGTCTGATTTTGGACCCGGGGTGAAATGCAACCAACTCTTGTGAGCGCAGGTTGGTCTTACCTGGTCTTGTGGTGAGGACTGGTGCTCAGAGGCGTCTGTTAGCGGTTTGGCACTGTTAGCATTGGCTTGAGTCTTGCCCAAAATGATATCCAGGTCGCTTTCCACTCGACTTTCGCACATGGCATGGATATGTGGTACCAAAACAAACACACGTGTCCGCACGCACGTGTCCGCGTGTCACGTGTCCCCCCCCCACTATTAATATATTTTAATGAAAATCTACAAAAGTTTGAGTGTTTAAACAAGAGAAAAATGTGAGAAAATGTTAATACCAGTCTCAGAAAGGTGTATAATGTGTCTGGTGAAGCGTTTTCAGCCTTAAAACATGTAGAATAATTGTAAAATATAAAATTGTCCTACTTCGCGGATTTCACTGATTGCGGGCTATTTCTGGAACCTAAACCCCCGCGATAAACGAGGGTTCACTGTATACGAATTTTGTATATGCCGAGGGAAGAACTTGAGACATTTATTGTGCACAAGAACATACAGCTCTGGAAAAAAAAATAAGAGACCACTGCAAACTGATCAGTTTTTCTGATTTTACTACTTATAGGCAAATTATCTTCTTTCTGCTCCCTTTCACTCAATATTTTGTAATGCTATCACACTGATGATGTCTTTTTATACTTTATGAAATAAATAAATAAATAAATAAATAAATAAATAAATAAATAAATAAATAAATAAATAAATAAATAAAAATAATACAGCATTGGAAAAAAATAAGAGACCACTTCAAAATGATCAGTTTTTCTGATTTTACTACTTTATAGTAGCCTGGGAATTCCCAGGCCGCTTCCGTTCGTTTCGAACTGGAAGGCGGCCTGGCAACTCGTCCAAGCGAGAGTCCCAGATTTAGGGCCCCAATCAGAGAGCGGGGGAGGGGTGGCAAGACGGTGACGCGTACTACATGACAAACGGAAGCTTGTAGTTTGAACTGACAACTGACATGATTGGCTATGGACTTACGTATACGCTCAATGATAGACATTCATAACGCCCAATAAACGGCCGTTGGCAATCGCTAACCACACCTCCGCTACGGGATTTTTCGAAGCCAGTTTCCAGACCCATATCTCACTTGTGATATGGTCAGGTGTTAACCAGACTAACTTTATAGGTATGCGTTTGGGCAAAAGGAACATTTTTGTTTGAGTCTATAAACTACTGACAACATTTCCCCCAAATTCCAAATAAAAATATTATAGTTTAGAGCAGAGGTCTTCAACAGGGGGGTCGCGGAGGTACTGCAGGGGGGTCGCGAAATCTTTTTTTTTTTTCACTTTAAAATAATATAATTTTATATTTTATAGTGTAAAATACAGTATTAACCTGTGTATTATTTCCTTGTATTGGATGTACCATAACAGAGTAGCAATGTTTATACATGACACTAAGCTCAATTTAATATAAAACACAATTCTATGCCCTATATATAGTAGGGGGTCCCTGGCCCAGTTCAAAGTTCAAAGTCAGCTTTATTGTCAATTCTGCCATATGTGTTCAACATACAGTGAATCGAAATTTCGTTTCTCTCTGGCCAGGTAGTGCAAAAAGACAGTGTACAAGATACAATATGAAGACAACACAACAAAAACTATCTAAGACAGAGATCTAAGTTAAAACTAAAGTCTACGGTCTAAAATCTTAAAACAGTGCAACATAATAAATAACAAATAACCTATACTATATACAGATTTCCAAAGTGTGCAGTGTGCATCAAAATGCCATCTGTTTGGGGGTCCCTGGCCTGAAAAATGTTGAAGACCCCTGGTTTAGTGCATTTATTTGCAGAAAATTACAAATGTTCAAAATAACAAAAAAGATCCATGTTTTCAGACCTCAAACAATGCAAAGAAACAAGATCAAATTCATTTTAAAACAACATAATACTAATGTTTACACTTAAGAAGAGTTCAGAAATCAATATTTGGTGCAATAACGCTTATTTTTAATCACAGCTTTCATGCGTCTTGGCATGTTCTCCACATGTCTTTCACATTGTTCTTGGGTGACTTTATTCCACTCCTGGTGCAAGAACTGAAGTAGCTCAGCTTTGTGTTTGTGTTGGAATTCAACAGATGCTGGAATGGAATGGCTGTAATACATGTAGAGATGCTGATTTCAGGAAAAAAATGCAGTGGTGTCTTATTTTTTTCCAGGGCTGTACATGAACATTCACACAGACAGTGGCTCCCTTTTTTCTGCATAACTCTAGGAAAAACAAAAACTAAACACAACACTACCCACTCCAGTCAGTGTACTTTTCGGGATTTAAAAGTCCCTTATTACACAAAATTGAGTTTTCAGCCATGTCTATAACGTTACCTCATCGAAAACATCCCCAGTGTTGAAGTGTTTTGTTTCATTCAAACGTTAATCCTGTATTATTTTTTTGTCTACATCTCCAAAGTTCAAAATGCTCTGTTCCAGCTTGTGATGTCATAAATCACATCACATTCGATCAGGCACTTTCCTACGAACATCACGTCAAACACATCACCAAAACCGCCTCAGCTCACCCTCCAAACTTCAAAACTGCCTTTAAATAACTACATCTCCTGTTTATCTGTTTCTTTCATTTGTGTTTGTGCGTTTGGATCTATGTGAAGCGCCTTTGAGTGTCATCTATCTATCTATATACAAAGGCTGTGTCCCACCATAGTGGGGTAGCCTAGACAGGGCATACATTTTTGTTCCTTTCCCTCCTTCCTTCCTTTCCCCAAACCCTCCTTCCGTGATTTTTTTTTTTTTTTTTTTTTGGCCCCTGTGGTTAGTCCCCCCCCCCCCCCCCCAAAAAAAAAAGAGGGGGGTAGAGAATACTACCACCGTATTCCCTGCGTGTCGTAAAAGGCGACTAAAAGGGACGGGGCGAGAGGACTGGGAATCCTCTCCCCTGTAACTGTTTCCTAGAAACGGACAGGGTTGAGTGTCATGAAAAGCGTTATACAAGTACTATGTATTATTATTATTATTATTATTATTATTATTATTATTATTATTATTATTATTATTATTATTATTATTATTATTATTATAACAAAGTGGCAGTTTTTAAGTTAACAGCTACTTTTACCTTAAGTTCAGTAGAGATTCCAAGTCTGAAATGATCCAAATGATTCTAGTGAAGGTGTATGGAGTTTAAAAAAGTGGAGCACTTTTTGTATTACCACATGACATCACACAACAGTGAACAGTGAGTGCGTGCACATGGTAGGATCGGATTGGATTTCTCCAAATCCGATCTCGTTACTTGGCGGGTGGTCTGTCGTTAGATCCCAGTGCACATGAAGCTCGGGCAATCAGATAACGGTCAGCGACCTGGCCGGCTCCGCTACGCTATGTGGCGCTGTAGTCCAACTACTTCCGGGTAATGCCTACTCAATAAAAACAAAACAAACAATAGCCCTTTCCCAATTCAGCAAGTGCACAGTTCGGAGCGTGCTTGGAGGGGGATGTGTGTCATATCCGGCGCGACAACTGCTGTTCCATTTCGTTTTTGTCCCATGCACAGTTAACACGTGGTTCGAACAGCGCAGTCATTTCCATGGAAATTGGGGCGTGGACCAAGCGTGCAAACATGCACGCTTCGCACACTCAAAAGCCCCAGCATGCACAGCGCGGCAGGATATATGACTACAAAGATGGACTCGCCAGCAACATCGCCATGTGACAGTTGCGACTTCACTATAAAATGAGTGTACAGTGAACCCTCACTCTATCGCGGTTCACTCTTCGCCACCTCGCTGTTTCGCGGATTTTTTTTTTTTTTCTTTTTTTTTATAGTGTAACTTTTTTTTAATAGTGTAACAATGTGGTCTGCCTCCTGATTGGCTAAGAGACTAGACCAGGACTAAACGTGGACTAAACCAGGTCTAGACCAGAAGTAGACCAGGTCTGAACCAGGATTAAATCACTCCGTGCGGCTTTTGCGTTCGTTTGTGCGTGTTCGGTTTGTGGCTCGGGTTGAGAGCACACGGTCCGGGCGCCGCAGTTCTATCTCCCTGGTGTACACGCGGCCTCGCGCTGCATTTTCTCACATTTGTCTCTAGTTTAAACACTCAAACTTTCATAGATTTTCAACAAAATGTATTAATAGTGGCGTGGGGGGAGACACGGCTCCGGGAGCCCCGCCAGACGCGCGAGCAGCACTGCCAAGTCCCTGGACGAGACGCGCACCAACCCCTTGGAGAAGTGCGCAACACGTGCTGCTCTGTCACGGATTTGTCCACGATGAGGGGTTTATCGTGGACAAATCTGTGACAGAGCAGCACGTGTTGAAAATGTTGTTGAAAATCTATGAAAGTTTGAGTGTTTAAACTAGAGACAAATGTGAGAAAATGTTAATTCCAGTCTGAGAAAAGCGTATAATGTGTGTGGTGAGGCATTTACAGCCTTAAAACATGTAGAATAATTGTAAAATATAAAGTTGTCCTACTTCGCGGATTTCACTTATTGCCGGCTATTTCTGGAACCAAACCCCCGCGATAAACAAGGGATTACTGTAGTGGTTCATCTCACCTACAACTATGCTACATGAAACTCTTCATAAACTACGCTAAACATGTGTGACGGTAGCCGTAACGGCATAGTTCACGGCACCTGTATTACCGTTCACATGCTTTTTCCCTTACACTTCTATATTTCCTTTGCTGTTGTAATGCTGGATATTCTACAGTGTAGCCATGTCCAAATTCGAAGTATTATTAGTAGTAATAGAATAATATTTTTGTCTTTAGGGAACAAGGAGCAGACCACGCGGCTCATTGAGCTGAGGGGGGACCTGTTCCATTTCACAGACGCCCATGTGGTCCACGGACTGCACTCAGGGCTGAGCGAGTATGCACCGCCTCGACTGCAGGCTGAGACTACACTCCGAACCGTGCACTCGCTGAATTGGGAAACGGCTTATGTGGCGGTATACAAAGATGGCGCTTGACGGAGCAGAGAAAATTCCCACTCATGCGCAGTACGCCAATCCGATCCGATATCGTGCACAAGACGGCACCAAGCGGATTACTATCGGCCTAAGCCAGGGGTTCCAATCGGATTCGGGAAACCAATCCCTATACGATCCTTTGCCTGTGGACATGAATCCAATACGATCCCAATCCGTTTACAATCGGATTACACTCGTCCATGTACACGCAGTCAGTGTGTTTGGAGATGTAGACAGACAATAATATTTTATTGTCTGAGAGAAGAACTCAGCCTAAATATGCAGGGTTTGTTCTCGGCTTCTTCCCCTGTTCCACTTCAACCAATCATCTTTTTCCAAACACTTCCACTCTGGACTGATTTGCAAAACTCAGTATTCCGAGTGCTAAACACGTCAATATAGTATCAGCCAAGATAGTGTAATATTAGTCTCTATATTTGAGAAGCTCCAGGACAACTCATAGTATGCTGCTTTGTTTTGGACTTATGTAAAAATAAGTCTGTTGTATAACTGTGCTCATGAATGTTGGGCAGGCTCGATTCATTCTATTTCTGTTTTTATTTGTTTTGCATTCATTAGGAACAATAGCTTTATCCAACACTGTCTTGACGGCCTGTTCTAAACCGGAGCTGCTGACCAAATTGTCTCCATAAAAATCCCCCCACCAGCCGACATGCTGTTTTCATCACATCGCCATAGTTACACCACTCAGCACCAGATCTGGCAACCCATCATTAACAACACACTGGAACAACATTGTGCTTTCAATACGAGTTATATTTGGACCTCATTGGCAAAAACTACATAAATATTAACACTTCAGTTTCTAGTGGACGGTCTCCCACCTATTTGTCTCCATGGATATGTTACAGTTACAGGTCAGATCTGTGGAAACAGGAGCCCACTGATAGTAAGAATGCATGTTTTTCTTTCTTTTTGTTTGTTTGTTTGTTTGTTTGTTTTTACATTCTGTTAATGAACAATGGAAGCTTAAAGCCATGCTGTGGAATATCTATCGACTGTATAAAGAAGTGGACTAAGGGAGTGTCACCCATAGCGTTCAGCTGCAGTCAAATGAAGCTCACAAGGCTAGCAGTTGTAGGGCAAATTTGGAGCCGAGTTCCATATTAGGAATAGGAATTGATTTTTGGATAAAATAGTGAAATAAAAACATCCCGTCATGTACAGTGGGTTAATACAAACATTTTAAGACCAAAATGACGAGGCTCACTGCAGCAGTTACAGAGAGAGGAGGCAACCGTTTTTCAATGGAGCGGCGGCTAGTGGGTTAGCTATGTCCATTTATATGTCCATATATAGTACATCTATAAAATTGTCTCTTTTTTTTTGAGACAAAGATAAACAAACTTAGGCTGCATCCCATTTCTCTGTCTTACCCCTTTGTCTTACCCCTACCCCTTGGTTTTGCGAGTTCATGTGAGGGCAAGGGGTGTCCTGATTCTAATTTTGATCAAGGGCTCGGGCCACGATCGAGGGCTACATACCCCTTGAAACGAAGTAAGCTCTCGACTAGACTTGAAACGAAGGGGTACACCCAGTACTCGAGTTGAGGGGGGATGGGGGTAGCATGAGCATGGAGGGAAAATGAGTCAAAATCATCCCTCTTCTAAAACAGGCATCCCTTCTTCCATCCCTTGTGGCATTTTATCAATCAGGCATGAAAATCTCTCACCTTCTGGCGAAATCCGCCGTTTTGAAGTCAAAATAGGTGACCTACATGAATCGTGGCCAGTTCCAAGAGCCAATCATAGGCTGAACAGCGCTCCGGCTTCCAATCATGTTGCAGCATACCCACCAATCGCGCTCCCGCCAATCATGACGATTAGCGTTGTTGTGTTTGCGCCTGTTCGCTGATCAGCTGTGAGCGAGCCACGTTAATATGTACGCTACGTTAATACTACGTAAGAAGGAACTCTCGCCTCGGGACTCGGGATAATTATGTCGGTTTCCACACACATACACGTGGACATGCGAATTATCGGACAACACCGCAAACTACGGAGCTGACCGTGTTCTTAATGGGTGAGTTATATTATCATATTATTTCTGCAACAAAGGGACATATTAGCTGACAGCAGAGGCCCGGGACTAAACCGGGACTAAGCCAGGACTAAACCAGGACTAAACCAGGTCTAAACCAGCACTAAGCCAGGTCTAAACCAGGACTAAACCAGGACTAAACCAGGACTAAACCAGGTCTAAACCAGGTCTAAACCAGGACTAAACCAGATCTAAACCAGGACTAAACCGCTTATGTTCTACGTTACTTTAAGTGAACTGTTGTTGCGGTTTTAATTGTAGTGATGTCTGTTTAGCCGACATTATCGTTTTCATCGAACTTTCATGTATAAACAAGGTAGTTTTTTTGTCGAGCTGAGGTACCCGATAATCCTTGACATTTGTTTACATTTGTTTGCGTCAACTGTTGTCGCCTCTGTAGACGTAGCAGCCAGGTAGAGGCGAGGGATGATGACGCAAACGAATCGAGTGATGTCCCATTTCTTAGGAGGACATTCGTACCCATAACCCTCTCAGCTCGGTATCGAGGGACAAGACAAAGACGTAGATAAAGGGGTAGGGGAAGGGGTAAGACAGAATAATGGAATGTGGCCTTACTATATCAAACTGTTTCACTTCAATGTGGCAGGAGATGCCATTTTAGTGCCCTCTGGTGGCAGTTTCAAACCACACGTTTCACGCCAACAAACATCTCGAGGCATTGGGTATTACCTCTGGAAATACCAGGGATATTGCACATTGGGAACAACATTACTGCTTATGCTTCAAGTTGTTTTTGGATGTAAAGTACTTTCATATGGCCCACTTAATTCATATTTAATCCGACATATTTACGGTTGTAATAAAACTCAGATTTACACTATAAAATGCAAACTGCTTGACTAACCTTAAGTGAATAAACATAACATTGTGTGCAAATGCATGGACAATATTATAGTTCTGTTGACTGAACCCCCTGGAGGTTGCGGCTTGCTAATATTTGGCCATAAAACGTGGTGTGAAAACATGGTACACTCACTTTTGTAGTTTTTCCTGTGGGGTGTAGAAAGCTAGTAACTGGAATCCCGCTGGTAATGGAATGGTTGCCAGATTGAGCAGAATAATTTTGGATCTACGAGCTGCCAGCATCATGCATAATGTAATATGCACACAGCGGATTGTGAGTGTATAGCAGGCATATTTCTGAGGCAGTTTCAAGGATTATTTCATTTGAGAAATAACAGTAGTAGTAACAGTGTATATTTTTGAATTATTTATGGAAGATTTGATCCATCCTCACCTTTGGGTATGCTTGATTTCTCTCAAACAAAAAAGCTCCAGAATACTCAGGGCCTTGAAAATAAAACTCTTTAAATTGTGGGGAAACCATTCATGCTTTACACAATTCCAATATCTCTGTAATTAAAGGAACTAACTGATTTTTCCTCTTGTATATTTGAGTCAAATTTGTCCTACCTCATTTTATTGTCTGATGATCAGGAAGTGCGCTTTAGCCTGCTAGTTGCTGTTAGCTCTATCAGGCAAAACTTCGATCTGAAATAGTGGTGGGACTTTCGACTCCTTTGTGGGATCAGTTCATGCTAAAAAGCCGATTAAAAAAACTGTCTTTTTATATTTAAAATGCATCGTTTGTCTTTTCAGTTGGAGGGTCTGTCAAATGCTTTGTCTGGAATGTTTCACGGTATGGCATTAAACCTTTTTTATCTTTATGGAGACCAAACCAGACCAAGATACAGGTCAGGGACTTTATTTATAAAGGACTGCGTAGGAACTTTCCAAAGCAGGAGCGTACCCCTAGAGCCGTTCGCCAAGTAAACTCCAAATTTAGAAACCCTCCATTCGTACTCCACCACGCGATTTGTGCTTTACAGATCCCACCTGCAGCTAAAATCTGCAGTCGTGAACCCACATCACACCACGCCCTCTCCACACCTCCACCTCACTATAAAAGAAGCATGTAAAGTGAGATTTACCTAAATTTAGCCAATAATCAGTGGGTTTGACTGAGACACATGGGACAGAGAAGGAGGTGGAGACAAGGTTTTACAAATAAATCAAAACTAAAAGTGACAACAACGGCTCATCTCTTTAATAATATTTCATAATATTTAGACAGAGCCTTTTTGCAGATAAACCCGAATTGTTTTCTCACTGTTTCAAGAGTTTCAGGCATACTGAAATATTTTTAAGTATGCCTGTGTGTGTGTGGGGACTGGCCATGTTTAAGCACATGTACTAGATAAGTGCACGTGGTAGTCTGAATGGTCAAAGGAGGGGGCTATGAGCGCATGTTCTCACATGCGCTCATAGCCCCCTCCTTTGACTCCAGATGCCCTCCCCGAGATGCCCTCCCCGAGAGAGAGAAAGTAACGAGGGAGGGGTACGTGGACCAGCGACCAGGGGACGAATGCTTTAGCAGAGCACAGATTTAGCATCAGGCGCTGTTATTCTGCCAATAAAAGTCCACACGAAACATCCAAAGTCTGCTGACCTCTGTGAACGTTCTTCTCGTCATGCGAAAACAGTACATAAACTCAGTATCAGTGAAGAGGCGAAGCACGTATCAATCCCACCACTTTTGTGCGTAATTCGTGCTGGCTGGAATCGTTAAGAGAATCGTTAGATAAACTGCTAATCGATGCAGTGGAATTGAAACACACGGAACTGATTCTCAACAGGAACCGGTTCTCGATTCCCATCCCTAGTCTTACCCCTGTGAGTGTGGGCCTGGGTCTTACCTCAGTGAGTGTGGGACTGGGTCTTACCTCTGTGAGTGTGGGACTGGGTCTTACCCCTGTGAGTGTGGGCCTGGGTCTTACCTCGGTGAGTGTGGGCCTGGGTCTTACCTCGGTGAGTGTGGGCCTGGGTCTTACCTCTGTGAGTGTGGGACTGGGTCTTACCTCAGTGTGTGTGGGCCTGGGTCTTACCTCAGTGTGTGTGGGCCTGGGTCTTACCTCTGTGAGTGTGGGACTGGGTCTTACCTCTGTGAGTGTGGGCCTGGGTCTTACCTCAGTGTGTGTGGGACTGGGTCTTACCTCTGTGAGTGTGGGCCTGGGTCTTACCTCTGTGAGTGTGGGACTGGGTCTTACCTCAGTGTGTGTGGGCCTGGGTCTTACCTCTGTGAGTGTGGGACTGGGTCTTACCTCTGTGAGTGTGGGCCTGGGTCTTACCTCAGTGTGTGTGGGACTGGGTCTTACCTCTGTGAGTGTGGGACTGGGTCTTACCTCAGTGAGTGTGGGCCTGGGTCTTACCTCAGTGAGTGTGAGTGTGGGCCTGGGTCTTACCTCAGTGAGTGTGGGACTGGGTCTTACCCCTGTGAGTGTGGGCCTGGGTCTTACCTCAGTGTGTGTGGGCCTGGGTCTTACCTCAGTGTGTGTGGGCCTGGGTCTTACCTCAGTGAGTGTGGGCCTGGGTCTTACCTCAGTGAGTGTGGGACTGGGTCTTACCTCAGTGAGTGCGCAGGACTGAGTTGAGATGGGCACAGGGAAAGCTCTTAAGAGCAAGCTCTTATTTGCAGGAGCTTCCTGTTACACAAAAATGTCGAGAATATGTTGAGTTCGGGTCAGTTGGCTTCGTGTCATGCTCATACTCAGGCCACTCTGGCATGTGGTACATAAATACAAAAGTAAAAGTGTTGAAGGTGCGTGAGTCGGCTGGTTTGCTCAACTGGTAAGTCACTTGACTTTCACCCGGGGGAACTGGGTTCAAATCATCCCTGGCAATGAGCAAGACCTTTCACACAGCCCCCTGGGAGCCTGAAAAATGGGCTGCCCACTGCATCCTGAAAGGAAATGCAGAAGTGAATTTCTCCTGTATGTGAGATCAATAAAATCTTAAATCTTTAGTCCCAGTGTTTGATTAAACCAAAGCCTCCTGTGCTCCATCCGAGGAAGAGTTTTCTCTCAGGTTTGCTTGTTATTTCATCCTGCTGTTTGTTCACTGCTCAGAATCAAAGAGATTTATTGTGCCTGTCCTGTGCCTTTTAACCTTACAGTGTTGTGTTTTTTAGATTGTACATACTTATTATTATTTATCTTAACTTTTGATGCATGCTCTTTTTCCAACTGTTTCTGAATCTTGCGTTGTGACACTGCAATTTCCCCATTGTGGGACAAATAAAGGATTATCTTATCTTATCTTATCCTCTGTGCAATGGGTCACAGGCACAGACTGTGGCCTATGGAAGTCCATGGTCACGGCGTGGACTGCAGGACACCCAACACTGCACTGGAAATGTACACGCTCTTGTGCACAAGTTTCAAATGTATAATATTGTAGCGAATAATGAGTGGAGTAAACAGCCCTTCTCCGTGTTTTTGAGCTATAAAACCACCTGTACTTGAATAAATATAAGGTAGAACTGTTTAATGTCATACTATCCACATAAACAAGCAGGTGACGGACCCCGAACCGAAAAGTTACACAGTACATCTTTAATAATATGACAGAAGCCAACTCTTTTAACTAGAAACTAATCACAGGGAGAAATGACCAATGCTCAGATTAATTTAAATTGCTTCAAACTGTGAGTGGGAGTGTGTTTACTCCCTGAAATGATGAAATTCTAGATAAAACTTTGCAGGAAAATGATAACTATTCAAAAACGAACTGTTATTAAGATGCCAAACGTGCTTTTTTGTGCACAAAGCTCTCAGCTGTGTTGCCTACTCTGCTTCTGTTCTTGTGTTGATTCAGCGTTAATCAGTGTAAAAATGCATACAAATTGGAAAGAAAAAGACTCTTCTTTTTCTTTTAAAAAATGAGATCCGGATCCATCTGTTCACATGAAGGAACCGTTCAAAAAAAAGCCGACTCTTTCACAAACATCACTAGTCTGAACACGCCTAAGAATCAATGCAGTCACCTTGTGCGCTTTCTAATACAAAAACCTATCAGCAGGTCAATTAAACAGATACATTTGCATTTAGAGTCATTGATTCCTCACATGATTTAAAGTTGATGCTTAGATCAGTCTAGTTAAAAGGCTGATCTATGTTATAATGTTGTTTCTTCGTCATGAACATACCTGGAGTTGTGTTTTGTTTGATTCACACATTTAACACTCAAATCCTGCATATTTAGGCTGTGTTCTTCTCTCAAACAAGCAAACAAACACACAAAAAATGATGTAATTTGTTTGTTTTTAATCTCTATGCAGCTTCACTAGAATCATTTTTGTATGATTTCAATCCTGGAATTGCCAGTCTCTACTAAACAAAACGTAAAGGGTCGCTCTTAACTTTAAATTTAACAGAGTATTTTGAGCTTTGGAGATATAGACAGACAATAAAGGTTTACTCAAATACAACACCACTGCAAAATTATCAGTTTTTCTGATTTTACTACTTATAGGTGTGTTTGGGCAAAAGGAACATTTTTGCTTGAGTCTATAAACTACTGACAACATTTCCACCAAATTCCAAATCAAAATATTATCGTTTAGAGCATTTATTTGCAGAAAATGACAAATGGTGAAAATAACAAAAAAGATACATGTTTTCAGACCTCAAACAATCCAAAGAAACAAGATCAAATTCATTTTAAAACAACATAATACTAATGTTTACACTTAAGAAGAGTTCTGAAATCAATATTTGGTGCAATAACGCTTATTTTTAATCACAGCTTTCATGCGTCTTGGCATGCTCTCCACAAGTCTTTCACATTGTTCTTGGGTCCTAGTTTAGACCTGGTTTAGTCTTGGTTCAGACCGGGTTTAGTCCTAGTTTAGTCCTGGTTTAGTACCTGTTTTAACCTGGTTTAGTCCTGGTTCAGTCCAAGTTTAGGTCTGGTTTAATCCTAATTTAGTCCTGGTTTAGTCCCCTTTTTAACCTGGTTTAGTCCTGGTTCAGATCTGGTTTAGTCCTAGTTTAGACCTGGTTTAGTCTTGGTTCAGACCGGGTTTAGTCCTAGTTTAGTCCTGGTTTAGTCCCTGTTTTAACCTGGTTTTGTCCTGGTTTATCCCTGGTTTAGTCCTGGTTTAGATCTGATTTAATCCTTGTTTAGTCCTGGTTTAGTCCCATTTTTAAACTGGTTTAGTCCTGGTTTAGACTTGGTTCAGTCCAAGTTTAGGTCTGGTTTAATCCTAGTTTAGTCCTGGTTTAGTCCCCTTTTTAACCTGATTTAGTCCTGGTTTAGTCTTGGTTCAGACCTGGTTTAGTCCCAGTCTTTCACATTGTTCTTGGGTGACTTTATTCCACTCCTGGTGCAAGAACTGAAGTAGCTCAGCTTTGTGTTTGTGTTGGAATTCAACAGACGCTGGAATGGAATGGCTGTAATACATGTAGAGATGCTGATTTCAGATTTCAGTGTTGTTGTTTTTTTTCCCCCAGAGCTGTATGTGTGAATGAAAGAAAACGCAACTCCAGGTCTGTTTTTGGGGGAGGCAACAACATTCTCACATGGTTTAAAACTCACAAGGACATTTAAAGCATCGGATTCCTCCTTGTTTCCCATGCAAAGCGGTGGGCATTAGCAGATGAAGTATCATGTTAGGTGGCTGAGTGTTTTGATTACTCGGCAGCGCAGTTCAATATATGGATTTGTTTATCCGCTGGGAACCTGCGGGGGGCGCCTCTCTCTCTCTGCAGCTCTGATTAGCACCACAGGTTACACATCAGAATGCATCCCCGGTAATCCAGGGACTAGCGCATTATTGCATTAAAGCCCACTACAAACTCAATAATGCTAGGAGTGCTACTTTTAGACCTTGATAGGGAAATAAGCGGTATAGATAAAAGACAACTAGAGCCAAGATAAGTTAGGAAAATGTTTATTTTTGTTGTATGTAAAATGTATGTAAATGTTCTCCTTATGTCATGGCAGGTTATAGATGCTATATTACTCAAAATGAATTCTTGTGAGCATTAAGTCATGTTATAATGTTGTTACTTCAGAAAAAAAAAAGCTCAAAAATGCTCTTTTCCACCTTGTGATGTCATGTAGTAGTAGATTTCAAGTTAACAGCTGCCTTTTTTTTTTTTAACTTAGTAGAGATTGAAAGGGCAGATATTTTGTGAGGGTTTGTGTGTGAAATGTGTGATTGAAACATGTGGGTAAGCTGGCCACTGTGGTCTTTAGTAGGAGGCAGACTGAAAATATTTCATTTGTCGCCATAGATTTATTCAAAATATCACTGTGATATTCATGGCAACCAAAAAAAAAATACGTACAGTATTTATAACAAAATAACTGTGCTCAAAATTAGGCATAAGCACAGGGCTCTCAAGTCTCACGCATTGAGAGTGTGACACACGCAATTCGACGTGTTCACACGCTCACGCGCCACACATGGCATTTCTCACGCTGATTTTTTTTTTTTGTGCCCAGAAAATCGGTCTGTGTGGCTCAGTTTATGCAGGCACCGCGCGTTTTCAGCGAAAAAACTCTCCCTCTCCTCCCGGTCCCGCTCCCCGGAAAAAAATCAGCCAATCAGAAAATAGATTGTTCTGTTGTTGGGCAGACTGTAGAGTGTAGTTTCAGCTGCTAAGCGCACACTGCGGTGATGATAAAACAAACTGAGAACCATCAGGTAATAACTTCATTTATATAACTCTCATTAGTTGCTTTGTAGTTTAAGTTTGCTCTTTAGACAAACATTTACAGCAGGGCTCTCAAGTCTCACGCATTGAGAGAGACAATTCGACGCGTTCACACGCTCACACGGCATTTCTCACGCAATTCAACCCCCCCCCGGCTCCTCGGAAATTACGCAGTCTCACGCACGACCCCGCTCAAAACTTGAGGGCCCTGCATAAGCAAGAGAAATGAACGAAACTAAGAAAAACCCACGTGTACCCGGCGACACTGTGGAGACTTCCTGAAAGGCTGAGCTGACCTGGTTTTATATTCCCCCCACAGGAATCTCCTCCCTCCAGGTAAGTCCACAATCTCATCAGGTTGGATATGAGGCAACTTCACTTTTATCTAAAGTTATCCTGTCGATTTATTTCAAAGGCCAAGTCCCCTTTAAATGAAAGAATCTATAAACACTAACACAGCTAAATCAAATATACAAAACCAAACAAACAAAAGGAACTGAAACCAACTCTCCCCTCCACATGGTCTGGCTAAAAAACCTCCCCCTTTGTCCAGACCAGGCAGGTGGAAGTGTTTTTTAAAGATTCAAGATTGTTTATTTGTCATATGCAGAATCAACACAAGGTCAACAATGCAATGAAATGTTTAGGATCAGATTAACCGTTGACTCGCTAAGATAGTCGAGAAGTACTAATAACAGCAATAATAGTACATGGTAAAAAAGTGTTGCAAAAACTGCAGGGGAAGAAGTAAACAATATAATTAAAAAATATATGTAATAAAATACAAGGTACAGGTAGGGTTGTTCTACCTGCTTTTTCAATATGCTCACTGTTAAAGGTCCCATGGCATGAAATTTTCACTTTCTGAGGTTTTTGAACGTTAATGTGAGCTCCCCTACCCTGTTTAGCCCCCCCCCATGGTTAAAAGTTGTGAAATGTCTAAACTGAGCATTTGCGATCCTTTTCTGCGTTACAAAAAATCGGAGCTCAAACGGGCGATTTTGAACAAGGCACCTTATTGACGTCAGATCGAAAAAATAAATGCAAATGCAGTTCCACCCCCGTCTGTCTGTACTCAGCGTCTCTGTAAATCACGCCCAGAGAGTTTGGACCGCGGATGCGTAGGCAATGCGAAATGCGTTTTTTTTATTTGCCTGGAGGCACGTCCGAGTGTTTCTAGGCTCGGAAGTCCTTTATCTGAGCCTCTGGACCTTTGAACAGCAGTGGTTTAATTTTATTTTCTGTGGAAATGTGTTTATTTTTCAATGGGACGCTTCAAATCTCTCCACCCATGCAAAAACAAGGAAATGGATCAGCTGTGGGCTCTGAGCGGAGAGTTTGGCCACGCCCCCACCCTCTACTATTGGCCATCTCTTTTCTCCTCATTTGCATTCAAGCAACAACGCCCAGAATAAAGAGTTTGAGAGAGATATTTATGACTCTTTCTCATCTTATCTCTGTTTCTCATGCACTGAGTGTTGATTTTGAAGAAGGATTCATTTACAGTATTAGGGAACCATTAAGGAGCCATATAAAAGCATCAAGAAGTACCATGTCATGGGACCTTTAAAAACCGGTCTAAACTCACAAAGGTAACTCATACAGCTGCTAAAATTATAGGACTCCTCACACCCAACCTTGCAGATCTCAACAACAGGGCTATTGGACGCTTTGCACTTTCAATAGAACAGGACCCCACTCACCCACTACAGGAACACCTCACCCCTCTGCCCTCAGGACGGAGGTACAGGGCGATCAGGTGCAGGAGGGCCCACTTTGGCAGAAGCCTGATCCCTTCAGCCGTCACATTTTTGAACAACAGGCCCCGCTGAGTGTGCCGTAACGCTTATTGTATGTCTTTGTGTTTGTTTTGTTGTTGCTGTGTGTGTCAAACAGGCTCTGTGTGCGTGAAAATGAATTTCCCCTTGGGGACAATAAAGTCTAAGTCTAAAGTCTAAAGTCTAGGGTTAAATAAGGTGTAAGTAGAGTGTCTGAGATGTCGAACAAAATTGAATAAATTTAACCAAAAAAAGTCGTTTAAAGTAACTTGAGTATGTGGTGTTTAACTTAACAGAACTAAATAAAACAAACCTGGGATAGTTTAGTAGTTTAGATGAGGAAAAAATAACAAATATGAAATTAAGGTGAGTACACAGGGACAAAGGTAACCTGAGAAATCCCAGGCTGCTTTCGTTCGTTCCGATCTAAAAGACAGCCTGGCAACGAGGCTAAGCGAGCTCTCCTGATTTTGGGAGCCAATCAGAGAGCGGGGAGGGGTGGAAAGATGGTGAGGCGTACTACACGACAAACGGAAACTTGTAGTTTGAACTGACAACTGACATGATTGGCTATGGGCTACGTATACGCCAAATGATAGACATTTGTAACGCCCAATAAATGACCGTTGGCGATCGTAAACCACACCTCCACTACGAGATATTCAGTAGGTGGCTCCCAGACCATATATCACTTGTGATTTTTTAAAATCTTTTATTATTACAAGGTACATATATTAACACCACAATAACATTCGCAAAGCACTCAGAAGACACACACCACTGGGCACAAGGGCTAAGAGGAACAGGGGGAGTGTAGAGGACCAAAGGGATTGTCCCAGGTGAAGAAAGGGGGTCTGGGGGAGAGCAAGGGCGATGCAGCGTCCAGGGAAGGTCCAGGCGACAGGGTCCAGGGGGGACAGCGGAGGGGGGGTAGGAGTCAGAAGTCGAGGGGAACATGTTTGGGAGATGGAGTTGGTCAGGTGTAAACCAGGCAAGGACAAAGGGCCTCTTTGTCACAAAACAAAACACAACTCCAGCTATTTTTTGTTGAGGAAACAACATTATAACAGGTCAGAAAACGGAGCAGTGTGTAGGACTTCTAGAGTAGGATCCATCACCTGATTGTCTCCATGGAGATGATATTGCGTTGCCTGGAATGTTCCACAGAATGGCATTTAAAGGTCCCATGGCATGAAATTTTCACTTTCTGAGGTTTTTGAACGTTAATGTGAGCTCCCCTACCCTGTTTAGCCCCCCCCCATGGTTAAAAGTTGCGAAATGTGTAAACTGAGCATTTGCGATCCTTTTCTGCGTTACAAAAAATCGGAGCTCAAACGGGCGATTTTGAACAAGGCACCTTATTGACGTCAGACTGAAAAAGAAATGCAAATGCAGTTCCACCCCCGTCTGTCTGTACTCAGCGTCCCTGTAAATCACGCCCAGAGAGTTTGGACTGCGAATGCGCAAGGCAATGCGAAATGCGTTTTTTTATTTGCCTGGAGGCACGTCCGAGTGTTTCTAGGCTCGGAAGTCCTTTATCTGAGCCTCTGGACCTTTGAACAGCAGTGGTTTAATTTTATTTTCTGTGGAAATGTGTTTATTTTTCAATGGAACGCTTCAAATCTCTCCCCCCGTGCAAAAACAAGGAAATGGATCAGCTGAGCGCTCAGAGCGAGAGGGAGAGTTTGGCCACGCCCCCACCCTCTACTATTGGCCAGCTCTTTTCTCCTCATTTGCATTCAAGCAACAACGCCCATTATAGAGTGTTCAGAGTGAGAAAAATTACTCTTTCTCAGCTTATCTCTGAGTGTTGATTTTGAAGAAGGATTCATTTACAGTATTAGGGAACCATTAAGGAGCCATATAAAAGCATCAAGAAGTACCATGTCATGGGATCTTTAAACTATCAATTTGACATTGATTTAATTTGTGGTTTTGTTCTTTTTTTTTGTCTTACTGTGAGCAGGGTTGCCACTCCATAGATCTAACTTGGCCTCTTGGTGTCACCTACTTGCTGACGTGTAGATACAATGAGAAAACTTCAAGGCAGACGTCAAAACACAAATTTTACAACCTTATATTTAAAAAAAACTACAATGATTCATCCATAAATAAACACTTCCTTCTAAATAGTCTCCGGAAACTTTGAAGAACCATGCCTTTTCTCGAAAAACGAAAAAGAAATGAAACAAAGTGGTTTTAAGTACAGTTGTCTTCTAATATTTCTGGTCATACAGGCTAAATTTCTGCTATAGTTTACATAGTTACATCTAATTACATTAAATTTATCATCCAAAAAAGAAAATGTATACATGATTTGACGAGCTCATGATGTCGGAAAACATGTAGCAGCTAAAATAAGCCTTTTTAAACGCATATATCTTATACATTCAGAGTATATTAACCCCGAGCATGTTTGAGTCATATATTAGTAACACTCTCTTTGCTCTCAATGAAGTACAGGGGCAAAAGCTTAATATAGTCTGCCCACAGTACAGAAAGAAAATCAAGCTAACCTACTTTTGAAACTTTTGAAAAAATTAAACCCTTGTGTAAATAAGTGCATCATTTTAAGTTGCTCGCCCACATACTCGTCTCCATGGGGATGCTGCTGCGTTGTCAGGAAACTTCCAGCGCTTGAAACTTATTGGTATAACACTAGCAGGTGATTTTACAGCATTTTGAGCGTAAGGGGGTTTGCCTTTCTACAGATCTGGCCTGTAACTTGGCTTGGAGATACCGTCCCTGGAGATTAATACATACATCTCTGGAAAAAGAAAAAAAAAAAGAAACCACTGCATTTTTTCTGAAATCAGCATCTCTACATGTATTACAGGCATTCCATTCCAGCGTCTGTTGAATTCCAACACAAACACAAAGCTGAGCAACTTCAGTTCTTGCACCAGGAGTGGAATAAAGTCATCCAAGAACAATGTGAAAGACTGGGACTAAACCAGGTCTGAACCAAGACTAAAGCAGGTCTAAACTAGGACTAAACCAGGTCTGAACCAAGACTAAAGCAGGTTAAAAATGGGACTAAACCAGGACTAAACTAGGATTAAACCAGATCTGAACTAGGAGTAAACCAGGGATAAACCAGGATTAAACCAGGTTAAAACAGGGACTAAACAAGGACTAAACTAGGACTAAACCTGGTCTGAACCAAGACTAAACCAGGTCTAAACTAGGACCCAAGAACAATGTGAAAGACTTCAAGGAAAAGTAACGTTTTTTACCATTTGAGCCTTATTTCGGTAATAAAACAAGTTGTTTTACTCACCCATAGCACTTTGGTGTCATATGGAGCACTTCCAGAGATGTTTTAAGATTTGCGGTTAGCCTAGCGCGACTTCTAGCCATAGCTCAGGGCATATAATATATTCCCCGAGCATGTAATATGCCCCGTGCGGGCTCCAAATAACACAAACTTTAGCACTTTTCAAATCATAGACGCTTGATGTCTTAGTCTACGATTTCGTTTGAAAGTGGCCTGTAATCCGAGATTTATCCATAGTTTACAGCTTTGCGTTCCATGTTTGGGTCCTGGGAGCTGAGAGCACAGTCCGCACATGCGCACTGGCCTCCTCATCTACTCGAAACTATGGCTAAATCTCGGATTACAGGCCACTTTTGACCAAACGAAATCGTAGATTAAGACAGCGAGCTTCTATGATTTGAAAAGTGCTAAAGTTTGTGTTATTTGGAGACCGCAAACATGTGCCCTGAGAACTCACATTATGGAGATCGCAAATCTAAAACATCTCCGGAAATGCTCCATATGACACCAAAGTGCTATGGGTGAGTAAAACAACTTGTTTTATTACCGAAATAAGGCTCAGATTGTAAAAAACGTTACTTTTCCTTTAAGATTGAGCCTTTATTTGCTCTCACACACAATCACACACAGGAGAAATTTGACCCATCCTTTTTCAGGAGCAGTGAGCAGCCATCTTTCGGCGCTCGGGGGGCAGTACCGTGAAGGGTCTTGCCCAAGAACCCACACTGGCTTGCTCATTGCCATGGGGGGATTTGAACTCAGGTCCCCCGGAGGATAGTCAGTGACTTACCAATTGACCTAACCAGCCGACTTGTGGAGAGCATGCCAAAACGCATGAAAGCTGTGATTAAATGTGATTAAATCTGTGAATAAAAATATTGATTTCTGAACATTTGATCTTGTTTCTTTGCTTTGTTGGAGGTCTGAAAATATGCATCTTTTTCTGTTATTTTGACCGTTTGTAATTTTCTGCAAATAAATGCTCTAAACGATAATATTTTTATTTGGAATTTGGGGAAAATGTTGTCAGTAGTTTATAGACTCAAACAAAAACGTTCCTTTTGACCAAACACATAATTTTGCAGTGGTCTCTTATTTTTTTTTCCCAGAGCTGTACATTTAATGGCATATTGTGGAACATTAGAAACAAAGTAGGTTTGGTCCCATTGTCCCATTATTTCATTGCCAAATTTCTGACATCAACCAAATTGTTCTATTGAGGGTATCAAAACACAATGGAGCACTTCCTGTATTACCACTATGAGAGAAGAATATGCAGGATTTGTGTGTTAAACATGTGAATGAAACAAAACACAACTCCAGGTGTGTTTGTGATGAGGAAACAACATTATAACAGATCAGAAATTAGCATAATATGGGCCGGTTCACACATTCATGGGTCTATAGGAACTCTCTGGGCTGCAAGGATGACGAAGTGCCTTGCCCAAGGACACAGCAACAGCATATATTGGTGGGCATTCAGGTACCAACATGACATTTTTTTTTTTTGTTTGTTTTGCCAGTTGCCAATAAAACAGTTGGACTTTTCCGATGATGTTGTTTTCTGCAATATTATGTAATGTGTCAGTGTTCTGCTGGTTTGTTTGTCACTTTCACATTTTACTGACTCAAGCAACACTCACTCTCTTCATCTGTCACTGCCATAATCCCCAGTTACAGAGGACATATCTCCATCTCATCATTAACTGATTATTTTTGTCTTCTCTTGGCATTCTTCTTAAAGAACCTGCACCCGATTTAAATGTTGAGTATAAGCGAATATAGAAACCAAACACATGGTCACCTCTTTTTGTCCAATCAGGCACATTAGCCGCTAGAATCAACTATCTGACACGATCCCACACATTATGATTCTCTGTCATGGCGCAATTTCAAGAGTAAGCAAAAAACTTAAAGTGCCGGAGTTATGCGGAAGAGCTTTCTCCCTGGTTATAACGTTCTTATATCAAAAAATGCCTGAAGAGGCGATGTGCAGTTAGTTTATTTGATTGTGTTGTGATAGTGCTCTGTAGGGGGAGTAACTTAGTGCAGGGAGCAAGGGGAGGGGGGACTCAGAGCATCAAAAATGAAACTAAAACTTATTAAACATGTTTAAATGTTATTTTGAATACAGCAGTTTCAAAACAGTCCAACATGCCAAAAGTATTCGCTCACCCATTTAAATAATGGAAATCAGGTGTTCCTCTCACTTCCATGGCCACAGGTGTATAAAATCAATCACATTGGCATGCAGACATCTGTGAAAGAACGGGTCGCTCTCAGGAGCTCAGTGAATTCCAGTGTGTACTGTGACAGAATGCCATCTGTGCAACAAGTCCAGTCGTGAAATTTCCTCACTCCTAAATATTCCACAGTCAGTGGCATTATAACAAAGTGGAAGCGATTAGGAATGACAGCAACTCAGGCACAAAGTGGTAAGCCACGTGGGGTCAGCGGTTGCTGAGGCGCATAGTGCGCGGAAGTTGCCAACTTTCTGCAGAGTCAATCGCTACAGACCTCCAAACTTCATGTGGCCTTCAGATTAGCTCAAGAACAGTGCATAGAGAGCTTCATGGAATGGGTTTCCATGGCTGAGCAGCTGCATCCAAGCCATACATCACCAAGTGCAATGCAAAGTGTCGAATGCAGTGGTGTAAAACACTCTGCCACTGGACTCTAGAGCAGTGGAGACATGTTGCCAGGAGAACTGTATTTGCCTGACTGCATTGTGCCAAGTGTAAAGTTTGGTGGAGGGGGGATTATTGGCGGCACGGTGGCTGAGTGGCTATCGCTCATGCTTCACAGCAAGAAGGTTCCGGGTTCGATCCCCGGGTCGCCCAGACCTTTCTGTGTGTGTTCTGTGTGGAGTTTGCATGCATGGTCTGGGTTAGATCCCCGGGTCGCCTGGGCCTTTCTGTGTGGAGTTTGCATGTTCTCCCCGTGTCTGGGTGGGTTTCCCCCATCAACCCAAAACATGCACCAAACATAGGTAAATCCTCCAGCTTAGGTCCTGACCACGCCGAAGCAAGAAGATCATGGAGATGGTCCCCGGGCGCAGTAATGTGCTGCCCACTGCTCCTAATAACAGGATGGGTGAAATGGAATTTCCCCACTGTGGGACTAATAAAGGTTTTCTTTCTTTCTTATGGTGTGGGGTTGTTTTTCAGGAGCTGGGCTTGGCCCCTTAGTTCCAGTGAAAGGAACTCTGAATGCTTCAGCACACCAAGAAATTGGACAAGTCCATGCTCCCAACTTTCAGGGAACAGTTTGGAGATGGCTCCTTCTTCAACACTGTGCACCAGAGCACAAAGCAAGGTCCATAAAGACATGGATGAGAGAGTTTGGTGTGGATGAATTTGACTGAGTCCTGACCTTAAAAAAACCCGAAAGAACAGCTTGGGGATAAAATAGAGCGGAGACTGAGGGCCAAGCCTTCTCATCCAACATTAGTGTGTGCACTTCTGGAAGAGTGGTCAAAAAATTCCCATAAACACACTCCAGCCTTCCCAGAAGAGTTGAAGCTGTTATAGCTGCAAAGGGTGGGCTGATGTCATATTAAGCCCTATGGATTAAGAATGGGATGTCACTTAAGTTCATTTGACAATATAGTGTATGTTTCTGTGCCATGGTGGAATATCTGAATGACAGAAAGGACAAAGTGGACATGGCTAAAAGTTCAAACTACCTCATTGTTCAAAATCAGGTGCAGGCCCTTTAAGTTTTATTTCCCGGTGAAGTGAAGTACAGTGGACATCTTTTCTTTCGGTGATTACAACCCAGTCAGGTGCATTGGAACTCTCCCAGGTGCGTCTACGGGGAGTCATAAATAAGTTATAAGATGAGCCGCCAGCAGGTTAGATCAAAACGCAGCAGCATATGAGCCTCCCGGGCCTCATCGCTTCCTGGAGGAAATCGAAAAAGCACAAAATATAACTCGCTATATATTAGAGTTTTATTTCAGGGTGGCATTCTGATATCGAAAAAGATGTTGGACAAATAGAGAAGTTTTTTGGAAAAGTGTGGTTACATTTTTTTTCCAAGAGGAGATTGGGACTGTGGTTTTGCTTAGTGTTTTATTTACATTGTGGTTAACTTCAGTATAATTTAAATGTAAAAACAAGTCTACCAACTCCAACTTTAAAGGTCCTTTATTACACAAACTAACAGAAAGTGAAGGTGACCAAGCTTATAATGTAAAAACTTACTATGGTAAAGTAAAAAGCGGTCAAAAAGTCCTTTAATGTTTACAAAGGACAAACCAATGCGTTTCGTCAGGGCATGTAATGACACACCACCCACTGAGCCATTTTAAAGGGGTAAGGGGTCACGAGACTTAAAACCCGTGACCAAATGTGTCACAAATGACAGAAGAAAACAAATTCAAATTTACAACTTTTTTTGTAAATAAAATGAAGCTGTAAATGTGGACTGACGCACCCAATGTATGGCACTGTTTAAACACAAAAACACAGTGACGTCCAATAAGTAAATATATCAACAATAAAACACTGGAGAGTAATGAGAGAAAAGCACACAACCGATTTAGAGGAATGGACTGAAGTCTATCTCTTCATTTAGGGCAGGATATTGGGTGGATTTCAGAGCATCGATCCAATAGGTCTCTCGCTGCAGCAGTCTGTTACCCCCTTTAGGGTCCGTCTGAACAGTTTCTATGACCATTCCGCAATTTTGACTCTTGTGAGCTTTAAGCCAGGTTATAATCACACATTTAACGTACAAATGCTGCAAATTTAGGTTGTGTTCTTCTCCCAAACTGAAGAAAATTCCATGAACACTCCATGAACATGTTACTGATATCCAAAAATCAATCTTACACACACTGATGTCCATGCTGCTCCCGCTGGATGCACGAGGAGCGGAGACATGAGTCACTGGATCCGTAGGAAGTCCAGACCGGGACTAAGACATGAGGACCAGACTGGGACCAGACCGAGACCAGACTGGAACTAGACCAGGACCAGACCAGGACTAGACTGGGACTAAGACATGAGGACCAGACCGGGACCAAACCGGGACCAGACCGAGACTAGACCGGGACTAAGACATGAGGACCAGACTGGGACCAGACTGGAACTAGACCAGGACCAGACCAGGACTAGACCGGGACTAAGACATGAGGACCAGACCGGGACCAAACCGGGACCAGACCGAGACTAGACCGGGACTAAGACATGAGGACCAGACCGGGACTAGACCAGGACTAAACGTGGACTAAACCAGGTCTAAACCAGGACTAAACCAGGTCTAAACCTGGACTAGACCAGGTCTAAACCTGGACTAAACCAGGACTAGACCAGGTCTAAACCAGGTCTAAACCTGGACTAGACCAGGTCTAAACCTGGACTAAACCAGGACTAGACCAGGTCTAAACCAGGTCTAAACCTGGACTAGACAGGTCTAAACCAGGTCTAAACCTGGACTAGACCAGGTCTAAACCTGGACTAAACCAGGACTAGACCAGGTCTAAACCAGGATTAAACCACCGCATGCAAACAAGGCACTCTTTGCCTTGTTTTGTGCGGCTCTTGGGCACTGCTGGCCCCGGTCTCTTGCTCGCAGCCCTGGGTGGGACGCACGGCCTTGCGCCGGTCATGCTGTTTAAACAAGAGAGAAATGTGAGAAAATGTTAATTCCAGTCTGAGAAAAGTGTATAATGTGTGTGGTGAGGCATTTATCAATCAATCAATCAATCAATCAAACATTTATAAGGCGCTTTTCATACAAAATTGTAGCACAAAGCGCCTTACAGTGGTCAAGGATTAGAAGATTGACCTTTATTGATCTCGCACAGGAGAAGTTGTTTCTAAATTTGACCCGGGGACCATCCCCATGATTTTGTTTTGTTATTTATGCTTTGGTCAGGCCCTAAGCTGGAGGATTTTACCTATGGCGCATGTTTAGGTTGGTGGGGGAAACCAGAGTACCCGGAGGAAACCCACCCAAACACGGGGAGAACATGCAGTCTCCACACAGAAAGGCCCGGGCAACCCGAACCTTCTTGCTGTGAAGCATGAGTGCTAGCCACTCAGCCACCGTGCCGCCAGGGAGGGAAAAAAAAAAAAAAAAAAAAAAAAAAAAAAGCCTTAAAACATGTAAAATAATTGTAAAATATAAAGTTGTCCTACTACGTGCATTTCGCTTATTGCGGTTTATTTTTAGAACCTAACCCCTGCGATAAATGAGGGACCACTGCACCTTTATGTCTTATGTCTATTTATGGTTGATGTCTGTATATACTTGATGTCCATGTGTGTGTGTGTGTGTGTGTTTGTGTGTGTGTTTGTGTGTCTATTTTTAGATTTTAGTTTAAATTGCACATTTGGTGTCTGGTGAAATGCAATTTCAGTCCTCTGTGTAATGTCTGTTACATAGTGAATTGACAATAAAGTACACTTTTACTTTGACTTTGACTTTGAAAACACTTTTCCATCTTATAATGTCATTTGCTAATACAGGAAGTGTTTTTAAACTTCATACACCTTTACTTAAATCATTTTTGATCATTTCAGCCTTGGAATTGGCAATCTCTACTGGCCTAAAGGTAAAAAAAAAAAGTAGCTCCAACTTGAAAACTAATGCTTGATTGCAGCATAAGGTGGAACAGAGCATTTTGAGCTTTGGTGATGTCTACAGACTAATAATGCAGACAAACTCTGTGAATAAAACAAAACACAACTTCAGCTTTGTGTTTGTTAACATAGATCACAAAATAGTGCAATATACAGCTCTGAAAAAAATAAGAGACCACTGCATTTTTTTTTCTGAAATCAGCATCTCTACATGTATTACAGCCATTCCATTCCAGCGTCTGCTGAATTCCAACACAAACACAAAGCTGAGCTACTTCAGTTCTAGCATCAGGAGTGGAATAAAGTCACCCAAGAACAATGTGAAAGACTTGTGGAGAGCATGCCAAGACACATGAAAGCTGTGATTAAGGGTGTTTTCACATATAGTCCCCTTTAAGCGAACCAAACTCAGTCCCCTAAAAGTGGACCAACAAGGGGACATTTCACATTGTGAAAGAGGACCGAGTTCTCTTTCTGGTCCACTTAAGCTCTGATGGAGCCTCAGTCCTCTTTCTGTTCACACTGTAGCTTCTCTAGAGCTCTGAGACCTGGTTTAGTCCTGGTTTAGACCTGGTTTAGACCTGGTTTAGACCTGGTTTAGTCTTGGTTTAGTCCTGGTTTAGTGCCGAAATAGATGCAGAAATAATCTGATAATATGACTCACCCATAAGAACGGTATCCATGTATGCACGTGTCACGGTCTTTAATAATCCGGAGCTCCGTAGAAAAGGACATATCATTATCCCGTGTCCCGAGACGAGAGTTCCTTCTTACGTAGCATTAACGTAGCAAGTTAAGGATTCTTGGACTGGACTCTTGGAAATGCCGCGTAAATATCACGCGGCTCGCTCACAGCTGATCGGCGAACAGGCGCAAACACAATAGCGGTAATCGTCATGATTGGCGGGAGCGCGATCGGTGCGTAATTATGCTGCAACATGATTGGAAGCTGGAGCGCAGTTCGGCCTATGATTTGCTCTTGCCGGCTCTTGGCTCACCGGCTCGTGGTGGTGCACTGCACAAAAGGGGAAGTGAACCTGGAGCGTTATGTGTACACACTGCGCAGGTTAGGTGAACCGTACCGCGGACCTTTTAGCGAACCGAACTGAGACCACCTCCCGAGATGGTCTCAGTTCGGTTCGTTTTAAAGGGGTCTGAGTGCGCTTAGAGTGTTCACATATAAACCTATAATGCTCAGTTAGCGTTCGCTTTAAACGCTGAAAGGGACCAAGTGTGAAAACACTCTAAAAATAAGGCTAATTAATTGGACACCACCTTTGTAAAATGGACCAGTAAGGGAATTACAACCATGTGCACATTAATAGAGGGGAACATTCTAAAATCCTTTGGCAAAATACAACAGGAATTCGGTTTAGACAAATCAGATATATTTAGGTATTTCCAATTAAGACATTTTTATGATACAGAAATTAAGAAATATTTAGCACGGGAAGGCAACAAATTAGTAGAAATTATAACAAAGTCACACAAACAACTTCCCACCAAAATTGTATCTAAATTATACAAATCTCTGCAGAATGCTACTAAAAATAACACTTTGTATATAAAAAAGAAATGGGAAACAGAACTGCAGATAGAATTGTCAGAGGACGATTGGCACTCCATGTGTCTCTTACAGCCTACCTCAAGAAGCTCAAGGCAATGGAGACTGTGCTGGAGACTGTGTGGTGAATGGAGTGCCAATCATTCCCATGTGTTCTGGACATGTACAAGGATTGCTGGGATACAGGGTACCTAATGATCCACGAGTTATGTACTTGGGACTGTCGCAAGAAGGACCTATTCAAGCCGAAGACCTGTTTGTTTAAAATCATGCTGATGGCAGCAGAAGAAAGTTGTGACTAGGAACTGGCTAAAAAGTGTCTCACAATGGATTGAAATAATTGAGGAAATTTACTTGAATTACTCATTATCTAAGGTTGAAGGCAGGCAAATTTGAGGAAAAATGGTCAAAATGGATAAACTATAAAAACAAGAGAAATATATATAAATATATACAGTGGTACCTCACCTTACAAAATTAATTCGTTCCAGAAGTGGTTTTGTAACGTGAATTTTTCGTAAGTTGAGTAGCTATTTCAATGGAAAAAGCCTGATTCGTTCCAAGGCCCCGATCCAAGTTTTTTTTTTATAGTGTAACATTGTGTTCTGCGTAGAGACTGTAGACCCAGGACTAAACGTGGACTATACCAGGTCTAGACCAAGGTCTAAACCAGGACTAAACCTGGACTAAACCAGGACTAGACCAGGTGGATTAAAGCGCCGCGTGCGGGTCTATTTCCTGGTTTCGTTTCGAGTCACGACTGAGGCGAGCAGCGAGGGGGACCGCACGCAGTCTGAGCGCATGAACGAGACCCGTGCTCAAACCGTGCCTCCTCTAGACCTCCTCTAGACCAGGTCTAGACCACCGCGGCTCTTGCATGCGTTCATTCATGCGCTCAGACTGCGTGCGGTCCCCCTCGCTGCTCGCCTCAGGCGTGACTCAAAACAAAACCAGGAAATAGACCCGCGCGCGGCGCTTTAATCCACCTGGTCTAGTCCAGGTTTAGTCCTGGTTTAGTCCAGGTTTAGTCCTGGTTTAGTCCAGGTCTAGACCTGCTGGCAGCCCCGTGCCGGGTCATGCTGCGCTATCACACGTGTCCGCGCGCAGTTTTCTCCCCCCTCCCCCTTCCCCCCACACTTCACTATTAATAATTTTGTTGAAAATCTATGAAAGTTTGAGTGTTTAAACAACAGACAAATGTGAGAAAAGTTTAAATTCAGTCTGAGAAAAGCGTATAATGTGTGTGGCTGAGCGCGCATTATTTGAATTTTTGAGGTTTCGCGTTTCGTAACTTGAATTTTCTTTCGTATCTAGAGACCAAAATTTAACGTGAAGGCGTTTCGTAACTTGAAATTTTCGTTTGTTGTCTTTCGTAAGGTGAGGTACCACTGTATATATTTTTTTGTTTGCTTGTTAGTTTTTTCTGTAGAACCCCACAGATTGTTATAGTTTTGTATTTTTGTTTTGAAAATCCATAAATAAAAAGTAAAAAAATAAAAATAAAATAAAATAAAATAAGGGTTATTGCACCAAATATTGATTCCTGAACTCTTCTTAAGTGTAAACATTAGTATTATGTTGTTTTAAAATGAATTTGATCTTGTTTCTTTGCATTGTTTGAGCTCTGAAAACATGAATCTTTTTTGTTATTTTGACCATTTGTCATTTTCTGCAAATAAATGCTCTAAACGATAATATTTTTATTTGGAATTTGGTGGAAATGTTGTCAGTAGTTTATAGACTCAAACAAAAATGTTCCTTTTGCCCAAACACATACCTATAAGTAGTAAAATCAGAAAAAAAGGATAATTTTGCAGTGGTCTCTTATTTTTTCCAGAGCTGTATATAGGCCCTTTAAACTATCTGCTACTGACCAGGGTGCACCCCATCCAAGGCATGTCCCCTGTGAAAGCCAAATTGTTCCAACTAATTTCTACCAAAGTAGTATTATTAACCGCTTTTAATATTAATTGATGTACACCACCAATGTTGCATGTTGAACGTCTGTAAATATGTTACACAGTCGTGAAATTAGGTTGGAGTTTTCATTTTTCTCTTAACTTTTCAGCACGAGAAAGATAGGAAATAAGCATGTAGTGTAAAAAATTAACTTCTGGTACCCTTCCAAATAAGATGTCTGAAAACACTGCAGTCGCGTTCATACCGTGGGTCACATCCAGGACCTCAGGGAATGATTCATAACGGTGTGAGGAAAGTTTATTATTTCAAGTTAATGATTTCAGTCCCCAATTGAATAAGGAAAACTTAAGAAGCAAGAAGGCATGGCATGCAATAGCCAAAACTTTGATGATTAAGTAGCACACAACACAACACAAACACGCCAGGGTATTAAATGTGAAATGAAAACTATTAAAAACGTATGCCGACGTAAGCACTATAAAACATTAGTTTATTTTAAAGAAACTGTGAGACCATCCACGGGCTTGTGTAGGAGCAGCTCTGACGTCTCTGGTGTAAATTGACACTTAAATATAGGCCTATACACATGTACTGTATGTGTGCATGCAGCTTTGCCTACATGACGTGTTTCTTTAGCTCTAGGTGTCATTTCAGAATGTCGCTAATTTATTAAAAAGTCGACAAATACCATGTATCTTCAGATTAAAAGCTGAGACTGGAATGACACCAGAATGACATCTTTATATAGTGCTTTTCCACCTTCAAGGCACCCAAAGCGCTTTACAACAAGGAACCAATCACCCATTCACACACGCATTCACACACCAGTGTACGCAGACACTGGGGGCGAGGAGGGTTAAGTGTCTTGCCCAAGGACACAACGGCAGCATTCATCTCTGGGAGCAGGAATCGTACCAACCAACCTGTGGGTCAGTGGATCTGACCGCTCAACCATTGATGTTTCTTATGTCAAGAACCGCCAACCTTTGGATCAGTGGACAAACGCTCTACCAACTGAGCTACTGCCGCCCCACGAAGAAGATAAATAAAATATGAAGTGGTGGAAACGGCAGTAGCTCAGTTGGTAGAGCGTTGGTGGTTCAAATCCCGCTCTTGACATAAGAAACATCAGTGGTTGAGCGGTCAGATCCACTGACCCACAGGTTGGTTGGTACGATTCCTGCTCCCACAGATGAATGCTGCCGTTGTGTCCTTGGGCAAGACACTTAACCCACCTCGCCCCCAGTGTCTGCGTACACTGGTGTGTGAATGTGTGTGTGAGTGGGCGAGTGGTTCCTTGTTGGAAACTGATAGGTCGCAGTAATACAAATTCAAATACAGTTATTTTAATAGCCATTTTGTAGACTGTAAGCCAGAAGGTCTATCTGACAGCACGGTGGCTGAGTGGCTAGCACTCACGCTTCACAGCAAGAAGGTGGGTTTTCTCCAGGCACTCCGGTTTCCCCCATCAATCCAAAACATGCACCAGCTGAGGTCCTGACCAAACCAAAGCAAGAAGATCATGGAGATGGTCCCCGGGCGCAGTCATGTGCTGCCCACTGCTCCTAATAACAGGATGGGTTAAATGCAGAGAAGATTTTCTCCTGTGTGAGATCAATAAAGGCACTTTTTCTCTTCTTCTTCTTCTGACCATACAGCCCACAGAACATGGGCAGAAGATGGTGTTTAGAGACACTAAGACAGTCCTTATTCCACTACTCCTGAAAAACAGCAGCACCACTAACTTAATTAACCCTAACTAACCCTAACTCTATTTTGGAAAGACATATTAACCTGGTAAAATAAGCATGTAAGTAATTAAATTCATATAAAGCAGTTATCAGTCGCAAAAGGCCTACTCCAGAAATGTAGGCTTTATAGAAGGCTATTTCTTAAAGCTGGCTTGTTATGCACAGTTGACTTTTTAGAACTTTTGACCATGTTATAGTTGTTTTCCCTTCACATTTATCTCCTCCAAGTTGCATTTAGCAGGATTCATGGTTATCTGAATAATCTTTATACTTGTGTATTCAAGACGTCATAGCTCTGATCAACCCCCATTTGCACGAACTTCAGTTTCGTTGTGTGATGTGCAGCTATCCATCGGAAGCGCGACAGCTGTGACAACATTTACAGGGACAGCAGCTTACTTGGACTTAGTAAAAGAAATAAATCTGACTTCAGCATCAGAAAACTGTTGCCCAATGGGAGCAGAGTGAAGCATAATATTCTTTATTCTTTATTCCTTTAGGACTATTACTCAAATTAAACGGGGCTAGTAAAGTTACATTATAAAGTTCACAGTTCAAAGTCAGCTTTATTGTCAGTTCTACCATATGTGTTTGACATACAGTACAGTGAATCGAAATTTCGTTTCTCTCTGGCCAAGCAGAGCAAAAAGACAGTGTACAAAATACAATATAAAGACAATACAAAAACTATCTAAGACAAAAATCTAAAATCTAAAATTTAAAAGCAGTGCAAAGAATAAATAAATACCTATTAACAGATGTCCAAAATGTGCAGTAGCCTTTATTATTATTATTATTATAGCCTATATTTTTACATTAGACTATTCGGCTATTAATATCCTCCTGGGACCCGAAGAAAAAAAGTCTATCTAAATTATTATTATTATTATTATTTTAATTTTCTATTTGGAGGTAAATGAACACCTTAGCCTTTACATTTTGTTAATTTCATTTTTATTCATAATGTCTTAACATGCCTTAGGACAACGGATGTAAAGTAGATGTTGCGCTAATTCCGGCATATTAACGTTGATGCTGTTTGTTGTCATGTTGATTAATATGCACTGTCCTAATTTAAAAAAAAAAAAAAAAAAAAAAAAAAAGTCCTCTGTAATGGACTGTAATAGTGTTAAATCCATGTGAAGTTAACAACCTAATAAAAACATTTTTTTTTATGACCAACATCTCTGACAAGCTTCTACAGTCGCCTCAAAAAGTTTTTATACTCCCTTTTAATTTCTTATTTATTTATTTACTTACTTATTTATGTATTTATTTATGTATTTTTAGTTGTGTATTTTATATATATGTATTATTATTATTATTATTTATGTACTGTATTTATTTTTAATCATAGTGAAGCCACAAACTAGAGTCTATCTCAAAACTTAACTCAATGTACACTATGAAAGTAGTATGAAAGTGATGTGTGCGTGAGTGTTGGAGGTGGTCGGAGGGGCCGATGGCGCAGATTGGCAGCCTCGCTTCCGTCAGTCTGCCCCAGGGCAGCTGTGGCTACAGAAAGTAGCTTACCACCACCAAGTGTGGAGTGAATGAACAATGAACTGTAAAGCACTTTGGGTGTCATGAAAGGCGCTATATAAATGCTATGAATTATTATTAATTATTATTATTATTACTATAAAGGACCCAAATGAATGGGCCAGGTCTCAGGAGGATATATCAATAAATATTTCCTATAATAATGTACCCTATTTTTAAAATTATTCAGCCTAATCGTAGGCAATCGTATCGTATCAATGTATCATGTTTGTCACTACCTCACTGTAAACTACTGTTACCTGTGCAATAATCTGTGCAATACTTATACCATACTATGTGCAATATGAAATCCACATGCAACACTTATACCTCAGCATATTATGTGCAATCTGTGAAATACTCTACTTACACTTTATTTAATCCTACCTGAACCTTATATTTTTATTACATTTTATTACATATTTTATTATATTGTTTATTATATTGTTTACTTCTTCCCCTGCACTTTTTTTTACCATGTACTATTATTGCATGTTATTAGTACTTCTTGACTGTCTTAGTGAGTCAACGGTTCCTCTGATCCTAAGCATTTCATTGCATTGTTGACCCTCTGTTGATTCTGCATATGACAAATAAACAATCTTGAATCTTGAGGCAAATATAAAACATTACGCCGTAACATTAAACATGAACAGGAGAACATGTTTTGAGTCTCTTGTTCCTCTGCACCAGGTCTGGACTGGGACAAAAAAATGGTCCTGGCATTTTTGGCTTAGACCGGCCCCTCATAATTAGTCCTGGTTTAGTCCTGATTTAGACCTGATTAGTCCTGGTTTAGTCCTAGTTCAGTCCTGATTTAGTCCTGGTTTAGTCCTGGTTCAGACCTGTTTTAGTCCTGATTTAGACCTGATTAGTCCTGGTTTAGTCCTGGTTCAATCCTGATTTAGTCCTGGTTCAGATCTGTTTTAGTCCTGATTTAGATGAAATTAGTCCTGGTTTAGTCCTGGTTCAGTCCTGATTTAGTCCTGGTTTAGTCCTGGTTCAGACCAGATTTAGTCCTGATTTAGATGTAATTAGTCCTGGTTTAGTCCTGGTTCAATCCTGACTTAGTCCTGGTTTAGTCCTGGTTCAGACCTGTTTTAGTCCTGATTTAGATGTAATTAGTCCTGGTTTAGTCCTGGTTCAATCCTGATTTAGTCCTGGTTTAATCCTGGTTCAGACCTGTTTTAGTCCTGATTTAGATGTAATTAGTCCTGGTTTAGTCCTGGTTCAATCCTGATTTAGTCCTGGTTTAGTCCTGGTTCAGACCTGTTTTAGTCCTGGTTTAGTCCTGGTTCAGACCTGTTTTAGTCCTGATTTAGATGTAATTAGTCCTGGTTTAGTCCTGGTTCAATCCTGATTTAGTCCTGGTTTAGTCCTGGTTCAGACCTGTTTTAGTCCTGGTTTAGTCCTGGTTCAGACCTGTTTTAGTCCTGATTTAGACCTGATTAGTCCTGGTTCAAACCTGATTTCGTCCTGGTTTAGTCCTGGTTCAGACCTGATGTAGTCCTGGTTTAGTCCTGGTTCAGACCTGATGTAGTCCTGGTTTAGTCCTGGTTCAGACCTGTTTTAGTCCTGGTTTAGTCCTGGTTCAGACCTGTTTTAGTCCTGATTTAGATGTAATTAGTCCTGGTTTAGTCCTGGTTCAATCCTGATTTAGTCCTGGTTTAGTCCTGGTTCAGACCTGTTTTAGTCCTGGTTTAGTCCTGGTTCAGACCTGTTTTAGTCCTGATTTAGACCTGATTAGTCCTGGTTCAAACCTGATTTCGTCCTGGTTTAGTCCTGGTTCAGACCTGATGTAGTCCTGGTTTAGTCCTGGTTCAGACCTGATGTAGTCCTGGTTTAGTCCTGGTTCAGACCTGTTTTAGTCCTGATTTAGACCTGATTAGTCCTGGTTCAAACCTGATTTAGTCCTGGTTTAGTCCTGGTTCAGACCTGTTTTAGTCCTGATTTAGACCTGATTAGTCCTGGTTCAAACCTGATGTAGTCCTGGTTTAGTCCTGGTTTAGTCCTGGTTCAGTCCTAAATTGTGGGCCGGTCTCTAAGTAAAACAAAAGAAGGGCATCGGCCCCTAGGACTGTCGGCCCACCGGGAAAATGCACCCATAATAACCTTGATGATTCCTCATGAAGGACACCTGCACATCACCACCTCAGCAGCCCCTTCAATCCATCAGCACTAACAGCGCCAGCAGGAACTCCAACTCCCATAAGGCCTTTCGCCGCCCGCTGCTCCGCGCCGCTCGCTCTGCATGCAGCGAGAGATGTTCGCGAGCGTTCGGGGAGGCGGAGAGTCGCCACCAGTCGGGCTCTGCGTGCAGGAGGAGCCCGACACCAACTGAAAACACCGACCCAAAGAAAGCCGTGGAGCCGCTCCGATACAACTAACGTGAAATTTCTACACCACCGGCTTCCTGTGTCGGATTTTTGCCATTTCGGGATCATAAAAAAGGAAAAAGCTGCTGCTGCCGGATACGGGGGACTACATTGACGCGTATCCAAAAAGGCACCAAGAGGGATCGGCAAAGAGGTGAGAGGAAAGGAAAGGAAAGGAAAGGTTGGAACAGCGAGGAAACGAGTGGAAGGGCTCAGGGAATGCGCTGAATTGAAGTTAGTTGCAGGAGAATCGCTCGGGCAACATGTAGCTCTTGCGCTTTTGTCTTTTTGCGTCTTTTTTTTAGGGGGGACCGAATGCGCGGAGGAGTGTTGGCTTTGGCTGCTCCATTCGGTGTTTTTTTTTTCTTTTCTTTTTTTAAACCCCCCAATAGGTGTAAAACTGTATCCCAATGTTGAAATGGCTGAGGTGTAGTGTGCGCTTTCTTATACAAAAGACTTGGTCAATGCGCTGTCGCCTTTATCCAAAAAAAAACACAACCTTGATGGATATTTTGTGTACGCGTTTTGGTTTGGTTGCAGCAGGGGCGCATTAGAAGAAAGGACACAAGGGTAGCAATGTATAAAATGTATAAACATGTATACAAAACCTGATCCTATTTGCCAATCCGCGCAAACTACACCAGAACACTGTTGCTGTGCGTGCGTTTTCGAGCTTTGGCGAGGTTTGGATTCGCTCCAGCCATCGGAACGAGTCAGTAGTAAGCAGTTATTACGAGACTTGTAAGTCAGAACGATATTGATTTTTAATGATTACCGTTTCCGAGTCTGTTTAAAGCATCCTGGCACCGAACAGTGTATCCTTAATGCGCCCTGTCATAAATAGTCCCCATCAAAAAGTGTGTCAAAGCTTTTTGCGGTGGACTAACTAGTTCCACACATGTCAGTGCAGGAAGGAGTTTTTTTAAATATTATTTTTCTTCTTTTTTTGTCTTCACACCACCGTTTTTGGAGGATGTGGACTGTTAGGCATTCTGAGCTACAGAGGAAGGAAGGAAGGAGGAAGGAGGAAGGAAAGGGGGATCTGGGTTAGAAAAACTGCCAAGATTCCAGCCATGAAAATATTGGAAAATATGCATTAATTTTGACTGCTCTTCTTTCAGTTAAACGTATTTTTTTTACGTGTCAAAACATATATTACCATTTTATTACCTTTATTAAATCAAAACTATAATTGGCCCTATTCCAAGATGGCCAATTATGATGATAACATGTTAAATTGCAGTAGTAGTAGCAGTACTGGTTGTATTCATAGTAGTAGTAGTTGTTGTAATAATAATAGAGCTTCAGAATGATGAAAAAATAGCAAATACTGTAATTAATCCTGTTCTAAGATGACAATAATGTTATACGACATTGCAGTAGTACTTGTAGTAGCTGTAGTAGTCATAGTAGTTGTAAAAATAATAATACTAATAATAAAAATACTGATTGTTGCCTTTGCCATAATGATTAACGGCTTTAACAACATACAGCTCTGGAAATAAATAAGAGACCGCTGCAGAATGATCATTTTTTTTCAGATTTTACTACTTTTTATTTTACTACTGACAACATTTCCCCCAAATTCCAAATAAAAATATGATAGTTTAGAGCATTTATTTGCAGAAAATGACAAATGGTCAAAGATAGATGTTTTCAGAGCTCAAACAATGCAAAGAAACAAGATCAAATTCATTTTAAAACAACATAATACTAATGTTTACACTTAAGAAGAGTTCAGAAATCAATATTTTGTGCAATAACCCTTATTTTTAATCACAGTTTTCATGCGTCTTGGCATGCTCTCCACAAGTCTTTCACATTGTTCTTGGGTCCTACTTTAGACCTGGTTTAGTCTTGGTTCAGACCAGGTTTAGTCCTAGTTTAGTCCTGGTTTAGTACCTGTTTTAACCTAGTTTAGTCCTGGTTCAGTCCAAGTTTAGGTCTGGTTTAATCCTAATTTAGTCCTGGTTTAGTCCCCTTTTTAACCTGGTTTAGTCTTGGTTCAGACCTGGTTTAGTCCTAGTTTAGTCCTGGTTTAGTCCCTGTTTTAACCTGGCTTAGTCCTGGTTTATCCCTGGTTTAGTCCTGGTTTAGATCTGATTTAATCCTTGTTTAGACCTGGTTTAGTCTTGGTTCAGACCGGGTTTTAGTCCTAGTTTAGTCCTGGTTTATTCCCAAATTCATTTTAAAACAACATAATATTAATGTTTACACTTTAGAAGAGTTCAGAAATCAATATTCGGTGCAATAAGCCTTATTTTTAAGTCTTTCACATTGTTCTTGTGTGACTTTTTTCCACTCCTGGTGCAAGAACTGAAGTAGCTCAGCTGTAATGCATGTAGAGATGCTGATTTCAGAAAAAAATGCAGTGGTCTCTTATTTCTTTCCAGAGCTGTATTGTCCTGGTAAGAGTGGCTCATCTTATTGTGCATGTTGTATAAATCCCAAGACACTAATACCAGTACACAACCCTTTAAATCCGCAATATTTTGAAACGCAGCGATGTCATTTGCCAGTAACATGCTTGTCTTTTTGCCGAATTACTTTTCACTTCCCTCTCCACTTTCCAGGGAGGGAGCCAGACCAGAGCCCGCGATGCTTCTGGAGTGACTGACTGCGCACTGGCAACCTCCGCTCTAATGTAATGGAAACCCAGCGCTGTCGCCACGGTACCATCTGAAATGCATCAGCGGAAATCTCTGCCCATCTCCCCGCGGCTAATCGTATTGGGCACTGGCTACTGTCTGGTCTAGCTCGTCCTGTGCCCTGCTATGCCCCCCGCCATGCCAAACCTGCCCTCCGCTACCGACAAGGAGCGCTCAGTTCTAAAAGTCCCGTGGAAAAAGTTGGTCTGGCTTGAATTTTTGTGATTTTGACCTAGTTATCCAGCTGGGCGCGACGTAGATTTTGTTTTGCCACACACACATAAGCTTAAGATAAACACAAGGACGCCCCGCTGTCATCGACGTAATGGATGTTCGCTTTTATTACCAAACTGTACCGCAGTCGAAAATGTGAAAAGGGCAAAATGAACACAGTCCTATGAAGAAGACGGCGATCTTGGCCATATATGTCGAAAATGGCTCAGACCAGTTTGCTGCAGGGGAAGCGCTTTTACTGCCGGGAGTGGGTTTTCCATAAGATCCAGCATTGCCTTCAGGAAAAGAGCAACAACCTGAGCGGATCGACTCCCAAGCAACCCCCGCAGCCGCCGCCGGCTCCCAGCGGGGGACCGTCCGCTACACCCGGCGCCCTAACTCCTGCCTCTGCTAACCCGAGCAAGACCACCGGTTCGTGGGGGGTGTTGCTGGTAGGCGGTCCAGGTAGCGGGAAGACGGCGTTGTGCACGGAGCTGCTCTGGCCGGCGTCCGGTCAAGGTACCCACCGGGGGTTGAACCAGCAGGGATTGGCGTTCCACTTTTGCCGAGCGGACGATTCGGATACCCTGTGCGTGGGGGGGTTCGTGAGGGGGCTCGTGGCTCAGATTTGCAGCGGCGGGTTACTGCCGGGTTACGAGGAGAAGGTGCGCGACCCGGCTGTGCAGAGCGCGCTGCAACCCGGGGAGTGTGAGCGGAACCCCACAGAGGCATTTAAAAGGTATGCACACTTGTACACACAAATATTTTATCTTACTACTACTACTACTACTACAACTACTTCCGCAATGACAGCTACTACTACAACTCCTACTCTTACTACGGGACATGACTGCGCTGATTGAAGAAAACTTTAGGGTTGTAGTCCTAATTTACAGTTCATTGTGTCCACTTTTTTGTCCTCCTTTGGATCATTTCTTGGTACAGTTCATTGTTTAGGTCTTTACACTGGAAATGTAGTTCAGTCCATTTTTAGACCTGGTTTAGCCCCAGATCAGACCTGGAATTGTACTATTCTCGAAATGGAGCTACGGAGTGAGCCCGCTGAAGATCTGAGAGTGAATCATGAGCTTAATCTGCCTTTTTTAACATTTAAATCCAACATTTCTTAGTGCTTTTCTGTTTTGAACTAGGTTTTGAATGAACTCCCATGCAACAGTCGACCAAGAATTTTAGTTGACAAATAAAATATGTCTTACTACTACTACTACTACTACTACTACTACTACTACTGCTGCTACTACTACTGCTACTACTACTGCTGCTACTACTACTGCTGCTACTACTACTACTGCTGCTACTACTACTGCTACTACTACTACTACTACTGCTACTACTAGTAGTGCTGCTGCTGCTGCTGCTGCAAGTGCTACTGCTACTACCACTACTAGTGCTATTGCTGCTGCTACTACTACTACTACTACTGCTATTGCTACTACTACTACTACTACTACTGCTACTACTGCTACTACTACTGCTACTACTACTGCTGCTATTACTACTACTACTACTACTACTACTACTACTGCTATTGCTACTACTACTACTACTACTACTGCTACTACTGCTACTACTGCTGCTACTACTACTGCTATTGCTCCTACTACTACAGCTGAAACTGCTAATACCACTGCCACTACTACCACTACTACTACTACCACTACTACTACTACCACTACTACCACCACTACTACCACTACTGCTACTACTACCACTACTACTACTACTACTACCACTACCACCATGACTACTACCACTACTACCACGACTACTACCACTACCACTACTACTACCACTTCTACCACTACTACCATGACTACTACCACTACTACTACCACTACTACTACCACTACTACTACCACTACTACTCCTACTACCACCATTACCACTACTACCACTACCACTACTACTACTACCACTTCTACCACTACTACCATGACTACTACGATTACTACTACAATTACTACTACTACTACCACGACTACTACCACTACTACTCCTACTACTACCATTACCACTACTACCACTACCACTACTACTACTACTACTACCACTTCTACCACTACTGCCATGACTACTATGATTACTACTACGATTACTACTACTACCACTACTACTTCTACTACTGCTAAATACATGACCTCGTGGTTTTCAGAGAACAGGAGAACAAAAATCTGTTTGTCGAGGGAGAGTTGATTATAACAATACCGTCAATGATGAATTCACAAACACTCGAATATTTTGTTGTGCGGGTGTTTTGACGGTCTTCTTGTTTTGATGGAACAGCTCCAGGCAAGTTGTTACAAACTGAAGCTTTCTATTTCATATCAGTTAATTAAGAAACATATTCCTGCTGCTATGACAGACCTTCAGTCGTCTATCAAGTGTTTTAACCCAAACCCTCCCAGTGCGCACTCTGCAGATCACCGAGATTCATGGTGTGGTACATTTTACTGCCAAAACAAAATGCTGATTCTGTCTTCTTTATTTGTCTGTTTTTCCTGACTTATCTTATCTCGGAATCGGGCGGTCTTTTTTACTTTTAAGGAGCTGTATGTGATTTTTACTGTCTTTAAAACATGAAAAACATTTGGCAGAGGTTCAGAATGATTCCTCACTTAACCTTATGAAGTGAGAACGTCCTGATTATTCACCGCGATGAGTTTATAAGTGTATTTCAGAACTCTCAGAGACCAGAGAAGAGCCGTGACAGTAAAGATAACAACAACTTGCCTGCTAATTCGACGCAGGCAGTGCTCAGCGGACAGGTTTTGACCTAGAGAGCTTTGCAAATTTATGCTTTGTCCTTCTCTCAAACTGAAAACACTCTCACCTTGTGATGTCATGTTAGACTTAGACAAACTTTATTGATCCGCAAGGGAAATTATTTGGACACAGTAGCTCAGGAATCACAATATAATTTAATAACAAAGAGTAAAAAATAAATGGTGTAGCAAAAAAGGTGTCAAATAAGATATAATTCTGTAAATAAATGTACATGTACTTGTCAAAATAAAATGTAAAATCACAGCTATATCCAGGAGACAAGAACGGCAGGACATAGGGTTATCCGTTATGTAAGATTGAGTTGTGGTAATACAAGACGTGCTCCACTGTGTTTCTAAACTCCAAACACCTTCACTAGAATGGTTTGGATGATTTTAGGCTGGGAATTTCCCTTCTCTACTGAACTAAAGGTAAAAGGTGCCTGCTAAGCTGAAAACTACCGCGTCATGACATCACAAGGTGGAACAGAGCATTTTGAGATGCAGACAGACTAATGATAAAGGGTTGTTCAAATGTGTGTAAATGAAACAAAGCACAACTCCAGGTATTTTTATGATGAAACCACATTATAACATGGTTTAAAGACCATTTCAACCCTAGAACACTTTCGCTGTAAAAAGGAACACTTTTGCTGGGTAATTTTTACCCGATATAATATACCAAACAAAACAAAAAGTACTTGCCATGAAAAATAGATCAAATATGACAACACATGATACATTAGAGTGGTTTTCTTTTATTTTCAACTGTGGTATGTGTAACAAAATGGGAAAAAAAACATAGGAAGGCCCTAAAAACATGCTCCAAAATTACTGAAAAATTAGGATTTGAGGGAAAAAAAATAAAAAAAAATAAAAGAAACTGGAAACTTGGTCTTTGGTCCACCCATTCCTGGGACATGTGAGACTTCCCTGGTGAAGGCACAAAACAAAGAGGAACAAAAAAATTGTATTTTTTCAGTGGGTAAAAATGACCAGTTGACTAAAATATTGTTTTCACCATAAGAATTCCCTTTGAAATCACCACTTTGTGATATTTATTCATAACCACTGCACTAAATAAGGATAGATACACATTCCAGGACCACTCTTACCTGTTTTTTACATCCTCTTACATTAAATTCATTACATTCTTACATTCCTCTTTCACTATTGCCTGTAGGAAAAAGTGGGCTTTGGGGTAGGGAAACACCTACACCTTCAAAGATGTCAAAAACAATGGTGAAATGGCTCCCCGGGGACCCATGCAACATATTGAAAATCCTGTAAATACTTTTGCTCGTGTGAAAATCACCCGGCGATAGTGCTCAAGGGTTAAGTAATATAGGATCTTCAAGAACGTTGTTGTATTTAGTGAGCTTGTATGAACAGAATACGCGACAACAGTAAAAAATCTACTCATCATTATTGTTGGCATCAGTCAGCGATGTTCCAAATGCCAAATGTTGTGACTTATTAAACAGCTTTAGTGCTACCATTAAAACTATATAACCTCACTCTTATTAAAGTATGCTGCAGTTTGGGTTCACTCTATTAATGGCAAACAGGCTCAGATCTGCTCACCAGATGTAACCACAGACATTCACCAAAATGAAGAGTTATTTATGCAAAGAGCTCAATGGAAACTGCTCATAATAGCCACGTTTGGTTAATACGTTTAGCCTTTGTGTCATCTTGGGTACTGTTTGTTAGCGTTGCCATGGCGAAATTTGGTGAACGGCAATTGGCTCCCAAAGCTTTTGTCCGATTTATTATTATCATAGTAACCGATTCTGGGGCTCGCCGTATGTCATGATTTGATTGAATCGGCGTGTTGTGGAGCTACTCTTTCTATTTAAAGGTGATATATACTGCGACTCAAACTATTGACCCCACTCATTGGTAATTAGAATGATTGATGGCTTCTACACATGCCTCAACCAGATGTGTTCAGTTGATGAGAAACATTACAGAGACACTTATTATGAAATTGTAGCTTTATTTATTGCGTTGTTATTATGGGATATTGAACTATAGCATAATGGGCCTGGGTTAGTCCTGGTTTAGATGCAGGTTTGTTAAGATATAGAGTTAGTTTAGTGCTGGTTTAGACTTGGTTCACATACGGATGGACAATTAATTCAAATTTGAGTTGTGATTTAGTCATTTCTAATACTTAGTTTTATGTATTTAAGTCTACAGCCAATCATCTGTCAGGGAAAGAGTCATTTTTTTCCCACAGTGCAAGATCCAATTACCATACCTGTCCCAAAGGCTAAATATTAATCAAACGACCTGTTCCTAAACCTAACCCTAACCTTAAAGGGACAGTGTGTAGGATTCGTGGCGCATAGGTGGTTACTAGCTATTCCACTTCCTCTTTTGGCTATGGCAGACCTCGAGGGTCACCCGGACGCGACGTAGCGCCGAAATCTCGCGTGCCCGCGCACGAACCGCGCACCGCTGTATACATAAAGCGCGGTCCCCCGTTCACTTTTTTTTTTTTCTTTTCGCATGAAAACACACAATCCCGATCATGATTCATGACAATCTACACATCAAATGAAACCTTACAGTCTCCTCTTTTTGACTATGCAATTCATTTCCCTGCAAAACAATCACTCCCCGAGCACATGGGGCTTTTATACGGAAAAGCACAAAACTTAGCTTACTTAGCTTACCTTTGAAGGCTCTGCACAGGTCAAACTCTGTATTTCATCATAAACTTGGTCTCAATCTGTCCATAAGGATCCAGCGAATAAAATCCAGTAAAACAATTTAGTCCAAAATACGTGTTGTATCCATTACGAGTGTGATCCGGCAGCATGCTTCTTTACACAGGCTCCCCCCTTCCCCCCTCCCCTTCCCCTTCTCTCCTTCTGTCCTTCACTCCCAAACGCAGCGCGGCTAAGCAGCTGTTAGCAGGAGCCGAGGCGAAGGATGAGCCCAAATGTCCTTCTGTGGCTCTCGTATTCAAAATGGCTGCCTCTATATGGGGAAGATCCCCCTTTTATGTGACTATATCTAAGTCCAAAAGAATACTTTGATTTCATGATGGAAGTGAAAAGGCTAGGAAAACAATGTATTTTTGAATGGGTATCTTCAATTTCAGTAATTAACAGGTAAAAATCTTACACACTGTCCCTTTAATGTTGTGAAAATTATATAGTCAAAAATAGGGATGCACCGTTGTGAAAATTTTAGCCGATACAGATATTAATGTTGTTGTTATTAATGTTGCTGTTATAACATTTTATACAGACTGAAAATCATGCAAAATGAATTTTTGAATGTCTTCTTTTATTTTCAAAACGTGTTTACACTTTAGACTTTATTGTCCCCAATGGGAAATTCATTTTCACGCACACAGAGCCTGTTTGACACACACAGCAAGCAACAACACACCAAACACAAAGACATACAATAAGCGTTACAGCACACTCAGCGGGGCCTGTTGTTCAAAAATGTGTTGGCTGAAGGGATCAGGCTTCTCCCAAAGCGGGCCCTCCTGCACTCCTGTTTCGACTCCATAAAGCTTAACTTATTTTATTCACAAAACCCCAGTGAGAAAGTTTAGATAAAAAAAACAACAAAAAAACACAAGGATGACAAATCACCGTGTCACTCTTAATCTGCATTTCACATGGCTCTCATATCACCACATATACTTCAGGTTTGGGGGCCATTTTGTGTATTGCCAAGAAAAGGAACTGCAACACGTTTTGTCAAATTATAATAAACTTAAACATGGACAGATACAAGATAAACACAACGTTTTATAACCAAGATCCCTGTACAGCTTCACCTTATTAAAGGAAAAGTAACATTTTTTACAATCTGAGCCTTATTTCGGTAATAAAACAAGTTGTTTTACTCACCCATAGCACTTTGGTGTCATATGGAGCACTTCCGGAGATGTTTTAGATTTGCGATCTCCATCATGTGAGTTCTCGGGGCACATGTTTGCGGTCTCCAAATAACACAAACTTTAGCACTTTTCAAATCATAGAAGCTCGATGTCTTAGCCTACGATTTCGTTTGGTTAAAAGTGGCCTGTAATCCGAGATTTAGCCATAGTTTCGAGTAGATGAGGATGCCAGTGCGCATGTGCGGACTGTGCTCTCAGCTCCCGGGACCCAAACGTGAAACGCAAAGCTGTAAACTATGCCTAAATCTCGGATTACAGGCCACTTTTGCTTCAAACGAAATCGTAGACCAAGACATCGGGCTTCTATGATTTGAAAAGTGCTAAAGTTTGTGTTATTTGGAGCCCGCACGGGGCATATTACATGCTTGGGGAATATATTATATGCCCAGAGCTATGGCTAGAAGTCGCGCTAGGCTAACCGCAAATCTTAAAACATCTCTGGAAGTGCTCCATATGACACCAAAGTGCTATGGGTGAGTAAAACAACTTGTTTTATTACCGAAATAAGGCTCAAATTGTAAAAAAAAACGTTACTTTTCCTTTAAGAACGGTCGTTAATATTGGCCCAGTTTTACACATCGGGCCGATACTGATATATTGGTGAAATCAGCTGATACCGATGTTAATGCTGATATATCGTGCATCCCTAGTCAAAAATGTGCATTTGCTAGCAATGCATAGTGGCTCTGATAAAATCATGAAAAGCAAATGGTTCAGAGCCGAGTTAAGACATTGGAGGACTAAATTTGACTATTTTTCTAGACATAGACTTAAACAAACTTTATTGATCCACAAGGGAAATTGCTTTGGATACAGTAGCTCACTCATCAAATATAATATATAACAGAGGGTAAAAAAAAGGTAATGGAAATAGCAACCAAAGAGCAATAAACCAATGCAATAAATGTGTCTTAAATTGTGAATAAAAGTCTGTATTGTTCATATTCAGGAAATGCACATTGAAATATTGAACGCAAGGATTATTTTGATTTATTTATTCATGTAGTTTCCCAGCCCTAGACTCAGACTTCAGTATTGTCTTATGTAGTACGCTATGAAGTTCTAATTGTTTTACCTGGCTACATCAAACTTTCCCAGACTTTGCTCCAGTGTAGATCTGGTTAAACCTCACTCAAGTCCTGGTTTAGACCTGGTTTAGTCCTGGTTCAGTGCATGTAGGTGTTGGAAATCCAGGAACTCCATTTGCCTTGAAACGTAAAATGCACATCGGACCCCTCCCCCTCACCTCCTGACCCTGGCTCACCCTTCCCCCCTGACTTTTTAATGACTGCTCACCCTCCTGCTACAGCCCCTCCCCCTCCGCAGACCTGACTTACTTGATGTCACGGCGGTTTTGTTGGTTTTGTCCCAGAGTTGCCAAATCCTCTTTTTTACTGCGAATTTCGGTTTCCTTTTTTCGCTTACCAAATTTGACAGTCGCCGTTTGCAGCTGTTGGGGCTTGTTTCAGAAAATAATAATATATGTTTGTTTTTTTTCACTAGAACAAACCCAGTAATGACTGAAATACAGGATGTTAACAGCCAATTTTATTTTTAAACCAGCCGATGCCAAATATGCTCTTAGCGTTCGTTCAAAGGTGACAGCATGTTTAAAGAGGGGTATTACACTTTTATGGGGTATTTATTGCTAACACAAAAGATATTTATATTACCTTTTACTGTGCTTATTCGAGTTTCATTTTAATTTTCGATGCTCTTGAGTCCCCCCTCCCTTTGCTCCCCCTTCAGGGCGCTATCACAACACATCTCGCTACAGCCAACTACAGCACATCACATCAGGTTTGTGAAGTTGTAGTATACAGCTCTGGAAAAAAACATAAGAAACCACTGCAAAATTATCATTTTTGTTCTGATATTACTACTTATAGGTATGTGTTTGGGCAAAAGGAACATTTTAGTTTGAGTCTATAAACTACTGAGAACATTTCCCCCAAATTCCAAATAAAAATATTATCATTTTAGAGCATTTATTTGCAGAAAATGACAAATGGTCAAAATAACAAAAAAGATACATGTTTTCAGACCGCAAACAATCACTGTGTGCACATGGACGAGTGGAATCCGATTGCAAACGGATTGGGATCGTATCAGATTCATGTGCACAGGCTAAGGATCGTATAGGGATTGGTTTCCGGAATCAGATTGGAACCCCTGGCTTAGGCCGATAGTAATCCGCTTGGTGCCGCCTTGTAGGGGTGTGCATAATATTCGTCATGACAATGCATCGCGATACTAACTTTCACAATGTACTGCATCGATTCTTGATGCCAAAAATCGATTATTATTAATTAATAATTTAATATTTAATATTAATAAATACATTAATTATTAGTTTATATTTTTAAATAAATTCTATGCACTTTTTTCTTTGTGAAAGGGTATTGTTTGTTATGATGGTAGCTACCTCCAAAATGGCAAATGTTTGAACATCATTTTTTGTTTTAGAAAAAATCCTATGCACTTTTTTTGTTATTGGTTTGGTTTATTTGTTTTTGTTATTCAATAAATTCAGTTATGAACTGAGTTGCTCAGAGTTCTGTATCAATTGAAGACACTACCCAGATACACAGCCACTGATATTTAAGTTATCCTCTTTTTTTTTTGGTACATTTTCACTGAAGTATGTCGAATATATTGCAATGCATCGCAATAATTCAAGTATCGTGATGCATCGTGATAGTATCGCATCGTGGCATATGAATCGTGATTCGAATTGAATCATGACTTCTTTGCCAATACCCACCCCTACCGCCTTGTGCACGATATCGGATTTTCGTCAGGGATTTCACCCGGAAGTGACAGGAGGCGCCGACGCCGTCATAAGTAGCGATTGTTGCCGGAAAAGTCAGACGAAATCATGGCTGCGAAGAAAGAATGCACAACACGTACACCAATGCTGCTCCGTCAAACTCCTCGAGCGTCATCTTTGTATACCGCCACATAGTTTGTTGTGTTTTTATTGAGTAGCCATCACCCGGAAGTAGTTGGACTACAGCACCACATAGCGTAGCGGAGCCGGCCAGTTCGCTGACCATTATCCAATTAAACGACTTTCATGTGCTCTCGGACTGGAGGACTAACGGGATCGGATTTGGAGAAATCCAATCCAATCCGATCCTACCATGTGACTGCAGTGAATGCGAAGAAATAAGATCAAATTGATTTTAAAACAACATAATAATAATGTTTACACTTAAGAAGAGTTCAGAAATCAATATTTGGTGCAATAAGCCTTATTTTTAATCACAGCTTTCATGCGTCTTGGCGTGCTCTCCACAAGTCTTTCACATTGTTCTTGGGTGACTTTATTCCACTCCTGGTGCAAGAACTGAAGTAGCTCAGCTTTGTGTTTGTGTTGGAATTCAACAGACGCTGGAATGGAATGGCTGTAATACATGTAGAGATGCTGATTTGAGAAAAAAATGCAGTGGTTTCTTTATTTTTTTTTTCCAGAGCTGTATTGTTTTGACTACTTGTTTTGTATATTTATGGAGAAATTTAAGTCGCTTGTTGCTCTCTGTAAACCTGGCAATCCCGGTCATGGTGGGTTTGTTGATTTTGCCCCCCGGTGACACAGGTTGTGCGAGGCTGTCCTGGCGTGGCTCCTGATTTAAGAAAAGCTTGGGTTATTTTGAAGTGCCAACGGAGCTCAGGTGGCTGCAGACTTGAGAGGAAGGGAGCTTTGAATTGTGGATGACTCATGCACTCCTCTATGTGGCCGGATACACTTGTTTACATGAGCTATGGCCTGGTCACTGCACTCCAGCTCCTAGCCCAGAATACAGGCCACATCCAAGGAGATTTGAAGTATCGACCGCAGTACCTGGGTCACCTTATAAGCCCGGGGTTATTGTGTTAGAGGGTGGTAAAAGTCACGATATGCAGCAACTGGGGAGCTCAAGTTTCCCGTGAAAATAAGCAGATTTGTACTTCACAACTTTATTCCAAAAGCGAAATTTGCTTATTATTTTCATTTACTGTCCGTGGAGCTCAACAGTGCACACCCCCTGGTTCTGTGGTTCTGGATGTAAATTTCTCATTCATTTTTTCAGTTCAAAAGCTTGCACAGGCATAATCAGCTACTTGGTGACTAATGAGCAGAAGAAGACCTAGAATTTTATTTAAATTCTGCCTCTAACGCTGTATAAACTGCGATGTTATTAAAGCATCTCACCAGATCTATCCACGTTATGGATATTAGTTTTCACGTAGCAGGTTAGACTCTGCAATGCTTTTGAACGCTCAATATTTGACATTTTCTAAAAGTCCAGGGGGAAAATGAATAGAAAATGGAGCGGGACGTCACCGTTGAGCTCCGTAGTTATATCTGTTGTATTGTATGACTTAGGGTTGCATATTTTTGGGGGAAAAAATGTAATTTGAACTGTGATTTGCAATATGTTAAAGATCCCATGACATGGTACTTCTTGATGCTTTTATATGGCTCCTTAATGGTTCCCTAATACTGTAAATGAATCCTTCTTCAAAATCAAGACTCATTGCATGAGAAACAGAGATAAGATGAGAAAGAGTCATAAATATCTCTCTCAAACACTTTATTCTGGGCGTTGTTGCTTGAATGCAAATGAGGAGAAAAGAGCTGGCCTATAGTAGAGGGTGGGGGCGTGGCCAAACTCTCCGCTCTCCGCTGTCAGCTCTCATCTAATCCATTTCTGTGTTTTTGCACGGGGGGAGAGATTTGAAGCGTTCCATTGAAAAATAAACACATTTCCACAGAAAATAAAATTAAACCACTGCTGTTCAAAGGTCCAGAGGCTCAGATAAAGGACTTCCGAGCCTAGAAACACTCGGACGTGCCTCCAGGCAAATAAAAAAACGCATTTCGCATTGCCTAGCGCATTCGCAGTCCAAACTCTCTGGGCGTGATTTACAGAGAAGCTGAGTTCAGACAGATGGGGGTGGAACTGCATTTGCATTTCTTTTTTCGATCTGACGTCAATAAGGTGCCTTGTTCAAAGTCGCCCGTTTGAGCTCCGATTTTTTCTAACGCAGAAAAGGATCGCAAATGCTCAGTTTAGACATTTCGCAACTTTTAACCATGGGGGTAAACGTTCAAAAACCTCAGAAAGTGACAATTTCATGCCATGGGACCTTTAAAAAAGGACAGAGTCAGTTGAGAACAGATTGAAATATGAAGTGATAAATTAAAACAGTTTATCAATTAATACAATGGATTTCAGGAACATGTTTGTAAAGGTCTAAGATATAGGCACAGCAAGATTTTTTTTGTTATTAAAAAAGATAGGATACTTTATACTTTGCATTTGCAAGTTGATAATTGCAGCAACTTGAATGATTTAGATTCAGTTGAGATATATTGTGCATACCCAACATTAAATTAAACGTACAATATTGTGCGTGACGTAAACGTGGTTGCATCGTTTCCATTATGAATTGTGGAAATGTTGTTGTTTTTTTGCAGTAGGACATGACATGACATTGTGGTTGATTTATGGGGGGTTCTTGCATTTCGGGGTCATAGCCCAACATGGGAGACTGTGGAGATAGCTGAGGGCCACAGTGGGTGGGAATGCAGACGGTAGACAGCAGGCAGACTGTAGAATGCAAATCAGGTGTTGTTATTTTAGTGCAGGAGTCAGCGCTGGTGTTGTCACAATACTACATTTCAAACCCGATACTAAACAATACAAAGAAATCCACCCAATACTTGATACCGAGGACAATACCAATCACAAAAATGCTGCTTTTTTAGTCATAGAATATCATTTTTCATACAGCTCTGGAAAAAAATAAGAGACCACTGCATTTTTTTTCTGAAATCAGCATCTCTATATGTATTACAGCCATTCCATTCCAGCGTCTGTTGAATTCCAACACAAACACAAAGCTGAGCTACTTCAGTTCTTGCACCAGGAGTGGAATAAAGTCACCCAAGAACAATGTGAAAGACTTGTGGAGAGCATGCCAAGACGCATGAAAGCTGTGGTTAAAAATAAGGGTTATTGCACCAAATATTGATTTCTGAACTCTTCTTAAAGGGATATGCCACCCTCAGGTCAAATTTGGGCATCTCCCCACAGTCCAGAGACTAAAATAAGTGGTGGAAAGCGTTTTCCTGCTCACCCAGCCATTGTCCGAGTCTGTCGCCACTGACCGCCGCGGTATCTGCAGCTCCTCCGCCTTAGACTGGAGTCTAACATCGCCAGAGAAAGATTTCGGCCAAAAGGAATTAATTTGCTCGATGCGTTTCCCAATTACTTTGTGTGTAGTGCGCATTCATATCGAGTGCAAATAAATGTGCAAATCAACACGGAGAGCTTGCCTTGGTCATTTTGGGTGGGAACTATTTTCCAGTGCGGAAGAATAAAGCCGAATCACGCACCACGTTGTGCAACAGGGGAACTCCCTTCCCGGTGCGTAACAGGGATTCCCCTGGCAGCGTGCTGCGTGATTCGGCTTTATTCTTAAGTGTAAACGTTAGTATTATGTTGTTTTAAAATGAATTTGATCTTGTTTCTTTGCATTGTTTGAGGTCTGAAAACATAACTTTTTGGTTATTTGGACCATTTGTCATTTTCTGCAAATAAATGCTCTAAACGATAATATTTTTATTTGGAATTTGAGGAAAATGTTGTCAGTAGTTTATAGACTCAAACAAAAATGTTCCTTTTGCTCAAACACACACCTATAAGTAGTAAAATCAGAAAAACTGATCATTTTGCAGTGGTCTCTTATTTTTTTTAAAGAGCTGTATATAAAATATCTTAGCATGAGGTCTTACATTTCTTCTAATAAAGCTCAAAATCATACAAAAACTTTGAGGAAAGCCCAAATTTTGTCCTGTTAATGTGAGTTTTTGCACTATCAATACTTGCTCAAATGGGTATCTAGTTTTGATACTAGTTTTTGTATCTATTAGTACTGGATTTTAGATACTTTTGAGAGCCTTAGTCAGAACAGAAGCATCCTATACATTCATATTTTCATCTGGATTGCAAACCGGGAGGTGACGGTTTCCAAAATTTAAGATATGCACCCTTAAATCTATCAGTAAATGACTTAAAAGTAGTGAAATTATCTGTCCATGCAGCAAGATCATTTTACTTGGCAAGTTAACTTAAAATAAACTACCTCTAGACTAGAATGAAGCAGTCTCTGGTCTAGTAAATAGATAATAAGCCTGAAAACAAGATGAATAACCTGATAAAAGTTTTAAAATCTTGGCCAGATCAGAGAAATTGGCAGTGCGCACCACAAAATTATGGTGGAACTATCGTTGAACTTTTGTCCATATTAAGTCCTTGGAAACTGCCATTACAAAAAATATCTCATAGCATAAAATCTGCCTTTGTATTAAGAGCTGTTCTTCATGAGTTTCAGGCAAATGACTCCTTATTGGAAAGTTTCTTGAGTACTCTTGCCATTACAAAGCCATAATATTTTGACTTGTACACGCAGGCTGACATTGTGAATAAGGGTTTGTTCTCAGTGTCTTGCCTGGTAAAATAAAGGTTAATTTAATAAAGAATTTGAATTACTTAATTGCAGTGGTAATAGAGCACCGTTGCCATAGCTTCAAACCCACAAATAACATGTGAATACCTTTTAAGATTTTTTTTTATTTAGCATTTAAATGTCAGATTTGACTAGGCCCAGGTCATAAAAACAAATTCTGAAGCACGATATATTGCTACAGAGATACACTGCAATAAACAATAATACTGAAACTATTTTATGCCACAGTAATGCAAGATAATCACAGTAAACCATATTTAAATAGACATTATCATTAAAAGGACAAATAGAGAGCAAAATTAACCAATAATTAGCCATAGAAGTTAGTTATTCAATCATCTACAGCTCAAATCTTGTCGTATTACAACAAAAATCCCATAAATTTCCCAAAACATATTCCAGCTTTCATATATTGAACAAGTCGATATAGTAATGTTTGGACTCGATCTGCTTCCGAGATAAAAGTGGCTAAATCTCATCTATATTGATAAGATGAACTGAAAATCAATTGATAACTGTGCTGGTTAGCTAATGTATTCAAGATATTTAATGATATTGTTTGACATCAAAATCGCATCTGTTTATACAATAGATTTAGGCATTTTTGCTTAAAAATATTTATATTTTATAGATTTATATCCATCAAAAAATAAAGAAGAAATATCTTAAAGGTCCCATGGCATGAAATTTTCACTTTCTGAGGTTTTTGAACGTTAATGTGAGCTCCCCTACCCTGTTTAGGCCCCCCCAATGGCTAAAAGTTGCAAAATGTCTAAACTGAGCATTTGCGATCCTTTTCTGCGTTTGAAAAAAACACAACTCAAATGGGCGATTCTGGACAAGGCACCTTATTGACGTCAGATCGAAAAAAGAAATGCAAATTCAGTTCCACCACCGTCTGGATCTCCACCTCCTGTCTCTGGAAATCACGCCCAGAGAATTTGGACTGCGGAGGAGCTACGCAATGCGAAATGCGTTTTTTTATTTGCCTGGAGGCACATGCGAGTGTTTCTAGGCTCAGAAGTCCTTTACCCAACCCTCTGGACCCCTGAAACAGCAGTGGTTTAATTTTATTTTCTGTAAAAATGTGTTTTTTTTTTCATTGAAAAGGCTCTCCTTTCCTCCGCGCTTACACACGCGGAAGTGGGGCCAGGCACAGCGCACCGCTAAAACAAGGAACCAGCGGCGCATTTGCCCCCCCCCCCCGCTCCTCTAACCAATCTGTGTCCTTCTCATTTGCATTCAAGCAACAAGGCCCAGAATGAGTCGTTCAGAGAGTTATTTTTTGACTCTGACTCTGTACATGTGTCTTTCTCATGCACTGAGTGTTGATTTTGAAGAAGGATTCATTTACAGTATTAGGGAACCATTAAGGAGCCATATAAAAGCATCAAGAAGTACCATGTCATGGGACCTTTAAGACATCAGGTGCACACAATTTGGAGGCATCTCTCTTATGTGAAATCCAAAAATATTTCATGTTAAAACTGTAGACATATTAAAATGAATGTATGTGAATGTGCAGACAGGCTTTCAGATAGAACTGTTGCTTGTAGACACACTGTACCTTCTGATAAACTACCGTTTTTGCCTTATTTTGCATAAATTTCCTATTTTGACCCAATACTATATCTTGGAAACTATAGCCAGTCAGCACTTCTGACTTACTTTTTCTTTATTAGTGACCTAAACCAAGAAAAATGTCACTACTTTTGTTCCCGAAGCATTTTGCTTGTAGACCAGTGTTATCGTCACAGGCGTAGATTTGAGTTTTGTGTGCCCTTTTTTGGTGTAGCTGTTATTGCTTTCTCTGGAATGTTTCACAGTATGGCTTGAAACCTTGCTATCTTCACGGAGACCAAACCAGACCAAGTTACAGGCCAGATCTACAGTATGGAGAGGCATTCACAACCAGAACATTGCTTTTTTAGGTATTTTTGAGCTATAAAACCACTTTTAATTGAATAAATGTAAGATAGAGCTGTATTCTGTCATACTGTGGAACATTCGAGGCAGAGCAAACACTACTACTACTTGCGGTGCATCTTTAAATCAGTGGGATTTGCTACATCTTAACTTCCTGCCAATGTTTAAAAGCCCTGTATGACCTCTCTGACTTTGCGGCAGTAAATATATCCAAAGATTGAGGTACAGTTGACTCTCCAGTGTCGTGCCGGGTTCTGTAACTCAATCAAGACGAACTGTTATTGTAGGCGGTCGCTTTTTAAAAACCGGGGGGCCGACTCTCCCTCCGTGCGCCCATTTGGGTTAGCGGCATGTCTAGTCTGCACTGTATAGCTCAGGAATGCAAGCAGCACGCACCCTCGATCACGTTTCTCTGTTCCGTCTGGCCATCTGGTGACGCTCACTGCACTGTATCCCCCATGAGCCGAACAGGGCAGGGGGGGAGAGAAAGTAGGTCAAACGTTCAGCTAGGTAAATCATCGTTGAAATGCTTGCCCGAGTCAACACGGCTTATTGAATAGAGCTAGTTCCCAAGGAAGTGAGCAAAGTCTCGTCATCTGCTCGTAATCACACAGTCTCTGGAGATGGCTGTGGTCTGACCCCGGCAGATAAAAGGCAGGTTATCGAAAGGGATGTAAACAGAAAGTGGAGCCAGGAGAGGAGGTGTGTGGGTTCGCACTGGAGCTCTGCTATGTGCTGGATTCAGTGCAAGGGACATTTGGCAAACTAGCAAAAGAGAAGAAAATACCGAAAATACTTGGTGATGTGTTGTAGAAAATACTAAAAATTGGTTTGGGGAGTTGGTATTCTTGCAGAATTGTGTAAATTAATGTAATAATGTTGATGAAAAGATGAGAAATATAGGAAGTTTTCAGAAATTGGAAAAGTTTCTACAAGCAAAATGCTTCCGGAACAAAAGTAGTGACATTTTTCTTGGTTTAGGTCACTAATAAAGAAATAATAAGTCAGAAGTGCTGGTTGGCTATAGTTTCCAAGATATAGTATTGGGTCAAAATAGGAAATGTATCCAAAATAAGGCAAAAACGGTAGTTTATCAGAAGGTACAGTGTGTCTACAAGCAACAGTTCTATCTGAAAGCCTGTCTGCATATTCCAATACATTAATTTTAATATGTTTTAACTAGGGCTGGGAATATTAACGCGTTAATAGCGATTAATCGCGATAGAGTTTTAATCGCGAACAATTTTTTTAATCGCAATCAGAGTTTGCCAGCATTTTCCGCAATTCTACCATCCATATGCAGCTCATTTGGTTGTATTAATTAAACTCATTGTTGGTTAAACGCGCTATTTTGAGTTTGCTAGTATTTTGTTCCTTCTACGCATCCGTAGGCAGCTCGAGCGGGCTTCAATAATTTATTTACAATTTCTCAAAGTAAGCACTATTACTGGTTCATTGTTACTTTTTCCTTTCTCTGCACTTTTTTGAAATAAAAAAAATGGTGAGAAATACTTTGCATTGTGAGTTTAACTTTAGATTCGAACGGTCTTACTGCAAGATATACATTTTAAACATGCAAAATAAATCACGATTAATCGCGATTAACTATGAAATTTCTGAGATTAGTTGCGATCAAGAAAATTAATCGTTTGACAGCCCTAGTTTTAACATATATCAATATATATATAAGGCTATGTTCACACTGCAGGGCTTAATGCTCAATTCCGATTTTTTTGTGAAATCTGATTTTTTGCGAGGCCGTTCACATTTCCAATTAAATGCAAATTGTATGTGATCTCCAGTGTGAACTCTAAACTCACCAAAAGTGTCCCGCATGCGCCTCGGAGGACACGATGATGTCACATGCAGCGAATACGCTCAATGTTTACGGAAGTCGCCTAAAGTTGCTTTCATACCAGAGCCAAAACATGTACAGTTTATTTGTTTTAAGGAGGAGACGGAGAAAGACAAGGACAAGGTTTCTGGCCACGGCGTTTTGCGGGGCAGTGGCAGCAACGTCCGTAGAAATGAACGTGTTGGTGCGGAGTCGCAGCCAAGAGTGGTGGGATTGCTATGTGCTTCGCCGCTTCACTGATACGGAGTTTATTTACTATTTTCGCATGACGAGAAGAACATTTGTGTACATTTGTGAGCGCCTACTTGTACCACTCTCATTGGAGGAAACACGCCCAGGTCGGATGAATTCGACCTGGCCGTTCAGACTGAAGTCGCATGCCAAAAGATCGGATACGTACCGGATTTAGGATCACATATCCAAGTGGCCTGGATCGCATTTGAAAAAATCGGATCTGTGTTGTTCAGACTGTCATTAGAAGATCAGATACAGGTCGCATAGAGGCAAAAAAAAATCGGATTTGGGTCACTTCAGGCTGCAGTGTGAACGTAGCCTAAGATAAGATAATCCTTTATTTGTCCCACAATGGGGAAATTGCAGTGTCACAATGCAAGTTTCAGAAACAGGAAAATATGAGCATGCAATAATATATATATTATTATTATATCATTACATATCTTGAATACATTAGCTAATCAGCCCAGTTATCAATTGATTTTCAGTTGATCTTATGAATATCAATGAGATTTAGCCACTTTTATCTCGGAAGCAGATCGAGTCCAAACATTTGTAGACGAGTGTACTCCAAGTTTTCCAACAGGAGGTTTGACCTGGAAGTTTGAGCGAAATAAACAACGAAAAACAGAGGATGTCCTGCAGATGTTTCACTGAAATAGAATTATTATCTCATGTTTAGGTGCATCCTTCTAACCTTTTTTTTTTCTTGTTTTAGTCATATTTCATATTTTAATATGCCTTTATCCAACAAAATATACGATGCCATGGGAAGAATTGACACAAAATGAACTCTTTCCTGATTTGTCTACAAAGTTTTGGCTTTAGTGTAATCAACCCCGCTTCACATAGTAAAGTATCAGTCTTTTTGAAAGTACGGAGTTACTGCTTGAACCCAGAGTTAAACCTTGAATCTTCAATTTGACCCTCTAAAAAGAAATTATTTCAGTCTACACAAAAAATCTTTAACATTAGTTTATCTTTCAGAAAGTTTGATTTGTTAGAGCTGGTCATATATTTGAGGAATGAACCTATAAGACAACGGTAATGAAAAAAAAAAAGGAACAATATTACTTTTGTTTGGTATGTGGTCCATATTGTAGATTATTTTATTATTATATTGAGGGGGAGTACGTGGTGGTTGGAATTGATTGCCGGAACTCTTGTCTCTTGGTAATGATTGACTTTTGGTGTGTTATTTGACTAGACATTTGAGACATGACTAACTCTATAAACACATAACTAATGATGTATTGATTAATCATGACTAGGTGGCTATTAAAAATGATCGTAATCATATTTTGATCATTGCAGTAGTTATGCGGACTATACAGGCTCTGTTCCCACAGATGAATATTGTTATTGTGTCCTTGGGCAAGACCCATCTTGCCCCCAGAGTCTGTGTACATTGGTGTATGAATGTGTGTGTGAATGGGTGAGCGGTTCTTTGAGTTGCTGCCCTAATCATTGCTAGGGATGGGAATCGAGAACTGGTTCCTGTTTCAATTCCACGGAATCGAGCAGTTTAGTCCAGCCACCACGAATTATGCACAAAAGTGGTGATACAGAGTTTATATACTATTTTCTCATGACGAGAAGAACGAGAGCTTTTCGGAAAGAAACGGGTCATGTATAGATCAACATATTTTCCGACGCTCGCGCGCCAGCCAGAAGCGCCGAAGGGGGCTTCCCCTGTTCGCGTATCAGCTGTGAAGAGCTCGTGCATATGTACGCGGCACTGCAGGACACTAAAGGACATGAAAATTGACTTTTAGCTTCCACTTGGACACATGACACGTTCGGGAGACCTTCGGGACAGGTTCGGGACACGTCAGTTTCTCCGGAGCTCGTGTACAGAGTGCGATTTAGCTCCGAAACACACGTACGCGTTTACACGTGGAGATACGAAACCTGGACTAGACGAGGACTAGACGAGGACTAGACCAGGACTAGAACAGGACTAGAACAGGACTAGACCAGGACTAGACCAGGACTAGACCAGGACTAAACCAGGACTAGACCAGGAGTAGACCAGGAGTAGACCAGGACTAGACCAGGACTAGACCAGGACTAGACCAGGACTAGACCAGGACTAGACCAGGACTAGAACAGGACTAGAACAGGACTAGAACAGGACTAGAACAGGACTAGACCAGGACTAGACCAGGACTAAACCAGGACTAAACCAGGACTAGACCGGGACTAGACCAGGACTAGACCAGGACTAGACCAGGACTAAACCAGGACTAGACCAGGACTAGACCAGGATTAGACCAGGACTAGACCAGGACTAGACCGGGACTAAACCGGGACTAGACCAGGACTAGACCAGAACTAGACCAGGACTATACCAGGACTAGACCGGGACTAGACCAAGACTAGACCAGGACTAGTCCGGGACTAGACCAGGACTAAACCAGGACTAGTCCGGGACTAGACCAGGACTAAATCAGGACTAGTCCGGGACTAGACCAGGACTAAACCAGGACTAGTGCTAATCTTGGTGCTAATCAAACAGTTTGTTCTCCTTTTTTCCCCAAATTAGAATCAATAAGAGAATCGATAAAGAATCAAATCGTTAAGCAGTATCGATAATGGAATCGGAATTGTAAAAATCTTATCAATTCCCATCCCTAATCATTGCCTGTTGCATCAGCCGAATGTTAAATTTCTTTACCAAATTCCCAAATATCCTCTTCGTAGCATATGTCATTACCCCGTGCTTTGTTAGCCTTCCACTCACGCTGCTGTCTCATTGCTTTATTGCCATATCTCAGGTGTAAAAGCCTCTCAACAACATTTGTACACAAATCTCTGCGGCTCCCCTGTTGTTCAAGATGCTATCTGATTCCACAAAGCACACATCGTCTTGGCAGCAAACGGCGAGAATAAAACAGGCGAAAAGAGTGAGAGAAAGAAGGCCAGTGAAACGTTTATTATTCCAACATTACAGCCCCTGATTTGCATAGGGATAAAGATTCACAGAGGGGTGCAGAAGTGAAGGATTGTACAGTATCTGGCTTGCATTAAAAAGGAGCTATTTTACTTCTACGGGGCATTAGCTGCTAACACATATTTAGATCACTGCGTTACCTTTTGTTTTGAAAATGCTGTACAGTGGTCCCTCGCTCTATCGCGGTTCACTGTTTGCGGCCTCGCTGTTTCGCAGATTTTTTTTTTTTATAGTGTAACATTTTTTTTTAATAGTGTAACGTTGTGTTCTGCTTCCTGATTGGCTAAGAGACTGTAGACCTTTGCCGATTGATAGATGGGGGACGCGGGACCAAACTGGAACTAGACCAGGACCAGACCTGGACTAGACCAGGACTAAACGTGGACTAAAGCAGGTCTAGACCAGGTCTAAACCAGGTCTAAACCTGGACTGGACCTGGACTAAATCAGGACTGGACCAGGTCTAGGCCTGGACTAAACCGGGACTAGACCAGGTCTAAACCAGGATTAAACCACCACTTGCCGCTCTTTGCTGGTTTGGTGCAGCTGGTTTGTGGCTCGGGCTGAGAGGACGCGGTCCGGGCGTCGCGGTTCGATCTCGTGCTCGCAGCCCCGGTGTACGCGCGGCCTCGCGCCGGTTGTGCTGCTCTGTCATGGATTTGACCATGATGAGGGGTGCACGTGTCGCGCACTTCTCCAAGGGGTTGGTGCGCGTCGCGTCCCGGGACGTGGCAGTGCCGTTGGATGAGCGCGGTGCTTCCTGCGGATCCAGTGACTTATGTCTCTGCGCTCCTCGCGCGTCCAGCGGGGCTTCCGGAGCCGTGTCTCCCCCCACGTTTCACTATTAATACATTTTGTTGAAAATCTATGAAAGTTTGAGTGTTTCAACGAGAGAGAAATGTGAGAAAAGGTTAATTCCAGTCTGAGAAAAGCGTATAATGTGTGTGGTGAGGCATTTACAGCCTTAAAACATGTAGAATAATTGTAAAATATAAAGTTGTCCTACTTTGCGGATTTCTCTTATTGCGGGTTATTTCTGGAACCTAACCCCCGCGATAAACGAGGGATTACTGTATTCGCTGAAAATGTCGTAGTCAGGTGTTTTGCAAGTGTCACTTTAGTTTTTGGCATTCTGAGGCTTCTCTCCCTTTGCTCTCTTCGCTAAGTCACTCCCCCTTCAGAGTGCTATCACAACACAATCACAAACTACTGCACATTGCTTCAGGTTTGTCAAGTTGTTGCGTACAATTTTGTGTTATACTTTTTTTTTTTTGTATATTTATAGGGGAGCATGTAGGCTGTGCATTGGACAGAATCTTACAGCTAAAGAGAGTAAAGAGGGTTTGAATAGGGCCTGGGAGAGATCGCTAAATTACCGAAACACACTGATGACATCTAAAACTTCTTCAGCCTCGTTTTTGATGAGGGGAAACGTTACAACATGGTAGAAAGCTCTCCAAAATTCAATTTCGCGTAATACCACTCTTAAAGTTTGAAGTTCTGATACTTTTAAGAGGATTATAAGGGCCTATATAATAACATATCCGCGAGCCGTAATTTAAAAATATCAGACGCTTAGCAAAATCGCAACATGCGCTAACCTAAGCCCAGTGTTCTTCTGATAACACAATCACAATGATAATATTTAAGTGGCAGGCCGATGTGTACTTTTCCCATACAAGTAATCAAGTGTTGGTTTAAGGCGCTGCACCTGATTTCTAAGGTCTCATAAAACTTTTTTTTTGCTATTCCATCTCTTTTTTGTTCCCCTCTGTTATATATTAGCTACTGTACCCAAACAATTTCCCTTGTGGATCAATAAAGTTTGTCTAAGTCTAAGTCTAATGTGAAATTCCTGATGATCGGACAATAAAATGCTTGCTAATTAGATACAGACGACGCACAGTGGAGCTCAAATTTTGCTCAAATACAGTATATGGGGATCTTTAAAGGCCCTGTTTTACACAACATTGACTCTTGTGATCTTGTAGCCACGTTATTATGTCGTTACCTCATCAAAACCATACCTGGAGTTGTTTGTGGAGTTGTGTTTTGTTACACGTTTGAGTAGCCCTTTATTATTTGTCTACATCTACAAAGCTCAAAATGCTCTGCTCCACCTTGTGATGTCAAGTTAATAGCTGCCTTTTAGCTTTAGTTCAGTAGAGATTGGCAATTCCAAGGCTGAAATTATCATGTGAAGGTATATAGAGTTTAAAAACACAGTGGAGCACTTCCTGTATTTTCATTTTGTAAGAAGAACTAAAACCTAAACATGCATGATTTGTGCACAAAACACAACTCCAGGTATGTATTTGATGAGGAAACATTATAACATGGATCAGAAAGTGGCATAATATGGGCCCTTTAATCTAACTGCTGTAAAATGTAAAACTATGTTGGGTGCTAATTGCTAACTGCAAGGACTAAATGACTGTAAAAAGCAAATCAGATCACAATAATGCATTTTAGATTTACGTAATTATGGAGATTTTGTGTATGAAATTATTAGTGCTGTCAGGAGATTAAAAAAATCTAATTAATTACAGGATTTGTAATTAATTAATCTAATTAATCGCATTTTAATACATTTTTTAGGTGGTTTATTGTGCTCTCCCACAGTGCAAAAATATTTGCAGTGGTACAGTGAAAAGACTGCAGACCTCCCCTTTAAGTCTTTCAGTCTTTGGCTCGCTCTCTTTCTCTCCGTGCACGTTACCTCCACCGTAACCAAGACAAGACTGCTGGCAGACCTGCAGAGTGCACCTATATACCCCCATTCCCCCTCCCACATTACATAACATTCATTCGAAATCTCATTTACACCATTCCACTATTAAAAGGCAAATATTTCTGGTGACAAAAGGTGAGCACGTACAGTAGCTTTCATGCAACGGCAATAAATAATATACAACGCTTCAAATATACAGAGAATACAAATAATTGCCCGTGCAAATTACTCATGGCTCACATGACCCCCAGAACCCACGAAAGTGGAGGATTTAAACTCCTGGTGCGGATGTATCCGGGCTTGCCAAATCGCACCACGGGAGGAGGGAGAAGGCGGCAGCACGAGTAGGGTGAGTAAATGATCGGGTTTAGCCTGGCACTTCTAAGTGTGCACCCTTAGTCGCGGCAGAACACGCTGGAGAGGTTATGGAGAATTAAGTTTAGTGTTTGGTTGATAATGAAAAGGATTCGGCGAGCGGAGCGCAGCAGATAAGAAAACGGGTGCACGGGTCTTCACATGTTCTCCCCGGGGACAACGCGCCGTCACATTTTTATAAATAAACTTGCCGTTCAAAGGCCCTGCATGCCAAATTTAAAATGCGCGCGCACTGAATTGCCGCTCATAATTAATTGCGTTAATTTTGATAACGTGTTAATTTGCAGTGTAATTAATTAATCTAATTAACGCGTTAAACTGACAGCCCTAGAAATTATTCAACACTGAAATTATTATGGAGCCAAATGAACAGACCCAGATGATAATGATACACAATTAGTACTTTTAAAGCGCTGGCAAGTTGGGCAATTTCAAAGCGTCACCCACTAACCGCACAAGCGCTCCATGTTCTAATAATTATAAGTATTTTCTATTTGTTATATCACTTAGCAACAACACATTTAGAAACGCTTGAGAAAGACATATCATTATACAGTGGTTGAGTGGAATAATGACCAAATCTGTAATTAGGAAATTTGTCCAAGAATTTACAAAGAGTGACCCAAAAAACAGGGGCACAACACAACTACAACTACATAACTACCAGTAACTCTTATTTTCTACTGCCTTAAACATCCCATATTGTGGTATTTTCTGATCTATTTTATAATGTTGTTTCCGCATCACAAACACACCTGGAGTTGTGTGTTTTTTTTGTTTCATTCACACATGTCTAACACACAAATCCTGCATATTTATTTATATTTATATTTTTAAAGTATAGCTTCCATTGTTTGTTCCACCTTTTGATGTGGTGGTAATACAGGAAATGTTCCAACGTGCTTTTAAACTCCATAGACCTTCACTAGAATCATTTGGATAAAACTTTTTAAAAGGTAGCTTATTAACTTGAACATTACCACTATCTGACATCACAAGGTGGAACAGAGCATTTTGAGCTTTGGAGATGTAGACAGACTGATAATGCAGGCTTATTATGATAATTATGTAACAGATAATACTCCCTACAACTGTATATACAACTGGGACTGGTCGTCTTATTTGATATTGTATATTATACTTCACTACTTTTCTTTTTAATTCGGATTTGTACATATACATTTATTATTATTTTGTTATTTAGTTTTTATAATTATGTCTCATTTGACACTGGTCTATTGCTCATTGGTTGCTGTTCCATCTATTTTTGTTACCCTCTGTTAGATAATATATTTGATGAGTGAGCTACTGTACCCAAAACAAATTCCCTTGTGGATCAATAAAGTTTGTCTAAGTCTAAGTCTAAGTTTTACTCAAACATGTGTGAATGAAACAAAACATGGCTCCAGGTATCTTTTTGAGGGGGTAACAGCATTAATGAATGAGTAGAAAATGTTCCCTGTCTTTAGTTAAGGTCTGATCTCTGCTCTCGGTTCAATCAATTTCATTGATTTCCAATCTGATCCCCCACACCCTTCCTTCTGTTACCAACGAAAAAGATCACCGTATGTTATATCTCCAATTGTTTTTCCTGTCATTACATGTTGTTAAATTGTCACTGATTGTACGTATTGCATCTTTTCTACTCTTCTGCTCTACTACTACTCTGCATCTTCCAGTCGGCGGCGCGCGCATGCGCAGCGGCCCCTCCCCTAGCTACTCTATCACTGTCCTGCCTGGTTAGTGGGGAAACGAAACTTCGAATTCACTCTATGTACATGTACATGATTGTTTTCGACAATAAAGCAAACTATGACTATGACTATGACTATAGCATGACTTAAAGGCAAATTAACGTTTTTTTTACAATCTGAGCCTTCTTTCGGCAATAAAACAAGTAGTTTTACTCACCCATAGCATTTTTCTGTCAATTGGAGCAGTATCGCAGAACTTATGTTGAGCCGTTCTGTTCTAGTAATGATCCCGTATCCGTTAACATGGGGCTCGTATCATATGCTCGGGGCATTACTTTGCGGTGCCCAAATAACACAAACTTTAGCACTTTTCAAATCATAGAAGCCCGATGTCTTAATGTAAGATTTCGTTTGAAGCAAAAGTGGCCTGTAATCCGAGATTTAGCCATAGTTTCGAGTAGATGAGGACGCCAGTGCGCATGTGTGGACTGCTCCCGGGACCCAAACATGAAACGCAAAGCTGAAAACTATGGATAAATCTCGGATTACAGGCCACTTTTGCTTCAAACGAAATCTTACATTAAGACATCGGGCTTCTATGATTTGAAAAGTGCTAAAGTTTGTGTTATTTGGAGACCGCAAAGTAATGCCCCGAATACAAATGCTAACGGATACGCTACAACATAACTTTCTTCAAACAGCTCCAAATGACACAAACGTGATATGGGTGAGTCAAACGACTTGTTTTATTACCGAAAGAAGGCTCAGATTGTAAAATAACGTTACTTTTCCTTTAAAGCTCACCAGAGCCAATTTTGCTTATTGTTATAGCATTTAAAAATATGAAAAACACAACTACTTAATTTCAGTTTGCAGTGGTCAAACGTTATTCCCCACTTACTTTATGCAGTTTGCGCATCCTAATCATTCACCACATTGGCTTTATAAGAATTATAACATGGCTTAAAGCTCACCAGAGCCAATTTTGCTTATTATTATAACATTTAAAAATATGAAAAACTACTTCATTTCAGACAGTTTACAGTGGCCAAAAGTTATTCCCCACATCCTAATCATTCACCACATTGACTTTATAAGAGAATTTCACAACTTTCAGAGATGAGACTGTAACGTTAACAACAATTAGCATGCTAACCGCGCACTACATGTTACCTGGACATTAAAACGCTTCTTAAAAGGATGTTAATCTGTATGGCTTCCCCTTCAACAGTGTCGTGAGATAAACACTGACTTACTCATGACAGCGTGATGTGGTCCCGGTTCTCTTCTGGTAACTTAAATGTAGTTCCGGTAAGTTCGTGGGTACATTTAATAAAGCTTGTTTTTCTTCTCAAAACAAAATATTTGTCTGAAAGGTGATATATTTCCATCACAAACAGTTGTCCACGAAAAATCCAGCAGCGCATTTTGCATTTGCATATTTTTTCTCTAGAAAACAATGTGCCCACGTTAGATCTATTAGCTCAGGGGTCGGCAACCTTTACCACGCAAAAAGCCATTTGGAGCCGTTTCACACAGTAAAGAAAACACTGGGAGCCACAAAACTCTTTTGAAATTTTAAATGAAATAACACTGCATATAACGGCTTTTTTCCTTTGTGCCATAGAATTACATTTTGAAAATGAATGAACTAAAATAAAATACATTTTAATTAAATACAGTGGTCCCTTGCTATATCGTGGTTCACTTTTTGTGGCCTCGCTGTTTCGCAGGTTTTCTTTTATTCCAATTTTTTTTTTATAGTGTATCAACGTGCATTTCTGCATCCTGATTGGCTAAGGGACCTTTGCCGATTCGTCAGTCATTCTCCTCCGTGTCTCCTGTACAGAATGCGTTCAGTTTGCCAGATTTATATAAATGTTCGATTGCAGTGTGACTCTGAAGTGCTGTATGTTTGCAAGTTTTCTCCCCGACAAAACCCGCCACAGCGAAGCGGCGCCAGGACGAAGAGGCTCGGTCATAAGAACTGTGAAATACACATGAAATACACTTTGGTTTTGTTCTCTAATACTGTGCTTTTTGTTGAAAATCTATGAAAGTTTGAGTGTTTAAACAAGAGAGAAATGTGAGAAAACGTTAATTCCAGTGAGAAAAGTGTAGAATGTGTGTGGTGAGGCGTTTACAGCCTTAAAACATGGAGAATAATTGTAAAATATAAAGCTGACGATTTCGACTTTTTAGAACGTAACCCCCGTGATAAACGAGGGACCGCTGTACTGAGCCGCATCAGATGGATCAAATGTGACTCCGGAGCCGCGGGTTACCGACCCCTGTATTAGCCTATTCACTTGTAAACATTCATTTACGGGGGATGTCGCAGTACCGCAACCGCCGTACACTTCCGCTAAAATTTAACAGGCTAATACAGCTAATATGCGCGCAGTGAAATATGCGAATGCGAAATACGCTGCTGGATTTTTCATGGACAGCTGTTTGGGACGCAAATATAACACCTTTCAGACAAATGTTTTGTTTTGAGAAGAAAAACAAGCTTTAGTAAATGTACCCGCGAACTTAACGGAACTACGTTTACGAGCTAAGTTACCGGAGGATAACCGGGACCGGAGCACGCTGTCATGGGTAAGTCAGTGTTTATCTCAGGACACTGTTGAAGGGGAAGCCATACAGATTAACATAAAAAATAAAAAAAGCGCACTATCCCTTAAGTTACTACATAGACAGTATACAGCTGCTGTTACAATATGTATCTGTACTGGGATAAGACAAATTTTGCTCAAAGAAATGTAGCCTTTAAAGGGATATGCCACCCCCAGGTCAAACTTGGGCATCTCCCCACAGTCCAGAGACTAAAATAAGTGGTGGAAAGCGTTTTCCTGGTCACCCAGCCATTGTCCGAGTCTGTTAGAACTGACCGCCGCGGTATCTGCTGCTCCTCCGCGTTAGACTGGAGTCTAACGTTGCCAGAGAAAGATTTCGGCCAAAAGGAATTAATTTGCTCGATGCGTTTCCCAATTACTTTCTGTGTAGTGCGCATTCATATCGAGTGCAAATAAATGTACAAATCAACACGGAGAGCTTGCCTTGGTCATTTTGGGTGGGAACTATTTTTCAGTGCGGAAAAACATAGCCGAATCACGCACCACGCTGTGCAACAGGGGAACTCCCTTCCTGGTGCGTAACAGGGATTCCCCTGGCAGCGTGCTGCGTGATTCGGCTATGTTTTTCCGCACTGAAAAATAGTTCCCACCCAAAATGACCAAGTCAAGCTCTCCGTGTTGATTTACTCATTTATTTGCACTCGATATGAATGCGCACTACACAGAAAGTAATTGGGAAACGCATCGAGCAAATTAATTCCTTTTGGCCGAAATCTTTCTCTGGCGACGTTAGACTCCAGTCTAACGCGGAGGAGCAGCAGATACTGCGGCGGTCAGTGGCGACAGACTCGGACAATGGCTGGGTGACCAGGAAAACGCTTTCCACCACTTATTTTAGTCTCTGGACTGTGAGGAGATGCCCAAATTTGACCTGGGGGTGGCATATCCCTTTAAGATAATTTCTTCTGGTGGACAGTAACTTCTTTTACAACAATTAGTATCGACCATTCGTATTATAACTTCAATAACTCCACCGCCAGTTAAGTGACACCTTGGATCGAGGCTATGGCGGTCAATAGCTGCTTCTCATAAGACGCTGTATTGAACTGTTAATAAGTGTCTATAAGTGTTCCTGCTCGCCAAAACATCACTATATTTCATGTCGCTCTTTCAACATAAGTTTTTATTATCTGTGGTTATAGACTGAAAATGTTGAGCTGAAAGAGCCCAAATTGCTCAAGTTTTTATCTAGATGGCAGGTGCGCTTGAATTTGAAATTGCGTATCGACATGAATGTACTTTAGTCGGTTGGAGACCACTTAAGGGCGATTGGTGATGTTTAAATCTATAATCAGCCTGAAATTATGTATAATCTTCTCCTGCGCAGGGATCAAAAATAGTAAACAGCGTAAATCATTTTGAGTTTGCAGTGACAACGAAAGACTGTAGAAAGTTTTTCTCAAAGCTGCAGAAAATGTCAACGATATATTAAAAAGTTCTGTGAAAGATAATGGCGGGATGAGGCGATTCCCACGAGACGAGACACAAGATTGGGTCCTCGACAATGAAAGATGAGATTTGGTTTTAAGATTGGTAATAAATAAATCGTCCAATCCAAATCACGGTTTTGACGGCCCTCCGGGAGGTGCAGCTCACAAGCATTCACAACACTTTTTTTGTCCAGTCCAAATGTAAACACATGGAAAGACAATCCCACAAGATAATTTTGTCTTGTGAGATATTGTGGCATGAGATCTTGTCCAATCCTTAGGTCGTTTTCACACCTGCCTTGTTTGGTTCGTTTAAAACAAACTAGAGTTCGTTTGCTCCTTTGATTCGGACCTTTTGGGCTGCTGTGAATAAAAAACAAAAGTCTCGATCCGGAGCAAACAAGCGAACCGAGACCACCTAATAAAAAGCTCGGTCTCGGCACGGTTTTATTCGAACTCTGGTGCGGTTCGTTTGAGGTGAGAATGCAGGCCGGACTCGATCCGACACAAGTTGGCTTTTTGTACTTAACGAGCTCCCGTCGTATGTCGAGCATTATGGGAAACCGAGGCTGACGAAATGAAACAAAACTTACGAGGCTTACTTACGTTTTGCGTGAAGAGCAAGAGTCAGAACTTGATGCGCACATGAGCGCTGTCCTCCGTAGACGTCTCGCCCCCTGACTTCGTCGTTTGGAAATTGATTGTAAAATAGTGTAAACCTCACGATGCTGCTCAAACATTTGTGCGAACTGTAAAAACTGAGCAAACCATATCGCTAAGGCTAGATTGAAAACAGCACGTAACACCATGATTCTCCTCCTTCACGTGTTTGGACACGGCGTTTGGACACGGCTCATTTCTCACCACACATGGTTTTGTTTATAGATATTGGTTCACTTGGGGAAAAACTGCAGTGTGAAAGTGAACCGCACCAAAATAAAAATTTAAAAAAAAAATTTGGTCCGGACCAAAGCAAGTGAACTATCGGACTTTCCTGGTGTGAAAACGACCTTTGTGAAAGACTACAAGAATGTTCACCAGCAGCTTTGTATAGTTTTGCTCTTTTAGCTTTATTAGACTAGATTTAACATTGTGACTTGAATGTGACGAGCGGGTAGAGACATTCAGCAAATTATTAGAGCTTGGCCAAAATGGATGCAACACCATTAAACCGTAAAAAAAAACATGTGTGCCACGACCTAACCGTTTAGCTTTTGTTTGTGCTATTAAAGGTGCACGGTGGAACTTTTCTGATAGGGGGTTTGCTACAAGCTTGTTTCCATGGAGATATTATTGCTTTGCCAGTATGACTTTAAACTCAACTGTTGCATTTATTCAATTACAGGTATTTTATTGCTTAGAAATATGACGGAAAACATGCATTCCTTCAGGGAATGAGCTCACCTCTCCGCAGATCTGACCTGTAACTTGCCCCTGAAGACATTGTGAGCTTGTCTCAATGGAAATAGATCATTTTAATGCCATACTGTGGGACATACTAGACAAAGCAATAACATTTCCATGAAGACAGACAGGTGGGAGATCCTCCACCAGAAAGTTACACAGTGTAGCTTTAATAAAATTTGATTTAATGTCGAGGTTCAATTGACGATTCGTCGATTATGAACTTGAGTCTTTTTAATGGAGAGGTCCACAGGTAGTGTCGGTAAAACATGGTGGTTTGAAACAGAGTTCAGACTTAGGAAGAAGAAATGCAGCTGGTTTTGTGTTGGCAATTATTAAAAGTTTGTGTTGTTTATGTCCAGGAAATTGATTTTGAAAGACAATTTTATTGCTTTTAATATTCATTCATTCATTTTTTAGCTCAGGATGTTCTATATGAGGAAAATAAAAATATGATCAATCTTTTTGGCAGATCGCCCAGCCCGAAGCACACTCATATATTACTATCGCGAAGCACACTCATATATTACTATCAGTGGTAAAATACTATTTAGTGACTTTTGCTTAAAGAGGGCATAGTTCTCTTCTGTGGAGTATTAACTGCTAACACATAACGTATTTAGAGCACAGTGTTACCTTTTCAAAGTTCAAAGTGAGCTTTATTGTCCAAAACCATATGTACAGGTTGCACACACAGGATTTGAAATTGCAGCGCCCCCTAGGCCCACAGTGAACATAAAACATCTGATAAACAAGACAATAAACACATTGACTAAAACATCACATATACCCGTAGCAAAAGTACAAAACAATAAAGACAATGACTAAAACTAGGGATGCACCGATCCACATTTTTTCACTTCCGATCTGATCCCGATACCTGGATTTGGATATCGGCCGATACCGATACTATTCCAATACCAAAACTGTTTGTTTTCAATATTATCATCATTAATACAAATACAAATAAACTCATCTCTACAGGCAAGTAGGCCTATGATATGAACAAATGTTTGCACGTGTGTCCCAAAAGGCAACTTGAGGTAAGTATCAGTCATAAAAGGACGTCAGAAGAACAGGAAATTCTGTGATATTAGCTCAGCGCTCGCTTCAATTGCGTGCGAAATGCCGTGTCAATGCGTGAGACTTGAGAGCCCTGTGTAAATGTTTGTCTAAAGAGCAAACTTAAACTACAAAGCAACTAATGAGAGTTATATAAATTAAGTGATTACCTGATGGTTCTCAGTTTGTTTAATCATCTCCTGTTCAGGTAGCGCAGTCTCTGATAAATAGCTTCCGCCTCTCGGTACAATGTAGTCTGGTTAACACCTGACCATATCACAAGTGAGATATCAGTCTGGAAACTCGCTTCGAAAAATCCTGTAGCGGAGGTGTGGTTAGCGATTGCCAACGGCCGTTTATTGGGCGTTATGAATGTCTATCATTGAGCGTATACGTAAGTCCATAGCCAATCATGTCAGTTGTCAGTTCAAACTACAAGCTTCCGTTTGTCATGTAGTACGCGTCACCGTCTTGCCACACCTCCCCCGCTCTCTGATTGGGGCCCTAAATCAGGGACTCTCGCTTGGACGAGTTTCCAGGCCGCCTTCCAGTTCGAAACGAACGGAAGCGGCCTGGGAATTCCCAGGCTAGGTACAATGGCTTTGCAAACATTGCACGTTGCTGTCTTGCTTTGAGGTGTTTCAAGTAAAAAGTATTTCCACACAGCGGACATGTTGTGATGAAAAGTTGTTTCGCCTGCTAGCTCGCGCTGCTAGTTCACCTGCTAGCTGGTTGCAAACTGTGGAATGGATTTCCAGAACGGAGGCGTGTCTCATCATTACTCTGTGTCTCATTGAGATCCGCCTCCGTTCAGGAAATCCATTCCACATTTTGCAGCAGGAGCAGAGCAGCCGACAGGGAATCACTCGTGGAGTCATTTCAGCAGATCATGTATACAGTATATACAGACATGGCTCATGGATCGGAAATTTTTGCAGGTTGGATCGGAAATTTCCAATCCGTGAATTACATTGATATTGGAACCCAATACCGATACTGTATCGGATTGACCCCATCCCTAACTAAAACATCACATACCCGTAGGAAAAGTAGAGTAAACTTGTATAAATAGGTAAAACACACACAAATAGGTAAAATTTAGAGCACAGTGTTACCTTGTATTGTTCTGAAAATGCTATATTTGCCTAAAACAACATACTAAAATGTTTCACTTCCATTTTTGACGTTTGAGTCCCCCCTCCATTTGCTCTCTGTGCTAAGTCACTCCTCCTTCAGGGTGCTGTCACAACACAATCAGTGTGCGTCCCGCTAATGAAAGTACTACACAGGTTTATCAGGCTGAGTGGAGTTTTGAACCATGTTTTTGTTTTATCGATGGAGAATTGGGGGTATTACTCTACATTATTGGAATTGTAGTTTCAGTATTATTGCTATATATATCGTGCTTCAGAATGTAATTGACTGCATACTATCCAACTCCCACTACATCCTGCTAGGGCCATTCAACTTAACATCACTAAAGCTATACTTCTAAAGTTTCTGAAAGCGCGGTCTGGAGATGAAAGTTTTCTTGTCTAGTTGGAGTGCAGTTGTAATCTGATTCATTAGTCAAACAGATGCCTGCCAGCAAAGGTCACGGACTGCTATTCTCCAGATAAAAGCCAGTCTCAACTTTCAGCTCTCCTTTCTCCTCCCTGTAGCCCAGCCACCAGTTCAAGTCGCATTCACTCTTTCACAATAAACTTGATACTTCTCTGTGTGGTCAATGCCACTCGAAGGTTATCGCATCAGTTGTTGGCTTGTGAGACCTTTTTCGTACCACAAGTGTTTTGACTGGGGCAGAGCTGTGAACGGTTTGGGAAAAATAATGAAATATGTTTTTTCTGACAAACATTGTGATTTGGATTCTGTTCAAAATCACATTCTCAAGGTCCTATATTATGCACACTTGACACTGGTACCTCCTCAAATACATGCTCAGAGTTGTGTTTTGTTTCATTCACGCATGTTTGAGTAATTCTGGTTTAGTCGATTTACATCTTCAAAGGTCAAAATGCTCCAAGTTAACAGCTACATTTTAGCATTTATTCTGTAGAGACAGGCAATACCAGGGCTAAAATCATTCAAATGATTCTCGTTTAGCTTAAAAACACAGTAGAGCACTTCCTGCTATCTCAAGGCGGTATTTGAGAAAAGAGCTCAGCATAAATACATCTGGTTTGTGTGGTAAAGCGTGTAAATGGAACAACTCCAGTATATTTTTGATGAAGAAACTCACAGTATAACACAGATAAAAAAAAAAAAAAGCACTCCCAGAAGAATTTATGAAAAGTACGACCCAATTAACTAACACAAAAATCACATTTCAAACCATGTTACAGAGCTAAACTACAGGGTTAGCCTTTTGGTGCAGATCGGCAGGATGTTTTGTCGCTCGTGGAGGAAATTATGGTACTTTAAAAATAGCAGGCTTTGTCATTTATTCAACGTTTGATTCGATTGCAATTAAACCTGCATCCGCATTGTAAGACCTTTTTCTTATCAGCGATGACTACAGGATGAAGCACAATCAAACTGAAATCACAATTTGAATGCACTCAATTTGCAAATCACAAAGGCTTCATCTCCTCCACAAACAACCTCATATCTCGTTTTATTTTGCATAAAAATGGCTAACCCCATAGTTTAGATTCGGGCAGACAGGATTCTGATTCTTTTTTGTCCGTTCATATTTCAGTCTTTTTGTCAGTCCTTCACAATTCTGTTCTTAAAATGCAAATCACGAATCTGATTGCAACACTTGTTAGAAAAATCACAATTTGACTTTTTTCCAAAATTGTGCAACCTTACTTTTGACTACCTTGACTTTGATCAAAAGAACCTACTTTTGGCTGTCCACATTTTCCGCCCAGCCCCCTAACCCAACTGCACCTCTAGGACAATGGTTTAAATAGGTCAGAATTAACCCGTCGTGTGGGTCAAGCGCAAAAGGCATTGGTATTTTCCGCTGACAGGGCCGACGCCACCTTTTAACCCAGGTGCTGAGATGCTGACCTCTGCGGAGAAACAGACTGTAAAAATGTAGTCGGACAAGTTTTCTATTTCTTTTCAAAGGGCACAGCCTTCAGACATGATGAATAGGCTGAGATTAAACTTGCGAATGAGACATGGAGTTGCTTGGCAGTGTGTAATTCTGTCAGAGGAGGAAACGGATGCGCTGATGGTTTTTTCTTGACGACCAATGAGATTTTCGCGTTTCTGCAGGCAATATCCAAGAAGGTCGATAATGAATTTTGCAAAGTGACAAGAGATAGACTGACGAGTGAGGTGTCTGATGTCGAAGGCTGCATAAAGAAGTTTACTTGGTACTTCTGTTATAACCATGATAGATTGCTGTCTACACATTGCATGGCATGAACCTCTATGGTACTCCGTCTTCATCAAACTCCAAATGTTGCAGTTGTTTTTCTCAAGCTGTTTTACAATGCTCGTGATGAATTGGTTTAAAATGGTGCAAATTTCACCAAGAAAACGACTACAGAAGAGTTTTTTCAGATCCTACCAAGTAAAGATATTATTGTCAAGAAAACATTGTATGCTTCAAGGTGTACCTGATATTTTTCTGTCATAAAAATGTGAATTCTGAGCATTCTGAGCATCCTAATTATTCACCACGATGAGTTTATAAGTACAGTTTTCATAGAAGTGAAGACCTGAGTCATGCTAAAGTTGGTATACAACAACCAGTATACCAACAGTGCACTTCCTGATTATCGAACAATAAAACAGGTTATAATTAGATGCAGACAATAGACTTATTTTGACCTCAGTTACAGGGGTAAGACTGATTTTGCACCAATACATGGACAAAAATTGGGTACACTCCCTTTAAAAGCGTGGAACTGATGTTGAGATTAGCAAGTTGACGTCAAATGGACATTTTGTGGAGACTACAGACCTTCACTAAGGCACGGATTGGCCCTATCTCACAATGATGAAGGTAAAGCGTTCAGATCTATGTTTGAATGAAAAACAAATACAGAAAATAACACTCCTTTTTGTTATTTAGTTATTTGTTATTTTTTTTCCACAGCCTGAGAGTTCAATTTTATTCATTTTTGGATAGCCCCAAATCACAAAAGCAGCGCCCTTGTCGGCTGTACGAAAATAGTTGATTTAACCAACAGAAAGATAGTAAATCAAACCATTTTTGATACTGGTTTTGGTATGGATGGGTGTGTCAATTACTGAGAGCCCTATGTATAAAGGTATAAATTATAAAAATACTATGCACTGTATTTAGTTGTAGAATACAGAATACCTGCATTAAAATGTATTTTATAATGTGTTCTGTTGCATGGACCAATCAGAGTACCATATTCTGAATACTTTTACTTTGAGTTGCATTTAAATAGTGTAAGGACACAACACAGGATTAAAAACAGGTTTATGTTTGTTTCACCATTTGTTAAGCATTTTCTATCACTGATTAGAGAAGGAAATATTACATATGTACTAGACCTGCGCGATTTATCAATTAATTCGATTAATTCGACTTTATGGTTCAGGACGATGTGTTTTTATGAAAATCGATTTTTTTGTTATTTTTACATGTGAGCGGAACTAATGCGCGGCCACGTTTTACATGGGTAAGTTAGCAGGGCGTACCCAAACATTGTATGAGCTAGCACGGCTAGCGAGTGAGCTAAAGCCAGAGCTTGTACCAAACAAAGGTGTCGCTACATCTGTTATATGGACTGGTTCGGTTTTCTTGCGTCGGACTTAGAACAAACGAGTGCTCGCTGTAAGGTCTGTTCAAAAGCTGTTGCAGCGCGACAGATGTATCCTAGCGCCTAAAGCTGAGGCACGCAGCGGAGTGGGAGAAGTGCAGGTCCGAGCGGAATGAAAATAACCACCGTTTTCGAACTATTTGCAGTGTGATAAGCACGGCCCACGACGGAAGGCAATCACACACGCTGTTGTATGTTTTACCAAAAACATGATGTATATTGTAAAAGACATGGTGCCCATATATACTGTGGAAAAGCCCGGATTCATTAACATGGTGAAAGATTTGGACCCGAAGTATGTGCTACCAAGACGCAAATATTTTTCTGAAGTTGCCACAACTGTATACAGACTGCACAATGCTGTAGGTAAGGGTCTTCAAGTGATATATTTTTTTAAAACAGTAACAGCTTAATTGACACAAGATGTAATGTATTTGTTTTATAAAAGAACGTTGCATTGTTTTGAGACATTTGTCTGTCATCTGTTATTTGTTTTTGAGTAGGGCAGAGAAAAATCGATTAAAATCGGAAATCGGATTGTTTTTTTTTTTAATCTGAGATTTTATTTTTAGGCCATATCGCCCAGCTCTAATATGTACACACTAAGAGTGATGTTTTCTATTTTTCTCACTAATTCTGTGCAGTTGTGCAAAGTACTGCAATGTCTCCCTTTGATTTTAATAAAGTACATGAATTTTGAATACCGCAAGATGAAAAAAATAACATTGAAACAATCATTAGACAATAAAAGTCAAAGAGTTGCTCAAGAACTTCAGATTGCAAAACAATACTAGGGACATAATGACACAATTTTTTTCAACCAAGTTACCATCTGTTTGGTTGATGACAAACTTAGTTGTATTTGGCGTTGCCTTTTTGACTGTGTCACATCAGAGCCGTCCTTGCTTATTAGACCTAAACGAAAACAGAACGTTTTCTTTTCATGCGGTGCAGGGCTGTGGAAAGAACTCACCCCAGATTAGGATTTTTCGAGATGTACAAAGGGCTCCTGGGGTGACACATCAGGTCCGGGGAGGGGGGAGCAGAAGTGGCAGCACTACTGGGACCTGCAAAGATGACTCAGCAATATCCAGCCCGCTTTTGTGTCCACACCATAGGACCGCTGCTAATGTTAGTACGGCCTCTGTGCATGTGCGTGTTTACGGAAAAGAGCAGTATGATGGTGCCTACAAGCCTGTGTGGGCATACATACAAGTTGTTTAGAATAATTGCGTCCCATTTCATCCATATAAAATGTATCCATTTTATATTGAATAGACAAAGACAAAAAGGTTGTGTAATGGGGATTTTGTTCAGTTTGCGATCGTGGGTGGGTGGAGTAGCCAAAAATTGTACTCCAGTAAGAGTACCGTTATATCAAAATAAGGCTGCGTCACAATACTCTGTCTTACCCCTTCCCCTACCCCTTTATCGACGTCTTTGTCTTGCCCCTCGAAAATGAGCTGAGAGGGCTCGGGGTACGAATGTTCCCCTAAGAAATGGGACGCCACTCGATTACCGTTTGCGTCATCATCCCTCGCCTCTACCTGAGCCGCTACGTCTACAGAAGCGACAACAATTGACGCAAACAAACGTAAACAAATGTCAAGGATTATCGGGTACCTCAGCTCGACAAAAAACTAGCTTGTTTATACACGAAAGTTCGATGAAAACGATAACGTCGGCTAAACAGACATCACTACAATTAAAACCGCAGCAACAGTTCACTAAAAGTAACGTAGAACATAAGCGTCATAATTGTAAACCTGCTAAACTGTTAATCGATAATTACAACTGCTGAAAATACATTTATGAGACTCCTTGGCTGGTCGATGTGACGCTGCCATCCTGATCCCAAAACCGTTCCAAGTCTGGTCGAGAGCTTACTTTGTTTCAAGGGGTATGTACAGTAGCCCTCGGTCGTGGCCCGAGCCCTTGATCAAAATTAGAATCAGACACCCCTTGCCCTCACATGAACGCGCAAACCAAGGGGTAGGGGTAAGACGAAGGGGTAAGACAGAGAAATGGGATGCAGCCTTATACTCAAATAGAAGTATAAAGTAGTGGTTCAAGAAATTACTCAAATAGGAGTTAAAAAAAAAAAAGTAGTGTTTTCAATGTAAAGTTATTGTCACTTTTAGACTGCGTGGGAGGAATAACCAAGGCAATGCAAGTTTATTTATATAGCACAATTCCTACACAAAGTACTTTACAGAATAAGAAAGACAAATCAAAACGTAAATAATCATTATAAAATTGACTTTAAAAGAGAAGAGTGTAGTGCTCTTACTATTTTCTTCAGTAAGAGGAGTGTTATTTCAGTGCAAATATTACTCAAAAGTAAAAGCAAGCTGCTGAAAAAGTATTATTTCTTTAAAAAGTGACAAAAATAAATGTACCTCTGTACCACCTAGGCCCAAGTTCCAAGGTTTATGGGTTAGTATATCTGTTTTGTTTGATAGTGAAATTAGAGCTGTAGCATTAATCAAAGTTTAATTAAGATACAATTCTGTCATTTTAATTGTCAGTGATATTGTTTTGAATACAGATATCAACAGTAAAAGAATGTGGCTTGGAGCAGAACTCTTTGCAGCACTGGTTGTGTAATCGGGACTTCATTCGTGTAGAGGATTACATCGTAGTTATCGTCTCTTGGATGACGAGGTTATGGTTTGTTAAAGTAGTATAGTAAATTTGGAGAAGTGAAATCATATTTTACAACCAGGTTTGAAATTCTAATGGTCAATGGGAATTTTAAAGGGCACATATTACGGTATTTTCTGATCTATGTTATAATGTTTCCTCAGCAAAAACACACCTGGAGTTGTGTTTCGTTTCATTCACACGTTTAACTCACAAACTCTGCATATTTAGGCTAGGAATGTACGATATATCGGCATTAACATTGATACCGGCCGATATTGCCACATTTTAACATATCGTATCGGCCCGATGTGTAAAAGTGGGCTGATATTAACGACCGATATTTGTCAGTACAGTAATCCCTCGAATTAACGTTTTCTCCTATTTCGCTCTCGTTTAAACACTCAAACTTTTGTAGATTTTCAACAAAATGTATTAATAGTGAAGTGTAATCCGTGATAGCGCAGCATGACCGGCGCGAGACCGCGGGGAGGGTGTGGTCCACGGTCCTGAGGAGGAGGCACGCAGTCCGAGCACATCAAACCTCAACATGAACGAACGCAAGAGTCCTGGTTTAGTCCAGGTCTAGACCTGGTCCAGTCCTGGTTTAGTCCAGGTTTAGACCTTGTTTAGACCTGGTCTAGACCTGGTTTAGTCCACGTTTAGTCCTGGTCTAGTCACGGTCTGGTCCTGGTCTAGTTCCAGCCTGGTCCCGGTCCCCCCCATCCCCGCGTCCCCCATCTATAACATCAATCGGCAAAGGTCCCTTAGCCAATCAGGACGCAGAACACAATGTTACACTATTTTTAAAAAAATTGAAAAAAACCCAAAAACAATCAGGAGTCAAAACACGTTTTGAAAATAAAAGAAGACATTCAAAAATTAATTTTGCATGATTTTCAGTCTGTATAAAATGTTATCTCAGAATTAAAAATAAATAAATATCGGTATTGGCCGACATCAGCATTATTAATATCAGATATCGGTATCGGATAATTTTTTTTTTACATCGGTGCATCCCTAATTTAGGCTGAGCTCTGTTCCACCTTGTGATGTCATATGGTAATACAAGAAGAAGATAGAAAAAGACAGAAAAAGACAGGTTTCAAATAAGACATACTTATATATTATTAATTGATACTTATTTAGAATATGTATTATTACCATTTATCTTTTCCTCTTTGTTATTACAGGGGGTCCTCGGGTTACGACGGTCTCGGGTTACGACGTTTCGTGGTTACGAACGCGCCCCCATTAAAAAATATATATATATATTACGCGTCATTCCGTCTTACGCGGTTTAGCGTGGTAAGAGATGTAAACAAACACGAACGGCGCGCGGCGCACGGCGGAAGAATACGCTCTGTTGTGGTTGTAGGGAGAAGAAGACGGCCTCGTGTGCGTGCCCAATGTGGGCGGAAGTACCTGATGTGGGCTCTGATCTGCTCCTATGAAAGCGGCAGTGATAACCAAGCAGCGTAGTGGTCTAATTATTGAGATGGAAAGGTTATTGGTGCTTTGGTTGGAAGATCAAAGGCAAAATCCGGTTTACGACGAAATTCGGGTTACGACGCGTCTTAAGAACGGATCTACGTCGTAACCCGAGGACCCCCTGTATATTATATTGTCATTCTTGAGCTACTGCGTCCAAATAATTTCCCTTGTGGATCAATAAAGTTTGTCTAAATCTTAAGTCTAAGCGCTCCACTGTGGTTTTAAACTCCACACACGTTCACTAGAATCATTTGGATGATTACAGACCTGGAATTGCTAATGTCTACTGAAATAAAAGTAAAACGTAGTTATTAACTGGGAAAACTACCACTTAATGACATCACAAGATGGCATTTTGAGCTTTAGGGATGTAGACAGACTAATAAAAGGTTACTCAAACATGTGTGAACGAAACAAAACACAACTCCAGGTGTGTTTTTGGTGAAGTAACAACATTGTAACATGGCTTAAAGCTCACAAGAGTCAAGTTTGTGTAATCCATAACCTTTAAATCATCTATCAGTAAAAGCATGTGGATTGGAGGAGAGTTTAGACTTCATTAAATTAAATGGCAGTAATAAAAATTAAAAGCCTGCATTGTTTATGTCAAGCAAATTAATATTGAGTATGTTTCTGCTTTTTTTTATTAGACAAAATCCATTTTAATTTATTTTTTTGTCCTATTGCCCAGTCCTAAGTGAAATTAAACTTTAAAATCTCAAAAACAACTGACTGAGCCAGGACTGAGGAAGAAAGTATGTCACACACTTTGTCGTCATACGCCTGCATACTTGGCAACGTACAGTATGTTTGAGCTCAAGGTCCATTTTACTAAGTGATTTCTGTAACCACTATGCACCTAATACATTTAATTACCACACATTAACACCGCAACAGTCATGGCGACAGAATTTTTTAAAAATTATTAACGCTACATTTATATGATGACAGTCTTCACTTTTTATTCTGCGTTTAGACGAGCGTTTTCGGGAGGAAAACGCAAAAGTGTGTGGAATTTGATTGAGTATGCATGCCAGGCAGCTAGGTGGTGCTGTGATACATTATCGCTATGTCCCCGCACATGCGTAGAATCTACCTTCTTTTCATCTGCGCCATGAAAAGCAAAACAAAACATGGCTACCGGTAGCAAAAACAAAAATTGTGTGGTCAGACGAAGAAGTTCAACTATTGCTTCAGACCACGTTAGACTACAAAGCAACGAAGGTGCAACAAGGTGTGGACTGGTTACCTGGCCAGCCAAATGATATCTCTCTGTATTTCCTATACACCGCGATACCATTTGGACACTCTCCATCCACTCTCGCTCCTCCGGTTCCAAACCGACTCCGCGATTCTGATTCGTTCAAAGATGGTGACGTCAGTGCACCCGCCTTTGCCCGCAAAGTCACGCTTAGGCAGCGGAAGTTCCGCCTCAGTTTTGAATCAAGATGGCGCAATCTCTGATTGGTTCACTTAGCTGTCTGTCTACGCGCAACCGCAGCGCATTCTGTGGATCAAACGTTACCAGACTCACTCGCTGGTACAGCGATGAGTCATGGATTCTTCCAGGCAAGTGGACTGGGAGTTCTGCCAAACAAAGTGCACTGATATATGGACCGATGTGACATAAACGCATACGCAACGTCAGCAGATTTGACCAGAGTTTTGCGTCTTGAGCAGTGTAGACGAAAACGCAACGGCGTTTTTTATTTTATTTATTCTTTACTTAATAGGGACAGTGCATATTAATGAACATCTACAACATTGCATTGTAAATACGCCAGATTATAGCAAAAATGCTCATTTCTATCTGTAGTCCCTAGGCAGGCGACACCACAGCAAAAACAAGCCCCCAAAACGCTGTCACCGTCTAAACGAAAGGCACTTCCGATAAAATATTTTGTCGTTTTTACCCGTAAGTGTTCTCGTGTAAACAGGCCCTAAAACTGTATCCCTTTTGGGCTTGTTATGTATATTTGTGGATGTTTTCCAACACCCACACCTAATCTGTATCCTTGCACCAAAACATGTTTATAACAGCGCCTGTACAATATCTCATTAGATTATTTACAGGGCAAAGCTGACAATTACCACAAAATACATATGTTGTGTTAAATTATAACGCCTGTATGCTGTTTTAAAGGTCCTGCTTGTTTCCATAGATATATTATTTGTTGTTTTATCGGGAATGTTCCACAGCATGGCATAAACTTGTCTCCATGGAGTGGCATCCTCGATCACAGTAAGAACTCAATGTTTTTCAAGACATGAAAAAAAGTCTTTGAGCAGTAAAATCTCATATAACTGAATAACGCCAGACTAGAACATCCCAGGCAAAGCAGAAACATCTCCATGGAAACCAGCAGGTAGCGCAGACCCCTCGCCAGAAAAGTTACATAATGTACCTTTAAAAAATGCAAATACACAACTCACTGTTAATCATTTGTTGACGGCTAAAAATTCACAGTACAACAAAACACTAGTTGCGCATTTTGTTGAAGGACTAATGGATGTATCCAACTCCAGGTGAGGTAACACCAAAAGTCAAAAGTATCGGAGATCTGATACTAACCAATACTCAAAACTGATACTCATTTGAGCAGGTATCGATATTAAAATAGTCACATTCACAGGACAGAAATGAACCTTTCCTGAATAGTTTTCGAATGATCTTGAGCTGTTTCAGAACAAGTATAAAACTACATAGACTTTATAATATAATGCTGAAAATGACGTTCTGTTGAAAGAAAATAAATTGTGTTTTTATTATAATTGTGGGATCGGAATCAGTATTGAGTATCGTGTCTGTTCCTTAGTATGGGAATTGGGTTTGAAATTTGAGTATCATGTCAACTCTAATACGATTTACTCATATAGTAAAACTTTGGCAAAAGGAGAAATTGAATTTGTCAACTGGACAAAGTTAAAGGAGAATTAAAGTTGTTTTTTTTTACAATCTGAGGCTTATTTCGGTAATAAAACAAGTTGTTTTACTCACCCATGGCACTTTGGTGTCATTTGGAGCATTTCCGGAGATGTTTTAGATTAGCGATATCCGTTAACGTGAGTAGCACTTTTCAAATCATAGAAGCTCGATGTCTTAGTCTACACTTTCGTTTGAGTCAAAAGTGGCCTGTAATCCGAGATTTATCCATAGTTTCGAGTAGATGAGGAGGCCAATGCGCATGCGCTCATTCACAGCTGTTTCGCAGATAAGAAGAGGCTAATAACTTTTCTGTTGCGAGTGACACATGGCAGAAGATTTGGACTTTGAGGCTGAAGAGGACTTATGGAGGACTGAGGACTGAAGAGGAGTATACGGATGAGGAGACAGAATGGATACGGAAAGAATGAAGCGGAGACAGTTTTAGGAGCAGCAGAGAACAGCCATCGGTTTCGCATTACTTCTCAGAATCGTGCGCTGAATCCGCTGGCCTTCTTTCTTTTCCTTTGCTGGTAAAAAATCATCCTGACTGAAGTGGGTACTGCAAACACGATGGTCCAAACGTCTTACAGCTTTGCCTTTCATGTTTGGGTCCAGAGAGCTGAGAGCGAAATCAACTGTGACTTAGCGCATGCGCACTGTCCTCCTCATCTACTCGAAACTATGGCTAAATCTCAGATTAGAGGCACTTTTGACTCAAACGAAAGTGTAGACTAAGACATTGAGCTTCTGTAATTTGAAAAGTGATAAAGTTTGTGTTATTCGGTGACTGCAACGTCGTGCCCCGACCACTCACGTTAACGGATATCGCTAATCTCTGGAAATGCTCCAAATGACACCAAAAGTGCTATGGGTGAGTAAAACAACTTGTTTTATTATCGAAATAAGGCTCAGATTGTTAAAAAAAATGTTAATTCTCCTTTAATTTGTTCGAATACGTTTCGCAACTCATCCAAACTGCTTCTTCAGACGCTGGTGAACGAAGGGAGGAGCTAACTACAATTTTAGTTCTGTTAGTTAGGTGGGGCTATTAGATCTGCAGTGGGAGTGGAGTGTGGGGTCTTGTTAGCATAGCCATTCAGGACCATAATGGGTGTTTTCACACCTCTGGAGCTGACTTGGCTAATCCTATTGTTTTCTTTGTTTTGATTTAGGTTTGAGGATAGAGTTATAGATGGAGACAAATGATGCCTGAGACCTCCATTTCTGTTCAAGGAAGGGTTCTCTTTCTAAAAACTTTGTACTCAATATTAGCTGCTATAGAAAACTTGTCCTTTGTTGGAATCCAGGTAAGCACTGATGGACGCTGCAGTTTCCTGGTGTATGGAGGAGGACAGGGAGCAGCTATGGTCGTGTGCTCGGGTGGAGGGAGGGTGTCCGAAAGGATGAAATTTCAGATTGCTTTGCTTGTATAGCGAGCCCGGTATGCACACCTCGTCTCTGGCACGGGATGCAGAGCCGGGGGATTTAGAAGAGTTATCTGAAGTATGTGCACACATTAAAAACAAAGTGTTAGGAAGGATTGTACTACTGAAAATCACTAATAGTTTTCAGTGCTCAGCAGTATTCACATTCTTTTCATCAGTTACCATTGGGTGACTTGTTCTTTTATCAGTCTATACATTTTTACGTTTACCAATAAGTGAATAATCTTTTGGAGAACATATCACTTAGAAAGCATGCTGAGACAGGTGCAGGCTGTCTCTGTGTAATTCTAAAGCATTTTTATGGTCGGCGAACCAGAAATTTTGACTGGTGCACTGTTAGCATATAGTTAATACTTGAAAAATAGTGATACAAAGCTCTCATAAACTCATGATGGTACATAATGGGCTGCTAAGAATGTGTTAGGAAAATGAAGAATTACTCTGGACTGCTACTTAAAACTAGTTCTGTTTTTTGCATTGTTTTTAAGTAATAATCAGGTACAGTGCCGTAAATGCAGTTTGAAAATGCAATTTAGTTGTCAAAAATTCAAGAGCGCTGTTATCTACTTAGAGAGCACACACATTTGACTGTCTGTACCATTAAAAAAAAATATATAAGAATACAAGCATGCATAACGTTTGGCCAACAAACTTAACAAAATACCAATACCGATGTCGTTCTTTCGGCTTGTGGGAATCTACCAATACCTGACATTGAAGGGATTGATAAAGGCATATTTAAAGATCCCATGACATGGTACGTCTTGATGCTTTTATATGGCTCCTTAATGGTTCCCTAATACTGTAAATGAATCCTTCTTCAAAATCAACACTCAGTACATGAGAAACAGAGATAAGATGAGAAAGAGTATTTTTTCTCTCTCTGAACAGGCCATAATGGGCGTTGTTGCTTGAATGCAAATGAGGAGAAAAGAGATGGCCTATAGTAGAGGGTGGGGGCGTGGCCAAACTCTCCGCTCTCAGCTGATCCATTTCCGTGTTTTTGCAGGGGGGAGAGATGGGAAGCGGTCCATTGAAAAATAAACACATTTCCACAGAAAATAAAATTAAACCACTGCTGTTCAAAGGTTCAGAGGCTCAGATAAAGGACTTCCGAGCCTAGAAACACTTGGACGTGCCTCCAGGCAAATAAAAAAACGCATTTCGCATTGCCTAGCGCATTCGCAGTCCAAACTCTCTGGGCGTGATTTACAGAGACGCTGAGTACAGACAGACGGGGGTGGAACTGCATTTGCATTTCTTTTTTCGATCTGACGTCAATAAGGTGCCTTGTTCAAAATCGCTCGTTTGAGCTCCGATTTTTTCTAACGCAGAAAAGGATCGCAAATGCTCAGTTTAGACATTTTGCAACTTTTAACCGGGGGGGGGGGGGGGGGGGGGGGCTAAACAGGGTAGGGGAGCTCACATTAACGTTCAAAAACCTCAGAAAGTGAAAATTTCATGCCATGGGACCTTTAAAATGCACCTATCCAGCTTTTTCAGTTCCAATATCAATACTATGACTTTTAAGTATCTGTCGATAACTAACGGATACTAGTGTAGGGACTGAAAATGAAACACAGTTAACTTATTACACAAGAATTACACAAGACTATAAGTTCAGACGTTTTTGGCCAAAATCAGCCTGTAAATAGACCCAATCAGGATATCGGCTGAACTAATATCATGGAACCGACTCGCCATCCAGCAAATTTTCCAGTATCGACGCCGTATTGTGCATCACTAGACGTATTATTTCCATCAAAACACTGTGAACTTAGTACAAAGTTGATCCAGTTGTGCTTTTTGTCCAACAAGTGACCGCTTTGTATGAATAAGTTCAAACATGATCTCATTACATTATCATTTCAGTCGATATCATGGAATCAATACCCGGATCCAGCAAATTTTCCTGGATCGGCACCAATATTAAATATCAACATCCCTAATTACAATAAAAAATAAAGTAATTGGAATCAATGTGACCACTGTTGTTGGTCCCATGATAGCTTTTTTCATAATCAACAGCGTCACAAGATCTTCCAAAAAACCCCCAAACATAAGATAGTAATTAAGGAAGCTCCAAATCCGAAACAAGGTCACTGTGTACCAGACAATCGTGCCTCTCACTCCTAACTTCCAACTTTGCCTGAGCCAGCAGACTTTACGGGAGTGTTTTTCAGTCTGCTGGGGGCATCGCCTAGCCATAAGTCCCTGAACAGAATTGATCGAGCACATCCATTAGCCCAAGATCAAATTCTCTCACTGTCCGGCATCTTAAAGAATAGCTCAAATAAGCACTTTTCGGACTGTTCAAATGTGATTGCATTGCTTTACTGTACTGATGTCGTCATATGATGTAATGCGAAAACACCCACTTTGACTGTGATTGAGGTGGGCACTGGAGCCGAAAGTGCTGGCTAATTGTTTGAGCTCGACTGGGGCAATAAAGATTTTACAGTGCAGTGAAAATACATGCAAGTCCGCCTTTTTTTCTTTTCTTTCTTTCGGTTGTACAGTGTTTTTCGGTGTTGCACGGAGTTGCATAAGATCTTGTAATGCCAAATGGTGTTAGTGGTGCAGTCTGGGAATATGTGATGTGGAGATTTTTAACAGACTTTTTCCGAGGTTTTTTCACAATTTGTTGAGTATTCTGTTTAAACCAACTGCAGCGCATAAGACACGGCAATAAAAGTTTGTGATTTATTCTCTGTGATGTTGTGTTACTATGGTGATATCTGGATGTTGTTACTCTGTGTCTGTATTCTCTAAACAAAACCTTTCCCACCCACTCCCTATAGACTTTTTGAAAGATTTACTAAGATTTTTAAGGCAGTCCCAATATTCCACTAACTATCCAATATACAGTTCTGGAAAAAAATAAGAGACCACTGCATTTTTTTCTGAAATCAGCATCTCTACATGTATTACAGCCATTCCATTCCAGCGTCTGTTGAATTCCAACACAAACACAAAGCTGAGCTACTTCAGTTCTTGCACCAGGAGTGGAATAAAGTCACCCAAGAACAATGTGAAAGACTTGTGGAGAGCATGCCAAGACGCATGAAAGCTGTGATTAAAAATAAGGGTTATTGCACCAAATATTGATTTCTGAACTCTTCTTAAGTGTAAACATTAGTATTATGTTGTTTTAAAATGAATTTGATCTTGTTTCTTTGCATTGTTTGAGGTCTGAAAACATGGATCTTTTTTGTTATTTTGACCATTTGTCATTTTCTGCAAATAAATGCTCTAAACCAGGGGTCGGCAACCCGTGGCTCCGGAGCCACATGCGGCTCTTTGATCCCTCTGATGTGGCTCAGTACAGCGGTCCGTCTTTTATCGCCGTGGTTATGTTCTAAAAATAACCCGCGAGTCGCCAGGTTTATATTTTACAATTATTCTACATGTTTTAAGGCTGTAAACGCCTCACCACACACATTATACACTGTTCTCAGACTGGCATTAACATTTTCTCACTTTTCTCTCTCGTTTAAACACTCAAACTTTCGTTGATTTTCAAGGAAAAAAAGCACAGTATTACAGAATGAAAACAAAGATCCAAACCTGTTTTCAGGCCCTAAACATATTGCGTATATTTCACATTTCCAAGCCTCTTCGTCCTGGCATTCTGTACTGTACAGGAGACACGGCACGGAGGAGAATGCCTGACGAATCGGCAAAGGTCTACAGTCCCTTAACCAATCAGGACGCAGAACACAATGTGCGTTGATACACTCAAAAAAAAATTTGCGAAACAGCGAGGCCACAAACGATGAACTGCGACATGGTGAGGGACCACTGTATTTACTTAAATGTATTTTATTTTAGTTCATTTTCAAAATATAATTCTATGGCGCAAAGGCAAAAAAAAAAAAAAAAAAACTTATATGGAGGGTTATTTCATTTTAAATTTCAAAAGGGTTTTGTGGCTCCCAGTGTTTTCTTTCCTGTGTGAAACAGGTCCACATGGCTCTGTGAATGGTAAAGGTTGCTGACCCCTGCTCTAAACAATAATATTTTTATTTGAAATTTGAGGGAAATGTTGTCAGTAGTTTATAGACTCAAACAAAAATGTCCCTTTTGCCCAAACACATACCTATAAGTAGTAAAATCAGAAAAACTGATAATTTTGCAGTGGTCTCTTTTTTTCCAGAGCTGTAACTATCCAATATAATATAAATATGACCTATCCATTTTAATAATGTTTTAGGAACTGTTTTTAAATGAAATTATATGTAGTTCTTAGTTATCTCATGAGCTTACAAACTTGTGTTACTGTATTTGTTTTTGGAAGTGCACGGTTAGCATGCTAGTTGTTTAAATATTGTGGTTGATAGTTACCTCAATGCAAGCGCTCAAATTTTATTTTATTTTTTTTTCTGTTTTGAGAAATCCATTTACTTCATGAACCTCGTAGTGGGCGGTCACTGTTCCACTGGTCAGCTTTGATCACGTTCTGAGTGACACGTGGATTTGACCAATCACAGGGAAGTGTGAACTTTCAGAAGCAGAAACCCGTTTTAAAATCCAAAGACACAAACAAAGATACTGTAGATTAATCGAAATTGTGATTTAGTTTCTCCGAATATTGTAATGGATTTTTAAAATATCGTCCTAACTACAATACCTTTGCTTTTTTTGGTCATAGATCTGACAACTTTTCCTCTTACTTTTCCTTACGCAACAAAAGTGAAAGTGAAAATATCGCCTCAAATAACCCATACACGCGTTACTGCCAGTTTTCTATCTCAGTACACATACATTTTGAAACTATTTGCATTAAAAACCCTGAAAACGACACAAAAGATAAGTTCTGACATTTCCGCCTCCATTTCCAAGTCAATTTTCTCTCACCATAGCGTCGTTAGATATAAAACCCATAAAGCCACAGATAAATGGGCCAGTAATGAAGAAATATTACATTCTGTACCAAATTGTACTCTGTGAACTTAATTATATTTTTTCAAACGCTGCCCTATTCTCCACTCAGCCATTTGAACCGAGGGAGTAATGGTCACGTTTATGTTTTTGACTTTAACTAATTTATTACTGCTGAAGCGCTTATCACTTAAATGGAAACCTTTCAATACAAAATGAATGTTAAAATATCGGTCTACTACGAGTGCCGCAGAGCACTTTTCACATGTTAAAAGCTCACAAATCAGGCTTTATACTCAAATGGCCGATTCAAATAGTTCAATTTGAAGTTTTATGTTAAGTTGAGTCCTGATGATTTTGAGAACGAGAATGGAAGTGTGCACTAAAAGTATGCCGTGAGATATGGAATTGTATTTGAGCAAAATTTGTCTTGCCCCAGTACAGATACAGGTATTGTCATTATTATAGTACACGGTTAGCATGCTAGTTGTTGTTGTATTTTCTGCTCTCTGAGGCTACGTTTATATGATGACGGCCTGAACAGAAGACGCAAAAGTGGCGTCGCATTTTCACTTTTTATTCCGTGTTTAGATGAGCGTTTTCGGGAGGAAATCTGCATGATGCAAAATGTGTGTGGAATTGGATTGGGTATGCATGCCAGGCGGCTAGGTGGTGCTGTGATACATTATCACTATGTCCGCACGCATGCGTAGAATCTTCCTTCTTCTCATCTGCGCCGCGAAAAGCAAAACAAAGCATGGCTATCGGTAGCAAAAAAAAAAAAAAGTGTGTGGTCAGACGAAGAAGTTCAACTATTGCTTTAGACCACGTTAGACTACAAAGCAACGAAGGTGCAACAAGGTGTGGATTGGGAGTCCTGTCAAACAAAGTCCACTGGGACCGATGTGACGTAAACACGTACGCAACGTCAGCAGATTTGACCAGAGTTTTGTGTCTTGGGCAGTGTAGACGAAAACACTACAGCGGAGCATATTCAAGTTTTCCACTTTGGAGGGCAGTTTCAGTTTTTTGCATTTTTAAGCCCCCAAAACGCCGTCACCGTCTAAACGTAAGGCACTTCCGATAAAATATTTTGTCGTTTTTACCCTTAAGCGTTCTCGTGTAAACAGGCCCTGAATGTTGGTGTTTACAAACTCTCTGAGAGTAATTAAGCTGCTCTAATGCATAAGATAAGAGAGGAATAACTGGACCTCTGCAAACTACTTTAAAGATCCCATGACATGGTACTTCTTGATGCTTTTATATGGCTTCTTAATGGTTCCCTAATACTGTAAATGAATCCTTCTTCAAAATCAAGACTCAGTGCCTGAGAGAGCCTCATGAAGACAGTCAGAGTCATAAATATGTCTCTGAAAAGCTTTATTCTGGGCGTTGTTGCTTGAATGCAAATGAGGAGGACAGAGACAGGCCAGTGCAGCGGGTGGGGGTGTGGCCAAATACGCCGCTGTTTCCTGGATTAGCGGTGCGATGTGCGCTGGCTCCACTTCCGTGTTTTAAGAGTGGAGGAAGATATGAGACGATTTCCATTAAAAAAACACATTTCCACAGAAAATAAAATTAAACCACTGCTGTTTCAGAGGTTCGGAGGCTCGGATAAAGGACATCCGAGCCTGGAAACACTCTCACGTGTTTCCAGGCAAATAAAAAAACGCATCTCGCATTTCGTAGCTCGTTTGCGGTCCAAACTCTCTGGGTGTGATTTCCAGAGACGGTGGGTAGACATCCAGACGGGGGGTGGAAACCTTTCTGCGAGTGTGACGTCAGAAAGTTCCCTTGTTCAGAATCGCCCGTTTGGGCTGTCTTTTTTTCAAACGTGGAAAAGGATCGCAAATGCTTACACATTTGCAGTTTACACATTTCGCAACTTTTAGCCATGCAACTAAACAGGGTAGGGGAGCTCACATCAATGTTCAAAAACCTCAGAAAGTGACAATTTCATGCCATGAGACCTTTAAACGAACTAACAATATTTCTTATCCCAGTACAGATATATTGTATAACCAGGTCAAAATATGTCCACTGCCTGCTGTCTGCAAGCGTTGTATTGTCTGATAATCAAGAAATGTGTGTTAGCAGTTAGCATGCTCACCGCAGTGAATAATTCGGATGCTCTGAATGCATTAGGTCAGTGAGGAATAACTTTGGACTACTGCCGACTGTTTAAAGTGGACTAGTTCTGTTTTTCACATTTTTAAGACAGTATAAATCTGCACAGCGCCTTAAATGCTCGTTTGCTTTTGAGAGGGGAGCATGGTCGAAATGGCTGACTCTGAATTGGCATATGAGTCAGCTGTTGTCAAGAGTGGCTGTAAGAGCTCAGACTATGCAAAGATGCTGAGCAGGCGTCCAGCGGATCGACCGGCCTAAAGGAAAAGATGGGGCTTATTTACAATGAAAACATACAGTGGGTTTTTAGGTATCATGCAGGCTGCAAGTCAGAACTGCAATTTGAATAATCGCAATTAGCAAATCACAGAGGCCGCAGTTATTGGAGTAACATAATTTCCTTTAAACTCCCAGTTGTCTCCATTTTTTTGTGCCCGTGGGTTTCAGAGAGATGAGAAATTTGCACGGTTTCCTTAGTATTGAATTACTTAATTTCAGAAAAAATATGAAATATAAATCTTTTTTTTTTTTTTTTGAATGGTAATAAGTTCTCAAACTTTCGCCTATGAACAAAAATCAAAACTCATGAATAGCAAATGGAGTTATTCTTATTTCATCATTTTTCAGTTCGTTATCCATGGGCTTCAGGATTATGGAAATGTAAGGCAGTTGCCATAGCGACAGTACATAACAATTTAAACCAAAATGTCGTACCTTTTTGGCAAAAGTTTTCAAAATGTCCCCTGTAAATAGGCCTGCACCGATACGATACTTACACTGAAAAATGAGTTGGATTGGGTATCGATCTCATGATATCAGCTTAACCGGTATTATGGGCCTTTAATTTATGTAATAAAACCAGTTACAGGCTGATTTTAGCCTAAACGTTGTATAATGTTTGAACTTTTATTCAGTAGTGATTTGAAGAATAAAAAATAACATTTGCATAACACAACTGGGTCTATTTTGTTATGAGTTAACCGTGTTTTAAGGAAATAAGTATCATCTTCTACAGTCTCTACAGAGGTATTGGTAAACATCGAGAATTGGCAGATATTTAAAGCCAAAGTATCAATATCTGTATCAGAACTGAAAAAATTTGGATCGGTGCATTGCTGCTGATAAACATCAAATCAAAACCCAAAATCGAGGAGACATGACACAGCTACAGATCCCGGTTTTTGTAAAATTTTGTCAAAGTGTGTGGTTCTGCCTGGTCGGGTAAGCGAATTGACCCACTTTGCACTCAAACGTTGCCAAAAATGACTCGGAACAGTAGATGATGCTATTAAGACACCATATACACAGATTAGTAGTGTATAAAGTGGATTTACTGTTTTTTAGTGTAAATAGGACTGCGCCAATACTGATACTGAAATCGAATATCAGCACCGACACTGAAAAATTAGCTGGATTGGGTATCGATCTCATGATATCAGCTTAACTAGGTATTAACAAGGTATTGTGGGCCTTTAATTGATGTAATAAAACTGATTTTAGGCTAAAAGTGATATAATGTTTGAACTTTTATTAAGATAAGATAAGATAAGACTTTATTGATCTCACACAGGAGAAATTTACTTGTCACAGTAGCTCCAGGTAGGGACAGTTTGAACAAGAAAAATGGGCCTTTAATTGATGTAATAAAACTAACTTGATGAAACTTGATGTAATTAAAACTTAATTGATGTAATAAAACTATTTACGGGCTGATTTTAGCCTAAAAGTGATATAATGTTTGAACTTTTATTCAGTAGTGATTTGAAGAATAAAAAATAACATTCGCTTAAAGGGATATGCCACCCCCAGGTCAAACTTGGGCATCTCCCCACAGTCCAGAGACTAAAATAAGTGGTGGAAAGCGTTTTTCTTTTGACGCAGCCATTGTCCAGGTCTGTCAGCACTGACCGCCGCGGTATCTGCAGCTACTCCGCGTTAGACTGGAGTCTAACGTCGCCAGAGAAAGATTTCAGCCAAAAGGAATTAATTTGCTCGATGCGTTTCCCAATTACTTTCTGTGTAGTGCGCATTCATATCGAGTGCAAATAAATGTGCAAATCAACACGGAGAGCTTGACTTGGTCATTTTGGGTGGGAACTATTTTTCAGTGCGGAAAAAGACAGACGAAGCACACACCACGCTGCGTAACAGGGGAACTCCCTTCCTGGTGCGTAACAGGGATTCCCCTGTCAGCGTGGTGTGTGCTTCGTCTGTATTTTTAGTCTCTGGACTGTGGGGAGATGCCCAAGTTTGACCTGGGGGTGGCATATCCCTTTAACACAACTGGATCTATTTTGTTATGAGTTAACCATGTTTTAAGGAAATAAGTATCATTTTAAACTGCTCAAGACTCACCTTTTTAAAACTGCTTTTAATGTTGCTTAATGTTTAATGTTTTGTCTGATTGTTTATTGTTTTATTACTTGTTTTATTACTGATTTTACCTTCTGTACAGCGACTTTGAGTGTCTTGAAAAGCGCTTTATAAATAAAATGTATTATTATTATTATTTTCTACAGTCTCTACAGTGGTATTGGTAAATATCGAGAATTGGCAGATGTTTCAAGCCAAAGTATCAATATCTGTATCTGAACTGAAAAAACTGGATGGGTGCATCGCTGCCTATAAACATGAAATCAAAACCCAAGAAAAGCTTAAGGCAAATTCAGTTCTAAGAGGAATGTAGCGTAGTCAATTTTCGTACAAGATGCCGTGCCAAACAGTGTCATCCGTTTCTGCGGCGACCTCCCCGTGCTCCTGTGTCCATAAACGTTGTGTAGAAAGGTCAGTGTGTTCCTTTTATGATTCTCACTGAGTGTTACGGCCTTAATGTAAAGAGTGAAGGCTGCTGGGAGATCCAATCACTTAGACACACTCACCGCAGATGGAGCATACAAGCCTTTATGTAAATGTAAATGCACTCTGGACCAACTTTTTTTCCGAGTAAGCAAAAGGAGTTCTCATGAAAAGTTGCATGCGCTTTGGAAGTGGGCGTAGAGACATGAGTGTGGCTGGAGGGTTCTTCGCGATTCACAGCGAAGACATTTGCACATGACGTTTTCGGGAAGTTAATATCGGGTTTGCCATTTCAACTGAATATCACGGCAATAAACTGAGTCAGAACTGGAAGGCGAGAGTGCATATACTCTGTAACAGTTGGTGCATTTGGTGGCAAACAAGTTTCAAAACAGGAACTTTTTTTTTTGCCAAAACCGCAACAATTATCAGCAGTGATGGGAAGTAACTGAAAACATGCACTGAGAATACTAATTTTAAATAACTTTACCCTGTTACAGTTACTTTTCTAAAATCAACAGAATACTTTATTGTATTTCATTATGTAATAAGGCTTCAAACTGCACATAACTAGTGAGAAAAATATACAACACTGTTCTTGTGATATTTTTTAGGAAATGCTTTAAAACATTTCCTAAAACTAGGAAACTGTCAGAAGATGTTGTGACGTGAGCCGTCCGCCTGTGGACCCACCACCCGCGGGAGGATTCATGGGGGCTGGTGCATTGTGTTCTGGGCAGCAGAACATTGCTTGGACTGCTGCTCCCGCGACCCAGAGAATGGAAAAGCGGAAGAAAATGAATGAATGCTTTAAAACAGTGAAAGAAATATAAAACTGTTATTAATACTATATTGCATCTTTACACTATAATTTAAAGGGACAGTGTGTAAGATTTTTACCTGTTAATTACTGAAATTGAAGATACCCATTCAAAAATACATTGTTTTCCAAGCCTTTTCACTTCCATCATGAAATCAAATATTCTTTTGGACTTAGATATAGTCACATAAAAGGGGGATCTTCCCCATGCAGAGGCAGCCATTTTGAATACGAGAGCCGCAGAAGGACATTTGGGCTCCGCCTTCGGCAAGGCTCGTGGTTTTGGGTAAACAACACAAGCATGCTGCCGGATCAGACGTCGTAATGGATCTAACACGTGTTTTGGACTAAATTGTTTTACTGGATTTTATTCGCTGGATCCTTACGGACAAATTGAGAGCAAGTCTATGGTGAAATACAGAGTTTGACCTGTGCAAAGCATTCTAAGGTAAGCTAACCTCGTTTTGTGCTTTTCCGTATAAAAGCCCCATGTGCTCAGGGAGTGATTATTGTGCAGGGAAATTAATTGCATAGTCAGAAAGAGGAGACTGTAAGGTTTCATTTGATGTGTAGAGTGTCATGGTACATGATCGGGAATGTGTGTTTTCATGAGAAAAACAAAACAAAACAAAACACGCGGCTCGTGCGCGTGCCCGGGTGACCCTCGAGGTCTGCCGTAGCTAAAACAGAAAGTGCAATAGCACCATCCACCTATGCGCCACGAATCCTACACACTGGGGCTTTAAATACAACTCGATGTAAAACCCATTCCAAGTATTCAGAATACAGTACTCAGAATACGTTACAAAATACATACATCCAGTATTCTGTAATTAAATACGTTTTCAAAGTATTCTTCCCATCACTGATTAGCAGTCGCTCGGCCTGCCACGATAGATACTATATCGACTTATCATTCTGTATACAGTATGATTAACCGATCAATAAATTTTGGTGTCAGTGCATATTGTGTGTACTTTTTCTTTGTACTAGTGGGAAATTTTTTTGTTTGTACTATGATCAGATTTGAGCTGTCGCAGGATGAATTATGAACTTGACTCATAGATATAGATATAGATACAAAGTGACTAAAGGTGCATTG